>JASEVX010000010.1:58917859-59117859 GCA_031761405.1 Serripes groenlandicus | reverse complement strand
CATCAAGAAATGAAAAAGAGATCGAACACATAAACATGAAAATGTGAAACAAGAGGGCCATGATGGCCCTGGATCGCTCACCTTAATTATACAATGTACTGTTATGCAAAACACATCAAGACAATTATTCTGAATGCAACCTCCAGTGTTAACAATATTTTCCTTCATTTGGCTTAGTGATCTATAAATAATTTTTCTTCCTGATATGACCCATATTCCAACATGGACTAGATATCATCAAAACAACATTCTGACAAATTTTCAACTTGCTCAAAGTAAAAATGCGGCCTCCGGAGTTTGAACAATATTTTCCTTTATTGACCTTGTTTCTGACCCCCATATGACCCATATTCGAACTTGAACTAGATATCTAGATGGAGTAATAGTTTCCAGATAAATAGTTGCGTGTTTAATACGACAACAGATATATCACCACGATGCTACTACGCTGCAAAAACGATAATTGCCTTCCCAATTTTAATAAAACTTTGTCCCGATTTGTGTTACGCTTATTTTTGTAAACAGCTGGTGAAGTGATTTAAGCAAAACAAACATACTATTTCCAATGAAGATCCGGTCGTGCGAAAGAGATACACTGTGGATTTTGTGAACATTATAGATCCAGATCAGCCTGTCCTTACACACTCACAATATCGTGAAACTGAAGTATAATTTATAAAATGGGACAAGAATCGAAGCTACATCATGATCGCCGAGTTTTGCCAGGTTATGCCTTCACATTCTTTCTTATATAAATAGCCTGGGTGTAGTAGTAGTACTAATAGCTTTCGTATCGTGTGCAGGCGGTCGCAGTTTTGCTTCCCGGCCGGGTCATGCAAAATTATTTTAACAATTGCATTATTTACTTCCTCTCATTGGTGCTCAGGATTTTCGGGTTAGCATTACGACTGACTAGTAGTGCTAGTAGCTTATCCCGGAATCGCCGAGATATAACTGAAAGATGTAAACTACGAAACAAACTAACGCAGATTTTAGAGTATTTCTCTCATTTTCTTTTTGTTCTTGTGTCTATAAAAATAAACAGGAATAACTTCGTTGAAAATAAACCAGAATAACTTAAGGCCCTGACACAATGTCATGATGGCGTACTACAGTAAGTTATCACTTCTGCAATGAACCAACAATGGCGTCGAGATTGGTCACATCCCCTTATATATCGCTATCGTATATAATGTGAATTAGTAAATATTCAATGTTTATACAATTCGTAAACTCTCCAGCGGTCCAATACATCTTGGTGTTAGGAATCAATACGTAGAAAATAAAGCAAACTTCCTTCAGAATTGAAAAGTTAAACCGGTTGGTCACACAACAAATGTTGTCTCTGAACCCTTTTGCTTGCTACACCTTGTCCATAGGACGCCGCCATTATAAGTATATGCCTGTTCCTATATATAATGTTATGGTAGCGGCAGGTAACTCCAGACTATATTTTTGGTGCATCTCTTCAACGAACTTAATTGGCGAAACAGGATGAGATTATGTTCCAATTTTCTTTGAACGTAGAATTCGTACAATGAACGCGTGGATATTCGAGAGGCCATGAAGGTCAAAAATACGTTACAGGGGGAAAAAACGCTCCATTTAATGATGTATTAAGATATTTGCAGGATAATTGTTTGTTAAGTATTGAACAATAGTTCATAACACGAACATTATGTAAAGTTTATTGTGTCGCTTCCTAGAAACTTCCACTTTTCGCGATATTCTTGACCCCAACCGTCGCCCTGCTCCCGCATCTGCGTACAATGAAAACTGAGGATGCACTGAATCACCCGAATCTCTACCGTCGGAATATATGTTATGCTTACATAAATACATATTTTGAAAAACACTGAAAGTTTTATTTCTTGGTGATGTATTTTGTATGTTAATTAACCTTGCAACATGTATTTGTTAGTAACGATAATCGGACTAAATTATCCGAAGATCTTCAGTTCTAGTTTAACCCCGTTTCCGGTTGTGCATGAAATATGCCTTAAAACATATAGGCACATATATGGAGAATTTCTAGAAATGAAGGTTAAATAAAAAATTAAATAGTTGGATAAATTGTTGCCATATGAGAAATTGCTCATCGTCTGCTTAAAAAATGCCTCTGCAAGACGAACGGATTTAAGAGTCAATGCCATACAGTTATTAACATTCAGGGTGGGCACACTCACCATTCGACTTTTCTCCAATCCACGAGTTAATCCGTTTCGACGAATTGCAGTTTTGGCTTTTTCAATATCAACCCCTCTATCATTTTTTGTCTTCGATTTTTGATTGACTTGAAATTACTACGATCAAATGACATATATCTTTTAATATATCATGAAATTGTCAGCACTATTATACAAATATTAAACAAAGCACTGCCAAATGTATACCTGCACAGTTATAAGTTGTGTTAAGTGTATAATGGTTGTCTTATTTCAATATACCGTTTTCAAATATAAAGGTGAATAACTCATTTCATGTGCCTTCATGTGTTAATATTATGTTTATATTGATGGTGCCTTATGGACCAAGCGGATCGGTTGTGGTAACTTTGCATACAACTTGTTATTCATGTATCCAAAATGTACGCAGGTCACGATACTAAACGATTGGTCTTACCTTTTTTATCTTTCAGGCGAGAATGAACGCGTCTGTAGTAAACGGCGATTGACACATTATGGCAAAATGATTTCAACGCTACTGAATATATTTGCCAAGATGTTTTAAAGTCTTCTGCTCGAGATGTGTTGTTTGTGGAAAAGAGTCAAGCGCATTAAGACAAAAGCTTGTAAAGAAGTAGAAGGTAAATTGTATTTTATAAACACTGTCGTCTACAACGTCTATTTAAAGTCAGATTGTTCAAATGAGACCGGTATAGGTATAGGTATATGTACATGTACCACGGCATGCGATTAGGGGTCTAACTGCATCCGTTTACAGTGAAGTCTCGGTGGATCCTCGGGTGAGCCTGTGCATACTGTATTCACTGTCTGCCTATATGATATATATATATATATAGGGAATATTATGTTGCAGTAGTGATGCCGGTTTTAGTATACAACGATGGTTGTGGACAATGGAAATCTCGCAAGACCGAAGGCGATATCAATTTGACTACACCGAGTCGACAATACAATGTCTCGAAACTGCAACGAAATATTCCTTTCAGTATATACCTAGTATAACTCTCAAGACAGAAAATAAGCAGTTTTCAATAATTCTCCGTCATGTCACGGCTGCCAGTTGACCCGTGTTTCCTAGTTTCTCTCACACCAGTATTCCACACAACACTTTTGTCGGAATGAATATTTGCCGAATTAGGGATCGTACTCGCAAGCCCCGAATTGATAGCCCGAGTCGCTATCGGGGACCGGTTCAACGGATTTGAATAATTTGAACAAACTTGGAAGCATATATGTGCCAAACTATTTTTAAATCATGCCAGTTCTTTGGACAGGACCATTTCCCATTCCGTGGGACACTTGGCAGCAAGGCAAGAGCTTCGCATGGAATGTTATTGTTCTATCCCATCTAATAGAATATCACTTTAGGAACATTCCTATTAAGCATGGTCAAAACGGACTCCGTGGTTTAGGAAGAGGTATCTAAATATAAATTAATCTTAAAAGAAGTCCGTTGCTATGGTAACCAGGGTTTTCCATGTTAGTTAATTATTTTATCAATTTAACGAATTTGAATAAGTAATCAATAAAGGACAATGAATACGTAATCGCACATACGTTTCATTCGCCGTTTTTGTTTGGTCAGAAGTTATTCCTACGGCTGTTAAAAAATAGTGTACGCTTTGACGAGGCTATGCACATTGTATACATCTTTCTTTTGCCTTACTATGCGCTAGGCACATTATTCGATTTAAACCATGTGTGTTTGGTCGCGTAATGAACGTCGACGATAATTAGTATAACGGTCGTAGTAAACTTTAGTCTAAAAAACACCAGATGTGGTTAACGAACTGGAAAGCGATTATTGATATAATTAGGTCCAGACATGGAGGGAGAACTTGGTATACAGCTATTTTCATAACAATATATCCCTTATTATCCAACCAAATCCTATGATGTGGGTACTCAAAAGAATAGTCTCTTTCCGACGATTTGTTTAAGAACTCACAAACATGGAAGGAGGGTCAAATAATGATGTAGAACATAAAACGCCCAATATGTCGAGCTCTGGTCCATCACCGATATACATGACGCATTTGCTAATGAAAGTTTAGTGTATTGATACAAATATATGAAATGCTTTTCTAGTAAATTGTTGAGAAATGGACTCATCTTGGTCAATTTACCGCTTCAACCATTGGTTTAACTAGTCTTACTTTGCAATAAATCAAGATATGAAATAAACAAATAAACAGAACAATTGCAAGTTTAGATGTAACAACGAGATGTGTTGCCCTTTCTGAACATCTAACGTGAAAAGTTAAATCACTTTGTGTTCAGAGATGACAGTGTCGATATCTTCTTAAGAATCTCTTTAAGCAACGAATGCCGTTACACTTGTTAATTAGTTTGAACTGGATTGCATATATCAAAAAATATTTTGGATCAATATTCCGTTTTAAATACCGTTATACATTATATATGCCTCGGATAATAGTAAATTCTCATTTTTATTTTTCAAGATGAACAGGGAAGTCGTTAATACTTTTTCTTTGTGCGTTTGCCTTTAGTCAACGTTCAAGGACCAGCAGACACTTAATTATTATATTCAACTCTATACCACAAATATGCAGACGACATTAATAAAACGTTGCAAAAATTGATTGAAAATCTAAATTAACACAATACACATTGAATAAACTCGATTTAATGAGAAATTTCGATTATAATGCAATAGTTACAAGGTCGTGAATTCATGATGGGAAAGACGAGGTACAATCGACCGTCAACAATAATCAGACTGACAAGGCAGGAGATACAAAACGTTTGGTTTCAAGGTAAGAGAGCGAGGCTCGGTAGCGGGACGTCGTGGGTTAGATCTCATGCCGAGGCATACCAAAGTCCTTTTAATGACATTATTTGGCACTGTGCTTGTAAGATATGTACTAAAGGTGTAATTTACTCAGGACTCGTCGTTATATAACTTAGAGACTAGGGTAGTTGAATGAAAGTTAAAACAGATTGTTTGCACTTTTTTATGGTTGCACGTTTTACAGATTACAGAATATTTCAAATATTTCAATCAATAATAAAGATGCTATCGGTCAGTCTTCAAGCTTTCATGATCACAAACAGCATGGCCAATGTCAAACTAAGAGATCCTGAAATTATAAAGATAAGTTTGGTATAATCCGGACAAACAGTATTGACCGCGTCAAATAATTGTCCGGCCTTGCGTTCAATTGGCACAACAACCGAACATGTTTCGCTCAAAGCCAGTAAGTGTCAGTAATTTTCCGCTATAAAACAAGACTTCGTCGAAACGGGTGTACGTATATCTGGTACAGTTCATAGTGAATTGAATGCAAGGTTAACTACATTTACAAAACGGAAATAAGTACTTTGTTAACAATAGATTAGCCCCATGTTAAACGTTGTCATTTAATACGTGCCCGTTAAAACATTTTCACACCCTACCCGGTAAGTCTACGATGAAGGGATGCTATTAGGTATGTCTTCAATAGACGTACATGGAAGGTTTTGATTCACGCGAGTCCCATTGTTGACAAATGCAAAGACCCGTTAACTGCTCCAGTACCCTTGCCTTATTGACAAAAACAAAGAGCATTACCTTTACATGTATTAGTCTTACCATTAGCGCGAGTAGATCCTCCGAGAATAACATCCTTGATTATCAATCTTTTGCTGAAAGATGCAATTTCGGCACTATCGTCATCTGCATCGTTGCTAGAGAGTGCACGCCTCTTTGGTGAACCACAAGACTGAAGCAAATATCGAGTTGTAGAGACATCGTTCGACAAATGTGTAACCATTATTTGTAAGAAATATGTCAAGCGTCATCCCATTTCAAAAAATAAAAGGAATATGCAACTTGGAATTCAAATACAATTGAAATTAATGTTGGTAAATGCAACCGAAATTTAGATGGATTCAATCCATCTAACTTGTATTCCAGCTACTTGGATAATTTAACCCTTCTGATAAGTGATATATTTTAAATATAGAGACTAGTTATTCGAAGTATCCTAGGGACAATTAAAATATTTACCAGTGACATGTCAAAACGTTAAATAAGACTTACAATAATACAGTCACTAATGGAGATACAAATTTTGACAGTACACTCTAAAACCACAACATCAGTGTCGAAGAACTTGAATGCATGAAATGTCATGTCGTAATCAACCTCGTGGGTTGCGACTGTCTTAGTAAAATCAGACACCAGGTTGTCATCATCGGAACAGCTGAAAAAGACAAGAAAATAAGCAAAACACCATGGAAATGGATTGTTTGTAAGTCTAAAACAGACATTGCTCGAATGAGCAGTTAAGTGCTTGGCCAGTCAAAAATAATTATTTCCTACGATACATTGATGTTTAACGCCATTTTTAACAATTTCTCAGTTATATCACGGCGGCCAGTTCACCTACTCATGCATTTCCTGGTACTCCACTCAACAATCTTCCCAAGCAACTGGCTGCTTTTCCACATAGACATAGCCCATTGGTGGAAGACGAATGACGCATGTCGCATTGACTTTTGTCAATCGTCGGAAAGAAAGTTGGCCGAGCCGGGATTCGAACTCACAACCCCCGGATTGACAGCCCGCGTCGCTACCGACTGACCTACCGGGGCTCGGCTCCTACGATACAAGATGATATAATTCGATCAGGGAAGATCAGTTGAACGAAAGAGAATAAAATAAGTGCATGACTTTCGTGAACATACCCGTCTGTGATGAGAATCTTAGAATTGCTTCCGCCTGTTGCAACACAGGTTAAAGGCTTCATGGTATAATCACCTAAAATGAGTATATAACTTGGATAACAATAATCGTATCAATTACAATGACAATATATCTCTATTTAACGGTGTTGGACGCTAATAAGTCTACATTATTAGATGGATGTTCTGGAAACAGACATCGAGAGAGTGTTGTAGAATTTACTTCAAATCGTAGAATAGAAAATATTGAAACATCACTTTCTTAAGAAGTTCTGTATAATAAGAATTTTATGAAATAGTAAATTAAGATGTTTTCAATTATCTTGGTTGCTAAATAACGGATGACAGCATGAAATAGAATTCTATGAGTTGGCTTTGAAAGCTCACCAAAATATGTACACATGTATAATGAAATGTCACTATCTTACTTGGTCCATTGATCGTGAAAGTCAGGTCCTGTCCTACTATGGCCGTATTAACAGAAACTCCACCAAGAAAGAAGTCAGCGGTGATATCATAGTATGGATCCGATGATTCAACAGTGTGGTTAACGCTGGAAACCAAGTACGAGACGATTACGTGAATTAAACAGAATAAGTACATCATAACTATGGTAATATTGAAATTAGCTTAATCCACACTAACTATAGTCTAGTAGAATGATTAAAGCAGTTTAAGTCGAAACAGAGTTTACAGTAGATTAAACCAACTAAATCGACGCGGCTGGTAAGAAAGTGTTATCTTATACCTCACTATAAATCAATCCAGGAAATCTCAGACCACGACTTGGAATAATAATGTTGTGCCGAAAACGTTGACGAATCAAAGCAATGTTTCAACGTTCGTTGATAGATACTAATGATGTGTTATCAAGACATGCACTAGTTATTCCGAACTTTATATGCAAAAATTTGTTCTGTATGAAACAAAAGCTTTAACGAATGAAATAAGCGAAATGTAAATACCTCACTTCAGTCAGGTTTCCAAACAAGGTTACGTTATAGTCACTCAAAGGGGCACACTGGAATGTATACTTGACACCTGCTCCTCCAATAATATTGTCATCACCCAAACTTCGGTCAGAGAAATAGGCAGTGATATTGTTAGACTGTATGAAAGTGAGAGATATTAGCTTAACGGATTAAATAATCATTTACATTAACACAAAACAAAACTCGCGTAGGCGCTTGTGAATGATAAATGTATTGCGTCAAAAAATACCTTGAATGTTAGTGTATATATATATGGAAATATAACAACTTAACCGTCTTGACAGCGGTATTATAAATAACTAGGTTGGTTTTCATAGCAAGACTGGATTATAACAAACCATATCTACTTCCATGTTGAACTACAGTGGTTGAATAATGTAATCATATGCATAAGTTTTAGAACAGTATTCATGTATATGCATACGTTTTGACAGTAACTGAAACAAAGTCTAAGCCTTCATCCATTTTCATTGACGACATGATCAATAGTTTTAGAAATATTCCAAGAGAAGATCGCGTGTGTTTGGTGAGGTAGTAAAGCTAACAACGAAGGAATATTCTAAAACATTTCGTAACAGGTGTCAAAAGACCTTAAACCCAAAGAACGAAAATACCAAACACCCAGGTATGACTGCTTGCAAGTTGTGCTCAGAAAGCAAAAAGATATATAGCTTAGAGACCTAATGTTCCCGTTCTAAATATCGTATGAAATGAGAAAGCTTACCGTAGAACCACATATAAAGATGACGGTAGCATGAGAGTCATCAGTGCGTTGTGTACAATTTATGATAGAACCGCTGCTAGAATAGAAAGCTCTGTAATAGGTGAAGACAGTGGGATTTGGATTTTTGAATTGAATCGTCTGATTTGGGTAACAACCTGGAATTAAAATAAATCATCATTTCATTCTTTATATATATATATATACTAACGGAAATTAAAAACTGTGCATGCCTTTAATTTGAATATGTTTTAAAATACCATTCTGATCATCATAAAATTTAGTACACGTTATCAATATGCTATGCAAAACCTGTGTACAACTTTTTGCTCGAATCGCACGTGCGGTTTACATGTTTATTGGGTTTCGCACTTTACACAGTCGAAAGTTTACTTTTAAAAGCATTAAACATTTGTTTAAGATTCAATCAATCGGAAAAACATCGAAAGTCTTTGTTGTGTGGGATTGTTATGATGTGCCACGGCTTACTGAAAATCGGCGTTTGCGTGCCATCGGGATGCTGCAAGCTGGAAGGCAGCAAAACGAGGTCGCTCAACAATTTGGTGTGCATAGGAACACTAAGCACACAGGCAGTACTCGGGACTACCCTCGACCTGGGGCACCGCTTGTGAAGTCACGTCTACAAGACAACCATATTCGGCTCACTCATCTTCGTAACCGTTTCCAATCTGCAAGTTTGACGGCTAGAACTATTCCTGGACACCAAATAATTAATCCGAGAACTGTTCGGAACCGTTTGCGTGCCGTTAACATACGCCCGCGACGTCCTGCAATACGTCCAGTTTTGACAAGACGTCACCGTGTTGCACGCCTAGGATGGTGTCGCATTCGCCTAAGGTTTACCCGTAGACTATGGGCGGAAATACTCTTCACGGACGAGTCACGATTCAGCCTCGACAGCTGAGACAGGCGAACCAGAGTGAACAGACGTGCATTAGGCGGACATACCAGATATTGAGTTTGTGACTTTGGATTTCACCCCACCAGTCTTTGACGCGATGCCAGGATTAAATGAGTAACATTTCTGTTGATTTCTTTTTGTGATTATGTAAAGGATAGATTGATAAACTATTATGTTGTTTAAAATATGTACCGTGTTACGAAATAAAAAAAATACAAACATTTTCCCGATGCACAGTTTTTAATTTCCGTTAGTATATATACACTATATGAACGTAGTTTTATTATTTACCATGTTACACAAATTAGAATAGTCTGATTAAGTATGCTTAATATACTCCATAAATACATATATTGGAAAAAGAATTTGGCCACAGACCCACTCAAATTACACATTTATATTTTTGGGATATTACCCAAAACAAATTAAAAACTTTCAAATACACAACTATGTGTTATCAAAACACGAACATACCAAGTGTTGCCCAAGTTCTATATATCAAACATGTTATACTAATCATACTAAAATGTTATCAGACGTGCCTCAGTAGCTCAAGTCTATAGCATCCTAAAAGTTTCTGGAGATCACAAATGAAAGTCCGATGGAGTTTTGAGTTTCATTATGGTTTTAAAAAAGACACTTTCATAAAAATTGAACTCACGGAAATCATCGTCACCCATTACGTCACAAGCCATTACGACCAACATAACGAATACTGCAACTCTCAACATCTGTAAAATAAATTCACTTTTCGTGAAATACATTGGGACTCGCGATAACTTGAACAGGGGACAAGTCGAATATATCGTTTTAACTCGAACCATATCAATCAACGAATATCTTCATCAAAGCAGGGTAGTAGCAGTTACTGATTGCTCATACTAGCAAACAGAATCTGTTTGCTTTTCAGGTTTTAAAATTGCGACTCTTAAAATGTATCAGTTAAATTGTCCATAGTTGAGAGATACTTCCAAATTACAGACGGTTTTTGAAAATGTGGGAAAAGGAGAAACGGTCTCAACTCTAATTTACACTTTCATGTTATTTCATTCTTCAGCGTTATTATCAACTCAGATTTCTCTAGAAATGAAATGTGCACGATTTAAATCGGTTTTACAATAAATGCGAAATTTGAGACTTGGAAAACATTAGTTGGAAAACTAATACTACAATTGTCTAATTACACACCTTTTCCTCGGATGCGTTTTTTTTAAAGCACAGAAGACATAATATAAGTTAAGCCTTTACCACTTACAGACGATTTACGATGCATCTGCAGAATACGGCTTTCAAAGTTGTGGCAAAAGGAGTAATCCAAGTAATTTCCTCCCTTAACACCGAGTTGTCAACTGCATTATTCAACGATTAGCGTCAATTAACGAGGTTGACTAAATTTTTAAACGAGATGTTTTCAAAGTCGTCAAACTTGCTGTATTTGAGAAATTGTTAAATGGTAAGTTACCATGGAACTAAACCGCGACAGTTTGGTACAATAGTAACAAAAAAAGAAAACCTACCATTCTATGCTATCTTCTTACGCTTCTTGCCGACAGTCAATTAGTCAACCTTTCTGGAACGCCTGCTCTTTAAACTGATAATATCTTCGGCGTCGGTCTTATTTGTATAGTCATTTATGCTCATGCACGAGACTTTGAATACAATTCATGTGCTCGTGAACATTTTAATACCTGTAGTTTCGGACCTATGTCACAAGAAAATGAGCCCACAACGTGTTCCTATCTTTTATTCAATTTTTACAAATAAAATGCTTCTCTTTTACAATAAATGCTAGATTTAAAACATGTGATTGTTTAAATTTCTGCTCTAGCAAAAAGGTAACTTGATACGGATCTACAATACCTTAATGGCATTGAATCGGTTTTCCTAAGTCACATTTTTCTTTGACACAGTATTTTTACAAACATTTGAAAGGGCTGACCAATATTTAATGGAAGGACAGGAATTCGAAATATTCACACACGATATATCAGTCTCATTATCATGGTGAAGTGCCCTTGGGAAATGCTGGTTTGTTTACCAATGGATCATGAATGAGCGAATTGTCGCCGTGCTATAGCTGAACTACGGTTGAAAACGGCGTAAAATAGAAACAACAGAAAGAAACCTCATCAGAACCAGAGGTAACTTCGCTTGCCAGTATATGTATCTGAAAACTGCCCCATACAGGTTGAATCAAAATCGTTAAGTATATAACAGTGGAGATAACCCATATAGATAAACGAGATAGAGAAGCGGTGTTTGTCAAGTGTTCAGATTGTATAGTGTAAGTGTATGGCCTTTTAAGCAGTGTCGTCTGGTCCAATACGTACAGAGAAGAATTTTGGTCTGATGTTAAAAAGATTGCATATTTCGTGCGGTTGTAGGAAATCCAACAAAGTTGTTGTTTCGTAACATTTTCCCACGTGCAGAAGCTTTCTGACGTCTCTGCAACAGAAAACTTTTGAAATCATTTGTTTAAAGTGATCCCCTTTCTCAACCTTATTTCAATGATTAAATTTTTAAAACGTTAACCATACTACATGTGTACAAGTGCTTTTCCTATTTTGGTTAAATCTTTACCAGCCCTTGATAAAGTCGGTCGGGTATTGAGTGATAGCAAGCCTTTATCACGTGCGCGCATGCCTTTTCCCAGGTTCCTAAAGACACATTGTGTAAACAACCGAGCCAAGGCAGACAATATGCAGCCTTATTGTATGCACGTTTTGCGAAGCCTCACATGAAGATGTATGCAAGCGACTTAAGGGGCTACAATCCCGGTTTTTGTCAGTATTTACATTCAAAATCTACATCGTCTACGCGGAAACTGAAGGCGCTGGCGAACCTATATATCTGTTTCACTTTTCCGCAGAGACAACACGACTACCTTTTGCTTGACACGGCTCAATGTTACCCAAACGTAAACACCCTCACACTATCATGAACTGATTTATTGGGGTGTAACGCCGTTTTCTACAATGTTTCAGTCATATTACGACGACCAGTTCACATACCCATGTGTTTCCTGGCTTTATCTCACCAGTACTCCACTCAACAGTCTTTCCAACTAGACAAGATGGGGTTTGAACTTACAGCCCTGGATATTCAGCCCGCATCGCTGCCGACCGAAAACCAAAATAACGGCTTAGACTTATACCCCGTTCACCGTTCACATAGCTCTGCGACCTTAAGCCTCAGTCACACATTCAGGAGGTTTACTGCCGTCCTTGATAGGACCATTCCCGATTAAAAAAATAAAAAGAATGATTAAGATCCTGTAGTAACGGGAACGGGGTATAGGTATAATCATCACTTCTACAGCCTTGCTGTGTAAGCCGGCTTTTATAGCGACGTTGGTAGATTGGTTGACCTTTTCTTTAAAAATATTCAAAAGCCTGATTAAGATCCCGTTGTAACGGGAACGGGGTATAGGTATAATCATCACTTCTACAGCCTTGCTTTGTAAGCCGGCTTTTATAGCGACGTTGGTACAGTGGTTGACCTTTTCTTAAAGTTAAGCAACGTTCATCGCGGTTAGTGCCTGGATGGGTGACCCGCGATGGCTTAACGTCGGTACACGTTACAAATGGTGGCAGCGGTTGGATTTTGGGTTGATATCACCATCATCCACGAACCCCAATGGTTCCCAGTGAG
Source organism: Serripes groenlandicus (assembly GCA_031761405.1). NCBI lineage: Eukaryota > Metazoa > Mollusca > Bivalvia > Cardiida > Cardiidae > Serripes > Serripes groenlandicus. Next base: position 59,104,701 of record JASEVX010000010.1, on the reverse strand, counting down.
TTTACATAGCTCTAGTGTACTGCTTGTGTTCAGTTGTGTGACTTCGGGTCGAAGTCAAGAGAAAAGGGGGAGAAATGTAACGGGAACGGGGTATAGGTTTACATACCACTTATACAGCCTTGCGGAAGACATCGTTACAAAACTGTTTCACGTGATAGTCCCGTTCTATAAAAGAATCGTGCGACGGCGGATTCTAACTCCATCCACAGCAGTTCTACAATGAGCCATCAATTAATGACAGATTGTCTCCATTTAAATTATATAATTTCATCTTTATATGGAGTAAGTTACCTCACTATGCCTGCTAAGAAGAAGCCTGTGTCTGCCAAGAAAAAGGCTAAGGAAAATGAAGCTTGGTGTTGTGGGGCAGGCGATAACCTCTGCAGCGTACTCATCAATGATGGCTTGGCATACTTCATGGACACACATTGACATCGTGTTACTGGGAACACTGTAGTTCCATTTTATGCTGCTGTAACTGTCGCTGGATGCCAGATGCCTCATGGTACAGGCAAATGTCAGTCCTGGATCAATGGCTTGCCTCCATCAGTAATCTTGTTTGGTTACGCGGAGTGTGATCCGAGAAACGATAATCGTACAGTTCCATGGGCATCCTCATGTAGTGGATGAAAGCTTCTGGATCTTCTTCTCTCAGCTCTCTCACCAATGTGTCGTACTTGCCGAGCAGCTACCTTCTGGATATCCAGGGCTTGACACAGTATCTTTTTTTTCTACCGGGTTGCAGTGCTCTTCTGTTCAAATAATTACTGGTAAACAGAAGGTCTTCTTCTCTATCTTCCATTTACATGAGATCAACCTGCTGCAGAAGTCTCAGCCTACGTGTAGCATTCATGGTTGACCGGTCATGAATGACGCACACACACACACACACACATACACCCACACACCCGGACCCCCCCCCCCCTGCCCCACACACGCAGACAGACAGACAGACAGACAGACAGACAGACAGACAGACAGACAGACAGACAGACAGACAGACGGAGTGAAAGAAAATACAACAAAAAAATAAAATTAATAATTGATGTCAGTATATGAGATGCACCGTAGCTGAACTTAACTAAATGTATTTGTTGATAATAGCTTCCCTCCAAAGAAATGCTAGACCGAAATGAAGAGAAAAGCGTTCATAGGGAAGGGGTACAAAACACGTGCAGAAATATACCCACATCAACATATCTCAACAATTAATATATACAATATTACAAAAACAAACAAAACAAACATGACATAAAATAATACTGACACTATTTATTTAACCCGGTACGAAGTACTTGTAACTATTCCATACGTTATGTAGAAATAGTACCACATATTTGTCCACATATTTGTAAAACATATCATAATTGCTAAGCAGTACGCTGTTCAAGTTTGGATTCAAACCGAATAGAGATTCAACATACTCCTTACCATTCAAAGAATCTAGCATATTGAAAGTACTACTACCAAATTTGACTTAAGTTATTTGTTGAAAGGAATACATACAAACATTTAATCAGAATGTGCTCAGTCAAACTTGTTTTAATATCACTATTTCCACACCGTAAGCAATGGGAGAAATCAGAGCATGCCGTGTATGCAATTATTTGGGCGATAGAAAAACAAACACGTAGCATATTCGGATTACGTTTAGCGTAGTCCCACACTGGATTAGCAGAGAACTGGACAATAAACTAAGACGTAATAAAAACAAACGTTTGGCTGTGCAGTCCCTTTCTAATCGACACACTATGCAGACAGCTATTAGTTAGAACCTGTGTATGAAGAGATTCAACTGAAGAAGAATATGCTGTGATGTTTGTCAACGTATTATTTCTTGAAAAACATCAGGGCTCATTTTCATGCATGAGTTGCTTTACGGGTCTGTTCACCAGTTCGTGTGTATGTGATAATTCAATACGTGAGTGCGCCTCAAAATATCTTTTCCAATGCAGAATGTCATCAACTAGAACCTGTATATGTCGAAGTCCAAAATCAGGACCGATTTTCATATAATATATTCAGTTATCTTCCGTTCACCAGTATGAGTGTATATATGATAATGGCATGCGTGGACTAGCCCCAGAATACATTTACCTCTTACAGAAAGCCATCTCAACTAAAACCTAGGTACAGGTATTTATCTTTTCAACTGAACAAAGAATGTGCTGTGATGTTTGTCAACATTTATTTTGGTGCGTTTACTACGTTGCAAACATCAGGGCTCATTGTATGTTATCAAATGACAACCAATTGACGAACTTGATGAAGCTCTTTTGAATACGTTCAGATTCAGTTTCTAAAAAACAGAATAAAGTAAAGTAAACTAAATAAAACTTTTAGATTTCTTTTTTTTTTCGTCAATTCGTCAACCAAATTGACGTGTTGACGAATTGACGAACTTGATGTAGTTCTTCTGAATGAGTGACGGCCAGGAGAATTGAAACAGGGCCTAATTTGCATTCAATACGTTCAGATTCAGTATCTGAAAGACAGAAATAAGTTTTTAGAAAAATATTTTGTTCGTCAATTCGTCAACAAAATTGACGTGTTGACGAATTGACGAACTTGACGTAGCCCTTCTGAATGAGTGATGGCCATGAAAGTTAAAAAAGGGCTTTATTTGCATTCAATACGTCTAGATACATTATCTTAAAGACAGAAATAAAGTTTTTAGAAAAATAGTTTTTTCGTCAATTTCGTCAACTTTATTGACAAGTTGACGAAATGACGAACTTGAAGAAGCTCTTCTGATTGACTGATCGCCATGAAACATGAAATAGGGCCTAATTTGCTTCAATACTTCCAGATACTTATCTAGAGGAAAGAAATAAAGTTTTTAGAAAAAATGTCACAGTTCGTCACTCGTCAATTCGTCACTCGTCAACCTAACTTCACGGACCTAAAAAAATGTCACAGTTCGTCACTCGTTAATTCGTCACTCGTCAACCTAACTTCACGGACCCAAAAAAATGTCACAGTTCGTCACTCGTCAATTCGTCACTCGTCAACCTAACTTCACGGACCTGTTTGACATAGGATTATCATTTTTTGTAAATCCAGTAATTTGATTTATGTATATTCTTACGTTATATTTACATCTATTTGACAACCTGTCCATCCACCTATCTGTCACAAGGTTTGATTTAATGTGTTATACTTATGGTAATTGGTATAGGACACGTAATAATAAAAAGTGTTCCTTGTATTTTATTTAGAATCCCTTGGCTTTAACGTTCATCCTATTACCATATGGACAACATTCGGACAGATAGCATTTGATGTTTGGGATACATGTGGTCAGGAGAGATTTGGACCTCTTAGAGATGGGATTTTTAAAGGAGGTATGCTTTACTGAGAATGCAAACAGTGTTAGGTTATGCCAATAGCAAAACCTTCATTATAGGTCCATATTCACCAGTCCCAAATTCTTGTTATTAATTTTCGTTAATTTAATATTTAGAATTTTAGACTGATTATCAATTAAGAATGTTGGCGGATACGGGCCCATGCATTTGCGTCGAGGGAAGATTCATAGTCAGATCAGTGTCTTCCCTGTTCGCAAACTATGGAACAGTCTATACCAAATTTGTTTAAGCAAACTTATTTATTGATTAAAAAACATGGCCACTGGGCAGCATCAAAAAAGGGGAAAATGGCCAACTCTTAAAATTGCTCTACTCTGAAAGTGTATCTGATTTAAAGATAATTTGGCAGAAATGTACCTTACGAGACTCAATTTGTTCAAGACATATTGATTGGTTAAAGATATATATTCTTTATTTCCTCCAAAAATGAAGAGCATTACAACACATAGATTACAATAGATTACCTAACAAATAGTATCATACAAAAGAAGAAATGAACACATCAAGAAATGAAAAAGAGATCGAACACATAAACATGAAAATGTGAAACAAGAGGGCCATGATGGCCTTGGATCGCTCACCTTAATTATACAATGTACTGTTATGCAAAACACATCAAGACAATTATTCTGAATGCAACCTCCAGTGTTAACAATATTTTCCTTCATTTGGCTTAGTGATCTATAAATAATTTTTCTTCCTGATATGACCCATATTCCAACATGGACTAGATATCATCAAAACAACATTCTGACAAATTTTCAACTTGCTCAAAGTAAAAATGCGGCCTCCGGAGTTTGAACAATATTTTCCTTTATTGACCTTGTTTCTGACCCCCATATGACCCATATTCGAACTTGAACTAGATATCTAGATGGAGTAATAGTTTCCAGATAAATAGTTGCGTGTTTAATACGACAACAGATATATCACCACGATGCTACTACGCTGCAAAAACGATAATTGCCTTCCCAATTTTAATAAAACTTTGTCCCGATTTGTGTTACGCTTATTTTTGTAAACAGCTGGTGAAGTGATTTAAGCAAAACAAACATACTATTTCCAATGAAGATCCGGTCGTGCGAAAGAGATACACTGTGGATTTTGTGAACATTATAGATCCAGATCAGCCTGTCCTTACACACTCACAATATCGTGAAACTGAAGTATAATTTATAAAATGGGACAAGAATCGAAGCTACATCATGATCGCCGAGTTTTGCCAGGTTATGCCTTCACATTCTTTCTTATATAAATAGCCTGGGTGTAGTAGTAGTACTAATAGCTTTCGTATCGTGTGCAGGCGGTCGCAGTTTTGCTTCCCGGCCGGGTCATGCAAAATTATTTTAACAATTGCATTATTTACTTCCTCTCATTGGTGCTCAGGATTTTCGGGTTAGCATTACGACTGACTAGTAGTGCTAGTAGCTTATCCCGGAATCGCCGAGATATAACTGAAAGATGTAAACTACGAAACAAACTAACGCAGATTTTAGAGTATTTCTCTCATTTTCTTTTTGTTCCTGTGTCTATAAAAATAAACAGGAATAACTTCGTTGAAAATAAACCAGAATAACTTAAGGCCCTGACACAATGTCATGATGGCGTACTACAGTAAGTTATCACTTCTGCAATGAACCAACAATGGCGTCGAGATTGGTCACATCCCCTTATATATCGCTATCGTATATAATGTGAATTAGTAAATATTCAATGTTTATACAATTCGTAAACTCTCCAGCGGTCCAATACATCTTGGTGTTAGGAATCAATACGTAGAAAATAAAGCAAACTTCCTTCAGAATTGAAAAGTTAAACCGGTTGGTCACACAACAAATGTTGTCTCTGAACCCTTTTGCTTGCTACACCTTGTCCATAGGACGCCGCCATTATAAGTATATGCCTGTTCCTATATATAATGTTATGGTAGCGGCAGGTAACTCCAGACTATATTTTTGGTGCATCTCTTCAACGAACTTAATTGGCGAAACAGGATGAGATTATGTTCCAATTTTCTTTGAACGTAGAATTCGTACAATGAACGCGTGGATATTCGAGAGGCCATGAAGGTCAAAAATACGTTACAGGGGGAAAAAACGCTCCATTTAATGATGTATTAAGATATTTGCAGGATAATTGTTTGTTAAGTATTGAACAATAGTTCATAACACGAACATTATGTAAAGTTTATTGTGTCGCTTCCTAGAAACTTCCACTTTTCGCGATATTCTTGACCCCAACCGTCGCCCTGCTCCCGCATCTGCGTACAATGAAAACTGAGGATGCACTAAATCACCCGAATCTCTACCGTCGGAATATATGTTATGCTTACATAAATACATATTTTGAAAAACACTGAAAGTTTTATTTCTTGGTGATGTATTTTGTATGTTAATTAACCTTGCAACATGTATTTGTTAGTAACGATAATCGGACTAAATTATCCGAAGATCTTCAGTTCTAGTTTAACCCCGTTTCCGGTTGTGCATGAAATATGCCTTAAAACATATAGGCACATATATGGAGAATTTCTAGAAATGAAGGTTAAATAAAAAATTAAATAGTTGGATAAATTGTTGCCATATGAGAAATTGCTCATCGTCTGCTTAAAAAATGCCTCTGCAAGACGAACGGATTTAAGAGTCAATGCCATACAGTTATTAACATTCAGGGTGGGCACACTCACCATTCGACTTTTCTCCAATCCACGAGTTAATCCGTTTCGACGAATTGCAGTTTTGGCTTTTTTAATATCAACCCCTCTATCATTTTTTGTCTTCGATTGTTGATTGACTTGAAATTACTACGATCAAATGACATATATCTTTTAATATATCATGAAATTGTCAGCACTATTATACAAATATTAAACAAAGCACTGCCAAATGTATACCTGCACAGTTATAAGTTGTGTTAAGTGTATAATGGTTGTCTTATTTCAATATACCGTTTTCAAATATAAAGGTGAATAACTCATTTCATGTGCCTTCATGTGTTAATATTATGTTTATATTGATGGTGCCTTATGGACCAAGCGGATCGGTTGTGGTAACTTTGCATACAACTTGTTATTCATGTATCCAAAATGTACGCAGGTCACGATACTAAACGATTGGTCTTACCTTTTTTATCTTTTAGGCGAGAATGAACGCGTCTGTAGTAAACGGCGATTGACACATTATGGCAAAATGATTTCAACGCTACTGAATATATTTGCCAAGATGTTTTAAAGTCTTCTGCTCGAGATGTGTTGTTTGTGGAAAAGAGTCAAGCGCATTAAGACAAAAGCTTGTAAAGAAGTAGAAGGTAAATTGTATTTTATAAACACTGTCGTCTACAACGTCTATTTAAAGTCAGATTGTTCAAATGAGACCGGTATAGGTATAGGTATATGTACATGTACCACGGCATGCGATTAGGGGTCTAACTGCATCCGTTTACAGTGAAGTCTCGGTGGATCCTCGGGTGAGCCTGTGCATACTGTATTCACTGTCTGCCTATATGATATATATATATATATATAGGGAATATTATGTTGCAGTAGTGATGCCGGTTTTAGTATACAACGATGGTTGTGGACAATGGAAATCTCGCAAGACCGAAGGCGATATCAATTTGACTACACCGAGTCGACAATACAATGTCTCGAAACTGCAACGAAATATTCCTTTCAGTATATACCTAGTATAACTCTCAAGACAGAAAATAAGCAGTTTTCAATAATTCTCCGTCATGTCACGGCTGCCAGTTGACCCGTGTTTCCTAGTTTCTCTCACACCAGTATTCCACACAACACTTTTGTCGGAATGAATATTTGCCGAATTAGGGATCGTACTCGCAAGCCCCGAATTGATAGCCCGAGTCGCTATCGGGGACCGGTTCAACGGATTTGAATAATTTGAACAAACTTGGAAGCATATATGTGCCAAACTATTTTTAAATCATGCCAGTTCTTTGGACAGGACCATTTCCCATTCCGTGGGACACTTGGCAGCAAGGCAAGAGCTTCGCATGGAATGTTATTGTTCTATCCCATCTAATAGAATATCACTTTAGGAACATTCCTATTAAGCATGGTCAAAACGGACTCCGTGGTTTAGGAAGAGGTATCTAAATATAAATTAATCTTAAAAGAAGTCCGTTGCTATGGTAACCAGGGTTTTCCATGTTAGTTAATTATTTTATCAATTTAACGAATTTGAATAAGTAATCAATAAAGGACAATGAATACGTAATCGCACATACGTTTCATTCGCCGTTTTTGTTTGGTCAGAAGTTATTCCTACGGCTGTTAAAAAATAGTGTACGCTTTGACGAGGCTTTGCACATTGTATACATCTTTCTTTTGCCTTACTATGCGCTAGGCACATTATTCGATTTAAACCATGTGTGTTTGGTCGCGTAATGAACGTCGACGATAATTAGTATAACGGTCGTAGTAAACTTTAGTCTAAAAAACACCAGATGTGGTTAACGAACTGGAAAGCGATTATTGATATAATTAGGTCCAGACATGGAGGGAGAACTTGGTATACAGCTATTTTCATAACAATATATCCCTTATTATCCAACCAAATCCTATGATGTGGGTACTCAAAAGAATAGTCTCTTTCCGACGATTTGTTTAAGAACTCACAAACATGGAAGGAGGGTCAAATAATGATGTAGAACATAAAACGCCCAATATGTCGAGCTCTGGTCCATCACCGATATACATGACGCATTTGCTAATGAAAGTTTAGTGTATTGATACAAATATATGAAATGCTTTTCTAGTAAATTGTTGAGAAATGGACTCATCTTGGTCAATTTACCGCTTCAACCATTGGTTTAACTAGTCTTACTTTGCAATAAATCAAGATATGAAATGAACAAATAAACAGAACAATTGCAAGTTTAGATGTAACAACGAGATGTGTTGCCCTTTCTGAACATCTAACGTGAAAAGTTAAATCACTTTGTGTTCAGAGATGACAGTGTCGATATCTTCTTAAGAATCTCTTTAAGCAACGAATGCCATTACACTTGTTAATTAGTTTGAACTGGATTGCATATATCAAAAAATATTTTGGATCAATATTCCGTTTTAAATACCGTTATACATTATATATGCCTCGGATAATAGTAAATTCTCATTTTTATTTTTCAAGATGAACAGGGAAGTCGTTAATACTTTTTCTTTGTGCGTTTGCCTTTAGTCAACGTTCAAGGACCAGCAGACACTTAATTATTTTATTCAACTCTATACCACAAATATGCAGACGACATTAATAAAACGTTGCAAAAATTGATTGAAAATCTAAATTAACACAATACACATTGAATAAACTCGATTTAATGAGAAATTTCGATTATAATGCAATAGTTACAAGGTCGTGAATTCATGATGGGAAAGACGAGGTACAATCGACCGTCAACAATAATCAGACTGACAAGGCAGGAGATACAAAACGTTTGGTTTCAAGGTAAGAGAGCGAGGCTCGGTAGCGGGACGTCGTGGGTTAGATCTCATGCCGAGGCATACCAAAGTCCTTTTAATGACATTATTTGGCACTGTGCTTGTAAGATATGTACTAAAGGTGTAATTTACTCAGGACTCGTCGTTATATAACTTAGAGACTAGGGTAGTTGAATGAAAGTTAAAACAGATTGTTTGCACTTTTTTATGGTTGCACGTTTTACAGATTACAGAATATTTCAAATATTTCAATCAATAATAAAGATGCTATCGGTCAGTCTTCAAGCTTTCATGATCACAAACAGCATGGCCAATGTCAAACTAAGAGATCCTGAAATTATAAAGATAAGTTTGGTATAATCCGGACAAACAGTATTGACCGCGTCAAATAATTGTCCGGCCTTGCGTTCAATTGGCACAACAACCGAACATGTTTCGCTCAAAGCCAGTAAGTGTCAGTAATTTTCCGCTATAAAACAAGACTTCGTCGAAACGGGTGTACGTATATCTGGTACAGTTCATAGTGAATTGAATGCAAGGTTAACTACATTTACAAAACGGAAATAAGTACTTTGTTAACAATAGATTAGCCCCATGTTAAACGTTGTCATTTAATACGTGCCCGTTAAAACATTTTCACACCCTACCCGGTAAGTCTACGATGAAGGGATGCTATTAGGTATGTCTTCAATAGACGTACATGGAAGGTTTTGATTCACGCGAGTCCCATTGTTGACAAATGCAAAGACCCGTTAACTGCTCCAGTACCCTTGCCTTATTGACAAAAACAAAGAGCATTACCTTTACATGTATTAGTCTTACCATTAGCGCGAGTAGATCCTCCGAGAACAACATCCTTGATTATCAATCTTTTGCTGAAAGATGCAATTTCGGCACTATCGTCATCTGCATCGTTGCTAGAGAGTGCACGCCTCTTTGGTGAACCACAAGACTGAAGCAAATATCGAGTTGTAGAGACATCGTTCGACAAATGTGTAACCATTATTTGTAAGAAATATGTCAAGCGTCATCCCATTTCAAAAAATAAAAGGAATATGCAACTTGGAATTCAAATACAATTGAAATTAATGTTGGTAAATGCAACCGAAATTTAGATGGATTCAATCCATCTAACTTGTATTCCAGCTACTTGGATAATTTAACCCTTCTGATAAGTGATATATTTTAAATATAGAGACTAGTTATTCGAAGTATCCTAGGGACAATTAAAATATTTACCAGTGACATGTCAAAACGTTAAATAAGACTTACAATAATACAGTCACTAATGGAGATACAAATTTTGACAGTACACTCTAAAACCACAACATCAGTGTCGAAGAACTTGAATGCATGAAATGTCATGTCGTAATCAACCTCGTGGGTTGCGACTGTCTTAGTAAAATCAGACACCAGGTTGTCATCATCGGAACAGCTGAAAAAGACAAGAAAATAAGCAAAACACCATGGAAATGGATTGTTTGTAAGTCTAAAACAGACATTGCTCGAATGAGCAGTTAAGTGCTTGGCCAGTCAAAAATAATTATTTCCTACGATACATTGATGTTTAACGCCATTTTTAACAATTTCTCAGTTATATCACGGCGGCCAGTTCACCTACTCATGCATTTCCTGGTACTCCACTCAACAATCTTCCCAAGCAACTGGCTGCTTTTCCACATAGACATAGCCCATTGGTGGAAGACGAATGACGCATGTCGCATTGACTTTTGTCAATCGTCGGAAAGAAAGTTGGCCGAGCCGGGATTCGAACTCACAACCCCCGGATTGACAGCCCGCGTCGCTACCGACTGACCTACCGGGGCTCGGCTCCTACGATACAAGATGATATAATTCGATCAGGGAAGATCAGTTGAACGAAAGAGAATAAAATAAGTGCATGACTTTCGTGAACATACCCGTCTGTGATGAGAATCTTAGAATTGCTTCCGCCTGTTGCAACACAGGTTAAAGGCTTCATGGTATAATCACCTAAAATGAGTATATAACTTGGATAACAATAATCGTATCAATTACAATGACAATATATCTCTATTTAACGGTGTTGGACGCTAATAAGTCTACATTATTAGATGGATGTTCTGGAAACAGACATCGAGAGAGTGTTGTAGAATTTACTTCAAATCGTAGAATAGAAAATATTGAAACATCACTTTCTTAAGAAGTTCTGTATAATAAGAATTTTATGAAATAGTAAATTAAGATGTTTTCAATTATCTTGGTTGCTAAATAACGGATGACAGCATGAAATAGAATTCTATGAGTTGGCTTTGAAAGCTCACCAAAATATGTACACATGTATAATGAAATGTCACTATCTTACTTGGTCCATTGATCGTGAAAGTCAGGTCCTGTCCTACTATGGCCGTATTAACAGAAACTCCACCAAGAAAGAAGTCAGCGGTGATATCATAGTATGGATCCGATGATTCAACAGTGTGGTTAACGCTGGAAACCAAGTACGAGACGATTACGTGAATTAAACAGAATAAGTACATCATAACTATGGTAATATTGAAATTAGCTTAATCCACACTAACTATAGTCTAGTAGAATGATTAAAGCAGTTTAAGTCGAAACAGAGTTTACAGTAGATTAAACCAACTAAATCGACGCGGCTGGTAAGAAAGTGTTATCTTATACCTCACTATAAATCAATCCAGGAAATTTCAGACCACGACTTGGAATAATAATGTTGTGCCGAAAACGTTGACGAATCAAAGCAATGTTTCAACGTTCGTTGATAGATACTAATGATGTGTTATCAAGACATGCACTAGTTATTCCGAACTTTATATGCAAAAATTTGTTCTGTATGAAACAAAAGCTTTAACGAATGAAATAAGCGAAATGTAAATACCTCACTTCAGTCAGGTTTCCAAACAAGGTTACGTTATAGTCACTCAAAGGGGCACACTGGAATGTATACTTGACACCTGCTCCTCCAATAATATTGTCATCACCCAAACTTCGGTCAGAGAAATAGGCAGTGATATTGTTAGACTGTATGAAAGTGAGAGATATTAGCTTAACGGATTAAATAATCATTTACATTAACACAAAACAAAACTCGCGTAGGCGCTTGTGAATGATAAATGTATTGCGTCAAAAAATACCTTGAATGTTAGTGTATATATATATGGAAATATAACAACTTAACCGTCTTGACAGCGGTATTATAAATAACTAGGTTGGTTTTCATAGCAAGACTGGATTATAACAAACCATATCTACTTCCATGTTGAACTACAGTGGTTGAATAATGTAATCATATGCATAAGTTTTAGAACAGTATTCATGTATATGCATACGTTTTGACAGTAACTGAAACAAAGTCTAAGCCTTCATCCATTTTCATTGACGACATGATCAATAGTTTTAGAAATATTCCAAGAGAAGATCGCGTGTGTTTGGTGAGGTAGTAAAGCTAACAACGAAGGAATATTCTAAAACATTTCGTAACAGGTGTCAAAAGACCTTAAACCCAAAGAACGAAAATACCAAACACCCAGGTATGACTGCTTGCAAGTTGTGCTCAGAAAGCAAAAAGATATATAGCTTAGAGACCTAATGTTCCCGTTCTAAATATCGTATGAAATGAGAAAGCTTACCGTAGAACCACATATAAAGATGACGGTAGCATGAGAGTCATCAGTGCGTTGTGTACAATTTATGATAGAACCGCTGCTAGAATAGAAAGCTCTGTAATAGGTGAAGACAGTGGGATTTGGATTTTTGAATTGAATCGTCTGATTTGGGTAACAACCTGGAATTAAAATAAATCATCATTTCATTCTTTATATATATATATATACTAACGGAAATTAAAAACTGTGCATGCCTTTAATTTGAATATGTTTTAAAATACCATTCTGATCATCATAAAATTTAGTACACGTTATCAATATGCTATGCAAAACCTGTGTACAACTTTTTGCTCGAATCGCACGTGCGGTTTACATGTTTATTGGGTTTCGCACTTTACACAGTCGAAAGTTTACTTTTAAAAGCATTAAACATTTGTTTAAGATTCAATCAATCGGAAAAACATCGAAAGTCTTTGTTGTGTGGGATTGTTATGATGTGCCACGGCTTACTGAAAATCGGCGTTTGCGTGCCATCGGGATGCTGCAAGCTGGAAGGCAGCAAAACGAGGTCGCTCAACAATTTGGTGTGCATAGGAACACTAAGTTCACTGTATAGACGTTACCAGCACACAGGCAGTACTCGGGACTACCCTCGACCTGGGGCACCGCTTGTGAAGTCACGTCTACAAGACAACCATATTCGGCTCACTCATCTTCGTAACCGTTTCCAATCTGCAAGTTTGACGGCTAGAACTATTCCTGGACACCAAATAATTAATCCGAGAACTGTTCGGAACCGTTTGCGTGCCGTTAACATACGCCCGCGACGTCCTGCAATACGTCCAGTTTTGACAAGACGTCACCGTGTTGCACGCCTAGGATGGTGTCGCATTCGCCTAAGGTTTACCCGTAGACTATGGGCGGAAATACTCTTCACGGACGAGTCACGATTCAGCCTCGACAGCTGAGACAGGCGAACCAGAGTGAACAGACGTGCATTAGGCGGACATACCAGATATTGAGTTTGTGACTTTGGATTTCACCCCACCAGTCTTTGACGCGATGCCAGGATTAAATGAGTAACATTTCTGTTGATTTCTTTTTGTGATTATGTAAAGGATAGATTGATAAAACTATTATGTTGTTTAAAATATGTACCGTGTTACGAAATAAAAAAAATACAAACATTTTCCCGATGCACAGTTTTTAATTTCCGTTAGTATATATACACTATATGAACGTAGTTTTATTATTTACCATGTTACACAAATTAGAATAGTCTGATTAAGTATGCTTAATATACTCCATAAATACATATATTGGAAAAAGAATTTGGCCACAGACCCACTCAAATTACACATTTATATTTTTGGGATATTACCCAAAACAAATTAAAAACTTTCAAATACACAACTATGTGTTATCAAAACACGAACATACCAAGTGTTGCCCAAGTTCTATATATCAAACATGTTATACTAATCATACTAAAATGTTATCAGACGTGCCTCAGTAGCTCAAGTCTATAGCATCCTAAAAGTTTCTGGAGATCACAAATGAAAGTCCGATGGAGTTTTGAGTTTCATTATGGTTTTAAAAAAGACACTTTCATAAAAATTGAACTCACGGAAATCATCGTCACCCATTACGTCACAAGCCATTACGACCAACATAACGAATACTGCAACTCTCAACATCTGTAAAATAAATTCACTTTTCGTGAAATACATTGGGACTCGCGATAACTTGAACAGGGGACAAGTCGAATATATCGTTTTAACTCGAACCATATCAATCAACGAATATCTTCATCAAAGCAGGGTAGTAGCAGTTACTGATTGCTCATACTAGCAAACAGAATCTGTTTGCTTTTCAGGTTTTAAAATTGCGACTCTTAAAATGTATCAGTTAAATTGTCCATAGTTGAGAGATACTTCCAAATTACAGACGGTTTTTGAAAATGTGGGAAAAGGAGAAACGGTCTCAACTCTAATTTACACTTTCATGTTATTTCATTCTTCAGCGTTATTATCAACTCAGATTTCTCTAGAAATGAAATGTGCACGATTTAAATCGGTTTTACAATAAATGCGAAATTTGAGACTTGGAAAACATTAGTTGGAAAACTAATACTACAATTGTCTAATTACACACCTTTTCCTCGGATGCGTTTTTTTTAAAGCACAGAAGACATAATATAAGTTAAGCCTTTACCACTTACAGACGATTTACGATGCATCTGCAGAATACGGCTTTCAAAGTTGTGGCAAAAGGAGTAATCCAAGTAATTTCCTCCCTTAACACCGAGTTGTCAACTGCATTATTCAACGATTAGCGTCAATTAACGAGGTTGACTAAATTTTTAAACGAGATGTTTTCAAAGTCGTCAAACTTGCTGTATTTGAGAAATTGTTAAATGGTAAGTTACCATGGAACTAAACCGCGACAGTTTGGTACAACAGTAACAAAAAAAGAAAACCTACCATTCTATGCTATCTTCTTACGCTTCTTGCCGACAGTCAATTAGTCAACCTTTCTGGAACGCCTGCTCTTTAAACTGATAATATCTTCGGCGTCGGTCTTATTTGTATAGTCATTTATGCTCATGCACGAGACTTTGAATACAATTCATGTGCTCGTGAACATTTTAATACCTGTAGTTTCGGACCTATGTCACAAGAAAATGAGCCCACAACGTGTTCCTATCTTTTATTCAATTTTTACAAATAAAATGCTTCTCTTTTACAATAAATGCTAGATTTAAAACATGTGATTGTTTAAATTTCTGCTCTAGCAAAAAGGTAACTTGATACGGATCTACAATACCTTAATGGCATTGAATCGGTTTTCCTAAGTCACATTTTTCTTTGACACAGTATTTTTACAAACATTTGAAAGGGCTGACCAATATTTAATGGAAGGACAGGAATTCGAAATATTCACACACGATATATCAGTCTCATTATCATGGTGAAGTGCCCTTGGGAAATGCTGGTTTGTTTACCAATGGATCATGAATGAGCGAATTGTCGCCGTGCTATAGCTGAACTACGGTTGAAAACGGCGTAAAATAGAAACAACAGAAAGAAACCTCATCAGAACCAGAGGTAACTTCGCTTGCCAGTATATGTATCTGAAAACTGCCCCATACAGGTTGAATCAAAATCGTTAAGTATATAACAGTGGAGATAACCCATATAGATAAACGAGATAGAGAAGCGGTGTTTGTCAAGTGTTCAGATTGTATAGTGTAAGTGTATGGCCTTTTAAGCAGTGTCGTCTGGTCCAATACGTACAGAGAAGAATTTTGGTCTGATGTTAAAAAGATTGCATATTTCGTGCGGTTGTAGGAAATCCAACAAAGTTGTTGTTTCGTAACATTTTCCCACGTGCAGAAGCTTTCTGACGTCTCTGCAACAGAAAACTTTTGAAATCATTTGTTTAAAGTGATCCCCTTTCTCAACCTTATTTCAATGATTAAATTTTTAAAACGTTAACCATACTACATGTGTACAAGTGCTTTTCCTATTTTGGTTAAATCTTTACCAGCCCTTGATAAAGTCGGTCGGGTATTGAGTGATAGCAAGCCTTTATCACGTGCGCGCATGCCTTTTCCCAGGTTCCTAAAGACACATTGTGTAAACAACCGAGCCAAGGCAGACAATATGCAGCCTTATTGTATGCACGTTTTGCGAAGCCTCACATGAAGATGTATGCAAGCGACTTAAGGGGCTACAATCCCGGTTTTTGTAAGTATTTACATTCAAAATCTACATCGTCTACGCGGAAACTGAAGGCGCTGGCGAACCTATATATCTGTTTCACTTTTCCGCAGAGACAACACGACTACCTTTTGCTTGACACGGCTCAATGTTACCCAAACGTAAACACCCTCACACTATCATGAACTGATTTATTGGGGTGTAACGCCGTTTTCTACAATGTTTCAGTCATATTACGACGACCAGTTCACATACCCATGTGTTTCCTGGCTTTATCTCACCAGTACTCCACTCAACAGTCTTTCCAACTAGACAAGATGGGGTTTGAACTTACAGCCCTGGATATTCAGCCCGCATCGCTGCCGACCGAAAACCAAAATAACGGCTTAGACTTATACCCCGTTCACCGTTCACATAGCTCTGCGACCTTAAGCCTCAGTCACACATTCAGGAGGTTTACTGCCGTCCTTGATAGGACCATTCCCGATTAAAAAAATAAAAAGAATGATTAAGATCCTGTAGTAACGGGAACGGGGTATAGGTATAATCATCACTTCTACAGCCTTGCTGTGTAAGCCGGCTTTTATAGCGACGTTGGTAGATTGGTTGACCTTTTCTTTAAAAATATTCAAAAGCCTGATTAAGATCCCGTTGTAACGGGAACGGGGTATAGGTATAATCATCACTTCTACAGCCTTGCTTTGTAAGCCGGCTTTTATAGCGACGTTGGTACAGTGGTTGACCTTTTCTTAAAGTTAAGCAACGTTCATCGCGGTTAGTGCCTGGATGGGTGACCCGCGATGGCTTAACGTCGGTACACGTTACAAATGGTGGCAGCGGTTGGATTTTGGGTTGATATCACCATCATCCACGAACCCCAATGGTTCCCAGTGAGTTTACATAGCTCTAGTGTACTGCTTGTGTTCAGTTGTGTGACTTCGGGTCGAAGTCAAGAGAAAAGGGGGAGAAATGTAACGGGAACGGGGTATAGGTTTACATACCACTTATACAGCCTTGCGGAAGACATCGTTACAAAACTGTTTCACGTGATAGTCCCGTTCTATAAAAGAATCGTGCGACGGCGGATTCTAACTCCATCCACAGCAGTTCTACAATGAGCCATCAATTAATGACAGATTGTCTCCATTTAAATTATATAATTTCATCTTTATATGGAGTAAGTTACCTCACTATGCCTGCTAAGAAGAAGCCTGTGTCTGCCAAGAAAAAGGCTAAGGAAAATGAAGCTTGGTGTTGTGGGGCAGGCGATAACCTCTGCAGCGTACTCATCAATGATGGCTTGGCATACTTCATGGACACACATTGACATCGTGTTACTGGGAACCCTGTAGTTCCATTTTATGCTGCTGTAACTGTCGCTGGATGCCAGATGCCTCATGGTACAGGCAAATGTCAGTCCTGGATCAATGGCTTGCCTCCATCAGTAATCTTGTTTGGTTACGCGGAGTGTGATCCGAGAAACGATAATCGTACAGTTCCATGGGCATCCTCATGTAGTGGATGAAAGCTTCTGGATCTTCTTCTCTCAGCTCTCTCACCAATGTGTCGTACTTGCCGAGCAGCTACCTTCTGGATATCCAGGGCTTGACACAGTATCTTTTTTTTCTACCGGGTTGCAGTGCTCTTCTGTTCAAATAATTACTGGTAAACAGAAGGTCTTCTTCTCTATCTTCCATTTACATGAGATCAACCTGCTGCAGAAGTCTCAGCCTACGTGTAGCATTCATGGTTGACCGGTCATGAATGACGCACACACACACACACACACATACACCCACACACCCGGACCCCCCCCCCCCCCCCTGCCCCACACACGCAGACAGACAGACAGACAGACAGACAGACAGACAGACAGACAGACAGACAGACAGACGGAGTGAAAGAAAATACAACAAAAAAATAAAATTAATAATTGATGTCAGTATATGAGATGCACCGTAGCTGAACTTAACTAAATGTATTTGTTGATAATAGCTTCCCTCCAAAGAAATGCTAGACCGAAATGAAGAGAAAAGCGTTCATAGGGAAGGGGTACAAAACACGTGCAGAAATATACCCACATCAACATATCTCAACAATTAATATATACAATATTACAAAAACAAACAAAACAAACATGACATAAAATAATACTGACACTATTTATTTAACCCGGTACGAAGTACTTGTAACTATTCCATACGTTATGTAGAAATAGTACCACATATTTGTCCACATATTTGTAAAACATATCATAATTGCTAAGCAGTACGCTGTTCAAGTTTGGATTCAAACCGAATAGAGATTCAACATACTCCTTACCATTCAAAGAATCTAGCATATTGAAAGTACTACTACCAAATTTGACTTAAGTTATTTGTTGAAAGGAATACATACAAACATTTAATCAGAATGTGCTCAGTCAAACTTGTTTTAATATCACTATTTCCACACCGTAAGCAATGGGAGAAATCAGAGCATGCCGTGTATGCAATTATTTGGGCGATAGAAAAACAAGCACGTAGCATATTCGGATTACGTTTAGCGTAGTCCCACACTGGATTAGCAGAGAACTGGACAATAAACTAAGACGTAATAAAAACAAACGTTTGGCTGTGCAGTCCCTTTCTAATCGACACACTATGCAGACAGCTATTAGTTAGAACCTGTGTATGAAGAGATTCAACTGAAGAAGAATATGCTGTGATGTTTGTCAACGTATTATTTCTTGAAAAACATCAGGGCTCATTTTCATGCATGAGTTGCTTTACGGGTCTGTTCACCAGTTCGTGTGTATGTGATAATTCAATACGTGAGTGCGCCTCAAAATATCTTTTCCAATGCAGAATGTCATCAACTAGAACCTGTATATGTCGAAGTCCAAAATCAGGACCGATTTTCATATAATATATTCAGTTATCTTCCGTTCACCAGTATGAGTGTATATATGATAATGGCATGCGTGGACTAGCCCCAGAATACATTTACCTCTTACAGAAAGCCATCTCAACTAAAACCTAGGTACAGGTATTTATCTTTTCAACTGAACAAAGAATGTGCTGTGATGTTTGTCAACATTTATTTTGGTGCGTTTACTACGTTGCAAACATCAGGGCTCATTGTATGTTATCAAATGACAACCAATTGACGAACTTGATGAAGCTCTTTTGAATACGTTCAGATTCAGTTTCTAAAAAACAGAATAAAGTAAAGTAAACTAAATAAAACTTTTAGATTTCTTTTTTTTTTCGTCAATTCGTCAACCAAATTGACGTGTTGACGAATTGACGAACTTGATGTAGTTCTTCTGAATGAGTGACGGCCAGGAGAATTGAAACAGGGCCTAATTTGCATTCAATACGTTCAGATTCAGTATCTGAAAGACAGAAATAAGTTTTTAGAAAAATATTTTGTTCGTCAATTCGTCAACAAAATTGACGTGTTGACGAATTGACGAACTTGACGTAGCCCTTCTGAATGAGTGATGGCCATGAAAGTTAAAAAAGGGCTTTATTTGCATTCAATACGTCTAGATACATTATCTTAAAGACAGAAATAAAGTTTTTAGAAAAATAGTTTTTTCGTCAATTTCGTCAACTTTATTGACAAGTTGACGAAATGACGAACTTGAAGAAGCTCTTCTGATTGACTGATCGCCATGAAACATGAAATAGGGCCTAATTTGCTTCAATACTTCCAGATACTTATCTAGAGGAAAGAAATAAAGTTTTTAGAAAAAATGTCACAGTTCGTCACTCGTCAATTCGTCACTCGTCAACCTAACTTCACGGACCTAAAAAAATGTCACAGTTCGTCACTCGTTAATTCGTCACTCGTCAACCTAACTTCACGGACCCAAAAAAATGTCACAGTTCGTCACTCGTCAATTCGTCACTCGTCAACCTAACTTCACGGACCTGTTTGACATAGGATTATCATTTTTTGTAAATCCAGTAATTTGATTTATGTATATTCTTACGTTATATTTACATCTATTTGACAACCTGTCCATCCACCTATCTGTCACAAGGTTTGATTTAATGTGTTATACTTATGGTAATTGGTATAGGACACGTAATAATAAAAAGTGTTCCTTGTATTTTATTTAGAATCCCTTGGCTTTAACGTTCATCCTATTACCATATGGACAACATTCGGACAGATAGCATTTGATGTTTGGGATACATGTGGTCAGGAGAGATTTGGACCTCTTAGAGATGGGATTTTTAAAGGAGGTATGCTTTACTGAGAATGCAAACAGTGTTAGGTTATGCCAATAGCAAAACCTTCATTATAGGTCCATATTCACCAGTCCCAAATTCTTGTTATTAATTTTCGTTAATTTAATATTTAGAATTTTAGACTGATTATCAATTAAGAATGTTGGCGGATACGGGCCCATGCATTTGCGTCGAGGGAAGATTCATAGTCAGATCAGTGTCTTCCCTGTTCGCAAACTATGGAACAGTCTATACCAAATTTGTTTAAGCAAACTTATTTATTGATTAAAAAACATGGCCACTGGGCAGCATCAAAAAAGGGGAAAATGGCCAACTCTTAAAATTGCTCTACTCTGAAAGTGTATCTGATTTAAAGATAATTTGGCAGAAATGTACCTTACGAGACTCAATTTGTTCAAGACATATTGATTGGTTAAAGATATATATTCTTTATTTCCTCCAAAAATGAAGAGCATTACAACACATAGATTACAATAGATTACCTAACAAATAGTATCATACAAAAGAAGAAATGAACACATCAAGAAATGAAAAAGAGATCGAACACATAAACATGAAAATGTGAAACAAGAGGGCCATGATGGCCCTGGATCGCTCACCTTAATTATACAATGTACTGTTATGCAAAACACATCAAGACAATTATTCTGAATGCAACCTCCAGTGTTAACAATATTTTCCTTCATTTGGCTTAGTGATCTATAAATAATTTTTCCTGATATGACCCATATTCCAACATGGACTAGATATCATCAAAACAACATTCTGACAAATTTTCAACTTGCTCAAAGTAAAAATGCGGCCTCCGGAGTTTGAACAATATTTTCCTTTATTGACTTTGTTTCTGACCCCCATATGACCCATATTCGAACTTGAACTAGATATCATTTAGACAAACATTCTGACCAAATTTCAAGATGCTTAAGCAAAAAATGCGGCATCCAAAGTGTTAACAAGATTTTCCTTCAGTTTGCCCTAGTGACCTAATTTTTGACCCCGCATGACCCGTATTCGAACTTGGCCTAGATATCATTCAGCTAAACATTCTGATTAAATTTCAAGCTGCTGAAGCAAAAAATGCAGCTTCTACAGTGTTAACAAGATTTTCCTTCAATTTGGCCTAGTGACCTAGTTTCTGACCCAATATGACCCATATTTAAACTTGACCTACATATCATCAAGACGAACATTATGATAAAGTTTCAACATGCTCAATTTGAAAATGTGGCCTCTAGAGTGTTAACAAGATTACCCTTCAATTTGGCCTAGTGACCTAGTTTTTGACTCGGCATGACCCGTATTCGAACTTGACCTGGATATCATTCAGCTCAACATTCTGACTAAATTTCAAGCTGCTGAAGCAAAAAAAACAGCTTCTACAGTGTAAACAAGATTTCCCTTCAATTTGGCCTAGTGACCTAGTTTCTGACCCAATATGACCCATATTTAAACTTGACCTACATATCATCAAGACAAACATTATGATAAAGTTTCAACATGCTCAAGTTGAAAATGTGGCCTCTAGAGTGTTAACAAGATTATCCTTCAATTTGGTCTAGTGACCTAGTTTTTGACCCGGCATGACCCGTATTCGATCTTGACCTAGATATCATTCAGCTCAACATTCTGACTATAAATTTCAAGCTGCTGAAGCAAAGAATACAGCTTCTACAGTGTTAACAAGATTTCCCTTCAATTTGGCCTAGTGACCTAGTTTTTGACCCGGCATGACCCATATTTGAACTTGGCCTAGATATCATTCAGCTAAACATTCTGACTAAATTTGAAGCTGCTGAAGCAAAAAATGCAGCTTCTACAGTGTTAACAAGATTTTCCTTCAATTTAGCCTAGTGACCTAGTTTCTGACCCAATATGACCCATATTTAAACTTGCCCTACATATCATCAAGACGAACATTATGATAAAGTTTCAACATGCTCAATTTGAAAATGTGGCCTCTAGAGTGTTAACAAGATTACCCTTCAATTTGGCCTAGTGACCTAGTTTTTGACTCGGCATGACCCGTATTCGAACTTGACCTGGATATCATTCAGCTCAACATTCTGACTAAATTTCAAGCTGCTGAAGCAAAAAAAACAGCTTCTACAGTGTAAACAAGATTTCCCTTCAATTTGGCCTAGTGACCTAGTTTCTGACCCAATATGACCCATATTTAAACTTGACCTACATATCATCAAGACAAACATTATGATAAAGTTTCAACATGCTCAAGTTGAAAATGTGGCCTCTAGAGTGTTAACAAGATTATCCTTCAATTTGGTCTAGTGACCTAGTTTTTGACCCGGCATGACCCATATTTAAACTTGACCTGCTAAGCATCAAGACAAACATTCTGATAAAGTTTCAAGATGCTCAAGTTGAAAATGTGGCCTCTAGAGGGTTAACAAGATTATCCTTCAATTTGGCCTAGTGACCTAGTTTTTGACCCGGCATGACCCGTATTCGATCTTGACCTAGATGTCATTCAGCTCAACATTCTGACTAAATTTCAAGCTGCTGAAGCAAAAAATACAGCTTCTACAGTGTTAACAAGATTTCACTTCAATTTGGCCTAGTGACCTAGTGACCTAGTTTCTGACCCAATATGACCCATATTTAAACTTGACCTGCATATCATCAATACAAACATTCTGATAAAGTTTCAACATGCTCAAGTTGAAAATGTGGCCTCCAGAGTGTTAACAAGATTTCGCTTCAATTTGACCTAGTGACCTCGTTTTTGACCTCATATGGCCCAGTTTCGAACTTGTCCAAGATTTTATAGAGATGAATGTTCTGATACACTTTCATGAAGATTGGGTGCAAAATGTAGCCTGTAGAGTGTTAACAAGCTGAAATGTTGACGACGCACGACGCACGACGCACGACGCACGACGGACGGACGCCGGACAAAATGTGATCACAATAGCTCACCTTGCACTTCGTGCATAGGTGAGCTAAAAATGAGCACATCAAGAAGAAAAAAAGAAAAAGAGATCAAACATATAAGTATGAAAATATGGAAAAATTAAAAAAATAATTAGAAAAAATTATCGAACATATAAACATGAATATATGAAAAAATGAAAAAATTAGCACATCAAGAAGAGAAAAGAAAAAGAGATCGAACATATAAGCATGAAAATACAATGGGAACACTGATGAATAACTAATATGTGTGTGGTTTGTTGGAGGCTAGCGCAAGTTGTTAAATGTTTGAAAGGTGGGTGTTCAAACAAGGCATGCACATGATAAATCCTGTGTATTACCCATTGATAGACCTTACGAAGTAAGTAAGGTCACACACAGGACATGATTGAGTTTGTGTGGTTGTGAGTAAATGAGTAAATAGATGCATGAGCAAACGAGTGCATGATTGAATGGATAGATGAATGAAGTAATCAGGTGAGTGAGTGAATAAAAGATCGAGTGAGTGAGTGAAAAAATATTGAGTGAGTGAATGAATGAATGAATGAATGAATGAATGAATGAATGAATAGAAGAATATTAATGAATGAGTGAATAAATGAGTGAATGAACGAATGAGTGAATAAATGAGTGAATGAATGAATGCACGAATGAATAAATGAATGAATGCACGAATGAATAAATGAATGAATGCACGAATGAATGTTTGTATGGATGTCAAGTCAGTCGATAAATCTAACACCCAATCAACTAACCAATGAATCAACCATTCACTGTGATAATAACGAGTCTCAGAATGCACGACCGCACACAAGTACACCCACACGAACGAGTGGGCGAATGAGTAAATGAACGACTGAATTACAATTGTGAATATAGTCATCAATTTAGCATTCTACATATATAGGATTTAATAACAAACGAGTTGTTTTCCTGTCAGTCACGTAGCATGCACCCTTTCCCATGTTAACCAGATACATACAGCTGAAAACTGTCAACATTGGTTCCAGAATGATATTGCACATTGGGACGGGTTAATTAACAGAGTCATGTATTGACAACATATTATGAATAATGGCGATTACACTCCGATCTGGTGTCAAGATACACAATGATGAGCTACTATCACTCGCATTATCTACCTCGAGTCCAGCTATGCAGTCTAAGATCTTGGTAAATGCATATTTTTTCATGAGATGTAGGAATCCATTCATGACTCTATAATATTTGTTCACAGTATTTTTCTAATGTTATTATTTACTGAGCAGAAACATATCCTATGCAGCACCATGTCATCTACAAGCCTTTCACACTCGACACATTTTAGCGGATATTTTCAGAGAATAACTTACATACATGTAGGATGTAAACTGCTGCATAACATGTATTTCGGCTCATATAGTTTCGCCTTAACATTTCCCAAAACATACAGGGGCGGTCTGCATAAAACAGTCTAATAAAGTATGTGTTAGCTGTTGTGGTTTATTTGCCTTACGTTGTACAAGCTCCTTTTCCCAAATTTTTGATCGTACAATTGACTTCACAGTTCTTTTTGATGGAAAAATAGCTGTCTTGCGAAATGTTACGAGAGAATCATACAGTTCGTATTCATGTAACCTCATGCATATATCAGGGATAAACACATATTTCTGTTTTGTTATCCCGGAGTCAAATCGGATAATTCTATGCACAAACATTTGCTTGGACAGATATTTCGACGGGAGTCGAACCAACTGCCCAAGAAATCCCAGCTTCCTATAATTTATTTCTGCACGTAATGAAAACACTCCAGCAGCATTTAGCACGATTGAGTTGTTGGCAGTCAATGGCAATTTCTGAATGACTTTCAGACAGAACATTTGTGCTCTTTGAAGCTGTGCACTGTTTGTAGCAGATAATGTATCCCAGAGTTCACACCCATACAGCCATGTTGGCAAAACAATAGATTTATACAAGGATAATAGAGTATGGACATTAAACTGGGCCAGTATTACATATACTTAGTATTGTGCTTCGGAACTTATTGCACGCTTGTTGTACGTTGTCATTGATATTAAAGTATTTGTTCAGTATAATACCGAGATGGGTGTAGTTTGTACACTCCATAATTAAATTATTACCCATTTGCCATTTTCTATTTTGTTTCGAGTAGTCGTTTTTACTCTCATTAAACACTATGACAGCACATTTAGAGGCGTTGTATTTAAAACGCCATTTACATGAGTAATTATTATTTTTAAAGGGGGTATGCTTTACTGAGAATTCAAATAGATTTAGGTTTTGCCAATAGCAAAACATTCATTATAGGTCAATATACCCTCTACAAATTTTTGTTTTTTTTTGTTTTTTTTTAAAACATGGTCTATAAGGGTGAGGTCATGTTGTATTTATAATGCAGATTCACTTTAAACGGAAAAGTGTTTAGTTGTGTTGATCGGAGTAATTTAATGTTATGTAAATAATGATCTTGTCTTAAAGAGCTCTTTTTCGTGTGAGCATTTCAGGGCATCATGGCCCTCTTGTTTATACATTTTTCACAGAGCACATTTGGTGATAATAAAACCATTGTAAGGATATTGCTTGACAGCAAAATGGATGGTGTTGTAACTTTAAAAGTATGGAAAGGTGCTTTCTTGACTAAAGATGTAGCTAACGGCAGGCAGATGAAAACAACGTTCCAAAAGGAGAAATTGTTCAATGTAAACAATTTCTTCACTTCCCGCGTTGTTTTCAAAGGTCATCTGCTGCATGTGAGTCAAACAGTGTCTGCACAATGGTAATGGAGAATGTACACTGAGCAACATGAATATGCTGTATATTCAAGTAAATCTGTTGAAATGAACTTTTGCACTGTTCATGTTTTACTTTACTCTCACAGCGGTGCTTAAACGAATTGTGAGTGTTTAAGTTAAGTCTTAAAACCTGTATGTAAGTCACCGACGTGCGATGAGCTACTCTATTATTTAATTACAGTGAAATGCGCTATAATCATGTTTGATGTATCCTCGACGACATCCGTTCACAGTGTATCAAAATGGTATACTCTGCTTAATGACCAGTGTGGTTATCTTCCGGTTGTGATCTGCGGTAATCGTGTTGACCAGGCAACAGCAGCTGTTAAAGAGACCAACCTTGACGTGCTAAGGAAACTGTATTTACCGGTATATATATCCAAAGACCTAATAAACATGTGTTATTAGGTCTTTGTTATATAATATAAGTATTATATTACAATTATAACAAACTTAACTAACCAGGATAAATGGATAAATATTACTATAAGTATAAACCTACCCTACCGGTATGCATAGTTAGATGAAAGTTGTGTCATTAGTACAAACTTAACTAACCAGGAAGAATAGATAAATATTACTATAAGTACAAACCTACCTGACTTAACATACCGGCATTAATAGATAAACAAAGGTATCCTATATTTTGAAATATATGACATACGTGTATTCAGTCAGATAACTGTTACGAATATGTAGGAGCTGTTATTTTATTCCTGGATTTGATTCCGGCGAACCAATGCACCGGCAGTCTCACCGTTCGCACTTATATTATATATAGAAATCACCAGACGCCACCTTGTCTATCATATCAGTGTTGTTCTCTGAATCAGTACTCGTGTTGATAGTGCAGACGTCAAGATGGGTCAATATACTTTATTTTTAATTGTTCACAATCGGTTTTTTTTTTTAAATAAATAAATTCAAATTAACCGCACTCTGAAATAAATTAGTTTTATATGTGAAAGGAGTTCAAAATTTGCACGGCAGGTTGTTATATCGGAAAGTTGTCAAAAGATACTTTTCTCTGTGTTTCTGAACTAATCAATATTGTTTCTTTTTATTTAATAATTTGTTAAACACTTAATGAGATTTTCTATTTTCATTTTGCCAGTGCTTGGAAACCCAGTTGATGAGTGGAAAAACCATGACAAACTTTGAGTCGCCATTCCTGAAAATCGGCCAAGCTTTAACGGCAAACTCTAGTATGCACATACAAACCAAGTGCAGCCTTTATCCCCCGGTACCTTCCTGTGTTAAAACAGGTATGTGTCCTATCTAATGGTCAAAGGGAAGCAATTCGCATTGGAGCGCCGGGCAGACCATTTTAGATTTATCCATTGTTTGGAATCCTTTCCCTTATTAATGCGAAAAGGTACTACTATCATAGGATGTCGGGAACCAGACTTATTAATCAATAAGATGACAATACACAGTTGAAAGCTAATTTTCTGTTTCCTGGGGACACCGCAATCTTTTATATATATTCTCTCAATATTTCTCATAAAATCCGTTTTGGTATTATTAAAAGGACAATAATGATTTTGTTTAAAGTGTTTTTGTGTCACCCTGCGTAGCATGGTAGGCACTAAGGGATTACTCTTTTTTTCTGTCCGGCGTCTGTCTGTCCGTCCGTCTGTCTGTCTGTCTGTCAGTCACACGTTTTCGTCACACTTGCAATGGGCAAGAGTGCAGGTAACACGTGCTCCTCGGAGCACTCCATTCTAGTAAATGAAGTTGAATACCTTCGGACTGATATGTAATTAAAACATTCTTTGCTTTTAGCTATATTGACTGCTTAAGACCCACTTTCAGAACAACATGTATTTTCTGAAATTGAAAGTAAAATTCACTGTTGGATAAGGGTGACCTTTAATTTGACGACATAGCTAAACAAGGAGGGTCAATATATGAGTTGTTTTGCTTTGATAGTTTTAAGAATGAACTTTAATTGAATATAGATTTCTTGGTTATTTGGGTTGTTGGGAAAGAGCCATTACCCAAAACTCAACAATGGTCGCCTATGACAAATGAATTGCTTCTATCTGGCCTAATGATAACATTAACATCTAATTCTTTGCTAGCCAAATGTATATACTTTGCAAGGCGAAGATAAGTAAACTCATATTCAACTTTCGCAGGATGATTACATCACACGGCCAGTTAAACATAGAAATATACCACTGGTTAACACATTTGATATGGCCCTTATAAAAATTCGTGTCGTATCGTTCTTAATTTTTATTTTCTAGACAGAGGTAAAGTATCTACAGTAAAATAAAATGTAAAATTTAAAGCAGGTTTAACGTAGTATATCGTAATTACCTTCGTATTTAGCCGCAGGGCTGACACTACCATGGTAACGGGTTCGAATCCTTGAATGAACTTTTTTTTTATAATGATACTCTTTTTGTGCTATGTTAGAATATTTATTTTAATATTTATGTATTAAGGTATGCCATTTAATTATATCTATTCTATATTTCCGATCACAATAGTGTAATAAATACGGAATATTACGTTGCGGTCTCGTAAGATATCGATTTTTCCACACTACTTGTCGTGCAATAAGAACCCATTTATCGCTCCTGCAACGCAATATTTCTTTTATTATACACCTACAATCTATGAAGAGCGAAAAAAGTAACAAATATACAGATTCAATTTATTTTTATTATTTACGTGTTTTTATTAAATTTGACTCTAGGTTTTCGATACATACAAAACGATTTTCCTAAATAGTACTGGTTGTCAGATTCAAAACGGGGACCTCGCTGAAAGTAGTTCGCGCACTGTCTGACGTCACAATTCCGTATTTACGAAATTTTAATCAGTCATGCCTGAACTGCGCATGGCAATCTGCATGTATTTGCGCCGTAAAGTGTACAGGTATATAATACAATCCTTTATGCATGTTTTAACGATAGGTTGGAAGTTCAGCCACACTAGTATTATGCCAATTTAACTTTAAATGAAGTCAAACCGGAGTGTCATTAAGCCAGGTAATAACGATGCGGGCTGTCAATCCAACACCTCGGCCAACATTCATTCCATTGTTTGACAAAAGTCAATGTGACAAGCGATTCGTTGTATGGAGTATTGGCGTGAGAAAGCCAGTAAACATATGGTTAGGTGAACTGGTCGCCGTGATATGAATGACAAATTGTTGAAAACGTCGTTAAAACTCCAACTTCCATCAGCGTTTCTAGTTATCGTATTCACCTGTGACGAATTGACTACCAACGCAAAACCCGATAAATCTGCTTTGATCGTAGATCATTTTACATTATCTGTTTCAGTGCCAGAGCTAAAACAGAGATGCAAGGCCGACGCTGATGACGATCTATAATAAGTACAGATGATTATTCTGAGAAAATACCAAAAGCATCTCTATATTTGATAATGGTTATAATGCATTGTGCACACATTTGTTTTCCCCCAGGCATATACCTTATTGAACTGACACTGCCATGTTCACAAAAGTATGTTAGTTATATATCAACGACAGTACACTTATCCACATGCCCTTGGTAATTAATCAAATAAACCATGACTGCGGCGATCACGTGGCTCGAACCCGGGATGTACGGTCCTAAATCCCCAAGACTAACAACTCATCCCTGGCTAGATCAGCTTTCACTTGCATTCACTTTCCACAGCAACTCCATGTATAAATGGCAATTTTAAATAATTATTTAAAAAAATGTATCTGTATATGACAAATGTGTTTAAATCGCCTTAGAAAGTAGATTAATAATAATAAAATATTTTTCAAGCCTCTATATCGGAACACATCCAAATTAGATGAATTCAGAGTTTTAAAGTTCCGGGGCCAGCCCACGAACATACACGAAGGTACTGTGTCTATAAGTGTTTTTAAGTCCGACGGACCGATTGATGTATGTGGTTGTCCGTGGTCGAAAAATCTTGTATTGTTAAAACACTAAACACCATTAGGTAATTATATTGTGGATACCTTGTTGAATGCTTTATTTTTCGTTTCGATGAAGTCTTTTACCAGCATGTACCTATTAAATAGCAGATTATCCCTTAATTGTGGTAAAATCAGTGCTTACTATGTACATGTATGTATTAATTAAATATATTTGATAATTAAATATGCCTTTAGTAATTGGTATATACATGCGTATACTAATTGATAAAAATATAACATGTTTATCTATTGATCTAAACTGTCTGACCATTACCTCTCGATTGATACGTCGTCTTCTATTGTAATGTATTAATCTTATTTTATACATATTTCGCCATCAACAATGTACGATTTCTGTATTATTCTCATGTAAATCATTAAAAACCTTTCCAGCAGACTATTTCTGCGCAATGATTGAACTTTGTTTGATAGAGGTTTACCGTAATTAAACCAGATGTTTTCGAAGGCGACTGCTGCAGATTTGATGTATGTGGTAAAAGGTAAAAGGTAAAAATGCAGACTGGCGTTACTAGGAATGTTTTTTCTATTTTAACACAGACAGCATTCTACTCTGCCGTTTAAATTTTAAATATTTTTGTTTGTTTCATATTGTCACATGTAATAAATTAGTATGTATTATTGTGATTGTTGCGATTCCAAGATATGGTTTATTGTTAATCCCATGCAACTTTCATTGATGCCTTTGCAACACGCCTAGCACATCTAGTTTGCTTTGTTTGTATGGTGTTTAAAGTCACTTTAAACATTTTTTCATTTATTTACCCAGGGCTACTGGTCGATTCATCCTGAAACTAGCGAGTCAGTCGTAATAATAACCCCATAATTCTGAGCGCAAGCCATTTTTCACTACAATTTTGGTATGTCCCGGCCCCGAGACTCGAACCCGCGACCTTCCGCACACGAGGCGAACTCTCTATCTTGCACATGTACTGTACTATTTGCTAAAACTTATTTACTTAGTGAGTAACGAATTCGAACAATATAGATCAGGTTGTATAGACTCATTTTGGTCTACATAGTACACTTAATTAGGTTTTAAAGTGTTATTCATGCAGTTGATTAACCTTTTTATTGACCTCCATTGTGATGCAAATTCTTACAATGTATACGAGCAGTTTCAAGCGGGTTTTGGGGTCTTATAGTACATCGTACAGTGGAGATTGATGAGAGCATTTACCTACGCACAGTCTTAACCGAGTCTTCACCGTCCGCTCCAATGGTATATCAACATATGAGTCGTTCTACGAGAAAACGAACATTATAGACTCTGCGTTATGTATCGACCCAGATCAGCCAGCGCAGGCTAATCCGGGCCAATATATTCCGTCTCAGTGGGATAGAGGTATAGAGTAATGATTCCTGAAACAGAAAATCCACAGGAGGCGAAAAGTATCTGTCCGGATTAGTCCGTGCGGCAGGCTTAAGCTGATCCGGGTCGATACTTTACGCAGAGTCCACAATGTTAGTTTACTCGTGGAACGGCTCATATACGTATATTTTTGACAAAGCACTATAAGTGTAGCCCCACTATGTGTTCGCTTATTAACCTTTATTATGACACGGTTATTGAGAACCTTTCGATCCAAAATCGTTAGACGCGGAGTATATTAATCACATTCAGTGTCCAAAGTTTATCCCTTCTCGTACAAGAATCGGACCCGGTTCATGTTGGTAACGAGACCGAAGCCCTACCACTAAGTCTGCATGTCGTAGTCTACGATCAAGCATTCTGCAAATATTAACCATTTTCCACTTGGTAGACACATTCTGACGCATCAACAGCAGACGACGTTTGAAAACATTGTTGCAAAGGGATAAATTGCTCATGATGAGCAATTTCTCCTTTTGCCACAATGTTTTCAACTTTCTTCAGTACTTAAACCTTCATTTTTAATGAGTTTCAATGTTTTTGTCTAGATGTTTTCAACGTCGTCTGCAGTAGAATAGTTTGTATGTGGGAAAGGGTTAAACAACCAGTCTACAGACCCTAATATTTCAGAGCAGATTATTCGTATTCAAAAATTGTTTTAGGGCGACTTCTTTTCCCGCAGTCCCACTCGTGAATTCTTTCTCGGGCTTGTTGAAATTCTCTTCCGGTTGCCTGGCAAATCTTTCTGTAAATATCTTCACTCATTTTTGGCTAAGTTTGTACAAACACGGATGGCACGGCTCCTTTAACCTTTAACTATCTTATTTAGTAGATAATTCCATTTTTAGCTCGACTATATCGAAGAATAAGGGGAGCTATTGTAGTCACCCCGGCGTCGGCGTTGGTTCAAGTTTTTGTGCAAGCTAGCATTTACCCTTATAACTTACGCCTGGGCCAATGATCTTCAAACCTGGTATGGACATACTTCATAGCAAGTTGGTGATGCCTACACAGTTTGGAGTCAGTAGGTCAAAGGTCAAGGTCACTGTAACTTTCTATATAGAAACAGTTTATGGTTAAAGTTTTCGTCCAAGCTAGCATTTACCCTTATAACTAGCATATGCCTATGCCTATGGTCTTTACACTTTGTATGGACATACTTCATAGCAAGTTGGTGATGCCGATAAACTTTGGAGTCAGTAGGTCAAAGGTCAAGGTCACTGTGACCTTATATATGGAAACAGTTCATGGTTAAAGTTTTCGTGCAACCTAGCATTTACTCTTATAACTAACATACACCTAGGCCTGTGATCTTCAAGTTGGTTTTGCCTAGATAGTTTGGAGTTACTAGGTCAAAGGTCAAGGTCAATGTCACTGACCTTTCTGTAAAGAAACAGTTAATGGTTAAAGTGTTTGTGAACGCTAGCTCTTATAACTTACATACGCCTAGGGATATGATCTTCAAACTTGGTATGGACATACATCATAGCAAGTTGGTGATGCCTATAGAGTTTGGAGTCAATAGGTCAAAGGTCAAGTTCACTTTGACCTTCAATACAGAAACATTCCTTGCTTTAAAACTACTGATTGCTTAGTCCTATGACCCTGAAACTTAGTTTGGGTAATGGTCATGATCAGCACTTGACTCAAACAGGTCATGGAATCATAAGGTCAAAGGTCAAGGTCACTTTGACCTTTAACGAAAAACACACTATTTTTTGCAATAACTTTGAACTAGTTGCATATGGTGCAAATTGTTGCCCTATGGTTAAAGGTTTGCGTGAAACTACATTAAGAGTCCATATCTTAGTAACTACATGAAGCATTCCATTGAAACGTTATACATCCCTTCCCAACCATCACACCTATGAACATAATCAAGTTAAATAACATATCCTGCATATAATGCAAATTATCACCCTTTAAGACATTGTGGTTAATGTTTAGCATGCAACTACATTAGAGTCCATTATCTCAGTAATCAAATAAGCGGTGGAATAGTCGAGCATGCTGTCTTCCGACAGCTCTGGTTTATTTATCCCGCTGGATCAAAACACTCATCTGAAAAAGGTCGAAACAAACCAAGGTATGTTTTGTCGGACCTTTCCAAAGTTTTCACGTCGAGTCCACCGCCTTTATCCACATTTTCTTTACTGTCTCGTCATTTGGATGCTATGAAAGCTAAACTGTCCTTCGGCAGTCCGAGATTTACTCGATTTGCAAAGAAAATTTAACCACTTTTGCAATCACCGGAAACGATTATAACTGATGTCGACCGTACAGTCGCAAAAACAAAGTGTGTGCACGGTAAAATAGTTTACCAATTCTTATTGAATACTAAAAATAGACAAATATCACGTACTTCGCTAATGCTAGATTCCTACTGTCGTGCGATCCGTTACGAACGGCATGATTGGCCATTCGTAGCTGATCGTGGAACTTCTCCAAGATGTTCTCGATTGAGTCCACGATCTGGTACACGTACGTGCAGATACGTTCGGATACCTTCCGATACGTTCATCACGAACCGATGCACTATGTTGCAATAGGATACGATTGTGGTCGCGATGTCTTTCACGATGAGGATCGAGAGTGATCATGATTTGATCTACGATTGGACCCCGGCGGATATATATACAGCCAAGGACAGCCATGGACTTCATTGTTTCTTGAACTTCTACAGAGCGAACACTACAACCCACAACCATTGCTGATGACAGGACAGGAGTTGAGGATGATGACAACGTGACATTCGCAGTATTACTGTATGCTTACATTATCGCCAGAGAGGAAGAAGACGAGCAGCAGCCAGACCAGCCACAACCCCAACCACAAAGGGCCAGGAGAGTTGCATTCAGGTAGTTCTGGGTGCGACCATGGCTCACAAAGGAGAGGAGACAACAGCTAAATTGGCCAGTTCTCCGGCCTCCTAGACACACAATTGAGGCTGGAAGATCCAGTAGCATTCCAAAACTACACAAGGTCAACACCACGTACAGCCCTTCGATGAAGTATTGCAGAGGGTAACCCCAGCTATCAAGAGGGAACTCACAAGTTTCAGGCTGTCCCCTCCCACCTGAACTGAAACTGGCAGTGATTGATTGGGGTTTAACGCCGTTTTTAACAATTTCTCAGTCATATCACGGCGGCCAGTTCACCTACTCATGTGTTTTCTCACACCAGTACTCCACACAACAATCTTCCCAAGCAACTGGCTGCTTTTCCACATAGACTTAGCTCATTGGTGGAAGACGAATGACGCATGATGTCGCAATGACTTTTGTCAAATGTCGGAAAGAAAGTTGGTCGAGCCGGGATTCGAACTCGCATTCCCTGAATTGCCAGCACGCGTCATTAACGACTGAGCTACCGGGACTCGACGACAATAAACAAATTAAGCCCTTATATAGCTATTTTGGTACCGGGTCAAAAAAGGCCAATTACTAAAAAGGCCGGATCCAAAATAGAATTCATAGTGGAACTTTTTTGGACCGATCCCCCTTTTGGTTTTGGACCTTTCTGACCCCAATTCGCCCTTTGTCACTCGGTGATTTACACATGTCCGATGTTTCAATAGATCAGGGTTTAGTTTAAACTTATTTATTTTACATCGATTGCGAAACAAGCCTTTGGCTTAGATTAACCACTCTCGATGTCTGCTTCCTGGAGACTTAACCAGTACTCGCGCCGTTTGTGTGGAAAAATCCCGAAGTCAGGACCCGCTCATCACGGGACTCGAACCAGGGACCTTTGATACGAGAGGCCGACGCTCTACCTCTGCACCACTGTATTAACATTCACTCTGAATAGATTAAGTAAAATCGGATTCTATCATTTCTAAGAATTATATTATTTTGCGTAAGGAATATATTGTACAATCTGCTAGCTTGAACAGAGATATTTAAATGTCTCTCTCTCTTGAATAACTGATGATGAAGTAAATGTAGAAAAAAATACTTGTATTAGACTTATCTATTCATTAAAATGCATAAAACTTCATTGACCGTTTTCGTCAAATTTAAAACGTGAATATATTCCCCCTATTAAAGGAACGTAGATAAAACGCCCCTGAATATATTCAATATCGTACAGTATTTACAGAAACAAACACATCCAAACAACATGGCTTCCGACGGAGGAAAAACTGCTGTCGATATTTCAAAGGTTGTTTATTTTAGATTGAATGAGTTAACCCATGACTAGATCACGATTTTAACAATCAAAATTAATACAAAATTTGAATTATTCGGTTCAGAAATATATAGAATTGCTAATGAACCTTAATTTAGTTAGAAATAAAACACTTATGATACAAATTCATTTGTATTTTCCCGTCTAAACCTGTTTTACAGAAGGTGCTCAGACTTGATTTCCGAAGATCAATAGAACGTTCTGTATAGAAGGAGAACTGCAATCTTGTAAATCTTTATTCCTCACGGATAAATTTACGTGACTTTGAAAAAGGCTCTAAGTTCAATTTACTGATCAGTCTCATTGGCCTGAAGATTCTTATCCATATATTTCAGTTAATAATATGAGCAGTGCTTTCATTAAGCGGACGTGTATACGTAATATACGTCTAGAAATTCCAAAAAACGTCCATAAATTTACACATGGACGTTTTCGGAATAACCCCAAATAAAGTATGAGGTTGAAAGTCCAGAGGTGAACGTGTATACAATCGATAATTAGCATGCGCATGCTTACGCAATGTGTCTGCAGGTGGGAAAAAGTTAATACACTAAATTTGGTTTTCCTGGAGTGTAGGTTAATCCTTATCGTTCTAACCTACAGGTGGCCGTGGAAGAATTATATCACTACAGAGATCACTACTTTGAGAATAATGGTATTGACAAGGCGGTCCAAAAGAACACTGATGTCATTGAAAAGATGACCTCAACTTTCGATTTAGTCAATAGTCTCAAAGGTAGGCATACTGTTATAACCTTTCCCTACATACAACAAATATCAGGGTTCCCGCTGGCAGTCGCCATTGGTGCCAATGGCAAGAAAAATAAAAATTTGCCTCAAGAAATTTTGAAATGGCTAAATATGGTTGGCAACAATATATTTCCGGAATAGCGCCACATAATAAACTGGTATTTTGCCTTTCCCTATTTCATTTTCGCTGCATATTAACTGCAGTACGAAAATCGATATACAGCAAGTAAATCACACAAGTGTGTGTAACTTATACAATGTCATCATGTTGTTTTTCCCAGTGCTCAGGTGTCAAGTGTTCTTTAATCTCCCATAACAATCGGTAGCAGGATTAATTAAGCGTGCTGATTAAAGATATAATAGGGAAACATGTGAGACTGTTCAATAATTTGACCGATAGGCTTGCATTGCATACTGCAAGATTCAGAGAATATAAAATTGTCAATCTAACAATGGTACATCAGCGCTTTACAAGTTACGATCAAGAACATTTGAAAACTAGTCTTATCATTTAGAGGCTTTCATATATCGCAACAATTACAAAATAAAGCGTTTATAATGTTGAGATTAAAACCAATCCATTATCAGTTTGGCTAGTCCAGGTTTTTGCACTAGGAATGCGATTTTTTATATGTAAAGTTAACAGTGATATATTGAGACTACAGTCTGGCGAGCTATTTATAGGACATTTTGGAATTTCCGTATGCAGTATTTCGACATAGATCGACTGAACAAAAACAATCCAATATTTTTGTAAATTTAAATTGATTAATGCCTGCATCAAACTTAACCTTTCCAAACAGATTTGTGCACCAAATTCATTAAGAATCCGTCAACCATGCAAGGCTGACACAGACAACTTTAAAAACATCTATTGATTCAAAAATATTGAAAATCTCTTGAAATTAAATTTTAATCTTTTTATTCTGTTGAAATAATGTGGCAAAAGGAGAAATTGCACAGTATGAGCAATAGTTACTTTTGAAATAAATTCTTTTAAAAGATGTCTGTATTATTGTGAGAAAGGGCTGATAGTACATATATTATTCATTTCAAGTAGTAAATAATGGCCAGATATGTGGCTCCAGAATTGCAAATTTGGCGAAAACCTTGACTGATTTAGTCAAAGTGATGGCGCAAGAAAAAAAATGTCCATGGTGAACCCTGAATATGTAGCAGATGACTTTGCAAACTGTCATTGCAAAATTCTGGAAACAAATAAGTACATACATGTTTTAGATAAAGTTGGAAACAT
Source organism: Serripes groenlandicus (assembly GCA_031761405.1). Lineage (NCBI taxonomy): Eukaryota > Metazoa > Mollusca > Bivalvia > Cardiida > Cardiidae > Serripes > Serripes groenlandicus. Next base: position 59,067,064 of record JASEVX010000010.1, on the reverse strand, counting down.
ATTGCTTATCAAGGACAATTATTCCTTTTTATCTAAACTTAGCATGAAGTGCAGGCTGAATTAATGTGATAAGTCATTGTCACTCTGTTCACAATTTCTTTAACCCTTTCCCTCATATAGACGCTTTCTGACGCCTCTGCAGCAGACGGCTTTTTGAAAACATAGTGACAAAAGTAGAAATTGCACAGAACGTGCAATTTCCCCTTATGCCACAATGTTTTCCACTTTTTGTCATAGGTTATCCATTTAATTATGGAGATTTTCTATGTTTTGACAAAATATATTCAAAGTCGTCTGCTGCAGAATTGTCATATGAGGGAAAGGGTTAAAGCATCTGCAGCAGATGGCTTTTTGAAAACATAGTGACAAAAGAAGAAATTGCACAGAACGTGCAATTTCTCCTTTTGCCACAATGTTTTCCACTTTTTGTCATAGGTTATCCATTCAATTATGGAGATTTTCTATGTTTTGACAAAATATGTTCAAAGTCGTCTGCTGCAGAATTGTCGTATGAGGGAAAGGGTTAAAGCATCTGCAGCAGATGGCTTTTTGAAAACATAGTGACAAAAGAAGAAATTTCACAGAACGTGCAATTTCTCCTTTTGCCACAATGTTTTCCACTTTTTGTCATAGGTTATCCATTCAATTATGGAGATTTTCTATGTTTTGACAAAATATGTTCAAAGTCGTCTGCTGCAGAATTGTCGTATGAGGGAAAGGGTTAAAGCATCTGCAGCAGATGGCTTTTTGAAAACATAGTGACAAAAGAAGAAATTGCACAGAACGTGCAATTTCTCCTTTTGCCACAATGTTTTCCACTTTTTGTCATCTAGGTTATCCATTCAATTATGGAGATTTTCTATGTTTTGACAAAATATGTTCAAAGTCGTCTGCTGCAGAATTGTCGTATGAGGGAAAGGGTTAAACAGCATCTCCTCTGAAAACACTAGGCCAATATTCATGAAGCTTCACAGGAATGCTCTTTGGATTGTCCTATTTCAAATTGTTCGAAGAATTTAATTATTCATAGAAATTTGGGTGCTGCAGCATAAGAAAGAGGGAAATATGCCCAGACTTAAGAAATCTTCTGTAAGTGGAAAAGGGATCAGAAAATAAAACTTTATAAATGTCTCTTATGAGAAGTATCATTGTTTTGGGTACAAATATGTTTTTGCCTATCATGACTCACAAATTGGTAACTCTGGAGGTTAATAATTAAGTTTTAATGACTACTTTTAATCCTTTCCCACTTGCAGACACATTCAGAGGCATCGACAGCAGATGCTTTTTGAAAACATTGTGACAAAAGAGAAATGAGCAATTTTTTCTTTTGCTACAATGTTTCCAACTCTATTTGTAACTAGATGTTTTCAAAGTTGTCTGCTGCAGTTTTCTTGTATGTGGGAAAATGTTAACAATTAAGCCATCATCATACGCTGTCCTTAGACTAGTCTTGTTTCTTAGTGTTTTCATAAGTCAGCAGCTGGTGAGACATCAAAAGTCTTCCCCTGATTGTATTTAGGGGATGAATTCAAAGTTTGGAATCTATTGCTGATTGTACTCACAATGTAGTGTTTGAAGGTTGAATTAAGATTTATTTCATTATCATGAAAAAAGCATCTGAGATACAATCTGTGATGTTTGTTATAGTTATACATATGTGATCTGACATGAGTTGTCATTTCATATAAAGTTTTTTTTAATAAATTTCCTGGACGAGTTTAATAAAACTTTTAATGAAATGACAACAACAAATGTCAGTTTCTTTTTATCACATGACAAAACACAAAAAGAAATCTTGTTTTCCAAAGCTTTTTTAATTGCGTCAGTAAACTATAACAATGCCGACAAATTCAATAATTGTGGCGAGGTCATATTCAGCTTAGTTAACAAGCTTATTAAAAGTGATAATAAATAAACACTCATGACATATTCTATTTATCACATAAAGTGATTTATGAGGCATATTTCGATAATATGTACTTAACGTTATATATTGGCGCCAAAGTGACTAACATTGTGACTTCAAACCGCTGACGTGACATCATTGTCATAGAGATTCGATCATGTTATATATCAAAGCGTTGCATGTATGAAAATACGTAATTGGTATAATAGATCGAATACAAGCATTGTCATGTGATAAAATTAAACTTTGACCTTTATTTTTTGCCTTTCAGATAAAATAGAAAACAAGGCCATTTTCTTCATGATGCTGGGGCAGATTTTAAATGTGAAACAAGACTATGACAGTAATAGTGAAAAATATTTATCAAAAGCTGTTAAGTTGGATCCCAAACTTGTTGAAGCCTGGAACCATCTTGGCGAACTGTACTGGAAAAAGGGAGACATAAATAATGCCAAAAACTGCTTCACTGGAGCCCTCACACATGTAAGAACAACTTCATGCTTTTGTATTTACGCAAACATTTTGACATTTCTTTTACCCCCTTTTCTGCTCAAAAACAGGAGAATGTTAATTATCATAGAATGTCAAAGTTCATGGAATGATTGGTCGTTTCTTAAGATGATCCCTATTGTTTTGGGGGTCAAAGGTTAAGGTCGCAGGGACGGCCCGGACCAGACAGTCCCTCTTTGGTTTCTGCTTAACCCTTTCCCTCATACAGCAGACGACTTCGAAAATATTTTGTTAAAAAAAAAGAAAATCTCTAATTGAATGGAAAACCTATGACTAAAAGTGAAAATCATTGTGGCAAAAGGAGAAATTGCTTGTTTTGAGCAATGTCTTCTTTTGTCACTATGTTTACACTATGTTTACAAAAACTGTCTACTGCAGAGGCGTCAAAAAGCGTCTATATGGGGGAAAGGGTTAAGATGATCCCTATTGTTTTGGGGGTCAAAGGTTAAGGTCACAGGGACGGCCCGGACCAGACTGTCAATAATTTTCGTTCAATACTTTAGGAACCCTTTAATAAAACTTTATCAAAGGATGATTGACCTCCTTGAAGAAGACCCCTATTTATTGAGAGTTACTGGGTTGATTCTCAAGGTCAAATTTTGAGTAACTCAGGTGAGCGATTCAGGCCCTCTTGTTTAAAGGAGTGTCCTTTATATTTATCCCTTTCCCTCATATAGACGCTTCCGGATGCCTCTGCAGCAGACAGCTTTTTGAAAACATAGTGACAAAAGAAGAAATTGCACAAAACGTGCAATTTCTCCTTTTGCCACAATGTTTTCCACTTTTTGTCATAGGTTATCCATTCAATTATAGAGATTTTCCATTATTTAACAAAATATGTTCAAAGTCGTCTGCTGCAGAATTGTCTATGAGGGCAAGGGTTATACAACACAATCAGTGAGAATAAATGTGTATAGTGACTTTCTTGTTTTTTTTACAGTCAAAGAATAAAATTTCATTGCGGAATCTATCTATGGTACTCCGCCAGTTAAACCTAGCTCCAGATCAGAAGGCCAAGAATGTGGAAGGCAGCGTTGATAAAGCCAAAGAGGCGGTACAACTCGATATTCAGGATGGACAGTCCTGGTGTAAGTGTCAACTTCTATACATCGCCTTCAATCCTTCAAAATATTGTTGGAAATCGAGAAATTCCTTTGATAGAGTAAACAATTGCTTGTGAACGCGATTAAGTCTCCAGTTTTGATTGTATCTCATTCAAACTTATACAGTAGTTAGATATCCATGAGAGCTCGGTTCCTTTCGCAAACCAGCCAGATCCGCCCATGCAAGACTGGATTATGGCCCTCGAAAGTGTCAAAATTGCTATAATAGAGCTTGTGAACACAATACAGGCTTTATTTAGTATCTGATTTTCACCAGACTTACACAGTAGTTAGGTATCCATGAGAGCTTTGTTCCTTTTGAAAACCAGCCAGATGTGCCCTTGCATGACTGGATTATGGCCCTCAAAATTGCTATAATACAGCTTGTGAACACAATAGAGCCTCCATTTACTATCCGATCTTCACTAAACTTAGATAGTAGTTAAATATTGATGAGAGTTTGGTTCCTTTTGTAAACCAGCCTGATCTGCCCATGCAAGACTGTATAATGGCCCTTGAAATTGTCAAAATTGCTATCATAGAGCTTGTGAACACAATAGAGGCTCCATTTACTCTCTGATCTTCACCAAACTTTAATAGTAGTTAAATATTGATGAGAGCTTGGTTCCTTTTGCAAACCAGCCAGAACCGCCTATGCAAGACTGGATTATGGCCCTTCAAATTGTCAAAATTGCTATCATAGAGCTTGTGAACACAATAGAGCTTCCATTTACTATCCGATCTTCACCAATCTTAGATAGTAGTCAAATATTGATGAGAGCTCGGTTCCTTTCGCAAATCAGCCAGATCTGCCCATGCAAGACTGGATTATGGCCATTGAAATTGTCAAAATTGCTATAAAACAGCTTGTGAACACATTAGAGGCTCCATTTACTATCCATTCTTCACCATACATATATGCTCTGGATTGGAAATGACCAAAGAACCATCCCAGTAGAGCATAGGCCCTCATGGGTCTCTTGTTTTCTTAGTCAACTGTTTGTTTTCAATGTTAGTATTATGATGTAGTTCTGACAAGTAGTTTTTATATGTTATTATCTTTTATACTTTCAGTGATACTTGGTAATGCTTACTTGTCATTGTTTTTCACTTCCGGACAAAATCCAAAAATTCTCAGTCAAGCAATGAGTGCTTACAAGCAAGCTGTAAGTTGCATTTTCCCTTTTCCTCATACAACAAGCATGCAGCAAACGACTTTGGAAACAAACCCCCAACAATATGAAAAATCTCTATATAGGGAACTATAACAACTGAATAGCTTTGAAAACATTGTGGCAAATTAAGAAATTACTCATTATGAGCAATTTCTTCATTTGCCAAAAAGGTTTTCAAATGCCGTCTGCTACAGAGGCATCAGAAAGCGTCTGTATGTGGGAAAGGGTTAATAAGAATAAAAGGTGTAAAGCTCTCTAAATGAAAGACGCATTTTAAACATTGTGACAAAATGATGAATTGCTCCTTATGCAACAATATTTTCATAAGTCAAAGACATTTTTAAATGTGTCTACATGTGGGGGAGAAGGTTAAAACTGTTGTACATAAAACCCATAATCGATGGGATATATATTTTTATGCCCCCACGGAATCTCCGATTCGGGGGGCATATAGTTTTTGGCCTGTCTGTCTGTTGGTCTGTCTGTTGGTCTGCACGTCTGTCTGTCTGCACAAAAAAAACTTTAACCTTGGCCATTACTTGTGAACCATAACAGGTACGGCTACCATATTTCACATGTGTATTCCTTGTGACATGACCTTTCTGTCAGTACCAACATTTTTGACCTTGCGACCTTGACCTTTGACCTAGATGTAGTTTTTGGCCTGTCTGCACGAAAAAAACTTTAACCTTGGCCATTACTTTTGAACCATAACAGATACGGCTACCATATTTCACATGTGTATTCCTTGTGACATGACCTTTCTGTCAGTACCAACATTTTTGACCTTGCGACCTTGACCTTTGACCTAGATGTAGTTTTTGGCCTGTCTGCACGAAAAAAACTTTAACCTTGAGCACTACTTTTGAACCATAACAGGTACGGCTACCATATTTCACATGTGTATTCCTTGTGACATTTCCTTTCTGTCAGTACCAAAATGTTTGACCTTGCGACCTTGACCTTTGACCTAGATGTTGCCATTCTCGAAAAAAACTTTAACCTTGGCCATTACTTTTGAACTATAACAGGTACGGCTACCATATTTCACATGTGTATTCCTTGTGACATGACCTTTCTGTCAGTACCAACATTTTTGACCTTGCGACCTTGACCACCTTTGACCTAGATGTTGCCATTCTCGAAAAAAACTTTAACCTTGGCCATTACTTCTGAACCATAACAGGTACGGCTACCATATTTCACATGTGTATTCCTCGTGACATGACCTTTCTGTCAGTACCAACATTTTTGACCTTGCGACCTTGACCTTTGACCTAGATGTTGCCATTCTCGAAAAAAACTTTAACCTTGGCCATTACTTTTGAACCATAACAGATACGGCTACCATATTTCACATGAGTATTCCTTGTGACATGACCTTTCTGTCAGTACCAACATTTTTGACCTTGCGACCTTGACCTTTGACCTAGATGTTGCCATTCTCAATTTTTTTTTTAACCTTCCCCACTACTTTTGAACCATAACAGGTAAGGCTACCATATTTCACATGTGTATACCTTGTGACATAACCTTTCTGTCAGTACCAAATTTTTTTACCTTGCGACCTTGACCTTTGACCTAGATGTTGCCATTCTCGAAAAAAAACTTTAACCTTGACCACTACTTTTGAACCATAACAGGTACGGCTACCATATTTCACATGTGTATTCCTTGTGACATGACCTTTCTGTCAGTACCAACATTTTTGACCTGGCGACCTTGACCTTTGACCTATTGGGGAGCATCAGTGTTTCACAAACACATCTTGTTTTTAACCTTTTCTCACATGCAGACACATTTTTTTCAATCTGCAGCAGACATTTTTTGAAAACACATTAACAAAACGGTTACCAATATTGATAATGGGTAAATCTTATAATCTTCTAAATGGTTAACCGAATCAATTAATAGACAATCAATATTCACTTGCTTCCGGGATTTGTTATATACATGTATAAACAAATTGTCCTTTAATTAATCGTTAGGTCTTCCACAATTATTTGATTAAAACTACACAAACAAACGGTCATCAATTAAATCAAGTGAAGCTGTTTTCACAGTAATGTAAGCACTCCCGATCATGGTGTGAATCTCTGGTCAGTTATTTGACAAATTTAATAGAACAAAAGGTGAAACACAGCTGTGTATATATTTTATCTATTTTTCTGAGAACTCGGTTTCTTGAATTACTGACTGATAAATCGAATAGCATATGGTTAACCGTTGACATACCTAGGCTAGCTATTATATATATACTTAATTAAGTTACCTTTTTGTTTCCAGGAAAAAGATCCAGTGGCAAAAAATAATGCAGATCTTCACTTCAACAGAGCTGGTGTGAGTAATCTTTTGCACATTTTGTATCGAGTTTGCAGTTTTCAAAGATTTTGAATCTATTTATTTGGTGCAGTATTTGTTTAGCATTTCCCAAATACAAACACAATGAATCTGCTTCAGACAACTTCAAAAATATTTACGAAAAAATAAGGAAAATCTCTATAAATGAAATTATGGTAATTGAGCAGGGTTTAAAATATTGTGGCAAAAGGAAATTTGCTTGTCATGATAACAAATCATCTACTGCAGATGCTTTAAACCTTTCCCTCATACGACAATTCTGCAGCAGACGACTTTGAACATATTTTGTCAAAATAAAAAAATTCTAAATGACTAAAAGTGGATAACATTGTGGCAAAAGGAGAAATTGCTTGTTTTCTTCTTTTGTCACTATGGCGTCAGAAAGCGTCTATATGAGGTTAAGGATTAAAATGGCTAGGGTTAAGAATCGTGATCTTGTTTGAGGAAAGTTGTGAATCCTTATATCTGGAAGTTTCTTTCTATAATTTTGAGAATAAATTCAAAATATTGTTGGAAAAGAGGAAATGTTGCAACTCCACCAGGTATTTTGCTAGAAGATTATAAGATTTACCCATTATCAATATTGGTAACCGTTTTGTTAATGTGTTTTCAAAAGTTGTCTGCTGCAGATTGAAAAAAATGTGTCTGCATGTGAGAAAAGGGCAATAGTGCAAGCAAAATACCTGGTGGAGTTGCAGCCATTGCAATATGACATTAAATGAGTGTTTAACCCTTTACCACATACGACAATTCTGCAGCAGACTACTTTGAAGACATGGTGACAAAAACCTGAAAAGTCTCCATAAAAGATAGTTTAATTGTTAAATAAAGTTGAAAACATTGTGGCCAAAGGGGGAATTCCACTTTGCCGCCAATATTTTCAAAAGTCGTCTGCTGCTATTGCGTCAAAATGTGTCTGCAGGTGGGAAAGGGTTAAAGTATGTGTCATTGCCATATTTTTTAAAGTTTAAATTAATAGTTAACCTCAACACAAAACTTAGCAGAAATGCAACAAGAGATGAAAAAAGCTCTTCCTTTTTCTTCAAAAAAAAAGGTAACTTAATTAAGTATATATATAATAGCTAGGTATGTCAACGGTTAACCATATGCTATTCGATTTATCAGTCAGTAATTCAAGAAACCGAGTTCACAGAAAAATAGATAAAATATATACACAGCTGTGTTTCACCTTTTGTTCTATTAAATTTGTCAAATAACTAACCAGAGATTCACACCATGATCGGGAGTGCTTACATCAGGGCTCTCACTAGGCTTAAATTTTAGGGAGAAGTGACTTCCCCCTCCAGGGCGAAGTGGGGATACTTAAGGGAGAAATTACATCTCTTTTTGTGTCGTTACGCGTCGTAACCGCATCGCATCGTTTGGGATAGAACACATTTACTTAAACAAAGATGAATGTTTTATTATTTTATTTTAATTATGATTATCACATGAAGTTCTAAAATTGTTTTTCCCTAAGAGTAGTTGCGATCCGAACATTATGTTCTAATGTCGCAGAAATTATTAATGAAGCTACCTTTTACTCGCCATTCCGTGTGTCAGGCATTTTATAAAGAAGTCGGTCGTAAGTGTCATAAACAATGTAAATTATTTGTATCGGGTTTGCGATCCGAACATTGTGTTCTAAAGTCGCCGAAATATAATTAATGAAGCTACATTTTACTCGCCGTGTAAAGGTTTCAGGCATTTTGTAAATTAGTCTGTCGTAAGTGTCATAAACAACGTAAATTATTTGTATCGGCTAAACATACACACTCTTTACAAGTAGAATTGAGGTATTGTCTTTTGATTGGTTAATTCCAAATAGTATGACACCCCCATGCTACAGCATTTATTATGAAACCCCTAAAAAAATCTCTAAAAAATCTCATTTTCTCAATTATTGAAGACGATTATCTCATTAAACCATGAATAGATTCATAATATTATTTATACTATTGAAAGGGTTAAAACATAATTCGACTTCCATCTCATTTACATCGGATACGTATTTTTAAAATGTTTTATCAGGGGGCGTCATACTATTTGATATGACAATCGGTACTTTGATTATGCAAATTGGACTAAAGTGCACGATTTTGATTGGTTCTACGTCATTGTGTGTGTTAAATGATTCGATTCTTCAGCTTTTAATGGATATACACTCTCAGTTGTCAAATAACTGATTACGCAACTGTGTATATCGAACTGTATAGGCCTACATCGATTCGACATGGTGCGTGACCGTGATCATTTTAACAGTGTCCGATGCTAGGACAAAATTGTCGGCGAAGTCAACTTCGCTTTGACTGAGATTTTGGGCGAAGTCGACTTCGCTTTGATCGAGTGAATGGGCGAAGTCAGAAACTTTTAGGCGACCACTTCGCCCAAATCGCCCCCTCGTGAGAGCCCTGCTTACATTACTGTGAAAACAGCTTCACTTGATTTAATTGATGACCGTTTGTTTGTGTAGTGTTAATCAAATAATTGTGGATGACCTAACGATTGATTAAAGGACAATTTGTTTATATATAACAAATCCCGGAAGCAAGTGAATATTGATTGTCTATTAATTGATTCGGTTAACCATTTAGAAGATTATAAGATTTACCCATTATCAATATTGGTAACCGTTTTGTTAATGTGTTTTCAAAAAATGTCTGCTGCAGATTGAAAAAAATGTGTCTGCATGTGAGAAAAGGGCCCTTTTTGACTTAGCAATTTTGTTTAAATTTTGCGATAAAGTCCAATTTGCTCCTAAACTATACAAACAATGACTTTGAAACTTGGAAAAGTTATTCATCACAGAAGAACTGTTTGTCGTTTAGAAGCATGTACATTCTGTTTAATCAGGGAAATAAAAAATGAATTGCTGATTAATTGCAATTGCACCTCTTCCAACACCATATCATTGAAAGTATTCTGTATCAGGAAACAATGATAACCTCTCCAGAGCAACACTGAATACAGTGATCTAGTGATGATCTAGAGACGGTTGCTGTCAGGAAGATCATTTGTATTAACACTTTCCACCAAACAACAATTCCTGGAGACTTAACCAGTACTTGCGCCGTTTGTGTGGGATTATTCCACACAAACGGCGCGAGTACTGGTTAAGTCTCCAGGAAGCAGACATCGAGAGTGATTAATCTAAGCCAAAGGCTTGTTTCGCAATCGATGTAAAATAAATAAGTTTAAACTAAACAACAATTCAGCAGCCGAACAAGTTTAAAAACATGTTGGAAAATGCTTGGAAGTCTTTTCCAATGAAAGAATAGTGAATAGAGTTAAAAGTGCGGTGGCAAATGGAGAAATTGCTCATTTCTTGACTTGTCACAATGTTTTCCAAAGTTGTCTATTGCATATGGGTCAAAATGCGTATGTAGGTGGAAAAGGGTTGAAAGAAGTCCTATGAGAAAACATATTGAGGGTTTGGCATGAAATGGTTGTAACAAAAACTGGCATTTTTTTACAAGGTTAATCACCTTGCCATAGAGTCTTTATAAGCCTTAAATAATTTTTCTTGGTAAACAATGGAAATTTAGGTGCCATTACTCGTTCTGAGCAATGGCACCTAAATTTGCATTGTTTATAAAGGGGTCAAAATTGCCAAATTTCCCCTAAACCAGGGTTTTCAAAATATATTTTTAGTTACAACCGTCTCACGCCAAGCCCTCGATATAACCTTTTTCCACATTCTGACTCATTGGATTGAAGCAGATGACTTGAAAACATTATGAAAAACATTCTTACTATTAAGCAATCTGTCTCTTTTCCTAAATGTTTTCATCTTAGTTCAAGAGTAGTTATACTTTCAATGTTCTGCAGAATTTGTGCATGTGTGAAAAGGTTTAGTGTTGTTCTAAAGAGGACATTGTTCCTTAGAGGTTTTGAAAGATCATACAATATATTGTTTACCAGGCTTATGATGAGCAATTCCTCTCTTTCCGCAAATCTTTATTCAAGAATTAAACTTTCATTTATAGAGAATTTCCATATTTATGCTTCGTTGTTTTCAAAGCTGCAGAATAGTTTATATATTATATGTAGTAAGGGTTAAAGTATTGTTCTCAAGAAGTCTCTATTCCTGAGAGGTGCTATTTTGAGATTCTATACTGATTATATTTGTTACCAGGCCTATACATTTGAGATTCTATAATGGTTATATTTGTTACCAGGCCTTTTCCTATATTGATTATGTTTTTACAAGGCTTATACATTGAACTGATTAAATTATTTGTAAGCAGGCCTGTACATGATACTGAATATATTTGTTACCAGGCCTATAAATTAAACTGAATATATTTGTTAACAGGCCTAAACATTATACTGATTGTATTTTTAACCAGGCCTAAACAATATACTGAATATATTTGTAACCAGGCCTAAACAATATACTGATTATATTTTTAACTAGGCCTAAACAATATGCTGATTATATTTATTACCAGGCCTAAACAATATACTGATAATGATTGTTACAAGGCCTAAACATTATACTGATAATGATTGTTACAAGCACTGTCTGGGCGGTTTTTTTTCCCCATTTTTTTTTTCTCCAAGTTCGCGCGGGGAGGGGTGAATGCGGACTAAATACACGCTGTTTCACGCCATTCTGAGAGAAAGCAAATTGCCCAGAGAGGGCCGTTCTGGGCTTTTTTTTTGGTCTCGCCGTTATTTTTGGTTTCGGAGGCCTAGCACTTCCCCGAAGGGCGCGGGTTTATTTTACGCGACCCGGCGCAAGGCCTATACATTTGTTACCAGGCAATAACATTTGAGAGTCTACTGATTATGTTTGCTACCAGGCCTTTTCATTATACAGATTATATTTGTTACCAGGCCTAAAAAATATACTGATTATATTTATTACCAGGCCTAAACAATATACTGATTTTATTTATAACCAGGCCTAAACAATATGCTGATTTTATTTATAACCAGGCCTAAACAATATACTGATTTTATTTATTACCAGACTGTCCAGGCCTAAACAATATACTGATTTTATTTATTACCAGGCCTAAACAATATACTAATAATGATTGTTACAAGGCCTATACATTGTACTGATTATATTTGTTACCAGGCATTAGCATTTGAGATTCTATACTGATTATGTTTGCTACCAGGCCTTTTCATTATACAGATTATATTGTTACATTATACTGAATTTATTTGTTACCTATACATTTGAGATATATATACTGATTATATTTGTTACCAGGCCTTTACATTTGAGGAGGACTATCAGGCAGCATTAGAGGGATATTCTAGAGCATCCATGTTAGATCCCAGTTGGAAAAAGCCAACAACTCAAGAACGAAACTTACTGAATTACCTGAACAGTGTTACAGAACTGATTGAAGCTAAGGTTTGTTAACACTTGGAGTTTTAAGTTTAACCCTTTCCCACAAACAACAAATCTGTAGCAGACGACTTTGAAAACAGATTGGCAAAAGCAGGGAAAATCTAAATACGAGTTTTATTATTAAATTGAGTAATTTCTCCTTTTGCCATAATGATTTCCAAAAATTGCTGCACATGCTTCAAAACATGTATATGAGGGAAAGGGTTAAAGGGGCTCTTATAGGGAAATATGCTAAAATAACTTAGAAATGTTGTAAAAGGGATAGTATTTTGCAAAGGAAGATGTTTCAACATTGAAATATATCTGTATATTTTGAAATGATGTTCTTTCCCACATACAGCATTTCTGTAGGAGAAGACTTTTTAAAGCATCTAGGAAAAAATATGCAAAATATCTATAAAGGCATGATGAATTATTCAAAAAAAGAAAGAAAAGATTCTGACAAAGTGGAAATGGCTCATTATTATTAATATCTCCTGTTGCCACAATGTTTTCAAAAGTTGTTTGTTTCACAACACGTCAATACCTGCTTGGGATTTGCGCGTGTATGTGAGAAAGTGATGACAAGAACCGTTATGTGAAGATATCACTCTGAGATCACACTTGGAGGGCTTGGCGTGAAACGGTTGTAACTAAAAACCTATTTTGAAAACCCTGGTTTAGGGGCAATTTTGACCCTTTTGTAAACAATGCAAATTTAGGTGCCATTGCTCAGAACGAGCGAGGTGAGGTGATTAACCTTGGTAAAAAATTACCAATTTTAGTTACAACCGCTTGTTACAACCGTTTCACGCCAAGCCCTCGAGTTTACAGTAAGCTTTTATGTGAAGATATCACTCTTGATCTCACAATTTATCTTTCAGGGAAAAGTTAAGGGTAAAAGACTCCAGACATTGTCTCAGTCCCCGCGGGATAGTGCACTAGGTCCCTATGCAGGGGGAAGCTGCAGCATCTCGGGTAAAACAGTGGCTCTAATGAGGTGTTCCTTTAAGGACCTGGAACCAGGGATGAACGCAGAAACAGTAGTACTTGGAAAGGTGGTGTGTACAGTGCCAAACGAATCTGTGGTGCCTTTGTAAGTTTAAGGTTATTTCTGCTGCTATTATGTTTTTCTCATTTAATCCCCATAAAGAAAGTTAAGGTGGGTATATAGGAGTGAGCTTGTTGGTCCGTCGATCAGTTGGTTTTAACAGTGTCTTGACAATAAATCGTGAAATGCTTGAATGGTTTAAATAGTTTTGATATACTGGTTTAAAACCCTAACATACATGACAAGTTTGAATTTGGTTACAACTACCAATCTTTGATAAAGTTAATGTGATAGTAATAATCACTTTTGAAATCATTGTTTCATGACTAAGAAGCGTTAATTAGTAATACCCCCCGCAAACAAAGTTTTGGGGGGGTATATAGGAATCACCCTGTCCGTCCGTCCGTCTTACCGTCTGTCTGTCTGTTTGTCCATACGTCCTGTAAGCGCAACTCCTCCTTAATGGCTGGACCGATTCTGCTGAAACTTTACACAGGTGCAGTACACAACCTGAGGATGTGCATGAAGTAAGATTATCCCGGTCGGAAATATATCCATCCGTCTGTCTGTCCATATGTCTTGTAATGCACCTGTCAATATTTTGACCGGGGATGGGGGGTGGGGGGCCGGCAGGCATACACTGGACTTTAGACAGAAGACGATTCCTGACAGGCGGGAATTTGACACACCGAATGATTCCGGGTCCCGGGAAATAAGACATTGGCCTGATTTTAGATCCCTGTACCCGGAGTACACAAAGCATCTCCCACTATGGGGATTTAGACAAAAGTATTGGCTCTAGGGTGGGGAATTAGACCCCAAAAAGGAAAAAAAAATTAATTCCCCTGTGTCTGCCCACCGCATTGTTAATTTTATTATAATCCAGTCACCTTTCCTTCATACAACAAAACTGCATCAGACAACTTTGAAAACATTAAGGTTAAAGAATGTTAATTCTATATTAATGAAAGTAGTTTATTAACACTTTCCCACATACAAAAAATCTGAAGGATTCACATTTTGGCAAAAGTCTTCTGCTGCAGAGGCGTCCGAAAGCGTCTGTATGTGGGAAAGGGTTTAAATAGAGTTAAAAGCACAGAAGCAAAAGAAGAATGTGCTCATTATGAAAATTTGCTCCTTTTTGCTCAATGTTTTTAAAAGCCTTTTGCTTTGTATTCATCTGCATATTGAAAAAGGTTTAACCCTTTCTCTCATACTACAATTCTACAGCAGACGACTTTGAACGTATTTTGTCAAAACATAGAAAATCTCCATAATTGAATGGATAACCTATGACAAAAAGTGGAAAACATTGTGGCAAAAGGAGAAATTGCACGTTTTGTGCAATTTCTTCTTTTGTCACTATGTTTTCAAAACTCTGTCTGCTGCAGAGGCGTCAGAAAGCGTCTATATGAGGGAAAGGGTTAAGTCTTTACTGTCCGTTTGTAAGTAGGTAGTAACAAATGAAACTTCACCTTTTCACAAAGGGACTCATATTGAAGCATCTGCAGAAGACGACGTTTGAAATCATTGTAGCAAATGGAGTAAAATGCTCACAAAGAGCAATTTCTCCTTTAACAACAGTTATCAACCCTATTCAATAATAAAACAAATAACTATAGAAACTAGAACTATCATTGAAGATGATAAATACCCCCTAAACTGCACCTTGACCTACACCATAACTTAATTAGTAAAAGGGCCATAACTCTGTAAAATATCATGCAATTGTAACCCCTTTAGGATATGCACATCTCCTTTTGGTATAGAAGCTCCATGATTAAAATCTCCATAATTGAATGGATAACCTATGACAAAAAGTGGAAAACATTGTGGCAAAAGGAGAAATTGTACGTTTTGTGCAATTTCTTCTTTTGTCACTATGTTTTCAAAAAACCGTCTGCTGCAGAGGCGTCAGAAAGCGTCTATATGAGGGAAAAGGGTTAAATACTATTGTGGTCTTATTACAGCACGTTCTGTATGTTGGATGAAGATGAGACGTGTTTACCTGTCAATGTATACAACATAGCACAGGGATCTGGGGTGAAAATAGGGGACTCGGTGGCCATTCCCGAACCGTACATCCAACATGTTAATGTTAGTCACAAAGGAAAGGTAAGCATGCAAATCAATCATGGTACAGCAAGATTTATCCCTTTACCATTTGAGCCGTCCCGCAAGAAAACAAAACAACATTATGGCCTCTGCGTAATGTATCAACTGAGATCAGCCTGTGCAGACCTTGCAGACTGATCGGGGCCGAGACATTCTGTCCCAGGGTGATAGAGGTATAGAGTAATGATTCCTGAAACAGAAAATCCACAGGAGGCGAAAAGTGTATCCGGGTAAGCCTGCGCTTAGGCTGATCAGGGTCGATATTTTACGCAGAGTCCACAGTGTTGGTTTTCTCGCCCGATGGCTCATTTGTAGATGCATTTCAAAGCATCTGTAGCAGACTACCTTTGCAAACATGGTGAAAAGTTCTAGTAATGATCAATTTATCCTTTGTCAACAATGCTTTCATTTAAACAGATTATTCATATTTTCAAAAATGTCTGCTGCTGCAGAATTGTAAGTGTTATTGGATATGAATGCTTATTCATGAGTTTTCTGCTTAGAAAATATCTGTGTTAACTTTTTCCTACATACAGACACTTTCTAATGCATTTGCAGCAGGCAACATTGTAGCGAAGCAGAAATTACTCATAATGAGCTTGTTCTCTTTTTACCTTAATGTTTTAACTCAGAAAGCGACTGTATGTGGGAATGAGTTAAAAGTCCACTGCTACAGATGCATTGAAATGTTTCTGTAAATTGGAATGGGTTCAACCCTTTCCTACACACAGACACTTTTAAATGCCTCTGCAGCAGTCGACTCATGAAAACATTTTGGGAATAGGAGAAATTGCTCATATTAAGCAATTTCTACATTGTCCACAATGTTTTCAATTCTATTCAATAATTATACTTTCATTTATCAGGCTTTACATATTGTACCCAGAGGATTTCAAAGTCATCTGCTACAGAGTTGTTTATTAGTGGAAAAGGCTTTAAAACCCTAGGAAGCAGACTTCTTTCCCTTTTGATATAAAACAAAATGTTAAAAAATAAAGTTCATAAAAATGTTGATAACAGTAGCCAACAGTATATGACCTGATCAAACGGCGTGAATGCACTGACTGGCCTTACTCTGTACTAGTCGCACAGGCTTCATAAAGTCAGGTACAGCAGTCATCGGGCTTATTATATTCATTTTCAGATCTTCAATTTCAACAGCATCAGAGTGAATACTCCACTTGTGTTAGTCATAAATGGTCGGAAACTGGGTCGGGACAAGCAAGCTGGAACAGTTCTTGTGGTGAATGCAGTGTCGGACTGATAATCCAATCATACAAATAATCCACGTCGATAAAAAAAACGGGACCTTTTTAATATTTCTTTTGGCATTAACCCTTTCCCTCATACGACAATTCTGCAGCAGACGACTTTGAACGTATTTTGTCAAAAAATGGAAAATCTCCATAATTGAATGTATAACTTATGACAAAAAGTGGAAAACATTGTGACAAAAGGAGAAATTGCACGTTTTGTGCAATTTCTTCTTTTGTCACTATGTTTTCTAAAAGCCGTCTGCTGCAGAGGCGTCAGAAAGCGTCTATATGAGGGAAAGGGTGTGAAACAAGAAGGACTATACACTTCCAACAACCTCTGCTTGACGCTCTGACACATATTCTCACTTCCTGGTAAATCGTGAAGAAAATTATTCTGGTGTAAGGACACACTACTGGATGTTATCATTATTGCTCAGGAAATCCAGAAGTCATGCTGAAAATATTGATACGTAAATTGCTAAAAAAAACCTCAAGATTCTTGATGAGAACAACTTATTTGGATTGTTTGTACAAATTAAATTAATAATTCCTACATGCCCTTACAACCATGCACCCACTACCACCAACAAAAGTTGCCAATATCCGTAAAAACAGTTGTTTTCATCGGCAGTCAAATTTGAAAATGTGGTCTCTTAAATACATCACAGCAACCAGAATTCACATTGTTCTCGTCGGGGATTTCGAAACCGGGTGTCCCGGGTTCGATCCCCAGTCACGGCACTACGGTCATGGTGGAGTGCCCTTGGGCAAGGCACATTTTCTAGCCTAGTACTGGTTTGTTTACCCAGGGATCATGAATAATTAAATTTTAGCTGTCGATGCGCCATAAAAGAATATACATTCATTCATTCATTCACATTGTTATCCTCTTTAAGATATATATGGATAATTTCTATAGTTATTTGTTTTATTATTGAATAGGGTTGATAACTGTGGTGAAAGGAGAAATTGCTTTGTGAGCATTTTACTCCATTTGCTACAATGATTTCAAACGTCGTCTTCTGCAGATGCAGATGTAGTGAAAAGGTGAAGATTCATTTGTTACTACCTTCTTGCAAACGGACAGTAAAGACTTTAAATACATACATATATGCACAAAAAATCCCTTTTCACCAGGTACTGCCTACATGTTTGAATTAATATGTTCATATTTCAGGAGCAAACCATCATAAAAACAACTGTCTGTCAACAACTGTAAACATTTTCCACATATTGATGTCTCTGCAGCAGGCGACTTTTGAAAACATTGTGGTAAAAGGAAAATTATTCCACAATATTTTCAACTTTATTTAATAATGATTATTGTTCTTTCATTTATAGATTTCTTTTTGTATTTTTGACCAAATGTTTTCATAGTCGTCTACTACAGATTTGTTGTATGTAGGAAAGGGTTTAAAGTTTTTATGACACTCTAGATGAAATTTGTCAGGGCAATATGCTACACAGTGTATCTGATCTAAATATATATGTAACCCATTGTCAGAAGTTTCTTAACCCCTTCCCTCATACAGACGTTTTCTGACGCCTGTGCAGCAGACAGCTTTTTGAAAACATAGGGACAAAAGAAGGAATTGTTCGGAACGCGCAATTTCTCCATTTGCCACAACGTTTTCCACTTTTAGTCATAGGATATCCATTTAGTTATAGAGATTTTCTATTTTTTGACAAAATATGTTCAAAATCGTCTGCTGCAGAATTGTTGTATGAGGGAAAGGGTTAAAAGCATCTGTTCTGTGACTTATTGGCGAACAGAGCAGATCCGGATCATTATCAGGATTGATGGGCAAGTTGATTTGGATCTACACTTGTCGTCATTCCCTTATGGGTCTTTTTTTTTTAGAGTTACTCATTTTCAACAATTTTCAACTTGTATTTGTAAATATGTTTGTGACCAGTCAGTCTATGGTAATCGTCATCTGATTGGTCTGTTCATATAATGATCTCATATTTGACCAATGAGGGGCTAGAGTTTTCTGACTGATCCTTTACCTAGAGAGTTGGCAGCTTTGAACAAAACAATCAGATAGAAATAGGTTTCTATCTTTTAAAAAAGGAAGAGTATAAACTGTATTTTAACCAGGTTTTCAGCAAAGTGTCATTCATCACCATTGAGCTAAAAAGTGTATGTGGAAATGTTAGGTAGCAAGACTCCCATGTGGGCGAGAGCCAGGTACCCAATGTTTTTGAGAACTGGCTGCCATTAAATCTGAAATACTGCTGAATTACGTTCTGTTCCTTGACTTATTAGTTATTGACATGAGACACAAGGTGTCAATCGGCATTTTTATTCACAATAATCTTTAGATCTTTGTGGAGGATTTTTAATGTAAATACCATGTAAATTATTTATTAAGATGAATAAAATCCCTGAGAAAGTATGTATTTGTTACTGTATAAGGAAGTTCAGTGAAAAAAATGTTTTATGAAAGTACACATGCAATTGTCTATAGACATTTAACATTAACCCTTTCCCTCATACGACAATTCTGCAGCAGAAGACTTTGAACATACTTGGTCAAAAAATAGAAAATCTCTACAGTTGAATGGATAACCTACGACTGAAAGTGGAAAACATTGTGACAAAAGGAGAAATTGCTCGTTTTGAGCAATTTCTTCTTTTGTCACTATGTTTTCAAAAAGGCGTCTGCTGCAGAGGCGTCAGAAAGCGTCTATATGAGGGAAAGGGTTAATTAATGAACATTTGTCTCGGCTGCATTTTACAATTTGCGGTCCTATTTACTCTCCTTAACAGGGTCACTTAACAGTTGTTTGGCGTAAAACTAATGGGGCTACATTTCTTGTTCCTTATATATATATACACAAGCTGCGTATTTGCGTACAGTGAAGACTCGGGATAGCCTGTCCATCCGCACAGTCTCGCCAGAGCCTTCATTTTCCGACTACATTCATTGTACTTTAGTGCTAAAAACATATTTGTTCTGAAATTGAAAATAAAAATCACTGCGGTATAAAGGTGACCTTTGATTTGACATTATAGCTATAAAAAAAAAAAAGGTAGTCACCATGTGAATTTTTTTGTGCTCTTTTGGTAGATTTAACCCTTTCCCTCATACGACAATTCTGCAGCAGACGACTTTGAACGTATTTTGTCAAAATATAGAAAATCTCCATAATTGAATGGATAACCTATGATTAAAAGTGGAAAACATTGTGGCAAAAGGAGAAATTGCACGTTTTGTGCAATTTCTTCTTTTGTCACTACGTTTTCAAAAAGCCTTCTGCTGCAGAGGCGTCAGAAAGCGTCTATATGAGGGAAAGAGTTAAGAATGAACTTTAGCTGCATATAGGTTTCTGGGTTATTTGAATTGTTTGGAAAGAGCCATAGCCCAAAATGGTCGCTTATGGAAAATGAAATGCTTCCATTTAAACAAAATTGAAATTGTCTGTGTCTTTGGGTTGGTTACGGGGAACAAAACATACCTTTTCCATATAATATCTCTCTTATCGTTCAACCAATCGCTATGCTGTGGGTACTCGATACGTCGGTCTTGCTGAGACAGACGTTTTGAATACCAACGACTTAGAAGATAATCATTTTAGAACATGCAAAACTACCCTTATCTGTTTAGAGGGCCTGATGACGACTCTGCAGCAGACAACCTTTTCAATGCATTAGTTAGAGCCAAAACAAGTGTATTGTCACCGGACATTTGCAAGTAGCTGTCCAGGGTTCGATCCTCAATCCCGGCACATGGTGGAAAAGTTCATTCATATAGCTTTTCTGTGTTCTCTGGTATGGGTTTGGTAAGGGGTGCAAAACTTACCTTTTCCACATAATATTTCTCTTATCGTTCAACCAAACGCTATGATGTGGGTACTCAAAACGTCAGTCTCACTGAACCCGTTGATTTCAGTACAAACAACCTTGGGATAGATGCTGGGATAAGGTTTTCAGAGCCTAGCATGCTAAATCACAAACGGATGTCAACAAAGGGGACAACCCCTTTCACCACAATATTCCCCTTATTGTCCAACCAAACTCTATAATGAGGGTACTCAAATTCACCGTCTCACTGAGACAGAAGTATAGAGTACCCACAACGTAGGAGATAAGAATGTTAGAACATGCAAAACTACCCTTATCTGATTAGAGCCCTGCAAACATAGGGCCTTCTGATGGCTCTGCAGCAGGCGGCCTTTTCAATGCATTGCGTTGGGCAAAAATGAGTGTGTATTAGCACCATATCAAAGTCCCATTACCGGTACATAAATATCATATGACACTACTAGATTGGATTTCAATCTAACGCTCAAGTCTTTGATACACAAAACTATGAAAATCACGTCACGTCAGCGGTTTGACGTTATAACGTTAGTAATTTTGGCGCCAAAACCGGCAAATGTCCTATACATTGTTTTCGAAGTACGCCTGATGAATCACTTTATGTGAACAAATTGTGACAAAAGGAGAAATTAAGGAATTTTGATTTTCTTAAATTGCAGGCAACACTTAGAGAGTAATTTCTCATATTCTCAGAATGTTTATTGCTCTATTTGAATCAAAGCGCCAATGGCACTGTAGTGGCGATCGTATGGAAAATCCTGAAAAGTAACACCCAGTATATCGGTGTAGGGCGCTCTGGTGCGGGTAAATTTGAGAATGTATCAACCCTGCATCTTTTGACAGTAGAATAATGTTAGTTTGCCAGAATGTTGTCTTAGTGATTTTTAGCTCTACTGGCCAAAGGCCAGAAGGGCTTATGTCGTGGCGATTTGTCCGTCGTCCGTGCGTGCGTGCTTCCGTGCGTCCGTCCGTAAACAATTTCTTGTTAACACGATACAGTCTTCTGATTGTATCTCAACTAAACTTATACAGTAGTTAGATATCCATGAGAGCTCGGTTCCTTTCGAAAACCAGCCAGATCTGCCCATGCATGACTGGATTATGGCCCTTGAAATGGTCAAAATTGCTATAAAACAGCTTGTTAACACAATACAGTCTTCTTTTTTGATTGTATCTCAACCAAACTTATACAGTAGTTAGATATCCATAAGAGCTCGGTTCCTTTCGAAAACCAGCCAGATCTGCCCATGCATGACTGGATTATGGCCCTTGAAATGGTCAAAATTGCTATAAAAGAGCTTGTTAACACGATACAGTCTTCACTTTTGATTGTATCTCAACCAAACTTATACAGTAGTTAGATATCCATGAGAGCTCAGTTCCTTTCGTAAACCAGCCAGATCCGCCTATGCAAGACTGGATTATGGCCCTTGAAATTGTCCAAATTGCTATAATTGAGCATGTGAACACAATAGAGGCTCCATTTACTATCTGATCTTCACCAAACTTAGATAGTAGTTAAATGTTGATGAGAGCTTGGTTCCTTTTGAAAATCAGCCAGATCCGCCCATGCAAGACTGGATTATGGCCCATGAAATTGTAAAAATTGCTATAATACAGCTTGTGAACACAAAAGAGCCTCCATTTACTATCCGAGCTTCACCATACATACATGCTCTGGATTGAAAATGACCAAAGAACCATACCAGTAGAGCATAGGCCCTCATGGGCCTCTTGTTTAGTTACGTTTTGAAACTGGTCATGATGTTAGGCCATTCCAAATTTATAAAAAATCTAGTTGGTACTCGATAGACTACCGTTTTACTAGTCCAGGTTTCTGTACAAGGAATGTGATTTTTTATTTTGACTGTTCGCATCCTAGTTTCAATGCAATATGTAACGGCGATATTGAGACTAACCGTTTTAGCTCATTAGAATGGCTATTTGTGATCTAAATTGTTCGGGTAATCACATGTTCATCACCAGGTCGCTAGGCCATTTCAGAGACATATAAACATATATAAGTGTTTATATGTCTCTGGCCATATTAAGATAAACTATTTTGTACACTTTAGAAATGACAAAATTATCAAGAAAGGAGAGAAAACCGTATCCATTAGTTTGGTGTTTGTTTCAATGATGTCCGATATTAAACAGGTCTGTTCAATTTAGTCCCTTCACATTGCATGATTGAGGGTTGTCAGAGACATATAAACACAGTGTATTTATGTCTCTGAGGTTGTTAAACTGCTTCGAAAAATTTGAGTGCAATAACAAACACAAAACATGCACAAAAAGCACAATTTCACTATTTGCCAAACTGTTCAATTTATAAAAATATAGGCATATATTATAATGCTCGATCTCCAAACTAAATTAGGCTACACTTTTAGCATTGATTGCTAATTGACTCTAGAACGTGCAGACGTGTATAAATAACGTGTGTACACACTGACATCGTGTGTCCTTTAACTGTAAACCAGTCTTATCATCTAGACGCTTTCATATATTTAAACAACTACAAAATAAACCGTTTATAATATTGAGATTAAGAACACCAGTTACGCGAGCTATTTATAGAACCTTTTTGGAATTTCCAGATTTGAGTATCATCAGTTATTTGCAAGGCAGATAGAACGCGCAATGATATTTATTATCAGCCCAATCATGACGAAGATAATATTATCATATTTTAACTCTATGTAGATAATGTCTCGATAAAACTCAAATATTAGTAACAATCCGGTACCAAAGTAGCACTGACATAATTATTATTACTCGCGTCTTTGCATCAATGATGGAACTATAACGGATGTGAGTAAATTAGTTTGCAGTAAGGAAAATAAATATCAACCGATTTTTCAAAACCGACTATGTAAATATTTTTTGTTGTTGTTGTTTCTGTTAGCATTGTGGCGATTGTCAAACCAATCGCCACAAAAATGACATGAATGCTTTTTGATTTTTTGCACTATATTCAGACTGCTTTAGTTTGGAAGAAGATAACACAACTTCTCAGAATTTGTATTTACTCTTCCCATGGTACAGATGATTGTTGCTCTGCGAATACCAACCTTAGCCCATTCCAACATATATATACGTGTTCTGACACTTGTGCAGCAGGCGACCTTTTAAAACAATGTTTTCAACTGTATTCAATTATTATACTTCATTTTGCCAAAATGTTTTCAATGTCGTCTTCTGCCGATTTGTTACATTTTGGAAACGGCCAACGTAATTATTACACATACAAAACGAGACCTGCATGCACATCCATGCTGATGAATGCTGAGCCGATTTTTCTTGAAACCTTCAATTAGTTATTGGCAAACAGTGCAGTCAGATCAGACTGCGTGAACAAGCTAACTGATCTGGATATAAACTTTTCTTCGGTCGCGTGGGGTAACGGCTACAAAACATGCCTTTTTCACGATATAACGACGTTTTCAACGCATTGCACTGGCTCAAAACGCGCGGAGGGCAAGTGCGTTCAGCCGTACGGGTCCGATTCTCAGTCCTTGTCACACGGCGGACAAATTATATTATTATTACCTTCTGACTGATTTGTAACAAATACATAATTATCTTTTAGCTATATTGACAGTTTAATGTCCATTTTCAGAACAACATGTATTTTCTGAAATTGAAAGTAAAATTCACTGCGGTGTAAGCGTGACCTTTGATTTGACGCCTTGTGCATTGTTTGTCCTTTTTTGGTAGTTTTAAGAATGAACATCAATTAAATATATGTTTCTGGGTTATTTGGATTGTTGGAAAAGAGCCCATAGCCCTACACGATACAATGATCACTTATGGAAAATGAATTGCTTCCAATTGACCTAAATTGAAAATGTCTGTGTTCTGGGCGTGGGATGGATAAGGGGTACAAAACATACCTTTTCCACATAATATCTCTCTTATCGTTCAACCAAACGCTATGATGTGAGTACCCACAACGTAGGACTTAAGAATTTTAGAACATGCAAAACTACCCTTATCTGATTTAGAGCAATAGTGTCGAGAAATGCCCTATCGTACACTCAGTCACAAAAGATAAGCGTGCACGTAGGGCTTTTTGTCAATTGTATTAACTCTTTCAGCGCCGAATTGTTTAAAGTAGACTCTTCCATGTTCAAATTCGGGCGTCTCCATTTCTCATGTAATACAAGTTTGGACTACTTTGATAAATAAAAGGCAAACAATGCTGACTTCAGGCGAGACAGCTCGTTACGAGCTGACTCGCCTGAATCAGTATTGTTTGCGAAAACCTCGATATTGCCTTTGGCGCTGAAAGAGTTAATAGAGTGGTGCTCCGTAAGAACCAACATCAGCGTAATTATTTCCGGTATTGAAAGGGCTTGGACATATATATATCTTTATGGGTATCACTTTACAGAATCGGTTAGATGGAAGCGTGGATGCGCTGTCGGATTGATCTACGTTTGTAGCGAATGCCTGACCGTTGATTTTCGCAGAGTATCGCTCTAATATTCTCAACGGAAGTATATGATTGATATCAAAATTTAGGACATTGCAATATCATCTTATTTACATTGTTTTGATTGAAGTTTTGAATGCGATTTTTATTTAAATAGCAACCCCTGCTGTTAATGCAAGCCACACTGTGGACACGTTATTACCACGTTATTACCACGTATTACCACGTTATTACCACGTATTGCCACATATTATTACCACGTATTACCACATATTATTACCACGTATTACCACATATTATTACCACGTATTACCACATATTATTACCACGTATTACCACGTTATTACCACGTATTACCACATTATTACCACGTTATTACCACGTATTACCACGTTATTACCACGTATTACCACATTATTACCACGTATTACCAAGTTATTACCACGTTATTACCACGTATTACCACGTATTACCACGTATTACCACGTTATTATCACGTATTACTACATTATTACCACGTTATTAACACTTTATTACCACGTATTACTACATTATTACCACGTATTACCTACCGAACGGTCTTACGTCCTTGTATTTTCCATTCCTGGATCTACTAGGGTCGTAGATAAGAGAATTGTGGTTTGTATGGCAGACAGAACGTCCTGCTTCCGAGCGTGAAGTTTTCACCACTAGCAAGCCTCACCAATGATTGGATTCTCCGGTTTTCGCCAAGTCTTATCTTTTTGGTAAAGCGCTAATTCAAATCACCTGTGACTTTTCCTTCTTAAGAGTCATTCGGAACACCTCGACAGACTACATCTATCGTTAGATGTAGGGTACCGAAAGCGGCCGATAATGTGAATGTGAACTTACACTTTTCCGGTGACACGTTCATTATCAAATGGTTGCACGGGACAATCGTTTGAAATGACATAGTAAGATAGCACAAATTAATGAACTTGAACTCGAGATCTTTTTTTTTTTTTTATCTAAACAGAGATTAGTTTACAAGAGAAAGTTCACCTTTTCTATTGAAATTGAGTGCATTGACACACGTTATATACCAACAGGAAGTCCGAAAGAGGAACTTTTTTGAGTCGTTCAAACGGAAACCGACTCTCGTAAATTGACGAATAGCAACGTTCCGGATCATTCTACGCCCCGGCATAGTTTGATAAGGAACTTCTGGGATGAATTGATATATGAACCGTCCCGCGAGAAAACCAACATTATGGTCTCTGCGTAATGTATCGACCCGGATCAGCCTAAGCATGCCGCGCAGGCTTACCCGGATAGACACTTTTCGCATTCTGTGACTTTTCTGTTTCAGGAATAACTACTCTATACATCTATCCCCCTAAGACGGAATGTGTCGGCCGGATCAGTCTGCGCGGACAGCGCAGGCTGATCTGGTCGATACATTACGCAGATGTCTATCGCCGCAGCTGCATTATGGTCTCTGCGAAATGTATCGACCCAGAAGTCCGCACAGGCTAATCCGGGCAGACACATTCCGTCTATATAGAGATAGAGAGTAATGTTTCCCGAAACAAAAAATCCACAGGAGGCGAAAGTGTCTATTCGGCATGCTTAGGCTGATCCGGGTCGATACTTTGCGCAGAGTCCATAATGTTACTTTACGCAGAGTCCATAATGTTACTTTACGCAGAGTCCATAATGTTACTTTACGGAGAGTCCATAATGTTACTTTACGCAGAGTCCATAATGTTACTTTACGCAGAGTCCATAATGTTACTTTACGCAGAGTCCATAATGTTACTTTACGCAGAGTCCATAATGTTACTTTTTTCTCGCGAGACGACTCATATATAGTTGCACATTATGTCCGTAAGATTTTGGACTATTTAAAACCCTTTCCCTCATACAACAATTCTGCAGCAGACGAGTTTGAACATACTTTGTCAAAAAAGAGAAAATTTCTTTAATTGAATGGATAACCTATGACTAAAAGTGGAAAACATTGTGGCAAAAGGAGAAATTGCTCGTTTTGAGCAATTTCTTCTTTTGCCACTATGTTTTCAAAAAGCCGTCTGCTGCAGAGACGTCATAAAGCGTCTATATGAGGGAAAGGGTTAAAACCCAAATTTCCAAGTAGTATGCATGATATCGCAATTATCATTTATTTCCAAACCATCAAGGTTGTTGTTTGTGCCATAGCTCAATTGATATGACTATATACATTGAGTTTATTTCTCATGTTTTTTTTGTGTCACCTGTCTATGCAGGGAGACACATTGGGATCGCTCCTTTATCAATCACGTTCTTAGGCACTTCCATTAAGGCAGGTGTTCTTTCAAATTGTCTTTCTTGCTGTCATGCCATGAGTGTATAAAACACGTGTTCATCTGTCTATGTTTCTCCTGGGTGTAAATAAATGAAATCCGCTGTTTTCCTCTTCAACCCGGATCGTCATAGTGTGAGATCGCCCACCTTGTCTGCTAACTGCTCTGATATGTCTAATTTTCTCAAAATCCACGTCTTGGACAGTTTTGTCTTCCAATTTATTCACAGGAAATTCGTCTGCAGCATTGTGAATACTTACCACGTCCATAGCACCAGAACGCACTGCAATTGCGTCATTTCCGCTTTTTGCACACATCACGACGAAAATTGTGGCATACTTTCCTATAAGGATAAGACTAAATAAACAGGTTAAAAAGGAAAACGTTTCAAGCACGAATAATAAAATGGCCATGCCAAAATTAAACTTCTCCTTTGTTGAGTAGGAACAAAGGTCTTCCTTGATACAAAAACCATACGCTGAGGTCAAAGCGGCACCAATTATGCAGGCAGCGGTGGTCAGTGGGGACATCCATATGTAAATAGTCACCTGAAACCGAGAAAACAAGACATCACGATGGCTACACCGAAACGGTTGAAACTATTTTTACTATAGTTACAACCAATTTGCATCAGGCCAACGATACACTGACCATAGCGAGAAATCTCTTGCGTATATCGAGGGCTTGGCGTGAAACGGTTGTAACTAAAATTGGTATTTTGTTTCCAAGGTTAATCAGCACGCCATAAAGTCTTTATAAGCATTAAATCATTTTTCTTGGTAAACAATGGAAATTTAGGTGCCATTGCTCGTTCTGAGCAATGGCACCTTAATTTGCATTGTTTACAAAGGGGTCCTAAATCAGGGTTTTCAAAATAGGTTTTTAGTTACAACCGTTTCACGCCAAGCCCTCGATATATTCTTACTAAGATGTGCTGGTGGTAAGTAAAACATTTTGAAAACAGGCTAATGAAGAGACAATACTCCCCTTTCCAGCAGCGTTCCTGACTTCGTGTTTTTAATTCTTTAATTTCCTAAAAAACTATAAACCAATCAAATATGTCGTATACAGCCACACAGGGAGAAGTCAATACGAACTACCGAAGACTGTTATTTGGTTTACTATAAACTGGCTGCTGAATGAATGAATAAATGTATATTGTTTTATGGCGCATCGACAGCTAAGGTCATTTAGCGCGCATTTTTTTTAAATGTTTTATTATTCATGTTCCCTGGGTGAACAAACCAGTACTAGGCTAGAAAATGTGCCTTGCCCAAGGGCACTCCACCATGACCGAATTGCCGCGACTGGGGATCGAACCCAGGACACCCGGTTTCGAAATCCCCGACGCTAACCACTCGACCACAGCGGATTCCTAAACTGGCTGCTGAACACTGATGACCGCTAACACACCTGTGACTATATACTCACTTCCGCCTGATGTTTTCTTCAATTTCAGAGACTTAAAACGTACACCCAGAAAGGAGTTGAACTTAGCAATTTCAGTGCTAATTGTTTAAAATCAACGTGCCCAACTTTGCATTTGGAAGAGTTGGTAGCCTTCTGATTCTGCTTGGTTATGCGTTTAATCTGGTTGTGTACTCTTGTGCAACCTCTCCAAAGTCTAGCGGAGGCATAGCAATGCATCCGCTCTAGAGAGATGTCGCTTCAGAGAGGTTACAATTCAACCTGTCCAATATATCTAACGGAGGCAAAGCAATGAATCTGTTCTAGAAATATGTCGCTTTAGAGAGGTCACAATTCTAATGCAACCTCTCCAAAATCTAGCAGGCGCAAAGAAATGTAGCTGTTCTAGAAAAATGTCGTTTTAGAGAGGTCACAATTATAATGCAACCTCTCAAAAATCTAGCAGGGGCATAGAAATGAATCTGTTCTAGAAATATGTCGCCGCTTAAAGATATCACAATTCTAATGCAACCTCTCAAAAATCTAGCAGGCGCAAAGAAATGTAGCTGTTCTAGAAATATGTCGCTTTATAGAGGTCACAATTCTAATGCAACCTCTCCAAAATCTAGCAGGGGCATAGAAATGAATCTGTTCTAGAAATATGTCGCTTTATAGAGATCACAATTCTAATGCAATCTCTCCAAAATCTAGCAGGGACAAAGAAATGAATCTGTTCTAGAAAGATGTCGCTTTAGAGAGGTTACAATACAACCTCTCCAATATCTAGCATAGGCATATACTAGTACATGAAGCTTTAACGAGCAATTTCTCCTTTTATCACAATGTGTATCCATTCCATTTCGAACATAAAATCGTTTGTCCAATGTTTTCCATTTACTCTTCATGAGTTGTGGGTTAAAATAAACTGTTGCTCATTAAATGTATTTTGCTATACAATGGTGCCATTAACTCTTTCAGCGCCAAAGGCAATATTGAGCTTTTTGCAAACAATACATATTCAGGTGAGTCAGCTCGTAACGAGCTGTCTCACCTGAAATCTGCATTGCTTGGCTGTGAGTTATAAAAATATTCCAAAAACCATATAACATGAAAATAGAGTCGTCCGAGTTTGAACATGGAAGAGTCTACTTTAAACAATTCGGCGCTGAAAGAGTTAAGTGAGGCTACCCCTAACATGTAAACGGACAGTGAAGACGGGTGAGAGTATGTGTATGATATGTACGCAGATGTATGAACTGTACTCAGATATATGCACAGTACGCTAGATGCGGTCTAGAATGCAATTCTTATCTCTTATCGCCGTTAACCTATCACTTTGTACTCTAGTACCTTAGTCCGGACGAGATAACAGTTTGGCTCTTTTACTGCATATACCTAATTTCTGTTCGACCCATGAACATAAACCCTTTCAGCGCCGAATTGTTTAAAGTAGTCTCTTCCATGTTCAAACTCGGACGACTCTATTTTCATGTTATAGGATTTTTGGAATAGTTTTATAACTCACAGCCAAACAATGCAGATTTCGGGTGAGACAGCTCGTCACGAGCTGACTCACCCGAAATCTGCATTGATTGCAAAAAGCTCAATATTGCCTTTTTGCGCTGAAAGAGTTAATCTATAGCGAGATCTACTTGCATTTACTGGACTTTGCTTGTTCGAGATATGACTTTTCTTTTATATGCCTACCTAATGAGGTTTTCAATTCTGAAATGTTTTTAACATTTTGTTTTATTTGATTCAATGGTGTTTTTACGCCGCTCTCAAAAGCATTTCCGTTTTTTTCACGACGTTTTGTGGATAAGTAACCAGCACTGTAGTTACATTTATCCTGGGGGCCGATAGATCAGTCGTAATGATGAACCGGCAACCAGCGCGCCAAGGAGGGAAGACATTACTTCTATTTGTTCAAGTCTTTGGTACTACCCGGCCTGGAACCGAACCCTGGTATCCCGCTTGATACAATAGGTGCACAACTGGTGGAAAACATTGTGACAAAAGGAGAAATTGCACGTTTTGTGCAATTTCTTCTTTTGTCACTATGTTTTTCAAAAATGTAGAGTAGAACTCCTTTACTGCTGAAGTTGACTCTTTCATGTTGAAAATTGGACCTCTCCATATTTTCCTCACACAGGAAAGTTGGTAAAATTTAATGTCTAAGTGGCAAACAATGCATATGTCAGGGGTGACAGCTCGTCACGAGCTGTCTCACCTGAATCTGTATTGTTTGAACAAGTCTTATATTGCCTTTGGCTATAGTGGGTGTTTGGTCACAATCGTTCTACAGAGGCTTCCAGGTTGCTTGCCGACTAAATGGCGAACAGAACTGATCTTGCTCGGACTGTACGGAAGCGCAGTCTACTCTGAATATTCGCTGGTCGCAAAGTCACAAAGGACGGTCTTCTTTTTAAAAATAATTTTGGCAAATCGAGAAACAAATTATCTAAGCTATTGCCATTAATATTGAGACAATTTAGCATCTCTAAATAAATATTGCGTGTCGTATGTGACTTCCAGATTTTATAAATCTTTTTATTTATTTAGAAAGTTGTTTAATTTCCATGTGAAATGCGATTGCATTATTTCTTCCCTTTCTTTAAGGTTTGTACTGTGTCATCCGCAGAGAGCAAAACTAAATTCATTTGCACTGTTTAAAAGTTGACAATCGTATTTGATAGTGAAGTAAAAGAGGTCAAAGATAAGGTAAAAAACCCTTTCAGAAATCGTAAGAATCTCAAACACACTACTTATATCGGAGAAATCTGCCTATTTGATTATTTTTTTAATATCAAATGAGAAATGTTGAGAATAAAATAAGTAATGTTGTGAATAAAATGAGAAATGTTGAGAATAAAATAAGAAATGTTGTGAATAAAATGAGACATGTTTTTGTGAATGAATGGGCAATAACTCTCCTCCCCATTCCCAATGTATTTTTAAAGGTCGCCAATTGCGTCTGCACTAAGGGGAATGGTTTAGAATAACCCACTTCCTGGGTCAGTCTTTATAAGTACAACCAATAGTGGACGTAATTTATTAAACCATTTCATTACAACAAAATGGTTGCGTATACATTACTATGTGCACTGTTTGCTTGCACAGCCGTTCGACATGGCGAGGGGTTCCTACTAGACGACAAGGCTGACTGCCAGATGTCCCAATGGGCAGACTGGAGTGCGCCTCACAGTTATGGGATGGCATTTCGAGAGCGTAAAATACTCCGATATCCGACGGGAGGTGGCGGGGAATGTCAAGCCAATATGGTCGAGGTGATGGACATTGAGATACCATTTGGTATGACTTATATTTTTACCCCTTCCCCCGCCCCCCTTTCCTACTTAAAAGAAATCTGAAGATGCTGAGTTCAGCCAAAAATAGTATTGATCATACAATAAGGGTTAAAGATATATATTGGACACATTTACATCAACCCCATTCCCACATTTAGAAAATCTGAAGCAGACGACTTTGAAAACATCTAGACAGAGAGTATTTGGAAGTGTTTATAAATAAACGTATGAAGGTCGTCTGCTGCGGTTGCGTCGAAAATCGTCTGCCTTGGGAAACGTTTAACGATTTTAAAAGGTTTTTAAACCAAATCTAAAATGAGAATTTGCTAATGTTTTTCCATTCATTAACATTAAGTACATATAAAAACGTCTTTCTTCCTTGCTTTCTTCAAAACCATTAAACCGTGAAACAGTTTTCAGTTTGTTAAAAACATTTCTGAAATGTTTTTCAACTCAGTCACAAATATATTTCCATTATAATTGTAGCCTTTATGTAACTACTTTCAAAAATGCAGAAACGTAATTCGAAATGACAGTGATGTAATTCCGCTTCAAACTACTCCGATTTAATGAAACTAATGCCGAATGTTTTCGGATGTCTTCTCATGGGAATATGATGTACCAGTTTTTAATCGCATCAACTTACACAAGATAGACGTCTAAATCGAGTAAACGAGTTAAGGCTTTAACTGCCGAATTTCAAAAAGTCGACTATTCCATGTTGAAAATTGGACCCCTCAATTTTTCGTCCAACAGGAAATTTGGAAAAATGTTATGTCTAAGTGTCAAACAATGCAGATTTCAGGAGAGAGGGCTCGTTCCGAGCTGACTCGCCTGAATCTGTATTGTTGGTAAAAGCCTTTAATTGCCTTTGGCGGCGAAATGGTTAAATAAAAGACATCCGTTTTATTAGTCGCCGGGCAGAAGCCCGCGACTTCTATTTTTAATAGGTTTTCGGAAATCACATGGGAGGTGGGATTATTATTAGAAAGAAACACATTTAGATGTCTTGAACATATTACAATTGTGTTTGTTTAAAAACTCTAAGTAATGATACATCTAAAATGAAATAAATATTCCGATGTTTTAGGTATTTTCAGTTTCTTTATTTTGACTCGCATTTATGTTTTTTTGTTTTATTTACGAAGACAAAACAGTCCCTATTAGCTAGACTGGTATACTTTATTTTACACTATATACTACATGTACTCAAAAGGCGATAACTACAAACCTTTACGTCGCAGTCTAATTTGTTTACATACGCGCACCTGCTTGAAGCGTGACTCGCGAATACCAACTGCGTAGATCAATCTCCTTTGCAGAGAGCCGTCTCTTTACACTCACTTACAAATAGTAAATCGTAGGGGATTTAAAATGTTTATTTGGTTCGAAACAAATGAAGAAAATAACAAACCGAGATAAAGCTAGTTTTAATAGAAAAATTACTTTGAACGAACACTCTCTGCCTATAAAGAGATTTTCAAGAACGACACCTCTGCGAATAAGAAAGAATCGGGTCTTTCGTACAAAATTAGTTCGTCCTTGACAATTTTAAATGTGTCATTTAATTCCCTAAAGGCATATTGCTTCCGATCTGCATATTGTTATGCATCATTGACACAAGGGCGCTCATCATTGTATCATTTTAAAACATGAGTAGTTTGTTATTTTCGTTATAAAAAAGAAAGGAAATAATTAAAATAAATTAACATGTTGTAGGGCTCAGTTTATATTCGAAATTAAGTTTAAATTATACAACAATTTCTATGAGATTTAACTGTTTAGTTGATATTATATTTCGAAGGTGGTCTAATTTATAAATATTGGACTACATTTCAACATTTGATAAAGTATGATATAATTAGGATGCCAAGCTAATATCATTTTGAGAAAAAGAGGAAACTCATGTCTTCAGCGATTTAACCCCTCATTGTTTTAAAAGTAGATTGCTGCAAAGGTGTCCACTGTTGACTTTAAATAGAGGAAAGGTAAAATGACGTGCTATTGCATGCAAATCCTAAATTGTCTGTTTTGTGGTTATATTGAAAAATAATAAAATTCAAATATTCTGACAAGCATCTTGGATAGTGTATGTGGAATTCACTAATCTTATAATTATTCCTTAATGAACACTGTATACATACTAAGACTAATGATTGGCAAGATTTCTCATTTCCATTACTGTTTATGATCATTAATTAGTTGGTTGTGTGTATGGTCAACCTACGATGGGATTGAGATTGATCATAAACAATGAAAGGCTTCAATTATCATTCACTTCGTTGACAAAACAATGCAAGTTATGATACATTTTCTCTTGACCCCACCCCTGATGTTCCAATATGCCCCTCAGTTGATAACTGTTTATTCAACTACTATAATGTTAGTGTTATGCATAACTGCACTATGGATATCCGGCGACATTGATGCGTTGCATCAACTTTCTCTTGTAATTGTATCTGTTGTAGGTTCCTCCCAGCACCAGTTTGTTCCTTTACCACTACCGATCACGGCCAACCTAATGATTGACAACTTCCTGCGTCCATCAACAAGCCGCGCACATAAACGGGGAACCAATCCCATCGCCATGACGCGAGATCTACTACTTCTAGTGGATGCCTCTGGTAGCATTAGCCAATCAGAGTTCACAACATCCCTTCACG
This sequence comes from Serripes groenlandicus, assembly GCA_031761405.1. Classification (NCBI taxonomy): domain Eukaryota; kingdom Metazoa; phylum Mollusca; class Bivalvia; order Cardiida; family Cardiidae; genus Serripes; species Serripes groenlandicus. The sequence goes on along the minus strand of JASEVX010000010.1, from coordinate 59,032,292 downwards.
AGCTGGTCGTCTTGCTCAGTATGCTCTGTCCAGAACAAGACCCGTTCGACATTAAGTTCAACAGAGCTGCACTCATCGAGTTTTCGAACAAAGCCAATGTTTTGTTCGACTTCGATGATAATCCGAATTCAACACAACTGTTCCGTGCTATAAGAAATACGCGGTTCCTCGGCCGAGATACGTGTACTGGCAATGCGTTCAATAAGGCCGCTAGTTTGTTCCAAACTACGAGAGGTAATTTCGGTTTTTCTTCATTTTTTCGTTTCTGAAATACTTGAAAAACGTTCGTAGAAAGTAAAACACCTTCAGAACGTTATTTCAACATTTTTTCCTATACTAAAGAACAGCAAATAAACCTGTGGTAAAATATGGGAAAAGGCATTTTATTTTGGGGACATAGTGGAACATGTTGTGAGGAAAGTAAAAATTGATCAATTCTAGCAATTTCTCTATCTTCTTTAGTGTTTTCAAATTGTGTCTACACATGGCACAGGGACTTGCTCCTAAAAATAGATATGACCTACTCTATGCATAGATAGTATCTATGCATAGATAGTATCTATGCATAGAGTAGGTCATATCTATCTTCAGAGGAGCAAGTCCCTGTGCACATGGGAAGCGTTTCTATCAGGGGGAAGCTTTAAACCTATGAGCAGAGCAACAAGGCTGGATCTTTAAAATGGACGTGGTCAGTAATTTCATTTAGAAGAGTTGAATGCTAATTTTAGGAATATCAAGATGAAATGGGGAGTTTGATGCAGCCAACTGAATCTAAAGGGCTCTGTCATGCGGTGCGGATGCGCCAGCTCGTCTGGCCTTATACTGTCGACACGAACCTGTGCATGCGAACAGTTTCACAGGAGTATACATTGTCCGCATGCTCATAGAAGAACCGCATATGTAACTTCTGACATCTAAGATTTTATACATCCATAAATACATGCACTGGTATATATTTCCTGAATAGAGAAACAACAAGATAAAAGTTCTCCTGGTGTGAATCATGTGCATTAATAATTCTGTGAAATTATGAAGTGTTTGCTTTGCCTTTTGAACGTTCAAACAGCCTGCGCATTAATCGCATCTACGTTATTTCAAACGTATCCGCCTGTGTCATTTATCTTTAGCTGCCATTCGTTAACACAATTATATTCTAATAAAGAACATGTACATGTAAATTTAATTATTTATTCATTGGGGTTTTACGCCACTTTCAACAATATTTCAGTTATATCACGGCGACAGTTCACTTATTCATGATCCCTGAGTAAACAAACCAGTACTAGGCTAGAACATGTGCATTGCCCAAGGGCACTCCACTATGACCGTAGTGCCGCGACTAGGGATCGAACCCGGGACACCCGGTTTCGAAATCCCACTCGACCACAGCGGATTTCCATGTACATGTAAATAAACATCATGAATTCTCATTATTTACAAATTATGTTTATTATAATTGTGTTACTAGGAGCGCGCGCAGATCCGAACGTTAAACGAGAAGTGCTGATAATAACTGACGGCAGGTCAAACTGTGGAACCAACGCTACGGTTGCCGCCAGAAACCTCCAAACCATAGCGGACGTTTACGCACTAACGATTGGTAAGCCGACATCCCAGGGGTCCGCTGAGATTGCGACGTACGTTTCCGCACCAATCAGCTCGCATCTGTTCGCTACACCGAACTATCAGGACCTAACCAAACTTGTGGAACTGGTTTCGCATCAATTGAAGACGCATCCAAACGTCCACTGTATGCCGCTTAACCCTTAAACCCAGCACCGATGAATTCATGTTCATTTGTGTGACTTTAACTCTTTCAGCGCCAAAGGCAATATTCAGGTTTTTGCAAACAATACGGATTCAGGCGAGTCAGCTCGTAACGAGCTGTCTCACCTGAAATCAGCATTGTTTGCCTTTTAGTTATCAAACTAGTCCAAAATTGTGTTACATGAGAAATGGAGACGCCCGATTTTGAACATGGAAGAGTCTAATTTAAACAATTCGGCGCTGAAAGAGTTAAACCCAAATATAATCGATCAATGTGAGGATGAGTGAATGTCATTTCTCCAATAAAACATCACCCTTCAATGTAAGTTCACTGCCGTTTATACCATGACATATTAAACAATCGCCATATAAATATAAATGGTGGGCATTAGTTCACTGAATTCCATTTCAACTAATTAAACTAAACTTATCGATCAATGTAAAAGGATTATATGACATTTAAGTCAAAGAATATAATCAACGAGTATTTATTTTCGTATTTTCGTATCCCAGCGGTTATCCAGGAACTAAAAGTTGTTCGTCCTCCATCCATTGGAGGTGCCGGCAAACTTTGATCCATGCACTACTTCTTCAAACTTTAAGACTTACAAATACCAACTATGCATATACACTTATCTTTGGGAAATTGTATGTCGCGTACCAAAACTATTTTATTGTAGCATTGACCTGTAACGCCACTCGAAGAAATAATGGTATTAATTGCTAATAACAATGCTTTTCGTGAGCTGAATTAGATCACTGTAACCATATCGCTATATCGGTTGACCTAATTATCGCTATAGGCAGGGACACTATATTACAGTATGTAATGTAGTGTCCTTGCTATAGGAGACACAGCTGTCAGGTTGTGTGGGTGCTTCCACGCAGTCTGATCTTAACATGCACTATTCGCCGTTTAGTCACAAAGTCTTGTGTTTAATTTTGAAATCGAAGAAACACAATGATTGGATAGTATGATCTATTTTAAATAAAGATATACACTTTTCAACAGGCCCTGATGTCACGACACTACCAACGTATGTAGGGCTACTCTTATGAGCACGTTAATACTTTCTTGTATCCAGGTCTAGACTATTAGTAATCGTCTCAATAATTAAGTTATAGTATAGCTTAAGGTTTGATTTTCATTCAATTTGCTTAATTGACTTAGAAAATGAATACAGTTGAGCATATTATTCTGTGTGCTCAACACGATTTCATATTTATGCGAGAAACTTGTTGAGTAAAGTTGTGAACTTAAAACGATACATTCTGTTTATAAACGGATACTAACAGAGTTCAGAAATATAAATGTGCTTAGTTAAGTAAACCGAATCACAACTCATTTATTCTCATTGAGTTACAGCAACCTTTCCAGAGAAAATCTTTTTCAATAGAGAGGTGTTGCTCTATGGCGTTGTTGCTATTGAGATATGTTGCTCTAAATAGGTGTTGCTCTATAGAGATGATGTTTGAGAGAGGTGATGTTATATAGAGGTGTCACTGTAGAGAGATTATGTTTAACAGAGGTATTGCCCTATGTCACGGTTGCTCTAGAGAGGTGTTGTTATAGAGGGGTGTTCCTCTAGAGGTGTATGCTCTAAAGATGTGTTCTTTTAGAGAATTGTTGCTCTGGAGAGTTGTTGTTATATAGATGTGTTACTGTAGAAATATTTTGTTTACAAGATGTTTTGCTATTTGGCGATGAGATCTAGTGATGTATTGTTATAGAGAGTTGTTCCTCTAGAGAGGTGTGCTCTAGATATGTGTTGCTCTAGAGAGGTGATGTTCTTGAGAGCTGTTGCTCTATGGTACTGTTGTTCTAGAGAGCAGTTGCTCTATATAAGTGATGTTCTAGAGAGCTGTTTTTCTAGAGAGCAGTTGCTCTATATAGGTGATGTTCTAGAGAGCTGTTTTTCTAGAGAGCATTTGCTCTATATAAGTGATGTTCTAGAGAGCTGTTGCTCTATGGTGCTGTTGTTCTAGAGAGCAGTTGCTCTATATAAGTGTTGTTCTAGAGAGCTGTTGTTCTAGAGAGCAGTTGCTCTATATAGGTGATGATCTAGAAAGCTGTTTTTCTAGAGAGCAGTTGCTCTTTATAAGTGATGTTCTAGAGAGCTGTTTTTCTAGAGAGCAGTTGCTCTTTATAAGTGATGTTCTAGAGAGCTGTTGCTCTATGGTGCTGGTGTTCTAGAGAGCAGTTGCTCTATATAGGTGATGTTCTAGAGCGCTGTTGTTCTAGAGAGCAGTTGCTCTATATAAGTGATGTTCTAGAGAGCTGTTGCTCTATAGTGCTGTTGTTCTAGAGAGCAGTTGCTCTATATAAGTGATGTTCTAGAGAGCTGTTTTTCTAGAGAGCAGTTGCTCTATATAGGTGATGTTTTAGAGAGCTGTTTTTCTAGAGAGCAGTTGATCTATATAAGTGATGTTCTAGAGAGCTGTTGCTCTATATATGTGATGTTCTAGAGAGCTGTTGCTCTATAGTGTTGTTGTTCTAGAGAGCAGTTGCTCTATATAAGTGATGTTCTAGAGAGCTGTTTTTTCTAGAGAGCAGTTGCTCTATATAGGTGATGTTTTAGAGAGCTGTTTTTCTAGAGAGCAGTTTATCTATATAAGTGATGTTCTAGAGAGCTGTTGCTCTATAGTGCTGTTGTTCTAGAGAGCAGTTGCTCTATATAGGTGATGTTCTAGAGAGCTGTTGTTCTAGAGAGCAGTTGCTCTATATTGGTGATGTTCTAGAGAGCTGTTTTTCGAGAGAGCAGTTGCTCTATATAAGTGATGTTCTACAGAGTTGTTGTTCTAGAGAGCAGTTGCTCTATATTGGTGATGTTCTAGAGAGCTGGTGTTCTAGAGAGCAGTTGATCTAGAGTGGTGTTGTAACAGAAGTGTGCTCTAGACAGGTGATGTTCTATAGATATGTTGATCTATGGCGTGGTTGCTCTAGAGAGGTTTGCTCTTGAGATGTGATGTTCTAGAGAGATATTGTTGTTTGGCGATGTTGCTTTTGAGAGGTGTTGTTACAGATGGTTGTTTCTCTAGAGAGGTGTGCTGTTAAGATATGATGTTCTAGAGAGATATTGCTCTATGGCGCTGTTGCTCTTGAGAGGTGTTGATATATGCAAATGTTTCCTGAAGAGTGTTGATGTTTAAGAGAGGTTTTGCTCTATGGCACCGTTTATCATAAGAGGTGATGTTGTAGAGAAGTGTTGCTCTATGCTATTGTTGCTCTTGAGAGGTGTTGCTGTAGATAGGTGTTGCTCTGAAGAGGTTTTTTTTAGCATAAAATGATTCCTCATTGGAGTATATTGAGGTTGTTATTTTGAGAGGTTCTACTTTATACTTACGGCCATTCTGGGTTCTTTCACTGCCCGTTTCTCGGTTTTGGCTTTATCGCTTTTGTAAAACACCGCTCCACCAGTGAATGACAGGATCAGCATCTTCAATTGAGAATTAAATAACGAAGAAACTTAGAGAAGCTGTAAACAGTTGAAAGGGGACTTTATCACGTTTCTTACACGGTATCGCTTTAACACTTTCCCCTATACAGACGCATCTGGGGCGATTCTGGTTAAAATGTTTTCTACTGTATTCAATAATTCACTTTGATTTATAGGCGTCTGCTGAAGTTATGTTGTATGGGGGAAATGCATATCGAGTGCTTGGCGTGAAACGGTTGTAACTAAAATTGGTATTTTTGTACCAAGGTTAATCACCTCGCCATGAAGTCCTTATAAGCGTTAAATCATTTTTCTTGGTAAACAATGGAAATTTAGGTGCCATTGCTCGTTCAAAGGAATGGCATCTAAATTTGCATTGTTTACAAAGGGGTCAAAATTTCCCCAAAACCAGGGTTTTTAAAATAGGTTTTTAGTTACAACCGTTTCACGCCAAGCTCTTGCTCTTGCTAATGTGTACTTGCAGTATATAGAAATCTCTTAAAGCAAATTTGAGTCTAAATGCATCTCCGCACATTCTCACCAGAGCCTTCACCATCCGCTTATATGATATATAACATGTATATACTTAACCCTTTCCCCAATACGACAATTCTGCAGCAAACGGCTTTGATTTTTTTTTGTCAAAAAATGGAAAATCTCCATAATTGAATGGATAACCTATGACTTAAAGTGGAAAACATTGTGTCAAAAGGAGAAATTGCTCGTTTTGAGCAATTTCTTCTTTTGTCACTATGTTTTCAAAAAGCCGTATGCTGCAGAGGCGTCAGTAAGCGTCTATATGAGGGAAAGGGTTAAACGGGGGGGGGGGGGCATTCTGACAAAAGCTGGAAGTGTAGCCCCAAGAGTTGTACGCCAATATAACTTTAAATGATTATAGCCGAGTGTCATTAACCTTTCCCCCCCCCCCCCCCCCCCCCCCCCCCCCCCCCCCCCATACAACACATCAAAACATAGTGTAAACAATTTTGAAACTAGTTTATAATTAAAAGGATATTTATTGTTTAATGTTGAAACACATAAGGACATAAGGAGAACTTGCTCATTATAAGCAATATTTTCAAAATGCCTCTGCTGTAGAGGCGTCAGAAAGCGTACGTATGTGGTAAAGGGTTTATACCACAAATCGCTAGACACGGTGTGGCTTCTATGTTCCCTCTCGAGATATCCTTCAGGGTTAATCAACATAACTAATGATCGTGCCGAGTTTGTGGCGAGATCCCAAATTATGACATTGCTCTCTCGGGACTCGTACCTAGATCCTTCTGATCAGGAGCCTGACCCCCTCCCTATGAGCAAATGCCTCTCCGAGGTATATATGGTTTACTAAAATGTTTATCGTTGTTTAGTCGTATACAGCGGTTGTCCGTTTGCAAGGGGTTAATAGGCGTCGATGGCGAGGAAATAAATAATAAAAAGGTTATTATAAACTGGTTCCTCATTTTACATAACCATATACGCTATAGCGTGATATCAGGTAAGGTAACACAAGTATGTTATGATTTAAAATAACTTGTTCTGTAGATGTGTCAACATGCACCTACATGTGGGAAAGGTTGATTGTTTGGTGTTTTACACCGCTTTCAACAATTAATCAGTTATATCGCGGCATTTCCTGGATAAGTTACCAGTACTGCTGGTCAATTTATCCTGACACCAGCAGCCCCGCAACCCTGAGCGTCAAGGAGGGCAGCCATTACAACCATGTTTAAAGTATGTGGCATGACCCGGTCAAAGATCGAACCCGCGGCCTTCCGTAGCCGAGGCGGACGCTCTACCACTACACCACCGAGGCGGTCATGTGAGAAAGGACTTACATTTTGCAACAACCTATAGGAAAGCGCGTCAACCCTTTCCCTCATACGACAATTATGCAGCAGACGACTTTGAACATGTTTTTCCTAAAAAATAGATTTTTTTTATAATTGAATGGATAACCTATAACTAAACTTGGAAAACATTGTGGCAAAAGGAGAAATTGCACGTTTTGTGCCACTTCTTCTTTTGTCACTATGTTTTCAAATAGCCGTCTGCTGCAGAGGCGTTGGAAAGCGTCTATATGAGGGAAAGGGTTAAGGCATAATTATTTTCATTTAATATGAAGAAAACACCAGCATGGTACGAGAAAGTACGAGACACCTGTCTCCTTGGTTAAGTTGGTAAATGCGGGAGACTTCGATTCGATAGTCATACCAAATACTTTAAAATGCTTTAAATGGTTTCCCTCCTTGGCGCTCAGGGTTGTAGAGATAGCGTTACGACGGACGTATCGGTGTCAGGCTAATTAATACCAGTAGTACTGGTAATTTACTAAGCGAACGCCGTGATATAACTGAAATGCTGTTGAATGCGGCGTAAAACACAAAGCAAACGAACGGCCTTATCGCGAAAAGTCGTATAATTTGATGTTCCGTTGATATCACGAAAGGATGTGTGAGGGAATCAAATGTGGGCCAAGTTAAGACTAGGATTCCACTTCATACAGACGGACAATACAGGTCCTCTGTATGTACAAGCTCATCGGCCTCTTCACTGTTTTTAGATGCAATAGGAACCGTTTTGGCCCGACGCGTTTCAAGTCTGTATACATAGATTACATTTACAATTCCATTATAAGCTTTCTTTTGAGTTTCGCAAATCAAACATTATTTAACCCATTTCCTCATACACCAAATATGCACATTTGAAAACAAATAAGTGAACAATATCGGTAAATGGAATAACAGAATAGTGTTGAAACCATTGTGGAAAAAGGGGAAAATTGCTAGCTGATCAAAAACTATTTCTTCGTTTGTCACAATGATTTCAATATAAACATGGTTTAAGATTCGTCAAAACACGTCCGGAATTGTGAAGAAAGGTTTAACTTTTCTCTGATAAAGGAAACTTTTGAAGTTTATTCAGAATTGTTTAAAAGGGCGAAATTGCTCAAAACGAGAATTCCCCTGCACCGTTATGCGGAGTTAACATTATAATATCGTACAAGGCCCGCTTTCACTCAAAGTTTAATAATTCGTTTTTAAGTCATTTTGAGTCTAAAATCATTGAATAAAGGTACGTTGTAGGCATTTTACAATTGAAGCGTCCCGCGAGAAAACGAACATTGTGGAATCAGCTTAAAGTATTGACCCGGATCAGCCAAAGCATGCCGCGCAGGCTTACACCGGACAGACACCTTTCGCCTCCTGTGGATTTTCTGTTTCAGGAATCATTACTTTAAACCTCTACCCCCCCCCCCCCCCCCCCTTAGACGGAATGTGTTGGCCCGGATCAGTCTGCGCGGACGGCGCAGGCTGATCTGTGTCGATTCATTACGCAGAGGCCATAATGTTGGTTTTCTCGTAGGACGCCTCAATTAAAAATAGGAAGCTTTTTAAAAAAATTGTTAAAGGGATTATATATAACCATAAATGAATAAATAAATATTGACAGATTGGATACAAAATAGCCATTACGCTATATATGAGGAATAAGCTGTGACCTTGTGCTGTTGACCGATCATCTTACAAGCTAATAAGACACCCATAGGGAGTCTCGGGGCACACTAGGTATGCACCTCGCCCGTCCGCCCTTCTCCTATTTTGGGCCAAGCCCCGGTAGCTCAGTCGGTAGCGACGCGGGCTGTAAATCTAGGGGTTGTGAGTTCGAATCCCGGCTCGGCCAACTTTCTTTCCGACGTTTGACATTAGTCAATGCGACATGCCTCATTCGTCTTCCACCAATGGGCTAAGTATATGTGGAAAAGCAGCCAGTTGCTTGGGAAGATTGTTGTGTGGAGTACTGGTGTGAGAAAGCCAGGAAACACATGAGTAGGCGAACTGGCCGCCGTGATATGACTGAGAAATTGTTAAAAAGCGGCGTTAAACCCCCATCAATCAATCAATCTCCTATTTTGGTATTAACATGCATCTTAACTTGACGGTGTGAACAAGTTGGATCAATGTGTCCTGGACCGTGACCTTAACATCCATGTATTTTCTGTGTTCACTTTTTAATTGATTGATTGATTGATTGGGGTTTAACGCCGTTTTCAACAATTTCTCAGTTATATCACGGCGGCCAGTTCACCTACTCATGCATTTCCTGGTTTTCTCACACCAGTACTCCACACAACAATCTTCCCAAGCAATTGGCTGCTTTTCCACATAGACATTAGCCCATTGGTGGAAGACAAATGACGTTCACTTTTTAAACATCCACGCATCATTTCGAGCTACCATAACCGTCTCTCCGAGTAGAAGTCTGCCTTTCCAAAACATACGATATGCGGAGATTGATTGATTGATTGATTGCTTGTTTGGTGTTTTACGCCGCTTTCAACAGTTTTTCAATTATATCACGGTGTTTCCTGGGTAAGTTACCACTAATACTGGTCCATTTATCCTGACACCAGCCAGACAGTCGTAATGTTAACCCAAAATCCAGAGCACCAAGTAATGCAGCCATTATTACATTTTTTTTTACAAGTCTTTGGTATGACCCAACTGTGTGTCGAACCCGCGACCTCCCGCACCCAAGGCGTACGCTCGACCACTACACCACCGAGACGGTATGCGGAGAATAGCATCACACCCCGTTCCTTTGTTTCAACTACTACGGAACCACTGCTTACCATAATCCCAGTGACGTAAGCCCCGCTGTAATAGGGCAGTGGCGTCCTGGTCGACCACGTGTGGTAATTAACGCTGTAGGAGCCGAAAAACAGAAGCAAGAAACCCAACGTAAACTGTGTGCAACTTAGCACCTGGAACAATTGAACAGCCCTTACTCTTTTAGCAGTTCTTTTGGCTGGAAAGTAAAAACATATCCAGATTAACTCTTTAAGCGCCAAAGGCAATATTGAGGGTTTTTCGCAAACAATACAGATTCAGGTGAGTCAGCTCACCTGTAATTAGCATTGTTTGCCTATTAGGTATAACAAATATTAAAAAAACCTATTACATGAAACAATAGAATCGGCCAATTTTTAACATGGAAGATCCCTACTTTAAATAAATCGGTGCTGAAAGAGTTAAAAGGGTTCTTGTTACACCTGTATACCTGTGGCGTCCTTCGTCTTACACTTATCAATTTGGGAAGGTAACCAGTAAGTAGCCTGGTAAGAATGTTGCGTAAAGATATGAAGAAGCCAGAAATTGATCTATTTAACTCTTTCAGCGCCAAAGGCAATATTGAGGATTTTGCAAACAATACTGATTCAGGTGAGTCAGCTCGTAACGAGCTGTCTCACATTGAATCAGCATTGTTTGCCTTTTAGTTATCAAAATAGTCCAAATGTTTATTACATGAGAAATGGAGATGCCCGACTTTGAACATGGAAGAGTCTACTTTAAACAATTCGGTGCTGAAAGAGTTAATACTAAATAATATATCATATAGCCGTTTTAAACGATGTTTCAGTTACTTTCAACAATTGTTCAGTTATATCACGGCGTTTTCTGGGTAAGTTATCGCTGATACTTGTTCATTAATCCTGACACCAGTCAGTCAGTCAGTCGTAATGCTAACCCTGACACCATTAGCGCCAAGGACTGCAGCCATTATTCCCTATTTTAAAGTATTTGATATGACCCGACCGAGGATCGAACCCGCGACCTCTCGCACCCAAGGCGGGGTTCTACAACTTTACCACCGAACCGGTGTCATTGATTAAACACCCGTGGAATTTTATGTATACGTATGCGAAATCGGAACTGCCACTGAGCTATTTTCCTGATTTCCTGATTTTTTTTCTGTCTGCTTTTCAAAACAAACATTATAACTATATATCATTAATTCTGTTTAGTTATCAAATGTTCGACCACTTGGTCTTTATAAAGATTTAAAAGAAAAACGGAAATGTAAGTGCGGTCCTTTCTGGTGTTGCAGAGATCAAATTGTGACTAGAAGACGTCGTCAGGCCTAGTTTCTAAGTCTTGATAAAGTCGAAGCGGTAGAAAACTTGATAATTATAGAGTATTAATGATATAAAATGTTTTACTGACTTTCTTCCCTTTGGATTATAATTATAAGTAATTAGAGCGGCTAAAGTAGCATACATTAAATCGTAATAATACCACCGATCACCCGAACACATCGATGACTCGAACACGTCGATGACTCGAACACGTCGATGACTCGAACACGTCGATGACTCGAATACGTCGACCACTCGAACACGTCGATGACTCGAACACGTCGACGACTCAAACACGTCGATGACTCTAACACGTCGATGACTCAAACACGTCGATGCCTCAAACACGTCGATGACTCGAACACGTCGATTACTCGAACACGTCGATGACTCGAACACGTCGATGACTCGAACACGTCGATGACTCAAACACGTCGATTACTCGAACACGTCGATGACTCAAACACGTCGATGACTCGAACACGTCGATGACTCGAACACGTCGATGACTCGAACACGTCGATCACTCGAACACGTCGATCACTCGAACACGTCGATCACTCGAACACGTCGATGACTCGAACACGTCGATCACTCGAACAAGTCGATCACTCGAACACGTCGATGACTCAAACACGTCGATCACTCGAACACGTCGATCACTCGAACACGTCGATGACTCGAACACGTCGATCACTCGAACACGTCGATCACTCGAACACGTCGATCACTCGAACACGTCGATGACTCGAACACGTCGATCACTCGAACACGTCGATCACTCGAACACGTCGATCACTCGAACACGTCGATCACTCGAACACTCGAACACGTCGATCACTCGAACACGTCGATCACTCGAGGTAGTGTTAACAAACCTACGTTTTAGCAGTATAGCTCTGTAGCAGACGACTTTCTGAAATAAAATGAGACAATGTGCAATTTCTCATTTTTTCAAATGATCTTCATGTTATCATTAACCTTTTCAGCGCCGAATTGTTTAAAGTAGACTCGTCCACGTTCAAACTCGAACGACTCTATTTTCATGTTATAGGGATTTTTGGATCTTTATAACTCACAGCCAAACAATGCAGAGTTCATGTGAGACAGCTCGTTACGAGCTGACTCACCTGAATCTGCATTGTTTGCAAAAAGCTCAATATTGCCTTTGGCACTGAAAAAGTTAATTAAAATAAATCACATCAGGTACTCGACTATTTGGTTGATTAGTATGTGTTTATACTTACCACGTTTCTGCATATTTAGACAGTTTGATCAATATATTATTCCATTAAGAAAAGTACATCCACATTTAGACAGTTTCGTCATTGTAGTAACCCATCAAATAAAACACATTCGTTTTAAAACAGTTTCATCAATATATCAGTTCATTAAGCAAGTGGATCAGATCCATAGTTCGACAGTTTCGTCAATGTAGTAACTCATTGAAAAAAACATCCGTTTTTAGAAAGTTACATCAATATATCAGTCCATTAAAGCAAGTAGATCCATATTTAGACAGTTTCGTCAATGTAGTAACTCATTGATAAAACAAAACTTTCGTATTTAGACAGCTTCACAACAATCGAAACATAACCCATTATAATAAATATTCCATCTTAAAATTCACGGTTTCACTTTATAAATTATTATTATTATTTAGTATACAGGAAATTCAGTTCAGAAGCGTGACAAAGACTCCCATTATATTTGATATAAAGGTCAATAAATATACCAATGTGTCGTTTCAGTAAACTATTGGTATATAGAATTTGGTAAAAAGTATTTTGTACGGTCGAATGTAGGTACTAAGTTCTTTATAAAGTCTATCAGCCACGTCAAGTGATTTGGGGGGTCTTAATCATTTCCCACCTGCAGACGCATTTTGACGCAATAGCAGCAGACGACTTTTGAAAACATGATGAGCAATTTCTCCTTTGGCCACAATTTTTTCAACTTTATTTAACAGTTACAAATACAGCTATATATATCTTTTATGGAGATTGTTCAGGTTTTGGTGACTATGTTTTCAAAGTTGTCTGCTGCAGATTCGTGGTGTGAGGGAAAGGGTTAATGTATATGTCTACATTGAAGATTCGTGCGAGACTGAGTTTCCACGCAGTCTCTATAGAGTTCTAATCGTCCGCATGCAAATTATATAGACTTAAATGCATCGCCTGACAAAACAATGGAAGTGTAGCCCCACTAGTTGGATGCCCATATGAGCCTTTCCACGAGACGATATTGTGGACTCTGCGTAAAGTATCGACCCGGATCAGCCTAAGAATGCCTTGCAGGCTAATCCGGACATACACGTTTCGCCTCCTGTAGATTTTTTGTTTCAGGAATCATCACTCTATACTCTATACCTCTATCCCCCTGAGACGGAACGTGTCGACCCGGATTAGCATGCGCGCACTGCGCGTACTGATCTGGATTGATTCATAATGTTGGTTTTCTCGTGGAACGTCTCATATATATCTATATGATTGAGAAACATTAATTCCTCCCCCCAAACAAAATCGTTAGCCACGGCTGTTTTACTTCCACATGAAACGTTCCCATTGAAATCAGACATTGATACTGTTACTGGTTTAGACGTATGTCGACACCTTCTTCGCAGCTAACGACTTTTAAAACATTAAGGGAAAACAAAACCAAAAATGTCAAAACGATATTATTTTTTTAATTAGTATCATAATTGAACTTCCGGTTTAAATGGTATTACTTGAATTTCCTTTGATGTTTCAGAAGCAAGCGCCTTTGAATAATCGTATAAGGTGAAAGATTGACGCGTTCAAGGGAGTAATTCTAAATGTCACGATTCATTAGCGGACGACTTTTGAAAAACTAAATACCGAACAAAATGGAATAATAGTCATTTCAAACAATTTTACTTTTTCATAAAAGTTTTAACTAATCTGAACACGTTTCTTAAAACATCCCGAATGTTTTTGTAAGATATTTCTTAATGTTTCACTTTTGAAAAAAATAAATGAAAAAAGGGCTGAACATGCCAATTAGGTAATTTAAACCAAAGAATAAAGAAAGCGTTGATTGCATTCCTATACTAATGTAAAGTATTGGCTATATCTGAAAAGGATACTTTTCCCTCCCATAAACTATAATGAACATTTTCGTTTCGTCAAAATGTTTTCAACACGAATCAATAAGTATACTTTCATTGGGGGAGATTTTTTTCTGCAGTTTTCCCTCGATGTTTGCAAAATCGCATGCTTCAAATGAGTTTAATGTGGGAAAGGGGATCAACTAATGGAAACCACACCGGTAGAATTCAATCAGTCATATGCTCTCACCCGTTAACGCGTATAATTGTATTTGTATAAGACTAGAAATAGAAAGTATTGGTTATTGTATACATTGTTGTCTTATTAATGTGTTTGGATATAGAATTTAAAGAGCTTTCATCACAAGTTTAACCAATTTTGTTTGGTTAAGTACTTTACACCGCCTTCAGCAAATTTTCAGTTTTGGATATCATAATATTTTCTTTTCAAACATTGTTATCAAAAGTCTAAGACGTCTTTTAAACACATTATGTGGATAGAATATTGTTCATTTAACCAATTCGTTCCTCAAATATCGGAATAAAGAACAGAACAGAACAGAACGGATATGATGTATATGACATACACAACATACATTTATCTCATCTACTGATTGAATTTGCGCCGTGGTCGAGTGGTTAGCGTCGGGGATATGAAACCGAGCACGACGGTCATGGTGGAGTGCCCTTGGGCAAGGCGCATTTTCTAGCCTTGTACATGTTTGTTTACCTAGGGATCATGAATAAGTGAACTGTCGCCGTGATATAACTGAAATAATGTTGAAAGCGGCGTAAAATCCAAATAAAACAAATTGATTGTTTGATTGGAGTTTAAGGCCGTTTTCAGCCATTTATTAGTCATATAACGGCGGCCATGTGTTTCGTGTCTTTCCCAATCCAGTACTCCACACAACATATTTTCCAAGCAACTGGATGCTTTTACACATAGACTGCTTCTCCTTTGGTGGAAGACGAATGATACTTGTCACATTGACTGTCCAACGTCGGAAAGAATATCGACCGAGCTTGGGTTCGATCTCACAACCCATGAATTGAAAGCCCATGCCAATACCGACTAGTCAAACAAAATATTTAATATTAACCCGTTCAATGTGGATTTCTTAAGACAGAATTGTCCCGTTCTGCATTTTGAGGAGTCCAAATACAATTTTATGAATATCAAGATAAATATGTTGAGTTGAGTAGCTAACCGTATAATGCCGTTTAACCCTTTCGCTACCAATGCAATCTGCACTGTTTGCCACTTCGACATTAAGTTTTACCAAATGTTCCGTTGGACGAAAAATGGGGTGGTCCAATATTTCAACATGAAAGAATCGACTTTTTGTAATTCGGCAGTGAAAGAGTAAAAGGCAACACAGATGCTTGTTGTTCAAGCAGTCAACGGATTTATGATATCTTTTTTAACAGATTTACAAAGTTACAAGGAAAATGAACATCGTATTCAATATCAAATAATCACATTGTGCAAATCTATTAATTTTGGTACTTCTTACTTAAAGAGGATATACGATGGGTGATTAAAACAATCGCGGTAACATGCTCTTTTTTGTTTATTATGGTAGATACGTTGCTGGAACTGTATTTCATTATTGTGATTTCATATTTTATTTAAGTCTCATCCATGTACAATCATATATATTTACAGGTATTGTTAAAATAATATTACAGATAAAATGCACATGGCCTTTCATGAAATGAAGTACAAGAGACTGTCATACGTATAGTATGTAAAACATCAATATCTGACACATATCACAAGCATGTATATATATGGTACAATAAAGACTTGGATGCTAATTTCGTCTATAAAAAGTGAAGAAAGTCGACCCCGAAGAATAAAATGTGCACAAACGCACGCATGTGTGATTGAATACCAATTTGATTACAAAATGTCATCTTCACTACTCTCATACATATAGAGTCATCGTAACTACGGACACGTCACGTAACATATTATATGACTAGTACTGGGTGCTATAACTACGGAAACGTCACGTAACATATTAAATGACCAGTACTGGGTGCTATAACTACGGACACGTCATGTAACATATTATATGACCAGTACTGGGTGCTATAACTACGGACACGTCACGTAACATATTATATGACTAGTACTGGGTGCTATAACTACGGACACGTCACGTAACATATTAAATGACCAGTACTGGGTGCTATAACTACGGACACGTCATGTAACATATTAAATGACCAGTACTGGGTGCTATAACTACGGAAACGTCACGTAACATATTAAATGACCAGTACTGGGTGCTATAACTACGGACACGTCACGTAACATATTAAATGACCAGTACTGGGTGCTATAACTACGGACACGTCATGTAACATATTATATGACTAGTACTGGGTGCTATAACTACGGAAACGTCACGTAACATATTATATGACCAGTACTGGGTGCTATAACTACGGACACGTCATGTAACATATTATATGACTAGTACTGGGTGCTATAACTACGGAAACGTCACGTTACATATTATATGACCAGTACTGGGTGCTATGATTACGGAAACGTCACGTAACATATTATATGACTAGTACTGGGTGCCATAACTACGGAAACGTCACGTAACATATTATATGACTAGTACTGGGTGCCATAACTACGGAAACGTCACGTAACATATTAAATGACCAGTACTGGGTGCTATAACTACGGACACGTCACGTAACATATTATATGACTAGTACTGGGTGCTATAACTACGGACACGTCATGTAACATATTATATGACCAGTACTGGGTGCTATAACTACGGACACGTCATGTAACATATTAAATGACCAGTACTGGGTGCTATAACTACGGAAACGTCACGTAACATATTATATGACTAGTACTGGGTGCTATAACTACGGAAACGTCACGTAACATAGTATATGACCAGTAATGGGTGAAATAACTACGGAAACGTCTCGTAACATATTATATGACCAGTACTGGGTGATATATGACTACAAGTAAGTAAGTAAGTAAGTAAGTTGTTTATTCCCGTGACATGTGTTATATACATCAGTAAATGAAACATTAAAGAAAAAGAGAACACCCGGCCCCATGGGCCTATATGTCACCATTATACAAAGTTAGCTACAAATGTACATATATAGTCACACTCAATTATACATAAATTAGTTGATACGATAATATGGCATTGTCATACAAAAAGCTATCACATACTTCATGGTAAATGTTAAATAACTTGTTGCACTTTTACACACGACTATATAACCTGCTTCTCCTAAGAGCATAAGCTTTTACTAAGAATTTGCAGTTTTCCTAGTGCACTCATTTAAAAGGTACTTTAATTTTTCGAGGGGCGTTTTTGAGCTAAATGTATTTTCACCTAATAAATTGAGGTAAATATCTCGTCTTAGTTCATCATAAAGTTTGCAGTCGAGGAGAAAGTGAATCTCAGACTCGATTTGTCCGGCGTCGCACATGGAGCATAACCTTTCGTCCAGGGGCTCGTTGACGTAACGACCAGTCTCGATCCGCAAAGGGAGGATTCCACAACGGAATTGTGCAATGGTGGAGCGTTCATGTTTTGAGAAATTTAGCGTCACATATTTCTCCACTTCTAAGGTGTCTTTAAACGACCTGTATGTCCGTAATTTTGGCGACGACTGTAATGATCGGGCCCAGCGTACGTTGTGAACGTTGCATATGAGTAGCCTTGCTGATTGTAGGTCGACTGTAGATTTGTAGTTGTAGTGAGGGGATAATTGAAGGTCATCCATGATCGATTTTATCTCATTACACCAATGAGGGACATTAATGATAATTATATTATCTCCCTTGTCAGATAAAGATCAAGGAAGACCAAATAGTTGGTAGGTCCTTTCAGTTGGAATCCTTTGCCTTTATCGCTATTTCGCAATGAGATGTTGCAATTACTCTGTACACATTAATCGTAAATGTGTTAATTAAAGTGATGATTCAAAAGAGAAAATTTACATAACAGTGTTTTAAGAAAATAAATTTGGAATTACTAATCAATCTTATAACAGTTGGCCAAGAAAATGCAATTATAAGCGTACCATCCAGTGCAAAGAAACCAATGATAAAAACAGAGGAAACAAATGATAGGACCTAGCTAGATGTAGAGAGTATTAAAGGGAGATAACTGACCAATGTCTCCAATTGTTCGTGCGCGGGTTGTTATATTCACTTTCAAACACCCGTTTTGTAATTCTATCGATGTCCATAATTATGAGCCTGTTCCATAAGCGGAGCATATTTAGCCTTCTCCGCGACTGTGCTGGGAGCCATCCGACGTCACCGAAAATGGCAGCATATGGGCAACTTTGGGGCCCCCCTATTTGCACCCGGTGGTCCTAATGACTCATCAATTAACCTAATTAAAGGAGGTGGTTCATCAATTACCTCTCGTTGCACTGTGTGACCTTAATGACTCATCAACTAACCCATTTTGGAATGGGATGACAATGGTGACTCATCAATTATGTATTCTGTGACTCATATTGATAAATCACGAGTCATCAATTATATACAGGTGTTCTTGGACTCTATAAAAACTAGAGAAATTGAAACATCTAGCATCATTCAGTCAGTATCTCTTAATATGGAAGGACAGAACACGAGCATCGATTTAGGGAATAGTAGATTCATTAAAGTATGTGAATGGAAAGGAGATAAACGTGCTGATCTGAGAGAATATGACGTTAACATCCCCACGAAGAAAGGTATAAGTCTACCTTTAATGCGTTGGAAATGTTTTTTGGACAATTCGGACAAATGTAGATGAAGCCTTGAACATGCTTTCTTCCATCCTTGGTACCCAGGCTATTCATAAAATATATGATACCCTGGGCAAATTGGCTAGCGAAATTTCGTAAAGCATGCGCCACGATTTCCTCGGTAACAACACTGTAATTTTAGTATCGCAAAAGGTTTGTGTCATGCGGCCAATCAAAAAGCTGCATTTCATCTGATAAATTATTCATGAGTACGAGATTTGTACAGCCAATTTGCCCAGGGTATCATATATGTTATGAATAGCCTGGGTACCGAGGATGGCTTTCTTCATACAGCTGCCATTTAGGTGGGACTGTGTATTGTAGCGTCAAAGAAGATTATACGCCAGTATTGGAAGCCAGAGGAAGACGTTGTGCCTTGTCTTTACTCGACACAGTATTATATATTCGGGAATTGAATAGTATTGTACCATGTGCACATCAAGAAGACCATCAGAATCATCAGGGATATTTGTGTTGTTCCGAGTGTAATCCAAATGATTTTCAGCACGCACGCCCGCACACACAGGCATACATGCATGCAGGCAGGCAGGCAGGCAGGCAGGCAGGCAGGCAGGCAGGTAGGCAGGCAGGCAGGCAGGCAGGCAGGCAGGCAGGCAGGCAGGCAGGCAGGCAGGCAGGCAGGCAGGCAGGCAGGCAGGTAGGCAGGCAGGCAGGCAGGCAGGCAGGCAGGCAGGCAGGCAGGCAGGCAGGCAGGCAGGCAGGCAGGCAGGCAGGCAGGCAGGCAGGCAGGCAGGCAGGCATACAGACAGGCAGGAATGAAGGCAGGAAGGCAGACAGGCAGACAGCCAGACGTCCCCTCCTAGTAATTGCTACTAGTCTTATATGTAATATATACTTGAAGTTAAATTGAAATAGTGTAACAACACTGTCTGATCTACACGATCTA
The DNA here is from genome assembly GCA_031761405.1 of Serripes groenlandicus. Taxonomy (NCBI): domain Eukaryota; kingdom Metazoa; phylum Mollusca; class Bivalvia; order Cardiida; family Cardiidae; genus Serripes; species Serripes groenlandicus. The sequence continues at coordinate 59,012,391 of JASEVX010000010.1, read as the reverse complement.
CAATGTTCACATACTACATCCATAACTTAAGAGACAAGCTTAGTTTACCGAAATATAGTAATACAGAAAGACATACATGATGATAGACATGTATACATACAAACAAACGCATAGACAGATAAACGTACACAATGTCATGTTTAAAGATGCATACAGGCAGATTGACAGTTACACCAACAGATAAACGGAGAGATAGACGGACATGCATGTAAACATACAAATAGAGACATAAATACAGATAGACATAATTTGAGAAAGGCATAAATTCAGTGGCAATATCTGGACGCAATCCATTGTTACGATTTTGATACGATACAGCAGAATCTGTCACGAATATTAATATACACGATTGCAATCCGACTAGACAACATCGGGTAAAAATGTTCGAATGTACGGGACGAACCTAACTGTCGGGACTGCCTGGCTGACCTCTCCGGACCATTCCCGAACCGTAGGACTCGGTTAAGAACGTATAGGACTGCGTTCAGACAAATATAGGATATTATAAATCATTAAGGATAGTAATCCGAGTGTTTCACTTTTAGTGTCGTAGCGCTGTCCTATCTCAAACGGTATCAATAATCGGCACTGTGTGAACGCCGCATTACGAAGACCTTGCAGATCACCCCGATAAAAAGGTTATCAACTCGGGGCGTTATCGCCATTAAATCCAGCAATTTGGCCAATTAAAGACCAAATCACGACTGTAATGTGATGCTTAAAACTACGTCAAAGGCGCTGCTGACTCGCTGCCACTACAATTACACCCATACCAATGCCTGGAAGACTGTAGGATGATGTCGCTACGCTGGTGTTGACCATATTGCATTTATAGTACGCTTCTAGTACGATTGTTTGGGATGTCCATATAAATCGGGGGTGTTCATGCATTTCATGTCAGTTCTTTCCCAACTTCGAAGATGAACGGGCCTGGTGCTGATTTGATTCAACTGGCTCTGCTCCAACAAGACAAGATGCTGGTTGAAATCTAGATGGAGTAATAGTTTGCAGATAAATAGTTAGGTTTTTAATACGACAACAGATATATCACCACGATGCTACTACGCTGCAAAAACGATAATGGCCTTCCCAATTTTAATAAAACTTTGTCCCGATTTGTGTTACGCCTATTTTTGTAAACAGCTGGTGAAGTGGTTATTTAAGCAAAACAAACATACTATTTCCAATGAAGATCCGGTCGTGCGAAAGAGATACACTGTGGATTTTGTGAACATTATAGATCCAGATCAGCCTGTCCTTACACACTCACAATATCGTGAAACTGAAGTATAATTTATAAAATGGGACAAGAATCAAAGCTACATCATGATCGCCGAGTTTTGCCAGGTTATGCCTTCACATTCTTTCTTATATAAATAGCCTGGGTGGTGTAGTAGTACTAATAGCTTTCGTATCGTGTGCAGGCGGTCGCAGTTTTGCTTCCCGGCCGGGTCATGCAAAATTATTTTAACAATTGCATTATTTACTTCCTCTCATTGGTGCTCAGGATTTTCGGGTTAGCATTACGACTGACTAGTAGTGCTAGTAGCTTATCCCGGAAGCGCTGAGATATAACTGAAAGATGTAAACTACGAAACAAACTAACGCAGATTTTAGAGTATTTCTCTCATTTTCTTTTTGTTCCTGTGTCTATAAAAATAAACAGGAATAACTTCGTTGAAAATAAACCAGAATAACTTAAGGCCCTGACACAATGTCATGATGGCGTACTATAGTAAGTTATCACTTCTGCAATGAACCAACAATGGCGTCGAGATTGGTCACATCCCCTTATATATCGCTATCGTATATAATGTGAATTAGTAAATATTCAATGTTTATACAATTCGTAAACTCTCCAGCGGTCCAATACATCTTGGTGTTAGGAATCAATACGTAGAAAATGAAGCAAACTTCCTTCAGAATTGAAAAGTTAAACCTGTTGGTCACACAACAAATGTTGTCTCTGAACCCTTTTGCTTGCTACACCTTGTCCATAGGACGCCGCCATTATAAGTATATGCCTGTTCCTATATATAATGTTATGGTAGCGGCAGGTAACTCCAGACTATATTTTTGGTGCATCTCTTCAACGAACTTAATTGGCGAAACAGGATGAGATTATGTTCCAATTTTCTTTGAACGTAGAATTCGTACAATGAACGCGTGGATATTCGAGAGGCCATGAAGGTCAAAAATACGTTACAGGGGGAAAAAACGCGCCATTTAATGATGTATTAAGATATTTGCAGGATAATTGTTTGTTAAGTATTGAACAATAGTTCATAACACGAACATTATGTAAAGTTTATTGTGTCGCTTCCTAGAAACTTCCACTTTTCGCGATATTCTTGACCCCAACCGTCGCCCTGCTCCCGCATCTGCGTACAATGAAAACTGAGGATGCACTGAATCACCCGAATCTCTACCGTCGGAATATATGTTATGCTTACATAAATACATATTTTGAAAAACACTGAAAGTTTTATTTCTTGGTGATGTATTTTGTATGTTAATTAACCTTGCAACATGTATTTGTTAGTAACGATAATCGGACTAAATTATCCGAAGATCTTCAGTTCTAGTTTAACCCCGTTTCCGGTTGTGCATGAAATATGCCTTAAAACATATAGGCACATATATGGAGAATTTCTAGAAATGAAGGTTAAATAAAAAATTAAATAGTTGGATAAATTGTTGCCATATGAGAAATTGCTCATCGTCTGCTTAAAAAATGCCTCTGCAAGACGAACGGATTTAAGAGTCAATGCCATACAGTTATTAACATTCAGGGTGGGCACACTCACCATTCGACTTTTCTCCAATCCACGAGTTAATCCGTTTCGACGAATTGCAGTTTTGGCTTTTTCAATATCAACCCCTCTATCATTTTTTGTCTTCGATTTTTGATTGACTTGAAATTACTACGATCAAATGACATATATCTTTTAATATATCATGAAATTGTCAGCACTATTATACAAATATTAAACAAAGCACTGCCAAATGTATACCTGCACAGTTATAAGTTGTGTTAAGTGTATAATGGTTGTCTTATTTCAATATACCGTTTTCAAATATAAAGGTGAATAACTCATTTCATGTGACTTCATGTGTTAATATTATGTTTATATTGATGGTGCCTTATAGACCAAGCGGATCGGTTGTGGTAACTTTGCATACAACTTGTTATTCATGTATCCAAAATGTACGCAGGTCACGATACTAAACGATTGGTCTTACCTTTGTTATCTTTCAGGCGAGAATGAACGCGTCTGTAGTAAACGGCGATTGACACATTATGGCAAAATGATTTCAACGCTACTGAATATATTTGCCAAGATGTTTTAAAGTCTTCTGCTCGAGATGTGTTGTTTGTGGAAAAGAGTCAAGCGCATTAAGACAAAAGCTTGTAAAGAAGTAGAAGGTAAATTGTATTTTATAAACACTGTCGCCTACAACGTCTATTTAAAGTCAGATTGTTCAAATGAGACCGGTATAGGTATAGGTATATGTACATGTACCACGGCATGCGATTAGGGGTCTAACTGCATCGGTTTACAGTGAAGTCTCGGTGGATCCTCGGGTGAGCCTGTGCATACTGTATTCACTGTCTGCCTATATGATATATATATATATATAGGGAATATTATGTTGCAGTAGCGATGCCGGTTTTAGTATACAACGATGGTTGTGGACAATGGAAATCTCGCGAAGGAGATATCAATTTGACTACACCGAGTAGACAATACAATGTCTCGAAACTGCAACGAAATATTCCTTTTATTATATACCTAGTATAACTCTCAAGACAGAAAATAAACCGTTTTCAATAATTCTCCGTCATGTCACGGCTGCCAGTTGACCCGTGTTTCCTAGTTTCTCTCACACCAGTATTCCACACAACACTTTTGTCGGAATGAATATTTGCCGAATTAGGGATCGTACTCGCAATCCCCGAATTGATAGCCCGAGTCGCTATCGGGGCCCGGTTCAACGGATTTGAATAATTTGAACAAACTTGGAAGCATATATGTGCCAAACTATTTTTAAATCATGCCAGTTCTTTGGACAGGACCATTTCCCATTCCGTGGGACACTTGGCAGCAAGGCAAGAGCTTCGCATGGAATGTTATTGTTCTATCCCATCTAATAGAATATCACTTTAGGAACATTCCTATTAAGCATGGTCAAAACGGACTCCGTGGTTTAGGAAGAGGTATCTAAATATAAATTAATCTTAAAAGAAGTCCGTTGCTATGGTAACAAGTAATCAATAAAGGACAATGAATACATAATCGCACATACGTTTCATTTGCCGTTTTTGTTTGGTCAGAAGTTATTTCTACGGCTGTTAAAAAATAGTGTACGCTTTGACGAGGCTATGCACATTGTATACATCTATCTTTTGCATTACTATGCGCTAGGCACATTATTCGATTTAAACCATGTGTGTTTGGTCGCGTAATGAACGTCGACGATAATTAGTATAACGGTCGTAGTAAACTTTAGTCTAAAAAACACCAGATGTGGTTAACGAACTGGAAAGCGATTATCGATATAATTAGATCCAGACATGGAGGGAGAACTTGGTATACAGCTATTTTCATAACAATATATCCCTTATTATCCAACCAAATCCTATGATGTGGGTACTCAAAAGAATAGTCTCTTTCCGACGATTTGTTTAAAAACTCAAACATGGTAGGAGGGTCAAATAATGATATAAAACGCCCAATATGTCGAGCTGTGGTCCATCACCGATATACATGACGCATTTGCTAATGAAAGTTTAGTGTATTGATACAAATATATGAAATGCTTTTCTAGTAAATTGTTGAGAAATGGACTCATCTTGGTCAATTTACCGCTTCAACCATTGGTTTAACTAGTCTTACTTTGCAATAAATCAAGATATGAAATGAACAAATAAACAGAACAATTGCAAGTTTAGATGTAACAACGAGATGTGTTGCCCTTTCTGAACATCTAACGTGAAAAGTTAAATCACTTTGTGTTCAGAGATGACGGTGTCGATATCTTCTTAAGAATCTCTTTAAGCAACGAATGCCATTACACTTGTTAATTAGTTTGAACTGGATTGCATATATCAAAAAATATTTTGGATCAATATTCCGTTTTAAATACCGTTATACATTATATATGCCTCGGATAATAGTAAATTCTCATTTTTATTTTTCAAGATGAACAGGGAAGTCGTTAATACTTTTTCTTTGTGCGTTTGCCTTTAGTCAACGTTCAAGGACCAGCAGACACTTAATTATCTTGTTCAACTCTATACCACAAATATGCAGACGACATTAATAAAACGTTGCAAAAATTGATTGAAAATCTAAATTAACACAATACACATTGAATAAACTCGATTTAATGAGAAATTTCGATTATAATGCAATAGTTACGAGGTCGTGAATTCATGATGGGAAAGACGAGGTACAATCGACCGTCAACAATAATCAGACTGACAAGGCAGGAGATACAAAACGTTTGGTTTCAAGGTAAGAGAGCGAGGCTCGGTAGCGGGACGTCGTGGGTTAGATCTCATGCCGAGGCATACCAAAGTCCTTTTAATGACATTATTTGGCACTGTGCTTGTAAGATATGTACTAAAGGTGTAATTTACTCAGGACTCGTCGTTATATAACTTAGAGACTAGGGTAGTTGAATGAAAGTTAAAACAGATTGTTTGCACTTTTTTATGGTTGCACTTTTTTAAGTATTAGATTACAGAATATTTCAAATATTTCAATCAATAAAGATGCTATCGGTCAGTCTTCAAGCTTTCATGATCACAAACAGCATGGCCAATGTCAAACTAAGAGATCCTGAAATTACAAAGATAAGTTTGGTATAATCCGGACAAACAGTATTGACCGCGTCAAATAATTGTCCGGCCTTGCGTTCAATTGGCACAACAACCGAACATGTTTCGCTCAAAGCCAGTAAGTGTCAGTAATTTTCCGCTATAAAACAAGACTTCGTCGAAACGGGTGTACGTATATCTGGTACAGTTCAGAGTGAATTGAATGCAAGGTTAACTACATTTACAAAACGGAAATAAGTACTTTGTTAACAATAGATTAGCCCCATGTTAAACGTTGTCATTTAATACGTGCCCGTTAAAACATTTTCACACCCTACCCGGTAAGTCTACGATGAAGGGATGCTATTAGGTATGTCTTCAATAGACGTACATGGAAGGTTTTGATTCACGCGAGTCCCATTGTTGACAAATGCAAAGACCCGTTAACTGCTCCAGTACCCTTGCCTTATTGACAAAAACAAAGAGCATTACCTTTACATGTATTAGTCTTACCATTAGCGCGAGTAGATCCTCCGAGAACAACATCCTTGATTATCAATCTTTTGCTGAAAGATGCAATTTCGGCACTATCGTCATCTGCATCGTTGCTAGAGAGTGCACGCCTCTTTGGTGAACCACAAGACTGAAGCAAATATCGAGTTGTAGAGACATCGTTCGACAAATGTGTAACCATTATTTGTAAGAAATATGTCAAGCGTCATCCCATTTCAAAAAATAAAAGGAATATGCAACTTGGAATTCAAATACAATTGAAATTAATGTTGGTAAATGCAACCGAAATTTAGATGGATTCAATCCATCTAACTTGTATTCCAGCTACTTGGATAATTTAACCCTTCTGATAAGTGATATATTTTAAATATAGAGACTAGTTATTCGAAGTATCCTAGGGAAACAATTAGCGCGAGTAGATCCTCCGAGAACAACATCCTTGATTATCAATCTTTTGCTGAAAGATGCAATTTCGGCACTATCGTCATCTGCATCGTTGCTAGAGAGTGCACGCCTCCTTCGTGAACCACAAGACTGAAGCAAATATCGAGTTGTAGAGACATCGTTCGACAAATGTGTAACCATTATTTGTAAGAAATATGTCAAGCGTCATCCCATTTCAAAAAATAAAAGGAATATGCAACTTGGAATTCAAATACAATTGAAATTAATGTTGGTAAATGCAACCGAAATTTAGATGGATTCAATCCATCTAACTTGTATTCCAGCTACTTGGATAATTTAACCCTTCTGATAAGTGATATATTTTAAATATAGAGACTAGTTATTCGAAGTATCCTAGGGAAACAATTAAAATATTTACCAGTGACATGTCAAAACGCTAAATAAGACTTACAATAATACAGTCACTACTGGAGATACAAATTTTGACAGTACACTCTAAAACCACAACATCAGTGTCGAAGAACTTGAATGCATGAAATGTCATGTCGTAATGAACCTCGTGGGTTAAGACTGTCTTAGTAAAATCAGACACCAGGTTGTCATCATCGGAACAGCTGAAAAAGACAAGAAAATAAGCAAAACTCCATGGAAATGGATTGTTTGTAAGTCTAAAACAAACATTGCTCGAATGAGCAGTTAAGTGGTTGGCCAGTCAAAAATAATTATTTCCTACGATACATTGATGTTTAACGCCATTTTTAACAATTTCTCAGTTATATCACGGCGGCCAGTTCACCTACTCATGCATTTCCTGGTACTCCACTCAACAATCTTCCCAAGCAACTGGCTGCTTTTCCACATAGACATAGCCCATTGGTGGAAGACGAATGATGCATGTCGCATTGACTTTTGTCAATCGTCGGAAAGAAAGTTGGCCGAGCCGGGATTCGAACTCACAACCCCCGGATTGACAGCCCGCGTCGCTACCGACTGACCTACCGGGGCTCGGCTCCTACGATACAAGATGATATAATTTGATCAGGGAAGATCAGTTGAACGAAAGAGAATAAAATAAGTGCATAACTTTCGTGAACATACCCGTCTGTGATGAGAATCTTAGAATTGATTCCGCCTGTTGCAACACAGGTTAAAGGCTTCATGGTATAATTACCTAAAATGAGTATATAACTTGGATAACAATAATCGTATCAATTACAATGACAATATATCTCTATTTAACGGTGTTGGACGCTAATAAGTCTACAGTATTAGATGGATGTTCTGGAAACAGACATCGAGAGAGTGTTGTAGAATTTACTTCAAATCGTAGAATAGAAAAATATTGAAACATCACTTTCTTAAGAAGTTCTGTATAATAAGAATTTTATGAAATAGTAAATTAAGATGTTTTCAATTATCTTGGTTGCTAAATAACGGATGACAGCATGAACTATAATTATATGAGTTGGCTTTGAAAGCTCACCAAAATATGTACACATGTATAATGAAATGTCACTATCTTACTTGGTCCATTGATCAAGAAAGTCAGGTCCTGTCCTACTATGGCCGTATTAACAGAAACTCCACCAAGAAAGAAGTCAGCGGCGATATCATAGTATGGATCCGATGATTCAACAGTGTGGTTAACGCTGGAAACCAAGTACGAGACGATTACGTGAATTAAACAGAATAAGTACATCATAACTATGGTAATATTGAAATTAGCTTAATCCACACTAACTATAGTCTAGTAGAATAATTAAAGCGGTTTAAGTCGAAACAGAGTTTACAGTAGATTAAACCAACTAAATCGACGCGGCTGGTAAGAAAGTGTTATCTTATACCTCACTATAAATCAATCAAGGAAATTTCAGACCACGACTTGGAATAATAATGTTGTGCCGAAAAGGTTGACGTATCAAAGCAATGTTTCAACGTTCGTTGATAGATACTAATGATGTGTTATCAAGACATGCACTAGTTATTCCGAACTTTATATGCAAAAATTTGTTCTGTATGAAACAAAAGCTTTAACGAATGAAATAAGCGAAATGTAAATACCTCACTTCAGTCAGGTTTCCAAACAAGGTTACGTTATAGTCACTCAAAGGGGCACACTGGAATGTATACTTGACACCTGCTCCTCCAATAATATCGTCATCACCCAAACTTCGGTCAGAGAAATAGGCAGTGATATTGTTAGACTGTATGAAAGTGAGAGATATTAGCTTAACGGATTAAATAATCATTTACATTAACACAAAACAAAAATCGCGTAGGCGCTTGTGAATGATAAATGTATTGCGTCAAAAAATACCTTGAATGTTAGTGTATATATATATGGAAATATAACAACTTAACCGTCTTGACAGCGGTATTATAAATAACTAGGTTGGTTTTCATAGCAAGACTGGATTATAACAAACCATATCTACTTCCATGTTGAACTACAGTGGTTGAATAATGTAATCATATGCATAAGTTTTAGAACAGTATTCATGTATATGCATACGTTTTGACAGTAACTGAAACAAAGTCTAAGCCTTCATCCATTTTCATTGACGACATGATCAATAGTTTTAGAAATATTCCAAGAGAAGACCGCGTGTGTTTGGTGAGGTAGTAAAGCTAACAACGAAGGAATATTCCAAAACATTTCGTAACAGGTGTCAAAAGACCTTAAACCCAAAGAACGAAAATACCAAACACCCAGGTATGACTGCTTGCAAGTTGTGCTCAGAAAGCAAAAAGATATATAGCTTAGAGACCTAATGTTCCCGTTCTAAATATCGTATGAAATGAGAAAGCTTACCGTAGAACCACATATAAAGATGACGGTGACATGAGAGTCATCAGTGCGTTGTGTACAATTTATGATAGAACCGCTGCTAGAATAGAAAGCTCTGTAATAGGTGAAGACAGTGGGATTTGGATTTTGGAATTGAATCGTCTGATTTGGGTAACAACCTGGAATTAAAATAAATCATCATTTCATTCTTTATATATATATATACTAACGGAAATTAAAAACTGTGCATGCCTTTAATTTGAATATGTTTTAAAATACCATTCTGATTATCATAAAATTTAGTACACGTTATCAATATGCTATGCAAAACCTGTGTACAACTTTTCGCTCGATTCGCACGTGCGGTTCGTGCAGTAGCCGACGACGTCGGTTTACATGTTTATTGGGTTTCGCACTTTACACAGTCGAAAGTTTACTTTTAAAAGCATTAAACATTTGTTTAAGATTCAATCAATCGGAAAAAACATCGAAAGTCTTTGTTGTGTGGGATTGTTATGATGTGCCACGGCTTACTGAAAATCGGCGTTTGCGTGCCATCGGGATGCTGCAAGCTGGAAGGCAGCAAAACGAGGTCGCTCAACAATTTGGTGTGCATAGGAACACTAAGTTCACTGTATAGACGTTACCAGCACACAGGCAGTACTCGGGACTACCCTCGACCTGGGGCACCGCTTGTGAAGTCACGTCTACAAGACAACCATATTCGGCTCACTCATCTTCGTAACCGTTTCCAATCTGCAAGTTTGACGGCTAGAACTATTCCTGGACACCAAATAATTAATCCGAGAACTGTTCGGAACCGTTTGCGTGCCGTTAACATACGCCCGCGACGTCCTGCAATACGTCCAGTTTTGACAAGACGTCACCGTGTTGCACGCCTAGGATGGTGTCGCATTCGCCTAAGGTTTACCCGTAGACTATGGGCGGAAATACTCTTCACGGACGAGTCACGATTCAGCCTCGACAGCTGAGACAGGCGAACCAGAGTGAACAGACGTGCATTAGGCGGACATACCAGATATTGAGTTTGTGACTTTGGATTTCACCCCACCAGTCTTTGACGCGATGCCAGGATTAAATGAGTAACATTTCTGTTGATTTCTTTTTGTGATTATGTAAAGGATAGATTGATAAACTATTATGTTGTTTAAAATATGTACCGTGTTACGAAATAAAAAAAATACAAACATTTTCCCGATGCACAGTTTTTAATTTCCGTTAGTATATATACACTATATGAACGTAGTTTTATTATTTACCATGTTACACAAATTAGAATAGTCTGATTAAGTATGCTTAATATACTCCATAAATACATATATTGGAAAAAGAATTTGGCCACAGACCCACTCAAATTACACATTTATATTTTTGGGATATTACCCAAAACAAATTAAAAACTTTCAAATACACAACTATGTGTTATCAAAACACGAACATACCAAGTGTTGCCCAAGTTCTATATATCAAACATGTTATACTAATCATACTAAAATGTTATCAGACGTGCCTCAGTAGCTCAAGTCTATAGCATCCTAAAAGTTTCTGGAGATCACAAATGAAAGTCCGATGGAGTTTTGAGTTTCATTATGGTTTTAAAAAAGACACTTTCATAAAAATTGAACTCACGGAAATCATCGTCACCCATTACGTCAAAAGCCATTACGACCAACATAACGAATACTGCAACTCTCAACATCTGTAAAATAAATTCACTTTTCGTGAAATACATTGGGACTCGCGATAACTTGAACAGGGGACAAGTCGAATATATCGTTTTAACTCGAACCATATCAATCAACGAATATCTTCATCAAAGCAGGGTAGTAGCAGTTACTGATTGCTCATACTAGCAAACAGAATCTGTTTGCTTTTCAGGTTTTAAAATTGCGACTCTTAAAATGTATCAGTTAAATTGTCCATAGTTGAGAGATACTTCCAAATTACAGACGGTTTTTGAAAATGTGGGAAAAGGAGAAACGGTCTCAACTCTAATTTACACTTTCATGTTATTTCATTCTTCAGCGTTATTATCAACTCAGATTTCTCTAGAAATGAAATGTGCACGATTTAAATCGGTTTTACAATAAATGCGAAATTTGAGACTTGGAAAACATTAGTTGGAAAACTAATACTACAATTGTCTAATTACACACCTTTTCCTCGGATGCGGTTTTTTTAAAGCACAGAAGACATAATATAAGTTAAGCCTTTACCACTTACAGACGATTTACGATGCATCTGCAGAATACGGCTTTCAAAGTTGTGGCAAAAGGAGTAATCCAAGTAATTTCCTCCCTTAACACCGAGTTGTCAACTGCATTATTCAACGATTAGCGTCAATTAACGAGGTTGACTAAATTTTTAAACGAGATGTTTTCAAAGTCGTCAAACTTGCTGTATTTGAGAAATTGTTAAATGGTAAGTTACCATGGAACTAAACCGCGACAGTTTGGTACAACAGTAACAAAAAAAGAAAACCTACCATTCTATGCTATCTTCTTACGCTTCTTGCCGACAGTCAATTAGTCAACCTTTCTGGAACGCCTGCTCTTTAAACTGATAATATCTTCGGCGTCGGTCTTATTTGTATAGTCATTTATGCTCATGCACGAGACTTTGAATACAATTCATGTGCTCGTGAACATTTTAATACCTGTAGTTTCGGACCTATGTCACAAGAAAATGAGCCCACAACGTGTTCCTATCTTTTATTCAATTTTTACAAATAAAATGCTTCTCTTTTACAATAAATGCTAGATTTAAAACATGTGATTGTTTAAATTTCTGCTCTAGCAAAAAGGTAACTTGATACGGATCTACAATACCTTAATGGCATTGAATCGGTTTTCCTAAGTCACATTTTTCTTTGACACAGTATTTTTACAAACATTTGAAAGGGCTGACCAATATTTAATGGAAGGACAGGAATTCGAAATATTCACACACGATATATCAGTCTCATTATCATGGTGAAGTGCCCTTGGGAAATGCTGGTTTGTTTACCAATGGATCATGAATGAGCGAATTGTCGCCGTGCTATAGCTGAACTACGGTTCAAAACGGCGTAAAATAGAAACAACAGAAAGAAACCTCATCAGAACCAGAGGTAACTTCGCTTGCCAGTATATGTATCTGAAAACTGCCCCATACAGGTTGAATCAAAATCGTTAAGTATATAACAGTGGAGATAACCCATATAGATAAACGAGATAGAGAAGCGGTGTTTGTCAAGTGTTCAGATTGTATAGTGTAAGTGTATGGCCTTTTAAGCAGTGTCGTCTGGTCCAATACGTACAGAGAAGAATTTTGGTCTGATGTTAAAAAGATTGCATATTTCGTGCGGTTGTAGGAAATCCAACAAAGTTGTTGTTTCGTAACATTTTCCCACGTGCAGAAGCTTTCTGACGTCTCTGCAACAGAAAACTTTTGAAATCATTTGTTTAAAGTGATCCCCTTTCTCAACCTTATTTCAATGATTACATTTTTAAAACGTTAACCATACTACATGTGTACAAGTGCTTTTCCTATTTTGGTTAAATCTTTACCAGCCCTTGATAAAGTCGGTCGGGTATTGAGTGATAGCAAGCCTTTATCACGTGCGCGCATGCCTTTTCCCAGGTTCCTAAAGACACATTGTGTAAACAACCGAGCCAAGGCAGACAATATGCAGCCTTATTGTATGCACGTTTTGCGAAGCCTCACATGAAGATGTATGCAAGCGACTTAAGGGGCTACAATCCCGGTTTTTGTCAGTATTTACATTCAAAATCTACATCGTCTACGCGGAAACTGAAGGCGCTGGCGAACCTATATATCTGTTTCACTTTTCCGCAGAGACAACACGACTACCTTTTGCTTGACACGGCTCAATGTTACCCAAACGTAAACACCCTCACACTATCATGAACTGATTTATTGGGGTGTAACGCCGTTTTCTACAATGTTTCAGTCATATTACGACGACCAGTTCACATACCCATGTGTTTCCTGGCTTTATCTCACCAGTACTCCACTCAACAGTCTTTCCAACTAGACAAGATGGGGTTTGAACTTACAGCCCTGGATATTCAGCCCGCATCGCTGCCGACCGAAAACCAAAATAACGGCTTAGACTTATACCCCGTTCACCGTTCACATAGCTCTGCGACCTTAAGCCTCAGTCACACATTCAGGAGGTTTACTGCCGTCCTTGATAGGACCATTCCCGATTAAAAAAATAAAAAGAATGATTAAGATCCTGTAGTAACGGGAACGGGGTATAGGTATAATCATCACTTCTACAGCCTTGCTGTGTAAGCCGGCTTTTATAGCGACGTTGGTAGATTGGTTGACCTTTTCTTTAAAAATATTCAAAAGCCTGATTAAGATCCCGTTGTAACGGGAACGGGGTATAGGTATAATCATCACTTCTACAGCCTTGCTTTGTAAGCCGGCTTTTATAGCGACGTTGGTACAGTGGTTGACCTTTTCTTAAAGTTAAGCAACGTTCATCGCGGTTAGTGCCTGGATGGGTGACCCGCGATGGCTTAACGTCGGTACACGTTACAAATGGTGGCAGCGGTTGGATTTTGGGTTGATATCACCATCATCCACGAACCCCAATGGTTCCCAGTGAGTTTACATAGCTCTAGTGTACTGCTTGTGTTCAGTTGTGTGACTTCGGGTCGAAGTCAAGAGAAAAGGGGGAGAAATGTAACGGGAACGGGGTATAGGTTTACATACCACTTATACAGCCTTGCGGAAGACATCGTTACAAAACTGTTTCACGTGATAGTCCCGTTCTATAAAAGAATCGTGCGACGGCGGATTCTAACTCCATCCACAGCAGTTCTACAATGAGCCATCAATTAATGACAGATTGTCTCCATTTAAATTATATAATTTCATCTTTATATGGAGTAAGTTACCTCACTATGCCTGCTAAGAAGAAGCCTGTGTCTGCCAAGAAAAAAGCTAAGGAAAATGAAGCTTGGTGTTGTGGGGCAGGCGATAACCTCTGCAGCGTACTCATCAATGATGGCTTGGCATACTTCATGGACACACATTGACATCGTGTTACTGGGAACCCTGTAGTTCCATTTTATGCTGCTGTAACTGTCGCTGGATGCCAGATGCCTCATGGTACAGGCAAATGTCAGTCCTGGATCAATGGCTTGCCTCCATCAGTAATCTTGTTTGGTTACGCGGAGTGTGATCCGAGAAACGATAATCGTACAGTTCCATGGGCATCCTCATGTAGTGGATGAAAGCTTCTGGTTCTTCTTCTCTCAGCTCTCTCACCAATGTGTCGTACTTGCCGAGCAGCTACCTTCTGGATATCCAGGGCTTGACACAGTATCTTTTTTTTCTACCGGGTTGCAGTGCTCTTCTGTTCAAATAATTACTGGTAAACAGAAGGTCTTCTTCTCTATCTTCCATTTACATGAGATCAACCTGCTGCAGAAGTCTCAGCCTACGTGTAGCATTCATGGTTGACCGGTCATGAATGACGCACACACACACACACACACACATACACCCACACACCCGGACCCCCCCCCCCCTGCCCCACACACGCAGACAGACAGACAGACAGACAGACAGACAGACAGACAGACAGACAGACAGACATACAGACGGACGGACGGACGGACGGACGGACGGACGGACGGACGGACGGACGGACGGACGGACAGACGGACAGACAGACAGACAGACAGACAGACAGACAGACAGACAGACAGACAGACAGACAGACAGACAGACAGACCCCCGTAACTGCTACTAGTCTTATTTGTAATATATATTTAGAAGTTAAATTGCGATATTGAGACAGACATACAGACAGACAGACAGACAGACAGACAGACAGACAGACAGACAGACAGACAGACAGACAGACAGACAGACAGACAGACAGACAGACAGACAGACAGACAGACAGACCCCCGTAACTGCTACTAGTCTTATTTGTAATATATATTTAGAAGTTAAATTGCGATATTGTAACAACACTGTCTGATCTACACGATTTACCATGTTCACATACTATATCCATGACTTCAGAGACCAGCTTAGTTTACCGAAATATAGTAATACAGAAAGACATACATGATGATAGACGTGCATAGACAGATATACATATATAAAAAACGCATAGACAGATATACATACATAAAAACGCATAGACAGATATACATACATAAAAACGCATAGACAGATATACATACATAAAAACGCATAGACAGATAAACATACATATTGACAGACACAATGTCATGTTTATAAACATATAAACGAATAAATGCATACAAGCAGATTGACAGTTACACCAACACATACACGGAGGGATAGACGGACATACATACATATATAAATAAACATAAATACAAACATAAACATAAAGACATAAATACAGATAGATATACACTCAGATAGACATAAATTCAGAGACACAGGAATAAATGCAGACATACATACATACATACATAATGATAGAGACGACACGATGATAGACATACATGATGATATGCATACATAGACATATATACTTACAAGCGTAGTCAGCTTAGTTTACCGAAATATAGTAATACAGAATGATAGAGACGACACGATGATAGACATACATGATGCTATGCAATGCACAAACAGATAGACATACAAATACGTAGACAGATAGACTTATAAACGCATAGGCAGATAAACATACAGATTGTCTACCGCATGGGTGTACATGCATACAGACAAACAGGCATATTGACAGTTACACCAACATATTGACGGAGAGAAAGACGGACATACATATACATATACACATAAACATAAAGCCATAAATACAGATAGAGATACACTCAGAAATAAATAAATTCAGAAAACACATGAATACATGCCGAAACACATACATAGACATACATAATGATAGAGACACGATGATAGACATACAGGATGCTAGGCATACATAGACAGATAGACATACAAATACATATACATATAGACTTATAGACGCATAGGCAGATGAACATACAGATTGACCATCGCATGGATGTACATGCATACAGACAAACAGGCATATTAACAGTTACCCCAACAAATAAACGGAGAGATAGACGGACATGCATGTGAACATAAACATAAATACATAAATACAGATAGATATACACTCAGATAGACATAAATTCAGAGACACAAGAATACATGCAGATATACATAAATAGTGATATACATACATACATACATACATACATACATACATACATACATACATACATACATACATACATACTGATAGACACTCATGATGATAGATATACATGATGATAGGCATACATAGACATATATACTTACAGACGCATAGACAGATACAAATACATACTGACATACACATGGATACACTTGCAAACGGACAAACAGGCAGATTGACAGTTACACCAATAGATAGACGGACATACATATTTACATAAACAAAAAAGACATACATACATACAGATAGACAAACATTCATACATTCAGAGACACATGAATAAACACAGATAGAAATACATAGTGATACACATACATAATGATAGACGTACATTATGATAGACATACATTCATGATGATAGACATACATTCATGATGATAGACATACATTCATGATGATAGCCATACATGCATGATGATATACATACATGGACAGATAACAGACAAACATGCAGATTGACAGTTACACCAATAGATAGACGGACATACATATCTACATAAACAAAAAAGACATACATACATACAGATAGACATGCACCCAGATAGACAAACATTCACACATGCATACATTCAGAGACACATGAATAAACACAGATAGAAATACATAGTGATACACAGACATAATGATAGACATACATGATGATAGACATACATTCATGATGATAGACATAAATTCATGATGATAGCCATACATGCATGATGATATACATACATGGACAGATAAACATACATAGACAGATAGACATAAACACACATAGATAGATAAACATACACATGCATATAGTCAGATTGACAGTTACACAGTTAGAGAGACATGCATTTAGGAGAAAGTACACCAGTGTGATACCCAAATGGATCGCAAATGTGCGTATTCCACGTTCGTTCCGCCTCGCAAACGTTCATGAGTTGCCCGATCCTAGGTTGTTTTGGCATTTGTTGGTAGAGGAAACTCTCCTCTATCAAACCATATCTTTGGTTCGGCTTAGATCACTATATTCCAGAAATAGACCAAGGCCCATTCGAATACGGTCTCACAAGAGTACTAATTAACTTGAGTGTAAATCAAATCGCATTGCAAATCTTCATATGAACAGACAGACAATAGATAGACAGACACACACAAACAAACAAACAAACAAACAAACAAACAAACAAACAAACAAACAAACAAACGCACACATACGTGCATTGATGTAGTTCTGAGGACGTTGACAGAGTTCTGCTCTTAGAGGACCAACAAGAAGGAAAGCGTTAAGGCTTTCAGACATTTCACAGATTGCTCCTCTTTAGGCCTTATTATGAGCCTCACAGGTAGAATCTATATCATCCCAACCGTTTCTTTAAAACTCCTTTATGACATTTGGTCTATACTGCCCTACAGTCTGAGGACTTTCAGAGTATACCATCTGTGCGAGGACAGTGTCTTTTTTGTCTATGTATAGCATCTTTAGGAGGACATGGAAACGCTGTTCTTACTCATTCGATATTATGAGAAATTGAAGTAATTTATGTTGACACCGGTGTATATATATATATATTTGATTGGTCAATGGAAATCTTTATGACGAATTTTGATTGAACAAACATACACACACGGAGTAAATTGTGTATGACAGAAATACACAAATCACATCGCACAAACATTACGAGGACAACCATGTTTCTTAATGTTTAGAACGTAGTCCCCATAATGGTGATTTATATCAAGAAAACTTTCCGAGGACCTGAGTGTAAGTCCTCAGAATGTAAAAAGTCCTCTGACCGTTGATATGTATCCAATGTTCAGTCCTCACAACGTAGGCCATACACACGCACACACGCACACACACACACACACACACACACACACACACACACACACACACACACACACACACACACACACACACACACACACACACACACACACACACACATATACACACACACACACACACACACACACACCACACACACACACATACACACACAGACAGACAGACAGACAGAGAGAGACAGAGACACAGACAGAGACAGACAGACAGACAGACAGACAGACAGATAGACAGACAGACGGAGTGAAAGAAAATACAACAAAAAAATATAATTAATAATTGATGTCAGTATATGAGATGCACCGTAGCTGAACTTAACTAAATGTATTTGTTGATAATAGCTTCCCTCCAAAGAAATGCTAGACCGAAATGGAGAGAAAATCGTTCATAGGGAAGGGGTACAAAACACGTGCAGAAATATACCCACATCAACATATCTCAACAATTAATATATACAATATTACAAAAACAAACAAAACAAACATGACATAAAATAATACTGACACTATTTATTTAACCCGGTACGAAGTACTTGTAACTATTCCATACGTTATGTAGAAATAGTACCACATATTTGTCCACATATTTGTAAAACATATCATAATTGCTAAGCAGTACGCTGTTCAAGTTTGGATTCAAACCGAATAGAGATTCAACATACTCCTTACCATTCAAAGAATCTAGCATATTGAAAGTACTACTACCAAATTTGACTTAAGTTATTTGTTGAAAGGAATACATACAAACATTTAATCAGAATGTGCTCAGTCAAACTTGTTTTAATATCACTATTTCCACACCGTAAGCAATGGGAGAAATCAGAGCATGCCGTGTATGCAATTATTTGGGCGATAGAAAAACAAGCACGTAGCATATTCGGATTACGTTTAGCGTAGTCCCACACTGGATTAGCAGAGAACTGGACAATAAACTAAGACGTAATAAAAACAAACGTTTGGCTGTGCAGTCCCTTTCTAATCGACACACTATGCAGACAGCTATTAGTTAGAACCTGTGTATGAAGAGATTCAACTGAACAAGAATATGCTGTGATGTTTGTCAACGTATTATTTCTTGAAAAACATCAGGGCTCATTTTCATGCATGAGTTGCTTTACGGGTCTGTTCACCAGTTCGTGTGTATGTGATAATTCAATACGTGAGTGCGCCTCAAAATATCTTTTCCAATGCAGAATGTCATCAACTAGAACCTGTATATGTCGAAGTCCAAAATCAGGACCGATTTTCATATAATATATTCAGTTATCTTCCGTTCACCAGTATGAGTGTATATATGATAATGTCATGCGTGGACTAGCCCCAGAATACATTTACCTCTTACAGAAAGCCATCTCAACTAAAACCTAGGTACAGGTATTTATCTTTTCAACTGAACAAAGAATGTGCTGTGATGTTTGTCAACATTTATTTTGGTGCGTTTACTACGTTGCAAACATCAGGGCTCATTGTATGTTATCAAATGACAACCAATTGACGAACTTGATGAAGCTCTTTTGAATACGTTCAGATTCAGTTTCTAAAAAACAGAATAAAGTAAAGTAAACTAAATAAAACTTTTAGATTTCTTTTTTTTTTCGTCAATTCGTCAACCAAATTGACGTGTTGACGAATTGACGAACTTGATGTAGTTCTTCTGAATGAGTGACGGCCAGGAGAATTGAAACAGGGCCTAATTTGCATTCAATACGTTCAGATTCAGTATCTGAAAGACAGAAATAAGTTTTTAGAAAAATATTTTGTTCGTCAATTCGTCAACAAAATTGACGTGTTGACGAATTGACGAACTTGACGTAGCCCTTCTGAATGAGTGATGGCCATGAAAGTTAAAAAAGGGCTTTATTTGCATTCAATACGTCTAGATATATTATCTTAAAGACAGAAATAAAGTTTTTAGAAAAATAGTTTTTTCGTCAATTTCGTCAACTTTATTGACAAGTTGACGAAATGACGAACTTGAAGAAGCTCTTCTGATTGACTGATCGCCATGAAACATGAAATAGGGCCTAATTTGCATTCAATACGTCCAGATACTTATCTAGAGGAAAGAAATAAAGTTTTTAGAAAAAATGTCACAGTTCGTCACTCGTCAATTCGTCACTCGTCAACCTAACTTCACGGACCTAAACAAATGTCACAGTTCGTCACTCGTTAATTCGTCACTCGTCAACCTAACTTCACGGACCCAAAAAAATGTCACAGTTCGTCACTCGTCAATTCGTCACTCGTCAACCTAACTTCACGGACCTGTTTGACATAGGATTATCATTTTTTGTAAATCCAGTAATTTGATTTATGTATATTCTTACGTTATATTTACATCTATTTGACAACCTGTCCATCCACCTATCTGTCACAAGGTTTGATTTAATGTGTTATACTTATGGTAATTGGTATAGGACACGTAATAATAAAAAGTGTTCCTTGTATTTTATTTAGAATCCCTTGGCTTTAACGTTCATCCTATTACCATATGGACAACATTCGGACAGATAGCATTTGATGTTTGGGATACATGTGGTCAGGAGAGATTTGGACCTCTTAGAGATGGGATTTTTAAAGGAGGTATGCTTTACTGAGAATGCAAACAGTGTTAGGTTATGCCAATAGCAAAACCTTCATTATAGGTCCATATTCACCAGTCCCAAATTCTTGTTCTTAATTTTCGTTAATTTAATATTTAGAATTTTAGACTGATTATCAATTAAGAATGTTGGCGGATACGGGCCCATGCATTTGCGTCGAGGGAAGATTCATAGTCAGATCAGTGTCTTCCCTGTTCGCAAACTATGGAACAGTCTATACCAAATTTGTTTAAGCAAACTTATTTATTGATTAAAAAACATGGCCACTGGGCAGCATCAAAAAAGGGGAAAATGGCCAACTCTTAAAATTGCTCTACTCTGAAAGTGTATCTGATTTAAAGATAATTTGGCAGAAATGTACCTTACGAGACTCAATTTGTTCAAGACATATTGATTGGTTAAAGATATATATTCTTTATTTCCTCCAAAAATGAAGAGCATTACAACACATAGATTACAATAGATTACCTAACAAATAGTATCATACAAAAGAAGAAATGAACACATCAAGAAATGAAAAAGAGATCGAACACATAAACATGAAAATGTGAAACAAGAGGGCCATGATGGCCCTGGATCGCTCACCTTAATTATACAATGTACTGTTATGCAAAACACATCAAGACAATTATTCTGAATGCAACCTCCAGTGTTAACAATATTTTCCTTCATTTGGCTTAGTGATCTATAAATAATTTTTCTTCCTGATATGACCCATATTCCAACATGGACTAGATATCATCAAAACAACATTCTGACAAATTTTCAACTTGCTCAAAGTAAAAATGCGGCCTCCGGAGTTTGAACAATATTTTCCTTTATTGACCTTGTTTCTGACCCCCATATGAACCATATTCGAACTTGAACTACATATCTAGATGGAGTAATAGTTTCCAGATAAATAGTTGCGTGTTTAATACGACAACAGATATATCACCACGATGCTACTACGCTGCAAAAACGATAATGGCCTTCCCAATTTTAATAAAACTTTGTCCCGATTTGTGTTACGCTTATTTTTGTAAACAGCTGGTGAAGTGATTTAAGCAAAACAAACATACTATTTCCAATGAAGATCCGGTCGTGCGAAAGAGATACACTGTGGATTTTGTGAACATTATAGATCCAGATCAGCCTGTCCTTACACACTCACAATATCGTGAAACTGAAGTATAATTTATAAAATGGGACAAGAATCGAAGCTACATCATGATCGCCGAGTTTTGCCAGGTTATGCCTTCACATTCTTTCTTATATAAATAGCCTGGGTGTAGTAGTAGTACTAATAGCTTTCGTATCGTGTGCAGGCGGTCGCAGTTTTGCTTCCCGGCCGGGTCATGCAAAATTATTTTAACAATTGCATTATTTACTTCCTCTCATTGGTGCTCAGGATTTTCGGGTTAGCATTACGACTGACTAGTAGTGCTAGTAGCTTATCCCGGAATCGCCGAGATATAACTGAAAGATGTAAACTACGAAACAAACTAACGCAGATTTTAGAGTATTTCTCTCATTTTCTTTTTGTTCCTGTGTCTATAAAAATAAACAGGAATAACTTCGTTGAAAATAAACCAGAATAACTTAAGGCCCTGACACAATGTCATGATGGCGTACTATAGTAAGTTATCACTTCTGCAATGAACCAACAATGGCGTCGAGATTGGTCACATCCCCTTATATATCGCTATCGTATATAATGTGAATTAGTAAATATTCAATGTTTATACAATTCGTAAACTCTCCAGCGGTCCAATACATCTTGGTGTTAGGAATCAATACGTAGAAAATAAAGCAAACTTCCTTCAGAATTGAAAAGTTAAACCGGTTGGTCACACAACAAATGTTGTCTCTGAACCCTTTTGCTTGCTACACATTGTCCATAGGACGCCGCCATTATAAGTATATGCCTGTTCCTATATATAATGTTATGGTAGCGGCAGGTAACTCCAGACTATATTTTTGGTGCATCTCTTCAACGAACTTAATTGGCGAAACAGGATGAGATTATGTTCCAATTTTTTTCTTTGAACGTAGAATTCGTACAATGAACGCGTGGATATTCGAGAGGCCATGAAGGTCAAAAATACGTTACAGGGGGAAAAAACGCTCCATTTAATGATGTATTAAGATATTTGCAGGATAATTGTTTGTTAAGTATTGAACAATAGTTCATAACACGAACATTATGTAAAGTTTATTGTGTCGCTTCCTAGAAACTTCCACTTTTCGCGATATTCTTGACCCCAACCGTCGCCCTGCTCCCGCATCTGCGTACAATGAAAACTGAGGATGCACTGAATCACCCGAATCTCTACCGTCGGAATATATGTTATGCTTACATAAATACATATTTTGAAAAACACTGAAAGTTTTATTTCTTGGTGATGTATTTTGTATGTTAATTAACCTTGCAACATGTATTTGTTAGTAACGATAATCGGACTAAATTATCCGAAGATCTTCAGTTCTAGTTTAACCCCGTTTCCGGTTGTGCATGAAATATGCCTTAAAACATATAGGCACATATATGGAGAATTTCTAGAAATGAAGGTTAAATAAAAAATTAAATAGTTGGATAAATTGTTGCCATATGAGAAATTGCTCATCGTCTGCTTAAAAAATGCCTCTGCAAGACGAACGGATTTAAGAGTCAATGCCATACAGTTATTAACATTCAGGGTGGGCACACTCACCATTCGACTTTTCTCCAATCCACGAGTTAATCCGTTTCGACGAATTGCAGTTTTGGCTTTTTCAATATCAACCCCTCTATCATTTTTTGTCTTCGATTTTTGATTGACTTGAAATTACTACGATCAAATGACATATATCTTTTAATATATCATGAAATTGTCAGCACTATTATACAAATATTAAACAAAGCACTGCCAAATGTATACCTGCACAGTTATGAGTTGTGTTAAGTGTATAATGGTTGTCTTATTTCAATATACCGTTTTCAAATATAAAGGTGAATAACTCATTTCATGTGCCTTCATGTGTTAATATTATGTTTATATTGATGGTGCCTTATGGACCAAGCGGATCGGTTGTGGTAACTTTGCATACAACTCGTTATTCATGTATCCAAAATGTACGCAGGTCACGATACTAAACGATTGGTCTTACCTTTTTTATCTTTCAGGCGAGAATGAACGCGTCTGTAGTAAACGGCGATTGACACATTATGGCAAAATGATTTCAACGCTACTGAATATATTTGCCAAGATGTTTTAAAGTCTTCTGCTCGAGATGTGTTGTTTGTGGAAAAGAGTCAAGCGCATTAAGACAAAAGCTTGTAAAGAAGTAGAAGGTAAATTGTATTTTATAAACACTGTCGTCTACAACGTCTATTTAAAGTCAGATTGTTCAAATGAGACCGGTATAGGTATAGGTATATGTACATGTACCACGGCATGCGATTAGGGGTCTAACTGCATCCGTTTACAGTGAAGTCTCGGTGGATCCTCGGGTGAGCCTGTGCATACTGTATTCACTGTCTGCCTATATGATATATATATATATATAGGGAATATTATGTTGCAGTAGTGATGCCGGTTTTAGTATACAACGATGGTTGTGGACAATGGAAATCTCGCAAGACCGAAGGAGATATCAATTTGACTACACCGAGTAGACAATACAATGTCTCGAAACTGCAACGAAATATTCCTTTCAGTATATACCTAGTATAACTCTCAAGACAGAAAATAAGCAGTTTTCAATAATTCTCCGTCATGTCACGGCTGCCAGTTGACCCGTGTTTCCTAGTTTCTCTCACACCAGTATTCCACACTTTTGTCGGAATGAATATTTGCCGAATTAGGGATCGTA
Organism: Serripes groenlandicus; assembly: GCA_031761405.1. NCBI lineage: Eukaryota > Metazoa > Mollusca > Bivalvia > Cardiida > Cardiidae > Serripes > Serripes groenlandicus. Next base: position 58,987,369 of record JASEVX010000010.1, on the reverse strand, counting down.
CTCGCAAGCCCCGAATTGATAGCCCGAGTCGCTATCGGGGACCGGTTCAACGGATTTGAATAATTTGAACAAACTTGGAAGCATATATGTGCCAAACTATTTTTAAATCATGCCAGTTCTTTGGACAGGACCATTTCCCATTCCGTGGGACACTTGGCAGCAAGGCAAGAGCTTCGCATGGAATGTTATTGTTCTATCCCATCTAATAGAATATCACTTTAGGAACATTCCTATTAAGCATGGTCAAAACGGACTCCGTGGTTTAGGAAGAGGTATCTAAATATAAATTAATCTTAAAAGAAGTCCGTTGCTATGGTAACCAGGGTTTTCCACGTTAGTTAATTATTTTATCAATTTAACGAATTTGAATAAGTAATCAATAAAGGACAATGAATACGTAATCGCACATACGTTTCATTCGCCGTTTTTGTTTGGTCAGAAGTTATTCCTACGGCTGTTAAAAAATAGTGTACGCTTTGACGAGGCTATGCACATTGTATACATCTTTCTTTTGCCTTACTATGCGCTAGGCACATTATTCGATTTAAACCATGTGTGTTTGGTCGCGTAATGAACGTCGACGATAATTAGTATAACGGTCGTAGTAAACTTTAGTCTAAAAAACACCAGATGTGGTTAACGAACTGGAAAGCGATTATCGATATAATTAGGTCCAGACATGGAGGGAGAACTTGGTATACAGCTATTTTCATAACAATATATCCCTTATTATCCAACCAAATCCTATGATGTGGGTACTCAAAAGAATAGTCTCTTTCCGACGATTTGTTTAAGAACTCACAAACATGGAAGGAGGGTCAAATAATGATGTAGAACATAAAACGCCCAATATGTCGAGCTCTGGTCCATCCGATATACATGACGCATTTGCTAATGAAAGTTTAGTGTATTGATACAAATATATGAAATGCTTTTCTAGTAAATTGTTGAGAAATGGACTCATCTTGGTCAATTTACCGCTTCAACCATTGGTTTAACTAGTCTTACTTTGCAATAAATCAAGATATGAAATGAACAAATAAACAGAACAATTGCAAGTTTAGATGTAACAACGAGATGTGTTGCCCTTTCTGAACATCTAACGTGAAAAGTTAAATCACTTTGTGTTCAGAGATGACAGTGTCGATATCTTCTTAAGAATCTCTTTAAGCAACGAATGCCATTACACTTGTTAGTTTGAACTGGATTGCATATATCAAAAAATATTTTGGATCAATATTCCGTTTTAAATACCGTTATACATTATATATGCCTCGGATAATAGTAAATTCTCATTTTTATTTTTCAAGATGAACAGGGAAGTCGTTAATACTTTTTCTTTGTGCGTTTGCCTTTAGTCAACGTTTAAGGACCAGCAGACACTTAATTATCTTATTCAACTCTATACCACAAATATACAAACGACATTAATAAAACGTTGCAAAAATTGATTGAAAATCTAAATTAACACGGTACATATTGAATCAACTCGATTTAATGAGAAATTTCGATTATAATGCAATAGTTATGAGGTCGTCGTAAGACAAGGTACAATCGACCGTCAACAATAATCAGACTGACAAGGCAGGAGATACAAAACGACGTTTGGTTTTGAGGTAAGAGAGCGAGGCTCGGTAGTGGGATGTCGTGGGTTAGATCTCATGCCGAGGCATACCAAAGTCCTTTTAATGGCATTTCTTGGCACTGTGCTTGTTAGATATGGACTAAAGGTGTAATTTACTCAGGACGCGTCGTTATATAACTTGGAGACTAGGGTAGTTATATGAAAGTTAAAACAGATTGGTTGCACTTTTTTAAGTATTAGATTATTACAGAATATTTCAAATATTTCAATCAATAATAAAGATGCTATCGGTCAGTCTTCAAGCCTTCATGATCACAAACAGCATGGCCAATGTCAAACTAACAGATCCTGAAATTATAAAGGGCCGTTATAAAGATAAGTTTGGTATAATCCGGACAAACAGTATTGACCGCGTCAAATAAGTGTACGGCCTTGCGTTCAATTGGCACATCAACGGAACATGTTTCGCTCAAAGCCAGTAAGTGTCAGTAATTTTCCCCTATAAAACAAGACTTCGTCGAAACGGGTGTACGTATAACTGGTACAGTTCAGAGTGAATTGTATGCAAGGTTAACTACATTTACAAAACGGAAATAAGTACTTTGTTAAAAATAGATTAGCCCTATGTTAAACATTGTCATTTAATACGTGCCCGTTAAAACATTTTCACACCCTACCCGGTAAGTCTACGATGAAGGGATGCTATTAGGTATGTCTTCAATAGACGTACATGGAAGGTTTTGATGACTGATAGACTTACAGACTCACACGAGTCTCCCATTGTTGACAAATGCAAAGACCCGTTAACTGTTCAAGTACCCTTGCCTTGACAAAAACAAAGACCATTACCTTTACATGTATTAGTCTTACCATTAGCGCGAGTAGATCCTCCGAGAACAACATCTTTGATTATCAATCTTTTGCTGAAAGATGCAATTTCGGCACTATCGTCATCTGCATCGTTGCTAGAGAGTGCACGCCTCCTGTCTGAACCACAAGACTGAAGTATATATCGAGTTGTTATAGAGACATCGTTTCGACAAATGTGTAACCATTATTTGTAAGAAATATGACAAGTGTCATCCCATTTCAAAAAATAAAAGGAATATGGAACTTGGAATTCAAATACAACTGAAATTAATGTTGGTAAATGCAACCGAAATTTAGAATGGATTCAATCCATCTAACTTGTATTCCAACTACTTGGATAATTTAACCCTTCTGATAAGCGATATATTTTAAATATAGAGCGAGACTCATTATTCGAAGTATCCTAGGGAAACAATTAAAATATTTACCAGTGACATGTCAAAACGCTAAAGTGTAATAAGACTTACAATAACACAGTCACTGCTGGAGATACAAATTTTGACAGTACAGTCTAAAACCACAACATCAGTGTCGAAGAACTTGAATGCATGAAATGTCATGTCGTAATCAACCTCGTGGGTTGCGACTGTCTTAGTAAAATCGGACACCAGATTGACATCATCGGAACAGCTGAAAAAGACAAGAAAATAAGCAAAACACCATGGAAATAGATTGTAAGTCTATAGAAACAGACATTGCTCGAGTGAGCAATTAAGTGTCTCGCCAGTCAAAAATATTATTTCCTACGATACATTGATTGATGTTTAACGCCATTTTTAACAATTTCTCAGTTATATCACGGCGGCCAGTTCACCTACTCATGCATTTCCTGGTACTCCACACAACAATCTTCCCAAGCAACTGGCTGCTTTTCCATATAGACATAGCCCATTGGTGGAAGAAGATTGACGCATGTCGCATTGACTTGTCAATCGTCGGAAAGAAAGTTGGCCGAGCCGGGATTCGAACTCACAACCCCCGGATTGACAGCCCGCGTCGCTACCGACTGAGCTCCCGGTGTTCGGCTCCTACGATACAAGATGATATAATTCGATCAGGGAAGATCAGTTGAACGAAAGAGAATAAAATAAGTGCATGACTTTCGTGAACATACCCGTCTGTGATGAGAATCTTAGAATTGCTTCCGCCTTTTGCAACACAGGTTAAAGGCTTCATGGTATAATTATCTGAAATGAGTATATAACTTGGATAACAATAATCGTATCAATTACACTGACAATATTTCTCTATTTAACTAATAGACGCTAATAAGTCTATTAGATGGATATTCTGGAAACAGACATCGAGAGAGTGTTGTAGAATTTACTTCAAATCGTAGAAAAATATTGAAAGTTATTTATCTTGGTTGCTAAATAACGGATGACTGCATGGAATATAATTATATGAGTTGGCTTTGAAAGCTCACCAAAATATGTACACATGTATAATGAAATGTCACTATCTTACTTGGTCCATTGATCTTGAAAGTCAGGTCCTGTCCTACTGTGGCCGTATTAACAACATTTACACCAAGAAAGAAGTCAGCGGTGATATCATAGTATGGATCCGATGATTCAACAGTGTGGTTAACGCTGGAAACCAAGTACGAGACGATTACGTGAATTCAACAGAATAAGTACATCATAATTATGGTAATATTGAAATTAGCTTAATCCACACTAACTATAGTCTAGTAGAATGATTGAAGCAGTTTAAGTCGTAACAGAGTTTACAGTAGATTAAACCAACTAAATCGCCCCGGCTGGTAAGAGAGTGTTATCTTATATCTCACTATAAATCAATCCAGGACATTTCAGACCACGACTTGGAATAATAATGTTGTGCAGAAAACGTTGACGAATCAAAGCAATGTTTCAACGTTCGTCGATAGATACTAATGACTTCAAGTAATATATAAGGTGAACCATGTGTTATCAAGACATGCACTAGTTATTCCGAACTTTATATGCAAAAATTTGTTCTGTATGAAACAAAAGCTTTAACGAATGAAATAAGCGAAATGTAAATACCTCACTTCAGTCAGGTTTCCAAACAAGGTTACGTTATAGTCACTCAAAGGGGCACACTGGAATGTATACTTGACACCTGCTCCTCCAATAATATCGTCATCACTCAAAGTTCGGTCAGAGAAATAGGCAGTGATATTGTTAGACTGTATGAAAGTGAGAGATATAGCTTATCGGATTAAATAATCATTTACATTAACATAAAACAAGAATCGCGTAGGCGCTTGTGAATGTTAAATGTATTGCGTCAAAAAATACCTTGAATGTTAGTGTATATATATGGAAATATAACAACTTAACCGTCTTGACAGCGATATTATAAATAACTAGGTTGGTTTTCATAGCTAGACTGGATTATAACAAACCATATCTACTTCCATGTTCAACTACAGTGGTTGAATAATGTAATCATATGCATAAGTTTTAGCACAGTATTCATGTATATGCATAAGTTTTGACACTAACTGAAACGAAGTATTTAAGCCTTCATCCATTTTCATTGACGACATGATCAAGTTTTAAAAATATTCCAAGAGAATACCGCGTGTGTTTGAGGAAGTAGTAAAGCTAACAACGAAGGAATATTCTGAAACATTTCGTAACAGGTGCCAAAAGACCTTAAACCCAAAGAACGAAAATACCCAACACCCAGGTATGGCTGCGTGCAAGTTGTGCTCAGAAAGCAAAAAGATATATAGCATTCCTATTAAGATGCATGTAGCTTAGAGACCTAATGTTCCCGTTCTAAATATCGTATGAAATGAGAAAGCTTACCGTAGAACCACAGGTAAAGATAACGGTAGCATGACCGTCATCAGTGTCTTGTGTACAATTCGTGATAGAACCGCTGCTAGAATAAAAAGCTCTGTAATAGGTGAAGACAGCGGAATTTGGATTTTTGAATTGAATCGTCTGATTTGGGAAACACTCTGGAATTAAAATAAATAATTTCATTCTTTATATGTACTTTGTACGTTATGAACAGATCATAAACTAGTTTTTTTATTTACAATGTTACACAAATTAGACTAGTCTGATTAAGCATGCTTAATATACTCCAGAAATATATATATATTGGGGGAAAAAATGGCCACAGACCCACTCAAATTAAACACATTTATATTTTTGGGATATTACCCAATGCAATTAACAACTTTTCAAATACACAATTATGCGTTATCAAAACAAGCACATACCAAGTGTTGCTCAAGTTCTATATATCAAACAGGTTATACTAATCATACTAAAATGTTAGCAGACGTGCCTCAGTAGCTCAAGTCTGTAGCATCCAAAAAGTTTCTGGAGATCACAAATGAAAGTCCGATGGAGTTTTGAATTTCATTATGGTTTAAAAAAAGACACTTTTATAAAATTGAACTCACTGAAATCATCGCCCATAACGTCACAAGCCATTACGACCAACATAACGAATACTGCAACTCTCAACATCTGTAAAATAAAACGAGTCCATTTAGAAATCAACTTGTAAATCCTGCTCAACCAATGTAGTTCACTTTTCGTGAAATACATTGGACTCGCGATATCTTGAGCAGAGCACAAGTCGATTACATCGTTTTAACTCGAACCATATCAATAAACGGATATCTTCATCAAAGCAGGGTAGTAGAAATCACCGATTGCTCATACTAGCAAACATAACTGCATCTGTCGTTTTCTTTTCAGGTTTTAAAATTGCGACTCTTAAAATGTACCAGTTAAATTGTCCATAGTTGAGATACTTCCAAATTACAGACGGTTTTTGAAAATGTGGGAAAAGGAGATACAGTCTCAACTCTAATTAACACTTTCATGTTATTTCATTCTTCAGCGTTATTATTAACTCGGAAATCTCTTGAAATAAAATGTGCACGGGTTAAATCGGTTTTACAATAAATGCGAAATTTGAGAGTTGGAAAACTAAAACTACATTTGTCCAGTTACACACCTTTTCCTTGGATGCGTTTTTTGAAAAAGTACAGAAGACATAATATCAGTTAAGCCTTTACCACTTACAGATGCTTTCCGATGCATCTGCAGAATACGGCTTTTGGAAGTTGTGGCAAAAGGAGTAATCCAAGTAATTTCCTCCCTTAACCCTCAAAGTCGTCAAATGTGCTGTATTCGAGAAATTGTTAAATGGTAATTTACCGTGGATCTAAACCGCCACAATTTGGTACAACAGTAACAAAAAGAAAACCTACCATTCTAAGCTATCTTCTTACGCTTCTCGCCGAGTGTCAACTAGTCAACCTTTCTGGAACGCCTGCTCTTTAAACTGATAATGTCTTCGGCGTCGGTCTTATTTATATAGTCATTTATGCTAATGCACGAGACTTTGAATACAATTCATGTGCTCGTGAACATTTTAATACCTGTAGTTGTGGACCTATGTCACAAGAAAATGAGCCCACCACGTGTTCCTATCTTTTATTCAATTTTTACAAATAAAATGTTTATCTTTTACAATAAATGCCAGATTTAAAACATGTGATTGTTTAAATTTCTGCTCTAGCAAAAACATAACTTGATACGGATCTACAATACTTTAATGGCATTGAATCAATTTTCCTAAGTCACATTTTTCTTTGACACAGTAATTTTACAAACAGTTGAAAGGGCTGACCAATATTCAATGGAATGACAGGAATTCGAAATGTTCACACACGATGTATCAGTCTCATTATCATGGTGAAGTGCCCTTGGAAAATGCACATTTCTAGTACTGGTTTGTTTACCAATGGATCATGAATGAGCGAACTGTCGCCGTGCTATAGGTGAACTACGGTTGAAAACGGCGTAAAATAGAAAGAATAAAAAGAAACCTCATCACAACCAGAGGTAACTTCGCTTGCTAGTATATATATATATCTGATAACTGCCCCATACAGGTTGAATCAAAATCGTTAAGTATATAACAGTGGAGATAACCCATATAGATAAACGAGATAGAGAAGCGGTGTTTGTCAAGTGTTCAGATTGTATAGTGTAAGTGTATGGCCTTTTAAGCAGTGTCGTCTGATCCAATATACGTACAGAGAAGAATTTTGGTCTGATGTTAAAAATATTGCATATTTTCGTGCGGTTGTAGGAAATCCAACAAAGTTGTTGTTTCGTAACATTTTCCCACGTGCAGAAGCTTTCTGACGTCTCTGCAACAGACAACTTTTGAAAACTTTTGTTTAAAGTGATCCCCTTTCTCATCCTTATTTCAATGATAACGTTTTTAAAACGTTAACCATACTACATGTGTACAAGTGCTTTTCTTAGAAATATCAATTTTGGTTAAATCTTTACCAGCCCTTGATAAAGTCGGTCGGGTATTGAGTGCTAGCAAGCCTTTATCACGTGCGCGCATGCCTTTTCCCAGGTTCCTAAAGACACATTGTGTAAACAACCGAGCCAAGGCAGACAATATGCGGCCTTATTGTATGCACGTTTTGCGAGGTCTCACATGAAGATGTATGCAAGTGACTTAAGGGGCTACAATCCTAGTTTTTGTCAGCATTTACATTCAAAATCTACATCGTCTACGCGGAAACTGAAGGCGCTGGCGAACCTATATATCTGTTTCACTTTTCCGCAGAGACAACACGACTGCCTTTTACTTGACACGGCTCAATGTTACCCAAACGTAAACACACTCACACTATCATGAACCGATTTATTGGGGTGTAACGCCGTTTTCAACAAAGTTTCAGTCATATTACGACGACCAGTTCACATACCCATGTGTTTCCTGGCTTTATCACACCAGTACTCCATTCAACAGTCTTTCCAACTAGACAAGATGGGGTTTGAACTTACAGCCCTGGATATTCAGCCCGCATCGCTGCCGACCGAAAACCAAAATAACGGCTTAGACTTATACCCCGTTCACCGTTCACATAGCTCTGCGACCTTAAGCCTCAGTCACACATTCAGGAGGTTTACTGCCGTCCTTGATAGGACCATTCCCGATTAAAAAAATAAAAAGAATGATTAAGATCCTGTAGTAACGGGAACGGGGTATAGGTATAATCATCACTTCTACAGCCTTGCTGTGTAAGCCGGCTTTTATAGCGACGTTGGTAGATTGGTTGACCTATTCTTTAAAAATATTCAAAAGCCTGATTAAGATCCCGTTGTAACGGGAACGGGGTATAGGTATAATCATCACTTCTACAGCCTTGCTTTGTAAGCCGGCTTTTATAGCGACGTTGGTAGAGTGGTTGACCTTTTCTTAAAGTTAAGCAACGTTCATCGCGGTTAGTGCCTGGATGGGTGACCCGCGATGGCTTAACGTCGGTACACGTTACAAATGGTGGCAGCGGTTGGATTTTGGGTTGATATCACCATCATCCCCGAACCCCAATGGTTCCCAGTGAGTTTACATAGCTCTAGTGTACTGCTTGTGTTCAGTTGTGTGACTTCGGGTCGAAGTCAAGAGAAAAGGAGGAGAAATGTAACGGGAACGGGGTATAGGTATACATATCACTTATACAGCCTTGCGGAAGACATCGTTACAAAACTGTTTCACGTGATACTCTCGTTCTATAAAAGTATCGTCCGACGGCGGATTCTAACTTCATCCACAGCAGTTCTACAATGAGCCATCAGTTATTGGCAGATTGTCTCCATTTAAATTATATAATTTCATCTTTATAAGGAGTAAGTTACCTCACTATGCCTGCTAAGAAGAAGCCTGTGTCTGCTAAGAAAAAAGCTGCAAGACAACTAAGGAAAATGAAGCCTGGTGTAGTGGGGCAGGCGATAACCTCTGCAGCGTACTCATCAATGATGGCTTGGCATACTTCATGGACACATATTGACATCATGGTACAGGCAAATGTCAGTTCTGGATCAATGGCTTGCCTCCACCAGTAATCTTGTTTGGTTACGCGGAGTGTGATCCGAGAAACGACTTCATCGTACAGTTCCATGGGCATCCTCATGTAGTTGATGAAAGCTTCTGGATCTTCTTCTCTCAGCTCTCTCACCAATGTGTCGTACTTGCTGAGCAGCTACCTTCTGGATATCCAGGGCTTGACACAGTATCTTCTTTTTCTACCGGGTTGCAGTGCTCTTCTGTTCAAATAATTACTGGCAAACAGAGGGTCTTCTTCTCTACCTTCCATTTACATGAGATCAACCTGCTTTTGTTTGTTTGTTTGTTTGGAGTTTAACGCCGCTTTCAACAGCTTTGGTCATATCACGGCGGTCAGTGCACCTACCCATGTTTTCCTGGCTTTCCCACACCAGTACTTACACAACATTCTTTCGAAGCCACTGACTACTTTCTCACATAGATCAGAGGTGAGAGGCAATGGAAAACATCGCCCGAAAGAATGTCGCCGCAACCGGGTATCGAACCTGTGATCTCCAGATCACGAGTCAGATACGCTACCAATTGAGCTACCCGGCCGGGTCAGATCAACCTGCTGCAGAAGTCTCTGCCTACGTGTAGCATTCATGGTTGACCAGTCATGAATGACACACACACACATACAAACACACACCCACACACCCAGACCCCCCCGCCCCCACACACGCACGCACGCACGCACTCAATCACGCACACACAGGCATGCATGCATGCAGGCAGGCAAGCAGGCAGGAAGGCAGGAAGGCAGGCAAGCAGGCAGGCAGGCAGGCAGGCAGGCAGGCAGGCAGGCAGGCAGGCAGGAAGGCAAGCAGGCAGGTAGGCAAGCAGGCAGTCAGGCAGGTAGGCAGACAGACAGGCAGACAGGCAGGTAGGCAGGCAGGCAGGCAGGCAGGCAGACAGACAGACATGCAGGCAGGCAGGCAGGCAGGCAGGCAGGCAGGCAGGCAGGCAGGCAGGCAGGCAGACCGACAGGCAGGAAGGAAGGCAGGAAGGCAGACAGGCAGACATCCAGACGTCCCCTCCTAGTAATTGCTACTAGTCTTATATGTAATATATACTTGAAGTTAAATTGAAGTAGTGTAACAACACTGTCTGATCTACATGATCTACAATGTTCACATACTACATCCATAACTTAAGAGACAAGCTTAGTTTACCGAAATATAGTAATACAGAAAGACATACATGATGATAGACATGCATAGACAGATATACATATATAAAAAACGCATAGACAGATATACATACATAAAAACGCATAGACAGATATACATACATAAAAACGCATAGACAGATATACATACATAAAAACGCATAGACAGATAAACATACATATTGACAGACACAATGTCATGTTTATAAACATATAAACGAATAAATGCATACAAGCAGATTGACAGTTACACCAGCACATACACGGAGGGATAGACGGACATACATACATATATAAATAAACATAAATACAAACATAAACATAAAGACATAAATACAGATAGATATACACTCAGATAGACATAAATTCAGAGACACAGGAATAAATGCAGACATACATACATACATACATACATAATGATAGAGACGACACGATGATAGACATACATGATGATATGCATACATAGACATATATACTTACAAGCGTAGTCAGATACTTAGCTTAGTTTACCGAAATATAGTAATACAGAATGATAGAGACGACACGATGATAGACATACATGATGCTATGCAATACACAAACAGATAGACATACAAATACGTAGACAGATAGACTTATAAACGCATAGGCAGATAAACATACAGATTGTCTACCGCATGGATGTACATGCATACAGACAAACAGGCATACATGATGATAGACATACATTCATGATGATAGACATAAATTCATGATGATAGCCATACATGCATGATGATATACATACATGGACAGATAAACATACATAGACAGATAGACATAAACACACATAGATAGATAAACATACACATGCATATAGTCAGATTGACAGTTACACAGTTAGAGAGACATGCATTTAGGAGAAAGTACACCAGTGTGATACCCAAATGGATCGCAAATGTGCGTATTCCACGTTCGTTCCGCCTCGCAAACGTTCATGAGTTGCCCGATCCTAGGTTGTTTTGGCATTTGTTGGTAGAGGAAACTCTCCTCTATCAAACCATATCTTTGGTTCGGCTTAGATCACTATATTCCAGAAATAGACCAAGGCCCATTCGAATACGGTCTCACAAGAGTACTAATTAACTTGAGTGTAAATCAAATCGCATTGCAAATCTTCATATGAACAGACAGACAATAGATAGACAGACACACACAAACAAACAAACAAACAAACAAACAAACAAACAAACAAACAAACAAACAAACAAACGCACACATACGTGCATTGATGTAGTTCTGAGGACGTTGACAGAGTTCTGCTCTTAGAGGACCAACAAGAAGGAAAGCGTTAAGGCTTTCAGACATTTCACAGATTGCTCCTCTTTAGGCCTTATTATGAGCCTCACAGGTAGAATCTATGTCATCCCAACCGTTTCTTTAAAACTCCTTTATGACATTTGGTCTATACTGCCCTACAGTCTGAGGACTTTCAGAGTATACCATCTGTGCGAGGACAGTGTCTTTTTTGTCTATGTATAGCATCTTTAGGAGGACATGGAAACGCTGTTCTTACTCATTCGATATTATGAGAAATTGAAGTAATTTATGTTGACACCGGTGTATATATATATATATTTGATTGGTCAATGGAAATCTTTATGACGAATTTTGATTGAACAAACATACACACACGGAGTAAATTGTGTATGACAGAAATACACAAATCACATCGCACAAACATTACGAGGACAACCATGTTTCTTAATGTTTAGAACGTAGTCCCCATAATGGTGATTTATATCAAGAAAACTTTCCGAGGACCTGAGTGTAAGTCCTCAGAATGTAAAAAGTCCTCTGACCGTTGATATGTATCCAATGTTCAGTCCTCACAACGTAGGCCATACACACGCACACACACACACACACACACACACACACACACACACACACACACACACACACACACACACACACACACACACACACACACACATACACACACACACACACACACCACACACACACACATACACACACAGACAGACAGACAGACAGAGAGAGACAGAGACACAGACAGAGACAGACAGACAGACAGACAGACAGACAGACAGATAGACAGACAGACGGAGTGAAAGAAAATACAACAAAAAAATATAATTAATAATTGATGTCAGTATATGAGATGCACCGTAGCTGAACTTAACTAAATGTATTTGTTGATAATAGCTTCCCTCCAAAGAAATGCTAGACCGAAATGGAGAGAAAATCGTTCATAGGGAAGGGGTACAAAACACGTGCAGAAATATACCCACATCAACATATCTCAACAATTAATATATACAATATTACAAAAACAAACAAAACAAACATGACATAAAATAATACTGACACTATTTATTTAACCCGGTACGAAGTACTTGTAACTATTCCATACGTTATGTAGAAATAGTACCACATATTTGTCCACATATTTGTAAAACATATCATAATTGCTAAGCAGTACGCTGTTCAAGTTTGGATTCAAACCGAATAGAGATTCAACATACTCCTTACCATTCAAAGAATCTAGCATATTGAAAGTACTACTACCAAATTTGACTTAAGTTATTTGTTGAAAGGAATACATACAAACATTTAATCAGAATGTGCTCAGTCAAACTTGTTTTAATATCACTATTTCCACACCGTAAGCAATGGGAGAAATCAGAGCATGCCGTGTATGCAATTATTTGGGCGATAGAAAAACAAGCACGTAGCATATTCGGATTACGTTTAGCGTAGTCCCACACTGGATTAGCAGAGAACTGGACAATAAACTAAGACGTAATAAAAACAAACGTTTGGCTGTGCAGTCCCTTTCTAATCGACACACTATGCAGACAGCTATTAGTTAGAACCTGTGTATGAAGAGATTCAACTGAACAAGAATATGCTGTGATGTTTGTCAACGTATTATTTCTTGAAAAACATCAGGGCTCATTTTCATGCATGAGTTGCTTTACGGGTCTGTTCACCAGTTCGTGTGTATGTGATAATTCAATACGTGAGTGCGCCTCAAAATATATTTTCCAATGCAGAATGTCATCAACTAGAACCTGTATATGTCGAAGTCCAAAATCAGGACCGATTTTCATATAATATATTCAGTTATCTTCCGTTCACCAGTATGAGTGTATATATGATAATGTCATGCGTGGACTAGCCCCAGAATACATTTACCTCTTACAGAAAGCCATCTCAACTAAAACCTAGGTACAGGTATTTATCTTTTCAACTGAACAAAGAATGTGCTGTGATGTTTGTCAACATTTATTTTGGTGCGTTTACTACGTTGCAAACATCAGGGCTCATTGTATGTTATCAAATGACAACCAATTGACGAACTTGATGAAGCTCTTTTGAATACGTTCAGATTCAGTTTCTAAAAAACAGAATAAAGTAAAGTAAACTAAATAAAACTTTTAGATTTCTTTTTTTTTTCGTCAATTCGTCAACCAAATTGACGTGTTGACGAATTGACGAACTTGATGTAGTTCTTCTGAATGAGTGACGGCCAGGAGAATTGAAACAGGGCCTAATTTGCATTCAATACGTTCAGATTCAGTATCTGAAAGACAGAAATAAGTTTTTAGAAAAATATTTTGTTCGTCAATTCGTCAACAAAATTGACGTGTTGACGAATTGACGAACTTGACGTAGCCCTTCTGAATGAGTGATGGCCATGAAAGTTAAAAAAGGGCTTTATTTGCATTCAATACGTCTAGATATATTATCTTAAAGACAGAAATAAAGTTTTTAGAAAAATAGTTTTTTCGTCAATTTCGTCAACTTTATTGACAAGTTGACGAAATGACGAACTTGAAGAAGCTCTTCTGATTGACTGATCGCCATGAAACATGAAATAGGGCCTAATTTGCATTCAATACGTCCAGATACTTATCTAGAGGAAAGAAATAAAGTTTTTAGAAAAAATGTCACAGTTCGTCACTCGTCAATTCGTCACTCGTCAACCTAACTTCACGGACCTAAAAAAATGTCACAGTTCGTCACTCGTTAATTCGTCACTCGTCAACCTAACTTCACGGACCCAAAAAAATGTCACAGTTCGTCACTCGTCAATTCGTCACTCGTCAACCTAACTTCACGGACCTGTTTGACATAGGATTATCATTTTTTGTAAATCCAGTAATTTGATTTATGTATATTCTTACGTTATATTTACATCTATTTGACAACCTGTCCATCCACCTATCTGTCACAAGGTTTGATTTAATGTGTTATACTTATGGTAATTGGTATAGGACACGTAATAATAAAAAGTGTTCCTTGTATTTTATTTAGAATCCCTTGGCTTTAACGTTCATCCTATTACCATATGGACAACATTCGGACAGATAGCATTTGATGTTTGGGATACATGTGGTCAGGAGAGATTTGGACCTCTTAGAGATGGGATTTTTAAAGGAGGTATGCTTTACTGAGAATGCAAACAGTGTTAGGTTATGCCAATAGCAAAACCTTCATTATAGGTCCATATTCACCAGTCCCAAATTCTTGTTCTTAATTTTCGTTAATTTAATATTTAGAATTTTAGACTGATTATCAATTAAGAATGTTGGCGGATACGGGCCCATGCATTTGCGTCGAGGGAAGATTCATAGTCAGATCAGTGTCTTCCCTGTTCGCAAACTATGGAACAGTCTATACCAAATTTGTTTAAGCAAACTTATTTATTGATTAAAAAACATGGCCACTGGGCAGCATCAAAAAAGGGGAAAATGGCCAACTCTTAAAATTGCTCTACTCTGAAAGTGTATCTGATTTAAAGATAATTTGGCAGAAATGTACCTTACGAGACTCAATTTGTTCAAGACATATTGATTGGTTAAAGATATATATTCTTTATTTCCTCCAAAAATGAAGAGCATTACAACACATAGATTACAATAGATTACCTAACAAATAGTATCATACAAAAGAAGAAATGAACACATCAAGAAATGAAAAAGAGATCGAACACATAAACATGAAAATGTGAAACAAGAGGGCCATGATGGCCCTGGATCGCTCACCTTAATTATACAATGTACTGTTATGCAAAACACATCAAGACAATTATTCTGAATGCAACCTCCAGTGTTAACAATATTTTCCTTCATTTGGCTTAGTGATCTATAAATAATTTTTCTTCCTGATATGACCCATATTCCAACATGGACTAGATATCATCAAAACAACATTCTGACAAATTTTCAACTTGCTCAAAGTAAAAATGCGGCCTCCGGAGTTTGAACAATATTTTCCTTTATTGACCTTGTTTCTGACCCCCATATGAACCATATTCGAACTTGAACTACATATCTAGATGGAGTAATAGTTTCCAGATAAATAGTTGCGTGTTTAATACGACAACAGATATATCACCACGATGCTACTACGCTGCAAAAACGATAATGGCCTTCCCAATTTTAATAAAACTTTGTCCCGATTTGTGTTACGCTTATTTTTGTAAACAGCTGGTGAAGTGATTTAAGCAAAACAAACATACTATTTCCAATGAAGATCCGGTCGTGCGAAAGAGATACACTGTGGATTTTGTGAACATTATAGATCCAGATCAGCCTGTCCTTACACACTCACAATATCGTGAAACTGAAGTATAATTTATAAAATGGGACAAGAATCGAAGCTACATCATGATCGCCGAGTTTTGCCAGGTTATGCCTTCACATTCTTTCTTATATAAATAGCCTGGGTGTAGTAGTAGTACTAATAGCTTTCGTATCGTGTGCAGGCGGTCGCAGTTTTGCTTCCCGGCCGGGTCATGCAAAATTATTTTAACAATTGCATTATTTACTTCCTCTCATTGGTGCTCAGGATTTTCGGGTTAGCATTACGACTGACTAGTAGTGCTAGTAGCTTATCCCGGAATCGCCGAGATATAACTGAAAGATGTAAACTACGAAACAAACTAACGCAGATTTTAGAGTATTTCTCTCATTTTCTTTTTGTTCCTGTGTCTATAAAAATAAACAGGAATAACTTCGTTGAAAATAAACCAGAATAACTTAAGGCCCTGACACAATGTCATGATGGCGTACTATAGTAAGTTATCACTTCTGCAATGAACCAACAATGGCGTCGAGATTGGTCACATCCCCTTATATATCGCTATCGTATATAATGTGAATTAGTAAATATTCAATGTTTATACAATTCGTAAACTCTCCAGCGGTCCAATACATCTTGGTGTTAGGAATCAATACGTAGAAAATAAAGCAAACTTCCTTCAGAATTGAAAAGTTAAACCGGTTGGTCACACAACAAATGTTGTCTCTGAACCCTTTTGCTTGCTACACATTGTCCATAGGACGCCGCCATTATAAGTATATGCCTGTTCCTATATATAATGTTATGGTAGCGGCAGGTAACTCCAGACTATATTTTTGGTGCATCTCTTCAACGAACTTAATTGGCGAAACAGGATGAGATTATGTTCCAATTTTTTTCTTTGAACGTAGAATTCGTACAATGAACGCGTGGATATTCGAGAGGCCATGAAGGTCAAAAATACGTTACAGGGGGAAAAAACGCTCCATTTAATGATGTATTAAGATATTTGCAGGATAATTGTTTGTTAAGTATTGAACAATAGTTCATAACACGAACATTATGTAAAGTTTATTGTGTCGCTTCCTAGAAACTTCCACTTTTCGCGATATTCTTGACCCCAACCGTCGCCCTGCTCCCGCATCTGCGTACAATGAAAACTGAGGATGCACTGAATCACCCGAATCTCTACCGTCGGAATATATGTTATGCTTACATAAATACATATTTTGAAAAACACTGAAAGTTTTATTTCTTGGTGATGTATTTTGTATGTTAATTAACCTTGCAACATGTATTTGTTAGTAACGATAATCGGACTAAATTATCCGAAGATCTTCAGTTCTAGTTTAACCCCGTTTCCGGTTGTGCATGAAATATGCCTTAAAACATATAGGCACATATATGGAGAATTTCTAGAAATGAAGGTTAAATAAAAAATTAAATAGTTGGATAAATTGTTGCCATATGAGAAATTGCTCATCGTCTGCTTAAAAAATGCCTCTGCAAGACGAACGGATTTAAGAGTCAATGCCATACAGTTATTAACATTCAGGGTGGGCACACTCACCATTCGACTTTTCTCCAATCCACGAGTTAATCCGTTTCGACGAATTGCAGTTTTGGCTTTTTCAATATCAACCCCTCTATCATTTTTTGTCTTCGATTTTTGATTGACTTGAAATTACTACGATCAAATGACATATATCTTTTAATATATCATGAAATTGTCAGCACTATTATACAAATATTAAACAAAGCACTGCCAAATGTATACCTGCACAGTTATGAGTTGTGTTAAGTGTATAATGGTTGTCTTATTTCAATATACCGTTTTCAAATATAAAGGTGAATAACTCATTTCATGTGCCTTCATGTGTTAATATTATGTTTATATTGATGGTGCCTTATGGACCAAGCGGATCGGTTGTGGTAACTTTGCATACAACTCGTTATTCATGTATCCAAAATGTACGCAGGTCACGATACTAAACGATTGGTCTTACCTTTTTTATCTTTCAGGCGAGAATGAACGCGTCTGTAGTAAACGGCGATTGACACATTATGGCAAAATGATTTCAACGCTACTGAATATATTTGCCAAGATGTTTTAAAGTCTTCTGCTCGAGATGTGTTGTTTGTGGAAAAGAGTCAAGCGCATTAAGACAAAAGCTTGTAAAGAAGTAGAAGGTAAATTGTATTTTATAAACACTGTCGTCTACAACGTCTATTTAAAGTCAGATTGTTCAAATGAGACCGGTATAGGTATAGGTATATGTACATGTACCACGGCATGCGATTAGGGGTCTAACTGCATCCGTTTACAGTGAAGTCTCGGTGGATCCTCGGGTGAGCCTGTGCATACTGTATTCACTGTCTGCCTATATGATATATATATATATATAGGGAATATTATGTTGCAGTAGTGATGCCGGTTTTAGTATACAACGATGGTTGTGGACAATGGAAATCTCGCAAGACCGAAGGAGATATCAATTTGACTACACCGAGTAGACAATACAATGTCTCGAAACTGCAACGAAATATTCCTTTCAGTATATACCTAGTATAACTCTCAAGACAGAAAATAAGCAGTTTTCAATAATTCTCCGTCATGTCACGGCTGCCAGTTGACCCGTGTTTCCTAGTTTCTCTCACACCAGTATTCCACACTTTTGTCGGAATGAATATTTGCCGAATTAGGGATCGTACTCGCAAGCCCCGAATTGATAGCCCGAGTCGCTATCGGGGACCGGTTCAACGGATTTGAATAATTTGAACAAACTTGGAAGCATATATGTGCCAAACTATTTTTAAATCATGCCAGTTCTTTGGACAGGACCATTTCCCATTCCGTGGGACACTTGGCAGCAAGGCAAGAGCTTCGCATGGAATGTTATTGTTCTATCCCATCTAATAGAATATCACTTTAGGAACATTCCTATTAAGCATGGTCAAAACGGACTCCGTGGTTTAGGAAGAGGTATCTAAATATAAATTAATCTTAAAAGAAGTCCGTTGCTATGGTAACCAGGGTTTTCCACGTTAGTTAATTATTTTATCAATTTAACGAATTTGAATAAGTAATCAATAAAGGACAATGAATACGTAATCGCACATACGTTTCATTCGCCGTTTTTGTTTGGTCAGAAGTTATTCCTACGGCTGTTAAAAAATAGTGTACGCTTTGACGAGGCTATGCACATTGTATACATCTTTCTTTTGCCTTACTATGCGCTAGGCACATTATTCGATTTAAACCATGTGTGTTTGGTCGCGTAATGAACGTCGACGATAATTAGTATAACGGTCGTAGTAAACTTTAGTCTAAAAAACACCAGATGTGGTTAACGAACTGGAAAGCGATTATTGATATAATTAGGTCCAGACATGGAGGGAGAACTTGGTATACAGCTATTTTCATAACAATATATCCCTTATTATCCAACCAAATCCTATGATGTGGGTACTCAAAAGAATAGTCTCTTTCCGACGATTTGTTTAAGAACTCACAAACATGGAAGGAGGGTCAAATAATGATGTAGAACATAAAACGCCCAATATGTCGAGCTCTGGTCCATCCGATATACATGACGCATTTGCTAATGAAAGTTTAGTGTATTGATACAAATATATGAAATGCTTTTCTAGTAAATTGTTGAGAAATGGACTCATCTTGGTCAATTTACCGCTTCAACCATTGGTTTAACTAGTCTTACTTTGCAATAAATCAAGATATGAAATGAACAAATAAACAGAACAATTGCAAGTTTAGATGTAACAACGAGATGTGTTGCCCTTTCTGAACATCTAACGTGAAAAGTTAAATCACTTTGTGTTCAGAGATGACAGTGTCGATATCTTCTTAAGAATCTCTTTAAGCAACGAATGCCATTACACTTGTTAGTTTGAACTGGATTGCATATATCAAAAAATATTTTGGATCAATATTCCGTTTTAAATACCGTTATACATTATATATGCCTCGGATAATAGTAAATTCTCATTTTTATTTTTCAAGATGAACAGGGAAGTCGTTAATACTTTTTCTTTGTGCGTTTGCCTTTAGTCAACGTTTAAGGACCAGCAGACACTTAATTATCTTATTCAACTCTATACCACAAATATACAAACGACATTAATAAAACGTTGCAAAAATTGATTGAAAATCTAAATTAACACGGTACATATTGAATCAACTCGATTTAATGAGAAATTTCGATTATAATGCAATAGTTATGAGGTCGTCGTAAGACAAGGTACAATCGACCGTCAACAATAATCAGACTGACAAGGCAGGAGATACAAAACGACGTTTGGTTTTGAGGTAAGAGAGCGAGGCTCGGTAGTGGGATGTCGTGGGTTAGATCTCATGCCGAGGCATACCAAAGTCCTTTTAATGGCATTTCTTGGCACTGTGCTTGTTAGATATGGACTAAAGGTGTAATTTACTCAGGACGCGTCGTTATATAACTTGGAGACTAGGGTAGTTATATGAAAGTTAAAACAGATTGGTTGCACTTTTTTAAGTATTAGATTATTACAGAATATTTCAAATATTTCAATCAATAATAAAGATGCTATCGGTCAGTCTTCAAGCCTTCATGATCACAAACAGCATGGCCAATGTCAAACTAACAGAACCTGAAATTATAAAGGGCCGTTATAAAGATAAGTTTGGTATAAT
The DNA here is from genome assembly GCA_031761405.1 of Serripes groenlandicus. Lineage (NCBI taxonomy): Eukaryota > Metazoa > Mollusca > Bivalvia > Cardiida > Cardiidae > Serripes > Serripes groenlandicus. The sequence continues at coordinate 58,966,615 of JASEVX010000010.1, read as the reverse complement.
CCGGACAAACAGTATTGACCGCGTCAAATAAGTGTACGGCCTTGCGTTCAATTGGCACATCAACGGAACATGTTTCGCTCAAAGCCAGTAAGTGTCAGTAATTTTCCCCTATAAAACAAGACTTCGTCGAAACGGGTGTACGTATAACTGGTACAGTTCAGAGTGAATTGTATGCAAGGTTAACTACATTTACAAAACGGAAATAAGTACTTTGTTAAAAATAGATTAGCCCTATGTTAAACATTGTCATTTAATACGTGCCCGTTAAAACATTTTCACACCCTACCCGGTAAGTCTACGATGAAGGGATGCTATTAGGTATGTCTTCAATAGACGTACATGGAAGGTTTTGATGACTGATAGACTTACAGACTCACACGAGTCTCCCATTGTTGACAAATGCAAAGACCCGTTAACTGTTCAAGTACCCTTGCCTTGACAAAAACAAAGACCATTACCTTTACATGTATTAGTCTTACCATTAGCGCGAGTAGATCCTCCGAGAACAACATCTTTGATTATCAATCTTTTGCTGAAAGATGCAATTTCGGCACTATCGTCATCTGCATCGTTGCTAGAGAGTGCACGCCTCCTGTCTGAACCACAAGACTGAAGTATATATCGAGTTGTTATAGAGACATCGTTTCGACAAATGTGTAACCATTATTTGTAAGAAATATGACAAGTGTCATCCCATTTCAAAAAATAAAAGGAATATGGAACTTGGAATTCAAATACAACTGAAATTAATGTTGGTAAATGCAACCGAAATTTAGAATGGATTCAATCCATCTAACTTGTATTCCAGCTACTTGGATAATTTAACCCTTCTGATAAGCGATATATTTTAAATATAGAGCGAGACTCATTATTCGAAGTATCCTAGGGAAACAATTAAAATATTTACCAGTGACATGTCAAAACGCTAAAGTGTAATAAGACTTACAATAACACAGTCACTGCTGGAGATACAAATTTTGACAGTACAGTCTAAAACCACAACATCAGTGTCGAAGAACTTGAATGCATGAAATGTCATGTCGTAATCAACCTCGTGGGTTGCGACTGTCTTAGTAAAATCGGACACCAGATTGACATCATCGGAACAGCTGAAAAAGACAAGAAAATAAGCAAAACACCATGGAAATAGATTGTAAGTCTATAGAAACAGACATTGCTCGAGTGAGCAATTAAGTGTCTCGCCAGTCAAAAATATTATTTCCTACGATACATTGATTGATGTTTAACGCCATTTTTAACAATTTCTCAGTTATATCACGGCGGCCAGTTCACCTACTCATGCATTTCCTGGTACTCCACACAACAATCTTCCCAAGCAACTGGCTGCTTTTCCATATAGACATAGCCCATTGGTGGAAGAAGATTGACGCATGTCGCATTGACTTGTCAATCGTCGGAAAGAAAGTTGGCCGAGCCGGGATTCGAACTCACAACCCCCGGATTGACAGCCCGCGTCGCTACCGACTGAGCTTCCGGTGTTCGGCTCCTACGATACAAGATGATATAATTCGATCAGGGAAGATCAGTTGAACGAAAGAGAATAAAATAAGTGCATGACTTTCGTGAACATACCCGTCTGTGATGAGAATCTTAGAATTGCTTCCGCCTTTTGCAACACAGGTTAAAGGCTTCATGGTATAATTATCTGAAATGAGTATATAACTTGGATAACAATAATCGTATCAATTACACTGACAATATTTCTCTATTTAACTAATAGACGCTAATAAGTCTATTAGATGGATATTCTGGAAACAGACATCGAGAGAGTGTTGTAGAATTTACTTCAAATCGTAGAAAAATATTGAAAGTTATTTATCTTGGTTGCTAAATAACGGATGACTGCATGGAATATAATTATATGAGTTGGCTTTGAAAGCTCACCAAAATATGTACACATGTATAATGAAATGTCACTATCTTACTTGGTCCATTGATCTTGAAAGTCAGGTCCTGTCCTACTGTGGCCGTATTAACAACATTTACACCAAGAAAGAAGTCAGCGGTGATATCATAGTATGGATCCGATGATTCAACAGTGTGGTTAACGCTGGAAACCAAGTACGAGACGATTACGTGAATTCAACAGAATAAGTACATCATAATTATGGTAATATTGAAATTAGCTTAATCCACACTAACTATAGTCTAGTAGAATGATTGAAGCAGTTTAAGTCGTAACAGAGTTTACAGTAGATTAAACCAACTAAATCGCCCCGGCTGGTAAGAGAGTGTTATCTTATATCTCACTATAAATCAATCCAGGACATTTCAGACCACGACTTGGAATAATAATGTTGTGCAGAAAACGTTGACGAATCAAAGCAATGTTTCAACGTTCGTCGATAGATACTAATGACTTCAAGTAATATATAAGGTGAACCATGTGTTATCAAGACATGCACTAGTTATTCCGAACTTTATATGCAAAAATTTGTTCTGTATGAAACAAAAGCTTTAACGAATGAAATAAGCGAAATGTAAATACCTCACTTCAGTCAGGTTTCCAAACAAGGTTACGTTATAGTCACTCAAAGGGGCACACTGGAATGTATACTTGACACCTGCTCCTCCAATAATATCGTCATCACTCAAAGTTCGGTCAGAGAAATAGGCAGTGATATTGTTAGACTGTATGAAAGTGAGAGATATAGCTTATCGGATTAAATAATCATTTACATTAACATAAAACAAGAATCGCGTAGGCGCTTGTGAATGTTAAATGTATTGCGTCAAAAAATACCTTGAATGTTAGTGTATATATATGGAAATATAACAACTTAACCGTCTTGACAGCGATATTATAAATAACTAGGTTGGTTTTCATAGCTAGACTGGATTATAACAAACCATATCTACTTCCATGTTCAACTACAGTGGTTGAATAATGTAATCATATGCATAAGTTTTAGCACAGTATTCATGTATATGCATAAGTTTTGACACTAACTGAAACGAAGTATTTAAGCCTTCATCCATTTTCATTGACGACATGATCAAGTTTTAAAAATATTCCAAGAGAATACCGCGTGTGTTTGAGGAAGTAGTAAAGCTAACAACGAAGGAATATTCTGAAACATTTCGTAACAGGTGCCAAAAGACCTTAAACCCAAAGAACGAAAATACCCAACACCCAGGTATGGCTGCGTGCAAGTTGTGCTCAGAAAGCAAAAAGATATATAGCATTCCTATTAAGATGCATGTAGCTTAGAGACCTAATGTTCCCGTTCTAAATATCGTATGAAATGAGAAAGCTTACCGTAGAACCACAGGTAAAGATAACGGTAGCATGACCGTCATCAGTGTCTTGTGTACAATTCGTGATAGAACCGCTGCTAGAATAAAAAGCTCTGTAATAGGTGAAGACAGCGGAATTTGGATTTTTGAATTGAATCGTCTGATTTGGGAAACACTCTGGAATTAAAATAAATAATTTCATTCTTTATATGTACTTTGTACGTTATGAACAGATCATAAACTAGTTTTTTTATTTACAATGTTACACAAATTAGACTAGTCTGATTAAGCATGCTTAATATACTCCAGAAATATATATATATTGGGGGAAAAAATGGCCACAGACCCACTCAAATTAAACACATTTATATTTTTGGGATATTACCCAATGCAATTAACAACTTTTCAAATACACAATTATGCGTTATCAAAACAAGCACATACCAAGTGTTGCTCAAGTTCTATATATCAAACAGGTTATACTAATCATACTAAAATGTTAGCAGACGTGCCTCAGTAGCTCAAGTCTGTAGCATCCAAAAAGTTTCTGGAGATCACAAATGAAAGTCCGATGGAGTTTTGAATTTCATTATGGTTTAAAAAAAGACACTTTTATAAAATTGAACTCACTGAAATCATCGCCCATAACGTCACAAGCCATTACGACCAACATAACGAATACTGCAACTCTCAACATCTGTAAAATAAAACGAGTCCATTTAGAAATCAACTTGTAAATCCTGCTCAACCAATGTAGTTCACTTTTCGTGAAATACATTGGACTCGCGATATCTTGAGCAGAGCACAAGTCGATTACATCGTTTTAACTCGAACCATATCAATAAACGGATATCTTCATCAAAGCAGGGTAGTAGAAATCACCGATTGCTCATACTAGCAAACATAACTGCATCTGTCGTTTTCTTTTCAGGTTTTAAAATTGCGACTCTTAAAATGTACCAGTTAAATTGTCCATAGTTGAGATACTTCCAAATTACAGACGGTTTTTGAAAATGTGGGAAAAGGAGATACAGTCTCAACTCTAATTAACACTTTCATGTTATTTCATTCTTCAGCGTTATTATTAACTCGGAAATCTCTTGAAATAAAATGTGCACGGGTTAAATCGGTTTTACAATAAATGCGAAATTTGAGAGTTGGAAAACTAAAACTACATTTGTCCAGTTACACACCTTTTCCTTGGATGCGTTTTTTGAAAAAGTACAGAAGACATAATATCAGTTAAGCCTTTACCACTTACAGATGCTTTCCGATGCATCTGCAGAATACGGCTTTTGGAAGTTGTGGCAAAAGGAGTAATCCAAGTAATTTCCTCCCTTAACCCTCAAAGTCGTCAAATGTGCTGTATTCGAGAAATTGTTAAATGGTAATTTACCGTGGATCTAAACCGCCACAATTTGGTACAACAGTAACAAAAAGAAAACCTACCATTCTAAGCTATCTTCTTACGCTTCTCGCCGAGTGTCAACTAGTCAACCTTTCTGGAACGCCTGCTCTTTAAACTGATAATGTCTTCGGCGTCGGTCTTATTTATATAGTCATTTATGCTAATGCACGAGACTTTGAATACAATTCATGTGCTCGTGAACATTTTAATACCTGTAGTTGTGGACCTATGTCACAAGAAAATGAGCCCACCACGTGTTCCTATCTTTTATTCAATTTTTACAAATAAAATGTTTATCTTTTACAATAAATGCCAGATTTAAAACATGTGATTGTTTAAATTTCTGCTCTAGCAAAAACATAACTTGATACGGATCTACAATACTTTAATGGCATTGAATCAATTTTCCTAAGTCACATTTTTCTTTGACACAGTAATTTTACAAACAGTTGAAAGGGCTGACCAATATTCAATGGAATGACAGGAATTCGAAATGTTCACACACGATGTATCAGTCTCATTATCATGGTGAAGTGCCCTTGGAAAATGCACATTTCTAGTACTGGTTTGTTTACCAATGGATCATGAATGAGCGAACTGTCGCCGTGCTATAGGTGAACTACGGTTGAAAACGGCGTAAAATAGAAAGAATAAAAAGAAACCTCATCACAACCAGAGGTAACTTCGCTTGCTAGTATATATATATATCTGATAACTGCCCCATACAGGTTGAATCAAAATCGTTAAGTATATAACAGTGGAGATAACCCATATAGATAAACGAGATAGAGAAGCGGTGTTTGTCAAGTGTTCAGATTGTATAGTGTAAGTGTATGGCCTTTTAAGCAGTGTCGTCTGATCCAATATACGTACAGAGAAGAATTTTGGTCTGATGTTAAAAATATTGCATATTTTCGTGCGGTTGTAGGAAATCCAACAAAGTTGTTGTTTCGTAACATTTTCCCACGTGCAGAAGCTTTCTGACGTCTCTGCAACAGACAACTTTTGAAAACTTTTGTTTAAAGTGATCCCCTTTCTCATCCTTATTTCAATGATAACGTTTTTAAAACGTTAACCATACTACATGTGTACAAGTGCTTTTCTTAGAAATATCAATTTTGGTTAAATCTTTACCAGCCCTTGATAAAGTCGGTCGGGTATTGAGTGCTAGCAAGCCTTTATCACGTGCGCGCATGCCTTTTCCCAGGTTCCTAAAGACACATTGTGTAAACAACCGAGCCAAGGCAGACAATATGCGGCCTTATTGTATGCACGTTTTGCGAGGTCTCACATGAAGATGTATGCAAGTGACTTAAGGGGCTACAATCCTAGTTTTTGTCAGCATTTACATTCAAAATCTACATCGTCTACGCGGAAACTGAAGGCGCTGGCGAACCTATATATCTGTTTCACTTTTCCGCAGAGACAACACGACTGCCTTTTACTTGACACGGCTCAATGTTACCCAAACGTAAACACACTCACACTATCATGAACCGATTTATTGGGGTGTAACGCCGTTTTCAACAAAGTTTCAGTCATATTACGACGACCAGTTCACATACCCATGTGTTTCCTGGCTTTATCACACCAGTACTCCATTCAACAGTCTTTCCAACTAGACAAGATGGGGTTTGAACTTACAGCCCTGGATATTCAGCCCGCATCGCTGCCGACCGAAAACCAAAATAACGGCTTAGACTTATACCCCGTTCACCGTTCACATAGCTCTGCGACCTTAAGCCTCAGTCACACATTCAGGAGGTTTACTGCCGTCCTTGATAGGACCATTCCCGATTAAAAAAATAAAAAGAATGATTAAGATCCTGTAGTAACGGGAACGGGGTATAGGTATAATCATCACTTCTACAGCCTTGCTGTGTAAGCCGGCTTTTATAGCGACGTTGGTAGATTGGTTGACCTATTCTTTAAAAATATTCAAAAGCCTGATTAAGATCCCGTTGTAACGGGAACGGGGTATAGGTATAATCATCACTTCTACAGCCTTGCTTTGTAAGCCGGCTTTTATAGCGACGTTGGTAGAGTGGTTGACCTTTTCTTAAAGTTAAGCAACGTTCATCGCGGTTAGTGCCTTGATGGGTGACCCGCGATGGCTTAACGTCGGTACACGTTACAAATGGTGGCAGCGGTTGGATTTTGGGTTGATATCACCATCATCCCCGAACCCCAATGGTTCCCAGTGAGTTTACATAGCTCTAGTGTACTGCTTGTGTTCAGTTGTGTGACTTCGGGTCGAAGTCAAGAGAAAAGGAGGAGAAATGTAACGGGAACGGGGTATAGGTATACATATCACTTATACAGCCTTGCGGAAGACATCGTTACAAAACTGTTTCACGTGATACTCTCGTTCTATAAAAGTATCGTCCGACGGCGGATTCTAACTTCATCCACAGCAGTTCTACAATGAGCCATCAGTTATTGGCAGATTGTCTCCATTTAAATTATATAATTTCATCTTTATAAGGAGTAAGTTACCTCACTATGCCTGCTAAGAAGAAGCCTGTGTCTGCTAAGAAAAAAGCTGCAAGACAACTAAGGAAAATGAAGCCTGGTGTAGTGGGGCAGGCGATAACCTCTGCAGCGTACTCATCAATGATGGCTTGGCATACTTCATGGACACATATTGACATCATGGTACAGGCAAATGTCAGTTCTGGATCAATGGCTTGCCTCCACCAGTAATCTTGTTTGGTTACGCGGAGTGTGATCCGAGAAACGACTTCATCGTACAGTTCCATGGGCATCCTCATGTAGTTGATGAAAGCTTCTGGATCTTCTTCTCTCAGCTCTCTCACCAATGTGTCGTACTTGCTGAGCAGCTACCTTCTGGATATCCAGGGCTTGACACAGTATCTTCTTTTTCTACCGGGTTGCAGTGCTCTTCTGTTCAAATAATTACTGGCAAACAGAGGGTCTTCTTCTCTACCTTCCATTTACATGAGATCAACCTGCTTTTGTTTGTTTGTTTGTTTGGAGTTTAACGCCGCTTTCAACAGCTTTGGTCATATCACGGCGGTCAGTGCACCTACCCATGTTTTCCTGGCTTTCCCACACCAGTACTTACACAACATTCTTTCGAAGCCACTGACTACTTTCTCACATAGATCAGAGGTGAGAGGCAATGGAAAACATCGCCCGAAAGAATGTCGCCGCAACCGGGTATCGAACCTGTGATCTCCAGATCACGAGTCAGATACGCTACCAATTGAGCTACCCGGCCGGGTCAGATCAACCTGCTGCAGAAGTCTCTGCCTACGTGTAGCATTCATGGTTGACCAGTCATGAATGACACACACACACATACAAACACACACCCACACACCCAGACCCCCCCGCCCCCACACACGCACGCACGCACGCACTCAATCACGCACACACAGGCATGCATGCATGCAGGCAGGCAAGCAGGCAGGAAGGCAGGAAGGCAGGCAAGCAGGCAGGCAGGCAGGCAGGCAGGCAGGCAGGCAGGCAGGCAGGCAGGAAGGCAAGCAGGCAGGTAGGCAAGCAGGCAGTCAGGCAGGTAGGCAGACAGACAGGCAGACAGGCAGGTAGGCAGGCAGGCAGGCAGGCAGGCAGACAGACAGACATGCAGGCAGGCAGGCAGGCAGGCAGGCAGGCAGGCAGGCAGGCAGGCAGGCAGACCGACAGGCAGGAAGGAAGGCAGGAAGGCAGACAGGCAGACATCCAGACGTCCCCTCCTAGTAATTGCTACTAGTCTTATATGTAATATATACTTGAAGTTAAATTGAAGTAGTGTAACAACACTGTCTGATCTACATGATCTACAATGTTCACATACTACATCCATAACTTAAGAGACAAGCTTAGTTTACCGAAATATAGTAATACAGAAAGACATACATGATGATAGACATGCATAGACAGATATACATATATAAAAAACGCATAGACAGATATACATACATAAAAACGCATAGACAGATATACATACATAAAAACGCATAGACAGATATACATACATAAAAACGCATAGACAGATAAACATACATATTGACAGACACAATGTCATGTTTATAAACATATAAACGAATAAATGCATACAAGCAGATTGACAGTTACACCAGCACATACACGGAGGGATAGACGGACATACATACATATATAAATAAACATAAATACAAACATAAACATAAAGACATAAATACAGATAGATATACACTCAGATAGACATAAATTCAGAGACACAGGAATAAATGCAGACATACATACATACATACATACATAATGATAGAGACGACACGATGATAGACATACATGATGATATGCATACATAGACATATATACTTACAAGCGTAGTCAGATACTTAGCTTAGTTTACCGAAATATAGTAATACAGAATGATAGAGACGACACGATGATAGACATACATGATGCTATGCAATACACAAACAGATAGACATACAAATACGTAGACAGATAGACTTATAAACGCATAGGCAGATAAACATACAGATTGTCTACCGCATGGATGTACATGCATACAGACAAACAGGCATACATGATGATAGACATACATTCATGATGATAGACATAAATTCATGATGATAGCCATACATGCATGATGATATACATACATGGACAGATAAACATACATAGACAGATAGACATAAACACACATAGATAGATAAACATACACATGCATATAGTCAGATTGACAGTTACACAGTTAGAGAGACATGCATTTAGGAGAAAGTACACCAGTGTGATACCCAAATGGATCGCAAATGTGCGTATTCCACGTTCGTTCCGCCTCGCAAACGTTCATGAGTTGCCCGATCCTAGGTTGTTTTGGCATTTGTTGGTAGAGGAAACTCTCCTCTATCAAACCATATCTTTGGTTCGGCTTAGATCACTATATTCCAGAAATAGACCAAGGCCCATTCGAATACGGTCTCACAAGAGTACTAATTAACTTGAGTGTAAATCAAATCGCATTGCAAATCTTCATATGAACAGACAGACAATAGATAGACAGACACACACAAACAAACAAACAAACAAACAAACAAACAAACAAACAAACAAACAAACAAACGCACACATACGTGCATTGATGTAGTTCTGAGGACGTTGACAGAGTTCTGCTCTTAGAGGACCAACAAGAAGGAAAGCGTTAAGGCTTTCAGACATTTCACAGATTGCTCCTCTTTAGGCCTTATTATGAGCCTCACAGGTAGAATCTATGTCATCCCAACCGTTTCTTTAAAACTCCTTTATGACATTTGGTCTATACTGCCCTACAGTCTGAGGACTTTCAGAGTATACCATCTGTGCGAGGACAGTGTCTTTTTTGTCTATGTATAGCATCTTTAGGAGGACATGGAAACGCTGTTCTTACTCATTCGATATTATGAGAAATTGAAGTAATTTATGTTGACACCGGTGTATATATATATATATTTGATTGGTCAATGGAAATCTTTATGACGAATTTTGATTGAACAAACATACACACACGGAGTAAATTGTGTATGACAGAAATACACAAATCACATCGCACAAACATTACGAGGACAACCATGTTTCTTAATGTTTAGAACGTAGTCCCCATAATGGTGATTTATATCAAGAAAACTTTCCGAGGACCTGAGTGTAAGTCCTCAGAATGTAAAAAGTCCTCTGACCGTTGATATGTATCCAATGTTCAGTCCTCACAACGTAGGCCATACACACGCACACACACACACACACACACACACACACACACACACACACACACACACACACACACACACACACACACACACACACACACACACACATACACACACACACACACACACCACACACACACACATACACACACAGACAGACAGACAGACAGAGAGAGACAGAGACACAGACAGAGACAGACAGACAGACAGACAGACAGACAGATAGACAGACAGACGGAGTGAAAGAAAATACAACAAAAAAATATAATTAATAATTGATGTCAGTATATGAGATGCACCGTAGCTGAACTTAACTAAATGTATTTGTTGATAATAGCTTCCCTCCAAAGAAATGCTAGACCGAAATGGAGAGAAAATCGTTCATAGGGAAGGGGTACAAAACACGTGCAGAAATATACCCACATCAACATATCTCAACAATTAATATATACAATATTACAAAAACAAACAAAACAAACATGACATAAAATAATACTGACACTATTTATTTAACCCGGTACGAAGTACTTGTAACTATTCCATACGTTATGTAGAAATAGTACCACATATTTGTCCACATATTTGTAAAACATATCATAATTGCTAAGCAGTACGCTGTTCAAGTTTGGATTCAAACCGAATAGAGATTCAACATACTCCTTACCATTCAAAGAATCTAGTATATTGAAAGTACTACTACCAAATTTGACTTAAGTTATTTGTTGAAAGGAATACATACAAACATTTAATCAGAATGTGCTCAGTCAAACTTGTTTTAATATCACTATTTCCACACCGTAAGCAATGGGAGAAATCAGAGCATGCCGTGTATGCAATTATTTGGGCGATAGAAAAACAAGCACGTAGCATATTCGGATTACGTTTAGCGTAGTCCCACACTGGATTAGCAGAGAACTGGACAATAAACTAAGACGTAATAAAAACAAACGTTTGGCTGTGCAGTCCCTTTCTAATCGACACACTATGCAGACAGCTATTAGTTAGAACCTGTGTATGAAGAGATTCAACTGAACAAGAATATGCTGTGATGTTTGTCAACGTATTATTTCTTGAAAAACATCAGGGCTCATTTTCATGCATGAGTTGCTTTACGGGTCTGTTCACCAGTTCGTGTGTATGTGATAATTCAATACGTGAGTGCGCCTCAAAATATCTTTTCCAATGCAGAATGTCATCAACTAGAACCTGTATATGTCGAAGTCCAAAATCAGGACCGATTTTCATATAATATATTCAGTTATCTTCCGTTCACCAGTATGAGTGTATATATGATAATGTCATGCGTGGACTAGCCCCAGAATACATTTACCTCTTACAGAAAGCCATCTCAACTAAAACCTAGGTACAGGTATTTATCTTTTCAACTGAACAAAGAATGTGCTGTGATGTTTGTCAACATTTATTTTGGTGCGTTTACTACGTTGCAAACATCAGGGCTCATTGTATGTTATCAAATGACAACCAATTGACGAACTTGATGAAGCTCTTTTGAATACGTTCAGATTCAGTTTCTAAAAAACAGAATAAAGTAAAGTAAACTAAATAAAACTTTTAGATTTCTTTTTTTTTCGTCAATTCGTCAACCAAATTGACGTGTTGACGAATTGACGAACTTGATGTAGTTCTTCTGAATGAGTGACGGCCAGGAGAATTGAAACAGGGCCTAATTTGCATTCAATACGTTCAGATTCAGTATCTGAAAGACAGAAATAAGTTTTTAGAAAAATATTTTGTTCGTCAATTCGTCAACAAAATTGACGTGTTGACGAATTGACGAACTTGACGTAGCCCTTCTGAATGAGTGATGGCCATGAAAGTTAAAAAAGGGCTTTATTTGCATTCAATACGTCTAGATATATTATCTTAAAGACAGAAATAAAGTTTTTAGAAAAATAGTTTTTTCGTCAATTTCGTCAACTTTATTGACAAGTTGACGAAATGACGAACTTGAAGAAGCTCTTCTGATTGACTGATCGCCATGAAACATGAAATAGGGCCTAATTTGCATTCAATACGTCCAGATACTTATCTAGAGGAAAGAAATAAAGTTTTTAGAAAAAATGTCACAGTTCGTCACTCGTCAATTCGTCACTCGTCAACCTAACTTCACGGACCTAAAAAAATGTCACAGTTCGTCACTCGTTAATTCGTCACTCGTCAACCTAACTTCACGGACCCAAAAAAATGTCACAGTTCGTCACTCGTCAATTCGTCACTCGTCAACCTAACTTCACGGACCTGTTTGACATAGGATTATCATTTTTTGTAAATCCAGTAATTTGATTTATGTATATTCTTACGTTATATTTACATCTATTTGACAACCTGTCCATCCACCTATCTGTCACAAGGTTTGATTTAATGTGTTATACTTATGGTAATTGGTATAGGACACGTAATAATAAAAAGTGTTCCTTGTATTTTATTTAGAATCCCTTGGCTTTAACGTTCATCCTATTACCATATGGACAACATTCGGACAGATAGCATTTGATGTTTGGGATACATGTGGTCAGGAGAGATTTGGACCTCTTAGAGATGGGATTTTTAAAGGAGGTATGCTTTACTGAGAATGCAAACAGTGTTAGGTTATGCCAATAGCAAAACCTTCATTATAGGTCCATATTCACCAGTCCCAAATTCTTGTTCTTAATTTTCGTTAATTTAATATTTAGAATTTTAGACTGATTATCAATTAAGAATGTTGGCGGATACGGGCCCATGCATTTGCGTCGAGGGAAGATTCATAGTCAGATCAGTGTCTTCCCTGTTCGCAAACTATGGAACAGTCTATACCAAATTTGTTTAAGCAAACTTATTTATTGATTAAAAAACATGGCCACTGGGCAGCATCAAAAAAGGGGAAAATGGCCAACTCTTAAAATTGCTCTACTCTGAAAGTGTATCTGATTTAAAGATAATTTGGCAGAAATGTACCTTACGAGACTCAATTTGTTCAAGACATATTGATTGGTTAAAGATATATATTCTTTATTTCCTCCAAAAATGAAGAGCATTACAACACATAGATTACAATAGATTACCTAACAAATAGTATCATACAAAAGAAGAAATGAACACATCAAGAAATGAAAAAGAGATCGAACACATAAACATGAAAATGTGAAACAAGAGGGCCATGATGGCCCTGGATCGCTCACCTTAATTATACAATGTACTGTTATGCAAAACACATCAAGACAATTATTCTGAATGCAACCTCCAGTGTTAACAATATTTTCCTTCATTTGGCTTAGTGATCTATAAATAATTTTTCTTCCTGATATGACCCATATTCCAACATGGACTAGATATCATCAAAACAACATTCTGACAAATTTTCAACTTGCTCAAAGTAAAAATGCGGCCTCCGGAGTTTGAACAATATTTTCCTTTATTGACCTTGTTTCTGACCCCCATATGAACCATATTCGAACTTGAACTACATATCTAGATGGAGTAATAGTTTCCAGATAAATAGTTGCGTGTTTAATACGACAACAGATATATCACCACGATGCTACTACGCTGCAAAAACGATAATGGCCTTCCCAATTTTAATAAAACTTTGTCCCGATTTGTGTTACGCTTATTTTTGTAAACAGCTGGTGAAGTGATTTAAGCAAAACAAACATACTATTTCCAATGAAGATCCGGTCGTGCGAAAGAGATACACTGTGGATTTTGTGAACATTATAGATCCAGATCAGCCTGTCCTTACACACTCACAATATCGTGAAACTGAAGTATAATTTATAAAATGGGACAAGAATCGAAGCTACATCATGATCGCCGAGTTTTGCCAGGTTATGCCTTCACATTCTTTCTTATATAAATAGCCTGGGTGTAGTAGTAGTACTAATAGCTTTCGTATCGTGTGCAGGCGGTCGCAGTTTTGCTTCCCGGCCGGGTCATGCAAAATTATTTTAACAATTGCATTATTTACTTCCTCTCATTGGTGCTCAGGATTTTCGGGTTAGCATTACGACTGACTAGTAGTGCTAGTAGCTTATCCCGGAATCGCCGAGATATAACTGAAAGATGTAAACTACGAAACAAACTAACGCAGATTTTAGAGTATTTCTCTCATTTTCTTTTTGTTCCTGTGTCTATAAAAATAAACAGGAATAACTTCGTTGAAAATAAACCAGAATAACTTAAGGCCCTGACACAATGTCATGATGGCGTACTATAGTAAGTTATCACTTCTGCAATGAACCAACAATGGCGTCGAGATTGGTCACATCCCCTTATATATCGCTATCGTATATAATGTGAATTAGTAAATATTCAATGTTTATACAATTCGTAAACTCTCCAGCGGTCCAATACATCTTGGTGTTAGGAATCAATACGTAGAAAATAAAGCAAACTTCCTTCAGAATTGAAAAGTTAAACCGGTTGGTCACACAACAAATGTTGTCTCTGAACCCTTTTGCTTGCTACACATTGTCCATAGGACGCCGCCATTATAAGTATATGCCTGTTCCTATATATAATGTTATGGTAGCGGCAGGTAACTCCAGACTATATTTTTGGTGCATCTCTTCAACGAACTTAATTGGCGAAACAGGATGAGATTATGTTCCAATTTTTTTCTTTGAACGTAGAATTCGTACAATGAACGCGTGGATATTCGAGAGGCCATGAAGGTCAAAAATACGTTACAGGGGGAAAAAACGCTCCATTTAATGATGTATTAAGATATTTGCAGGATAATTGTTTGTTAAGTATTGAACAATAGTTCATAACACGAACATTATGTAAAGTTTATTGTGTCGCTTCCTAGAAACTTCCACTTTTCGCGATATTCTTGACCCCAACCGTCGCCCTGCTCCCGCATCTGCGTACAATGAAAACTGAGGATGCACTGAATCACCCGAATCTCTACCGTCGGAATATATGTTATGCTTACATAAATACATATTTTGAAAAACACTGAAAGTTTTATTTCTTGGTGATGTATTTTGTATGTTAATTAACCTTGCAACATGTATTTGTTAGTAACGATAATCGGACTAAATTATCCGAAGATCTTCAGTTCTAGTTTAACCCCGTTTCCGGTTGTGCATGAAATATGCCTTAAAACATATAGGCACATATATGGAGAATTTCTAGAAATGAAGGTTAAATAAAAAATTAAATAGTTGGATAAATTGTTGCCATATGAGAAATTGCTCATCGTCTGCTTAAAAAATGCCTCTGCAAGACGAACGGATTTAAGAGTCAATGCCATACAGTTATTAACATTCAGGGTGGGCACACTCACCATTCGACTTTTCTCCAATCCACGAGTTAATCCGTTTCGACGAATTGCAGTTTTGGCTTTTTCAATATCAACCCCTCTATCATTTTTTGTCTTCGATTTTTGATTGACTTGAAATTACTACGATCAAATGACATATATCTTTTAATATATCATGAAATTGTCAGCACTATTATACAAATATTAAACAAAGCACTGCCAAATGTATACCTGCACAGTTATGAGTTGTGTTAAGTGTATAATGGTTGTCTTATTTCAATATACCGTTTTCAAATATAAAGGTGAATAACTCATTTCATGTGCCTTCATGTGTTAATATTATGTTTATATTGATGGTGCCTTATGGACCAAGCGGATCGGTTGTGGTAACTTTGCATACAACTCGTTATTCATGTATCCAAAATGTACGCAGGTCACGATACTAAACGATTGGTCTTACCTTTTTTATCTTTCAGGCGAGAATGAACGCGTCTGTAGTAAACGGCGATTGACACATTATGGCAAAATGATTTCAACGCTACTGAATATATTTGCCAAGATGTTTTAAAGTCTTCTGCTCGAGATGTGTTGTTTGTGGAAAAGAGTCAAGCGCATTAAGACAAAAGCTTGTAAAGAAGTAGAAGGTAAATTGTATTTTATAAACACTGTCGTCTACAACGTCTATTTAAAGTCAGATTGTTCAAATGAGACCGGTATAGGTATAGGTATATGTACATGTACCACGGCATGCGATTAGGGGTCTAACTGCATCCGTTTACAGTGAAGTCTCGGTGGATCCTCGGGTGAGCCTGTGCATACTGTATTCACTGTCTGCCTATATGATATATATATATATATAGGGAATATTATGTTGCAGTAGTGATGCCGGTTTTAGTATACAACGATGGTTGTGGACAATGGAAATCTCGCAAGACCGAAGGAGATATCAATTTGACTACACCGAGTAGACAATACAATGTCTCGAAACTGCAACGAAATATTCCTTTCAGTATATACCTAGTATAACTCTCAAGACAGAAAATAAGCAGTTTTCAATAATTCTCCGTCATGTCACGGCTGCCAGTTGACCCGTGTTTCCTAGTTTCTCTCACACCAGTATTCCACACTTTTGTCGGAATGAATATTTGCCGAATTAGGGATCGTACTCGCAAGCCCCGAATTGATAGCCCGAGTCGCTATCGGGGACCGGTTCAACGGATTTGAATAATTTGAACAAACTTGGAAGCATATATGTGCCAAACTATTTTTAAATCATGCCAGTTCTTTGGACAGGACCATTTCCCATTCCGTGGGACACTTGGCAGCAAGGCAAGAGCTTCGCATGGAATGTTATTGTTCTATCCCATCTAATAGAATATCACTTTAGGAACATTCCTATTAAGCATGGTCAAAACGGACTCCGTGGTTTAGGAAGAGGTATCTAAATATAAATTAATCTTAAAAGAAGTCCGTTGCTATGGTAACCAGGGTTTTCCACGTTAGTTAATTATTTTATCAATTTAACGAATTTGAATAAGTAATCAATAAAGGACAATGAATACGTAATCGCACATACGTTTCATTCGCCGTTTTTGTTTGGTCAGAAGTTATTCCTACGGCTGTTAAAAAATAGTGTACGCTTTGACGAGGCTATGCACATTGTATACATCTTTCTTTTGCCTTACTATGCGCTAGGCACATTATTCGATTTAAACCATGTGTGTTTGGTCGCGTAATGAACGTCGACGATAATTAGTATAACGGTCGTAGTAAACTTTAGTCTAAAAAACACCAGATGTGGTTAACGAACTGGAAAGCGATTATTGATATAATTAGGTCCAGACATGGAGGGAGAACTTGGTATACAGCTATTTTCATAACAATATATCCCTTATTATCCAACCAAATCCTATGATGTGGGTACTCAAAAGAATAGTCTCTTTCCGACGATTTGTTTAAGAACTCACAAACATGGAAGGAGGGTCAAATAATGATGTAGAACATAAAACGCCCAATATGTCGAGCTCTGGTCCATCCGATATACATGACGCATTTGCTAATGAAAGTTTAGTGTATTGATACAAATATATGAAATGCTTTTCTAGTAAATTGTTGAGAAATGGACTCATCTTGGTCAATTTACCGCTTCAACCATTGGTTTAACTAGTCTTACTTTGCAATAAATCAAGATATGAAATGAACAAATAAACAGAACAATTGCAAGTTTAGATGTAACAACGAGATGTGTTGCCCTTTCTGAACATCTAACGTGAAAAGTTAAATCACTTTGTGTTCAGAGATGACAGTGTCGATATCTTCTTAAGAATCTCTTTAAGCAACGAATGCCATTACACTTGTTAGTTTGAACTGGATTGCATATATCAAAAAATATTTTGGATCAATATTCCGTTTTAAATACCGTTATACATTATATATGCCTCGGATAATAGTAAATTCTCATTTTTATTTTTCAAGATGAACAGGGAAGTCGTTAATACTTTTTCTTTGTGCGTTTGCCTTTAGTCAACGTTTAAGGACCAGCAGACACTTAATTATCTTATTCAACTCTATACCACAAATATACAAACGACATTAATAAAACGTTGCAAAAATTGATTGAAAATCTAAATTAACACGGTACATATTGAATCAACTCGATTTAATGAGAAATTTCGATTATAATGCAATAGTTATGAGGTCGTCGTAAGACAAGGTACAATCGACCGTCAACAATAATCAGACTGACAAGGCAGGAGATACAAAACGACGTTTGGTTTTGAGGTAAGAGAGCGAGGCTCGGTAGTGGGATGTCGTGGGTTAGATCTCATGCCGAGGCATACCAAAGTCCTTTTAATGGCATTTCTTGGCACTGTGCTTGTTAGATATGGACTAAAGGTGTAATTTACTCAGGACGCGTCGTTATATAACTTGGAGACTAGGGTAGTTATATGAAAGTTAAAACAGATTGGTTGCACTTTTTTAAGTATTAGATTATTACAGAATATTTCAAATATTTCAATCAATAATAAAGATGCTATCGGTCAGTCTTCAAGCCTTCATGATCACAAACAGCATGGCCAATGTCAAACTAACAGAACCTGAAATTATAAAGGGCCGTTATAAAGATAAGTTTGGTATAATCCGGACAAACAGTATTGACCGCGTCAAATAAGTGTACGGCCTTGCGTTCAATTGGCACATCAACGGAACATGTTTCGCTCAAAGCCAGTAAGTGTCAGTAATTTTCCCCTATAAAACAAGACTTCGTCGAAACGGGTGTACGTATAACTGGTACAGTTCAGAGTGAATTGTATGCAAGGTTAACTACATTTACAAAACGGAAATAAGTACTTTGTTAAAAATAGATTAGCCCTATGTTAAACATTGTCATTTAATACGTGCCCGTTAAAACATTTTCACACCCTACCCGGTAAGTCTACGATGAAGGGATGCTATTAGGTATGTCTTCAATAGACGTACATGGAAGGTTTTGATGACTGATAGACTTACAGACTCACACGAGTCTCCCATTGTTGACAAATGCAAAGACCCGTTAACTGTTCAAGTACCCTTGCCTTGACAAAAACAAAGACCATTACCTTTACATGTATTAGTCTTACCATTAGCGCGAGTAGATCCTCCGAGAACAACATCTTTGATTATCAATCTTTTGCTGAAAGATGCAATTTCGGCACTATCGTCATCTGCATCGTTGCTAGAGAGTGCACGCCTCCTGTCTGAACCACAAGACTGAAGTATATATCGAGTTGTTATAGAGACATCGTTTCGACAAATGTGTAACCATTATTTGTAAGAAATATGACAAGTGTCATCCCATTTCAAAAAATAAAAGGAATATGGAACTTGGAATTCAAATACAACTGAAATTAATGTTGGTAAATGCAACCGAAATTTAGAATGGATTCAATCCATCTAACTTGTATTCCAGCTACTTGGATAATTTAACCCTTCTGATAAGCGATATATTTTAAATATAGAGCGAGACTCATTATTCGAAGTATCCTAGGGAAACAATTAAAATATTTACCAGTGACATGTCAAAACGCTAAAGTGTAATAAGACTTACAATAACACAGTCACTGCTGGAGATACAAATTTTGACAGTACAGTCTAAAACCACAACATCAGTGTCGAAGAACTTGAATGCATGAAATGTCATGTCGTAATCAACCTCGTGGGTTGCGACTGTCTTAGTAAAATCGGACACCAGATTGACATCATCGGAACAGCTGAAAAAGACAAGAAAATAAGCAAAACACCATGGAAATAGATTGTAAGTCTATAGAAACAGACATTGCTCGAGTGAGCAATTAAGTGTCTCGCCAGTCAAAAATATTATTTCCTACGATACATTGATTGATGTTTAACGCCATTTTTAACAATTTCTCAGTTATATCACGGCGGCCAGTTCACCTACTCATGCATTTCCTGGTACTCCACACAACAATCTTCCCAAGCAACTGGCTGCTTTTCCATATAGACATAGCCCATTGGTGGAAGAAGATTGACGCATGTCGCATTGACTTGTCAATCGTCGGAAAGAAAGTTGGCCGAGCCGGGATTCGAACTCACAACCCCCGGATTGACAGCCCGCGTCGCTACCGACTGAGCTTCCGGTGTTCGGCTCCTACGATACAAGATGATATAATTCGATCAGGGAAGATCAGTTGAACGAAAGAGAATAAAATAAGTGCATGACTTTCGTGAACATACCCGTCTGTGATGAGAATCTTAGAATTGCTTCCGCCTTTTGCAACACAGGTTAAAGGCTTCATGGTATAATTATCTGAAATGAGTATATAACTTGGATAACAATAATCGTATCAATTACACTGACAATATTTCTCTATTTAACTAATAGACGCTAATAAGTCTATTAGATGGATATTCTGGAAACAGACATCGAGAGAGTGTTGTAGAATTTACTTCAAATCGTAGAAAAATATTGAAAGTTATTTATCTTGGTTGCTAAATAACGGATGACTGCATGGAATATAATTATATGAGTTGGCTTTGAAAGCTCACCAAAATATGTACACATGTATAATGAAATGTCACTATCTTACTTGGTCCATTGATCTTGAAAGTCAGGTCCTGTCCTACTGTGGCCGTATTAACAACATTTACACCAAGAAAGAAGTCAGCGGTGATATCATAGTATGGATCCGATGATTCAACAGTGTGGTTAACGCTGGAAACCAAGTACGAGACGATTACGTGAATTCAACAGAATAAGTACATCATAATTATGGTAATATTGAAATTAGCTTAATCCACACTAACTATAGTCTAGTAGAATGATTGAAGCAGTTTAAGTCGTAACAGAGTTTACAGTAGATTAAACCAACTAAATCGCCCCGGCTGGTAAGAGAGTGTTATCTTATATCTCACTATAAATCAATCCAGGACATTTCAGACCACGACTTGGAATAATAATGTTGTGCAGAAAACGTTGACGAATCAAAGCAATGTTTCAACGTTCGTCGATAGATACTAATGACTTCAAGTAATATATAAGGTGAACCATGTGTTATCAAGACATGCACTAGTTATTCCGAACTTTATATGCAAAAATTTGTTCTGTATGAAACAAAAGCTTTAACGAATGAAATAAGCGAAATGTAAATACCTCACTTCAGTCAGGTTTCCAAACAAGGTTACGTTATAGTCACTCAAAGGGGCACACTGGAATGTATACTTGACACCTGCTCCTCCAATAATATCGTCATCACTCAAAGTTCGGTCAGAGAAATAGGCAGTGATATTGTTAGACTGTATGAAAGTGAGAGATATAGCTTATCGGATTAAATAATCATTTACATTAACATAAAACAAGAATCGCGTAGGCGCTTGTGAATGTTAAATGTATTGCGTCAAAAAATACCTTGAATGTTAGTGTATATATATGGAAATATAACAACTTAACCGTCTTGACAGCGATATTATAAATAACTAGGTTGGTTTTCATAGCTAGACTGGATTATAACAAACCATATCTACTTCCATGTTCAACTACAGTGGTTGAATAATGTAATCATATGCATAAGTTTTAGCACAGTATTCATGTATATGCATAAGTTTTGACACTAACTGAAACGAAGTATTTAAGCCTTCATCCATTTTCATTGACGACATGATCAAGTTTTAAAAATATTCCAAGAGAATACCGCGTGTGTTTGAGGAAGTAGTAAAGCTAACAACGAAGGAATATTCTGAAACATTTCGTAACAGGTGCCAAAAGACCTTAAACCCAAAGAACGAAAATACCCAACACCCAGGTATGGCTGCGTGCAAGTTGTGCTCAGAAAGCAAAAAGATATATAGCATTCCTATTAAGATGCATGTAGCTTAGAGACCTAATGTTCCCGTTCTAAATATCGTATGAAATGAGAAAGCTTACCGTAGAACCACAGGTAAAGATAACGGTAGCATGACCGTCATCAGTGTCTTGTGTACAATTCGTGATAGAACCGCTGCTAGAATAAAAAGCTCTGTAATAGGTGAAGACAGCGGAATTTGGATTTTTGAATTGAATCGTCTGATTTGGGAAACACTCTGGAATTAAAATAAATAATTTCATTCTTTATATGTACTTTGTACGTTATGAACAGATCATAAACTAGTTTTTTTATTTACAATGTTACACAAATTAGACTAGTCTGATTAAGCATGCTTAATATACTCCAGAAATATATATATATTGGGGGAAAAAATGGCCACAGACCCACTCAAATTAAACACATTTATATTTTTGGGATATTACCCAATGCAATTAACAACTTTTCAAATACACAATTATGCGTTATCAAAACAAGCACATACCAAGTGTTGCTCAAGTTCTATATATCAAACAGGTTATACTAATCATACTAAAATGTTAGCAGACGTGCCTCAGTAGCTCAAGTCTGTAGCATCCAAAAAGTTTCTGGAGATCACAAATGAAAGTCCGATGGAGTTTTGAATTTCATTATGGTTTAAAAAAAGACACTTTTATAAAATTGAACTCACTGAAATCATCGCCCATAACGTCACAAGCCATTACGACCAACATAACGAATACTGCAACTCTCAACATCTGTAAAATAAAACGAGTCCATTTAGAAATCAACTTGTAAATCCTGCTCAACCAATGTAGTTCACTTTTCGTGAAATACATTGGACTCGCGATATCTTGAGCAGAGCACAAGTCGATTACATCGTTTTAACTCGAACCATATCAATAAACGGATATCTTCATCAAAGCAGGGTAGTAGAAATCACCGATTGCTCATACTAGCAAACATAACTGCATCTGTCGTTTTCTTTTCAGGTTTTAAAATTGCGACTCTTAAAATGTACCAGTTAAATTGTCCATAGTTGAGATACTTCCAAATTACAGACGGTTTTTGAAAATGTGGGAAAAGGAGATACAGTCTCAACTCTAATTAACACTTTCATGTTATTTCATTCTTCAGCGTTATTATTAACTCGGAAATCTCTTGAAATAAAATGTGCACGGGTTAAATCGGTTTTACAATAAATGCGAAATTTGAGAGTTGGAAAACTAAAACTACATTTGTCCAGTTACACACCTTTTCCTTGGATGCGTTTTTTGAAAAAGTACAGAAGACATAATATCAGTTAAGCCTTTACCACTTACAGATGCTTTCCGATGCATCTGCAGAATACGGCTTTTGGAAGTTGTGGAAAAAGGAGTAATCCAAGTAATTTCCTCCCTTAACCCTCAAAGTCGTCAAATGTGCTGTATTCGAGAAATTGTTAAATGGTAATTTACCGTGGATCTAAACCGCCACAATTTGGTACAACAGTAACAAAAAGAAAACCTACCATTCTAAGCTATCTTCTTACGCTTCTCGCCGAGTGTCAACTAGTCAACCTTTCTGGAACGCCTGCTCTTTAAACTGATAATGTCTTCGGCGTCGGTCTTATTTATATAGTCATTTATGCTAATGCACGAGACTTTGAATACAATTCATGTGCTCGTGAACATTTTAATACCTGTAGTTGTGGACCTATGTCACAAGAAAATGAGCCCACCACGTGTTCCTATCTTTTATTCAATTTTTACAAATAAAATGTTTATCTTTTACAATAAATGCCAGATTTAAAACATGTGATTGTTTAAATTTCTGCTCTAGCAAAAACATAACTTGATACGGATCTACAATACTTTAATGGCATTGAATCAATTTTCCTAAGTCACATTTTTCTTTGACACAGTAATTTTACAAACAGTTGAAAGGGCTGACCAATATTCAATGGAATGACAGGAATTCGAAATGTTCACACACGATGTATCAGTCTCATTATCATGGTGAAGTGCCCTTGGAAAATGCACATTTCTAGTACTGGTTTGTTTACCAATGGATCATGAATGAGCGAACTGTCGCCGTGCTATAGGTGAACTACGGTTGAAAACGGCGTAAAATAGAAAGAATAAAAAGAAACCTCATCACAACCAGAGGTAACTTCGCTTGCTAGTATATATATATATCTGATAACTGCCCCATACAGGTTGAATCAAAATCGTTAAGTATATAACAGTGGAGATAACCCATATAGATAAACGAGATAGAGAAGCGGTGTTTGTCAAGTGTTCAGATTGTATAGTGTAAGTGTATGGCCTTTTAAGCAGTGTCGTCTGATCCAATATACGTACAGAGAAGAATTTTGGTCTGATGTTAAAAATATTGCATATTTTCGTGCGGTTGTAGGAAATCCAACAAAGTTGTTGTTTCGTAACATTTTCCCACGTGCAGAAGCTTTCTGACGTCTCTGCAACAGACAACTTTTGAAAACTTTTGTTTAAAGTGATCCCCTTTCTCATCCTTATTTCAATGATAACGTTTTTAAAACGTTAACCATACTACATGTGTACAAGTGCTTTTCTTAGAAATATCAATTTTGGTTAAATCTTTACCAGCCCTTGATAAAGTCGGTCGGGTATTGAGTGCTAGCAAGCCTTTATCACGTGCGCGCATGCCTTTTCCCAGGTTCCTAAAGACACATTGTGTAAACAACCGAGCCAAGGCAGACAATATGCGGCCTTATTGTATGCACGTTTTGCGAGGTCTCACATGAAGATGTATGCAAGTGACTTAAGGGGCTACAATCCTAGTTTTTGTCAGCATTTACATTCAAAATCTACATCGTCTACGCGGAAACTGAAGGCGCTGGCGAACCTATATATCTGTTTCACTTTTCCGCAGAGACAACACGACTGCCTTTTACTTGACACGGCTCAATGTTACCCAAACGTAAACACACTCACACTATCATGAACCGATTTATTGGGGTGTAACGCCGTTTTCAACAAAGTTTCAGTCATATTACGACGACCAGTTCACATACCCATGTGTTTCCTGGCTTTATCACACCAGTACAGTTAAGAACATCTTGAAATTGACAAATTAACCGTTCACGCTCCGCTCCGTTCCGTTCCGTTCCGCTCCGCTCACGTTCCAATCCGCTCTCAAAGCGTTCACTCATTCATAACATTGTGATTGCTTTTTTCCGTTCCGTTCAGATTGAGCGCTTTTTTACGCTCACTCGGAACGCTTTTTTTCGATCAAAATCCGTTCAACGATTTGATTGGCTTAAATTAATTTCGTTTCGTTTATATTTTTTTTTACTTAACCCTAAATATCAACAACAAATCGTATTACGAAAATTATCATATTAATAATATTTGTTACATTCTAATTCAATCGGATACTTGAGTGTCTTATAAAACAAAAGTTTAGTATACAAATATGACTTTTAACCCTTCACCGGATATAAACGCTTTCATACACGATCTCAATATAAACGATTTTCGAAAACCCTAATCGATTTCAATATAAACGGTTTTCGACGACCCTAATCGATTCTAATCGATTTCAATGTAAACGCTTTTCGACACCTTTGGAGTTTGAATGCTTCAAAAGTATATTTATCGTGTGAATAGGTCCTCCAAAAGTGTATCACAATACAATTTGTTTATTTACAAAGGGATCTCATACTTTAAATCATAGTGTTACTATATAAAGTTAAGTAAAAAGCGTCCAAACATGTATAGTGTTTAACAATTCAGTACCCAGGTTGAATGAAATGCGTCGGGAAATGATAAGCTTGAAAATACCTTGTTCCTATGAAAAATATCCATATGATAATATCCGTTTCCATTTGTAATTGTAAATTTTAATTATTTCACAAGGGTTTTCTAAAATTACCATTATGCACCATATACAGATTGAGTCGCGACACATAAAAATAGGCAATCAGTTTTGTTCCAAATCTTATAACAGCTGGTATCAATTTATTTAATTGTAATGCCGGCGTTTGATCATAACTGTTCTCAAAAGACTTCGATAATTGTTATGAGACGATTTACGAACAGTGATGATCCTAATCAGTCTTAACAGCAGAGCATATTGATCTGAATATTCCCAACTATCGGAAGGCGGGTTTTCATTTGACACGGTATTATTATGTGTAAACCACGTGCAACCCAGATCAAATGGAAAATTACTGACGCATGCAGTAAACATGACCTTGACAACAGGGCTTCATTTCTCCCTTTCTTCATATTAAATAAATCTGGAGCAGATGACATTTAAAACGAGAAAAAATTGCTCACAATGTTATGATCCCATGCAAACACAATGAAGCAACCCTGTATAAATCTATTCTTCTGCTGTAGAAATTGTCTATACGTGAGAAAGGGTTAAATAGTTTGAATTTTTTGTCAAGATGTTTTTAATTTCGTCGGCATAATTGTTGAAAGAGGAAAGGGTTTACTCACACGTGCAAAGTCGGTTCTTTGTTTGACCGATCACATTTCCGGTGTATACCAGTTTTGACAATCAAGTAAGCTACTGGGAAATACCTCTTTCACAGATGTAGATTCATATTGACGCAACTAAAGCTGACGAGTAAACATTGCAGCAAAAGGAGAAAGCCTAAATGCATTAAATTTAATAGATAACTTTTGCCACAATGATTTGAATTAATTCAGTAATTATACTTTCCTTTTTTTATAGATTTTCTTTATTTTTGTCTCGACATTTTCACAATCGTTTGCTGTGATTTGTTGTAATGGGGAAAGGGATGAACAGCTGACATAAGTGGTTATTGTTTTGATCTACACAATACCGGCGGGTCTTTGATTGATTGATCTAGTAAATCAGAAGGGCAATACAATGGGTCATTTACGGGTGCAGTTATGACACTTCCGCAAAACTGAAGCTGTATTTTTTTCTTTTTTGGCTTTACCCCGTATGACATTCAATCAGATATTTCTGATCTGGAAGTTGTTTCCGATGATTGTTCTTCTTCCGACAACAATCTTTTCTCTATAGGAGCTTGGAATAATGAGTTTCAACAACCAAGGGTAAGTAAACAAAGAACTAAATCGTCCTTGAGAATACGGGAAAATACGCAAACATGTGGAGACATTCGACTTTTTTTGGGTTAACAATTTTCTATTGCCGATCTATTTCTTCAAAAAGGAAATAGTTAGAAATGAAAACGTAAGGACATTAGACATTCAAAATATTTATATGGGATGTTTTAACATTTATTCTCGTGAAATCGACTTTGAATCATGACAGGAAGATGTGTGATTTCTCCATTAAGTTTTACTAATTTTACTCCTGTATGTCACAGAGTTGACTTTTGAAAACTTCGTAGAAATTAAGACATATTTCCTTTACGGAGTATCTGGTTTTAAAAAATTAAACTTGAAATTGCTGTTGTTATATTCTGGAGTAATTTCACTTGGTTTTTTTCCGCAATAACAATATTTGAAAAGGTAGACATGAGCAAAATACATTCATCATTTTCAAGAAAAAATAAAAAATAAAATTGCCCTGCTTTCGTCTCCTGTTTTGCTTCAGTTCTTTTCATGCTGAAATAGTGTATTTTACACCAATGTAAAGGTAATTTAATTTCCCACAATGTTTATACTGACATATAAAAGGTAGTTACAATATTTTATACAGATAGTTGGGTTTAATTAGGACAGGTGTCAAATTCTTATGATTTTCCCAATACCCTGTATGGAAATAGTGTACAGGCTTTTATCAGTAGTTTATTGACTATTGGTTTATCAAATAGATGCCTATATATGGAGATAATATAGGTAAATGGGCAGTTGGGCTATCCAGTAAAGGGTTAATAAAATAATTTCGTAAAATAATTATCGGATAGTTGTTGCAACCGTTCAATGAGCGAATGATTGGATTTTTGCAATCATTATGATTGTTTCGTTCAGAGCGCAAAATTCCGTTCCGCTCATAAAGCGTTCCAACTTCGTTCCAATCACGCTCACGATCCAATCACGTTCCGCTCAGATTGTCAATTTCATGATGTTCTTAACTGTACTCCATTCAACAGTCTTTCCAACTAGACAAGATGGGGTTTGAACTTACAGCCCTGGATATTCAGCCCGCATCGCTGCCGACCGAAAACCAAAATAACGGCTTAGACTTATACCCCGTTCACCGTTCACATAGCTCTGCGACCTTAAGCCTCAGTCACACATTCAGGAGGTTTACTGCCGTCCTTGATAGGACCATTCCCGATTAAAAAAATAAAAAGAATGATTAAGATCCTGTAGTAACGGGAACGGGGTATAGGTATAATCATCACTTCTACAGCCTTGCTGTGTAAGCCGGCTTTTATAGCGACGTTGGTAGATTGGTTGACCTATTCTTTAAAAATATTCAAAAGCCTGATTAAGATCCCGTTGTAACGGGAACGGGGTATAGGTATAATCATCACTTCTACAGCCTTGCTTTGTAAGCCGGCTTTTATAGCGACGTTGGTAGAGTGGTTGACCTTTTCTTAAAGTTAAGCAACGTTCATCGCGGTTAGTGCCTGGATGGGTGACCCGCGATGGCTTAACGTCGGTACACGTTACAAATGGTGGCAGCGGTTGGATTTTGGGTTGATATCACCATCATCCCCGAACCCCAATGGTTCCCAGTGAGTTTACATAGCTCTAGTGTACTGCTTGTGTTCAGTTGTGTGACTTCGGGTCGAAGTCAAGAGAAAAGGAGGAGAAATGTAACGGGAACGGGGTATAGGTATACATATCACTTATACAGCCTTGCGGAAGACATCGTTACAAAACTGTTTCACGTGATACTCTCGTTCTATAAAAGTATCGTCCGACGGCGGATTCTAACTTCATCCACAGCAGTTCTACAATGAGCCATCAGTTATTGGCAGATTGTCTCCATTTAAATTATATAATTTCATCTTTATAAGGAGTAAGTTACCTCACTATGCCTGCTAAGAAGCAGCCTGTGTCTGCTAAGAAAAAAGCTGCAAGACAACTAAGGAAAATGAAGCCTGGTGTAGTGGGGCAGGCGATAACCTCTGCAGCGTACTCATCAATGATGGCTTGGCATACTTCATGGACACATATTGACATCATGGTACAGGCAAATGTCAGTTCTGGATCAATGGCTTGCCTCCACCAGTAATCTTGTTTGGTTACGCGGAGTGTGATCCGAGAAACGACTTCATCGTACAGTTCCATGGGCATCCTCATGTAGTTGATGAAAGCTTCTGGATCTTCTTCTCTCAGCTCTCTCACCAATGTGTCGTACTTGCTGAGCAGCTACCTTCTGGATATCCAGGGCTTGACACAGTATCTTCTTTTTCTACCGGGTTGCAGTGCTCTTCTGTTCAAATAATTACTGGCAAACAGAGGGTCTTCTTCTCTACCTTCCATTTACATGAGATCAACCTGCTTTTGTTTGTTTGTTTGTTTGGAGTTTAACGCCGCTTTCAACAGCTTTGGTCATATCACGGCGGTCAGTGCACCTACCCATGTTTTCCTGGCTTTCCCACACCAGTACTTACACAACATTCTTTCGAAGCCACTGACTACTTTCTCACATAGATCAGAGGTGAGAGGCAATGGAAAACATCGCCCGAAAGAATGTCGCCGCAACCGGGTATCGAACCTGTGATCTCCAGATCACGAGTCAGATACGCTACCAATTGAGCTACCCGGCCGGGTCAGATCAACCTGCTGCAGAAGTCTCTGCCTACGTGTAGCATTCATGGTTGACCAGTCATGAATGACACACACACACATACAAACACACACCCACACACCCAGACCCCCCCGCCCCCACACACGCACGCACGCACGCACTCAATCACGCACACACAGGCATGCATGCATGCAGGCAGGCAAGCAGGCAGGAAGGCAGGAAGGCAGGCAAGCAGGCAGGCAGGCAGGCAGGCAGGCAGGCAGGCAGGCAGGCAGGCAGGAAGGCAAGCAGGCAGGTAGGCAAGCAGGCAGTCAGGCAGGTAGGCAGACAGACAGGCAGACAGGCAGGTAGGCAGGCAGGCAGGCAGGCAGGCAGACAGACAGACATGCAGGCAGGCAGGCAGGCAGGCAGGCAGGCAGGCAGGCAGGCAGGCAGGCAGGCAGACCGACAGGCAGGAAGGAAGGCAGGAAGGCAGACAGGCAGACATCCAGACGTCCCCTCCTAGTAATTGCTACTAGTCTTATATGTAATATATACTTGAAGTTAAATTGAAATAGTGTAACAACACTGTCTGATCTACATGATCTACAATGTTCACATACTACATCCATAACTTAAGAGACAAGCTTAGTTTACCGAAATATAGTAATACAGAAAGACATACATGATGATAGACATGCATAGACAGATATACATATATAAAAAACGCATAGACAGATATACATACATAAAAACGCATAGACAGATATACATACATAAAAACGCATAGACAGATATACATACATAAAAACGCATAGACAGATAAACATACATATTGACAGACACAATGTCATGTTTATAAACATATAAACGAATAAATGCATACAAGCAGATTGACAGTTACACCAGCACATACACGGAGGGATAGACGGACATACATACATATATAAATAAACATAAATACAAACATAAACATAAAGACATAAATACAGATAGATATACACTCAGATAGACATAAATTCAGAGACACAGGAATAAATGCAGACATACATACATACATACATACATAATGATAGAGACGACACGATGATAGACATACATGATGATATGCATACATAGACATATATACTTACAAGCGTAGTCAGATACTTAGCTTAGTTTACCGAAATATAGTAATACAGAATGATAGAGACGACACGATGATAGACATACATGATGCTATGCAATACACAAACAGATAGACATACAAATACGTAGACAGATAGACTTATAAACGCATAGGCAGATAAACATACAGATTGTCTACCGCATGGATGTACATGCATACAGACAAACAGGCATACATGATGATAGACATACATTCATGATGATAGACATAAATTCATGATGATAGCCATACATGCATGATGATATACATACATGGACAGATAAACATACATAGACAGATAGACATAAACACACATAGATAGATAAACATACACATGCATATAGTCAGATTGACAGTTACACAGTTAGAGAGACATGCATTTAGGAGAAAGTACACCAGTGTGATACCCAAATGGATCGCAAATGTGCGTATTCCACGTTCGTTCCGCCTCGCAAACGTTCATGAGTTGCCCGATCCTAGGTTGTTTTGGCATTTGTTGGTAGAGGAAACTCTCCTCTATCAAACCATATCTTTGGTTCGGCTTAGATCACTATATTCCAGAAATACACCAAGGCCCATTCGAATACGGTCTCACACGAGTACTAATTAACTTGAGTGTAAATCAAATCGCATTGCAAATCTTCATATGAACAGACAGACAATAGATAGACAGACACACACAAACAAACAAACAAACAAACAAACAAACAAACAAACAAACAAACGCACACATACGTGTATTGATGTAGTTCTGAGGACGTTGACAGAGTTCTGCACTGAGAGGACCAACAAGAAGGAAAACGTTAAGGCTTTCAGACATTTCACAGATTGCTCCTCTTTAGGCCTTATTATGAGCCTCACAGGTAGAATCTATGTCATCCCAACCGTTTCTTTAAAACTCCTTTATGACATTTGGTCTATACTGCCCTACAGTCTGAGGACTTTCAGAGTATACCATCTGTGCGAGGACAGTGTCTTTTTTGTCTATGTATAGCATCTTTAGGAGGACATGGAAACGCTGTTCTTACTCATTCGATATTATGAGAAATTGAAGTAATTTATGTTGACACCGGTGTATATATATATATATTTGATTGGTCAATGGAAATCTTTATGACGAATTTTGATTGAACAAACATACACACACGGAGTAAATTGTGTATGACAGAAATACACAAATCACATCGCACAAACATTACGAGGACAACCATGTTTCTTAATGTTTAGAACGTAGTCCCCATAATGGTGATTTATATCAAGAAAACTTTCCGAGGACCTGAGTGTAAGTCCTCAGAATGTAAAAAGTCCTCTGACCGTTGATATGTATCCAATGTTCAGTCCTCACAACGTAGGCCATACACACGCACACACACACACACACACACACTTATTATGTTAAAATCAAATTTGAAAAACTGACATGACTATAGGGGATATAATTGATGCCTCAATATACCTTAGTATCATAAGAGTTATGTAGTCAAATACTTAAGTACAATAACCTTTATCTCACATAGTATGTGTATACATGTATTTAACATAATTACACTATGTTAAGTTATAACAAACACCTATTGTATGATTTACGAATTATGATGAATCTTATTGTAAACCAACAAGAGAGAATCAGATGAGTATTTTAGAAAGTCTACTTTTGTGTGCTGTTTTTAAATTATATATCATGTTATTATGTTATTATTAATTATAACTGGTCATTGTTGTTGTTGTTTATTTTTGCAAACTGAAACTATATAGTCACCCCCCATTTCCTTATACAATATTTGTGCCATAAATATTTCTTATGAAACTATATAATCTTATTATTTCTTATAGTGTAAGTTATAGAGTATTTCTTAATTTGTCCCGTCGCGAGAAAACCAACATTCATGGCCTCTGCGTAATGTATCGACCCCAGATCAGTCTGCTCAATCATCGTAGAATAATCAAGGCCGTCACATTCCGTCTGAGGAGGATAGAAGTATAAAGTAGTGATTCCTGAAACAGAAAATCCTTAGGAGTTGAAAAGTGTTTGTACTGCTTAGCCTGCGCGGCATGTTAAAACTGATCAGGGTCGATACTTTACGCAGAGAACACAATGTTAGTTTTCTCGCGGGACGACTCATTTGTAAAACAAAAAAGATATACATACGGTAAATTTCCATGAAGCAGATTGGTGTGTACACACTGACATCGTGTGTCCTTTAAACCTTTGTAAACCAGTCTTATCATCTAGACGCTTTCATATATTTAAACAACTACAAAATAAAGCGTTTATAATATTGAGATTTACAAGCTCTTCTGGTTTTTGGTCTCGCGAGCTATTTATAGAACCTTTTGGAATTTCCAGATTTGAGTATCATCAGAGTTGCCGTTATTTGCAAGGCAGAACGCGCAATGATATTTATTATCTGCCAAATCATGACGAAGATAATATTTACATATTTTAACTCTATGTAGATAATGTCTCGATAAAACTCAAATATTAGAAACAATCCGGTACCAAAGTAGCACGACATAATTATTATTAATCACGTCTCTGCATCAATGATGGAACTATAACGGATGTGAGTAAATTAGTTTGCAATAAGGAAAAAAAATATCAACCGATTGTTCAAAACCGACTATGTAAATATTTTTCGTTGTTGTTGTTTCTGTTAGCATTGTGGCGATTGTCAAACCAATCGCCACAAAAACAGATTACCCTGCGAAATCAGGGTTAATCACACGGTGTTGTAACCTTTATTGTATTCAGTTAACCGAAATTAACTTTTCAATGTTAATAACTCTTTTGATTTCCCTAAAGAAAATAGATGTATGAATCATTTGTAGAGTTAGAGTTCAGCGCGAGGGCGTAACAGAAATGATATACATAGGACCGTGGACTAGTTAATTTTAACTAAGATACACATAATAGATATAGAGAGTGGAGGAAACCGGTGCGCATACAAGTGATGAGAAGAAATACAGAGATAGAGATTGAGAAAAATAGAGAAAGAGAAAGAGAGAGACACACACAGAGATATATATATATATATATATATGAGCACCGCTCCAGGAAAACCGGGCTTAATGACATTATTGATGACGTTGAGAAAATGCGATTAAATGACGTCACATAGCAAATAATTTGCTGTTTTTTTTAAACAAACAAGGAAGTAACAACACAACGGATTTTTTGTCTTAAAACACATAACTTTGCCAAAGATAGCTGCCATGGAACCTGATAGTGATTTGGAGGTAAGTTAAACATTTAAATTTAACACTTTGTATTTATGTATCAATAAATTTGAGTGTTTATTTGCTTCACGTTGCGAACAGGTCAAGCGGACAAGTTACCTATTTTATTTGATAGACACCCGTGCTGACATTGTACATGTTTAAATTAGCCAACTACAGTTATTGATCCATTAAAATATTTCCCTTACTGGAAACACAGAACATGTTAGAATTGGATGTTATGCATGCTACTACTACTCCCCACCCACTACAGGCTTCACACATTATATATTTCTTTCATTTTCATTAAAATTTATGAATAATTTTAATATTATGACTTTTACAATTGACATGCACTGAAAAGTATTCTTATAATGTAAAACACCGCATTTTTGTTTAAATCATTGTTATCTGTGGTGTACACGCAACGTTAAATACGATTACAGTGAAGCTGTTTAAGTGTATTGTGTCGTTAGTCCAGTGGTTAAGATGGTGGAATAAGAAGCGCACTATCCGAGTTCGCATAGCAATGGATCTCTTTTTTTTTTTTATTCTTCCACATGACATGGAAACAGGGGCACATGAGTTGTCATTCTCACGATTATTATAATTTATGAATAAAGTATTTTTTCAATTAATATGCAATTATTCAAATGTCAGAATAGTTTCAGCTAAGGAATAATTAAGTTCTAGTTCGTGTGTGTAACTATATGTATCACTCTGTTCTTCCTATAATATTGACGACGTTGAAAACACTTAACAGATCAGGCCCATTTTTTCTATCACTTACATATTATACATAATATAATATTAAAAGCTTTATACACTCACACAGTCATAATCTTTCTTCGTTGTCAATTAAGGTAAAGAAATGAAAAATTAATGCATCAATTGTGCATCAAATCTAAAACTTGACACTTTCTTAAAGAGTCCTTTTTAACTTTTTAGGAACTTGAGAGTCTGTTCTCTGATCATTTTGGGCGAACACCAACAGCGTCACAGGCCAGTGGATTTTCAGAACAAGCTGAGGACGAGATTATTCTGGATGAGGAAGAGGAACCAGAGCAGAACTCTATAGCAGATGATGTGGACATACGGGCGCGAAGGTTCATGGAAACAATCCACGACTCGGATGACTACATTGATGATGATGATGTTTTAACGCTAGATGATGATCCAGACTTAAATACTATTCGTACTATGAAGTCTTCTGGTTGTGGCTGCCATAGAAACTGCATCTCAGTTCTCTCTGAAAGTGAAATCTATACACACGTGCTGAACATTCGTGAAATGAGCAGGTCGGAGAAAGAAATGTATGCAATGTCATCCTTTACAGACAATAATGATAAAGAGAAAACAAAACGGGGTAAGAAGAGGCAGAGGCTTAGCCACGATTTCAATTTTCGAGGGAGTCATGTATGTAAGAGGGCATTTATGCTCCTCTTTGACGTCGGCAAACACAGCCTGCAAAATTTAATGAAGCATGTGAGCGAGAATGGTGTTGTTCCCCGCTGTCATGGTAATACTAACAAACGACCATCTAAGTCGCTTCACTTTGAGGACATACAGTTTATTATTATTAATTTCAGATTATGCATATGAGTTTGGCATACAACAGCCCGCTGCTCCACGTGGACGTGACAATACTGCACCTGTGTATCTTCCAAGTGATGCAACTAAGGTCATATTGCACAAGACATATGTTGACAGTTGTGCAGCATCAGATCCTCCGTGTCGTACTGTCAAATACTCCACATTCAACAACATTTGGAGACATTCATTAGCACATATTAGAATTGCGACTCTACGTGACGACGTATGTGCCACCTGTGAGAAATTGAGAAAAAAGGTGCAGGATTCCGTAACTGAGGAAGAAAAGCTTGAATCTGCTAATTGCCTGAAGGAACATGTCCTCACTGCTCAGAAGGAAATGGAGAATTACAATGCCTGTATTAAGCGCGCAAAGGAATCACGAGGCAGCGGAGAGGCTGATCCTTACGTCCATTATACGTTTGACTTCAGCCAGAATGTGTGTACCCCATCATTCCAGACAAATGGGACCAGCCTACTTTGCTACTTTAAGAAAGGTGCAGGTTTTCGGTTTCCGAATTGATGGAGTACCACGGCAGCTGAATTTTCTTATTGACGAGCATGAAACCATAGGATCAGACGGCACATTAACGCATGGCCCAAACGCTGTGATTTCGATGATACACTGGGCTATGGAGACATACCATACCGGCGAAACAAAATGTACTATACATGCCGATAACTGTCCAGGTATGCTTAAAGGAATACGCTTGGCTGAGTCTAAACTATATCCCTTAATAGCCCTACAGTAATGCATCATTTTGATGTAATTAATTTTGTTTTATATGCTGTAACTACCAAGATATATGCTTTTAAAGTTTGTGTTTTCACGTCGTGTCGATCAGCTATGGGCGCCGCCATATTGGTCTATTTATAGCTTACTGTGACGTCATAACCCCTCATTCGTTTTTCACTATAGGTACAGATTAGAAAATTTTCAGATCGCCATCTTATCTTTTAAACAGTCAAAACGTCGAATTGATAAACAAGAAAAAACGGGAGTCAAAACGTCGAAAGGGAAAATGTATAGAATAATTCTTATATATGCTGTTTTATAAAGTTTTACCGCACAATGTGATAAGACAATACTACAATTAATAAAATATCTTTAGTCATATACGAAACGTACATTTTTCGAAACTTTTCTGTCAATGCAATTATAAAGGAGAAATTAAATAAAAGGAATAAACAAGAACACATCAATGAATGGTTAACTTTTAATTTTAGTTATAAAGCCGATTAAAGTAATGACGCCTTCTTAATATTTTCAATTAGATTAAATAATAATCAGTACAACACAAACTTTCTAATGCAATACCAGAAAAGGAGAAACTGCAAAAAAAAAAATCCCTCAAATAAACAATAGTCGATGCCTTATGAAAACGTGGGGAGAAAAGAAGCAGTTACTTAATTACAGCATATGGCTGAGAAATTGTTAAAAACGGCGTTAAACCCCAATCAATCCCAAATACAGATGCTTTCTGATGCCTCTGCAGCAGACTGCTTTTTGAAAACATGGTGACAAAATATGAAATTGCTCCTTTTGCAATCATGTTATCTATTATTAGTCATAGGTTTTCCATGCAATTATTGAGAATTTCTGCAGCAGACACTTTTTACCAAAACGTTTTCAACTCTTTACATATATTATATCCTTCAACCCTTTCCCTAATATAGACAATTTCTGATGCCTCTGCAGCAGATGGCTTTATGAAAACATAGTGACAAAAGAATAAATTGAACAAAACATGCAATTACTCCTTTTGCCACAATATTTTCCACTTTTAGTCATAGATTATACATTTAATTATAAAGATTTTCCATTTTTTTACAAAATATTACACAATCTGTTCAAAGTCGTCTGCTGCAGAATTGTAGTATGAGGAAAAAGGTTATTACAGGTTTACCCAAAATTTGCTTAGATGTTTTCAAAGTGGTCTCCTTGAATTAAAATGGGGATATGCATGAATGATTTTGATATTTATATGACTGTAAAAAAGAATGAAAATCAGGAGAAAGTAAAATATAACATTTATTGTTATTATCAACTGATTTATTTTTAATAAATGTTCTTGCTTATAAATGGCATTTCTTTTAATTACAAAAAAAACTACAAAAACTTATGACCCATGCTGTGCAGAGGGTGGTGTGCTTGGACTGACCCTTGCATAACAAAAGAATACTATCATTGATTGACAGTACTTTATGGTTGGTCCCCTGCTGTGTGACCATCTGGCTGTGATGTACAGGCACACTAGTGTGTTTTATGACACTTTGATGTAATCTTATCAGCTTGTAAGTTACTTGATGATAATGATTTTGATTTGACAATTTTTATAATTTTGAAGAAAACAAATGATTTATAAATAATAGTGATTCTCTATTCCAGTAAAACAGTGTTTCTTAACTGAAACTGTCCATATAATGGAATAATATTTATTGATAAAAATATCCTTTATTGAGAGTTTCTGTATTTTGGATTTTATAATTTCAAAGTCATATGCTGTAGATTATAAAGAATTATATTTTAATTTATGCTAAATGATCTTCACACACTACCATATGTTTATAGTCACGAAATGTTTCAATCCGAAGTTTTCCATTTTTCAAATTGTCAATCCATTTTTTGCACAATTTTCTCTCTTTAATTCCCTTTTCAGGTTTCGGAAACCGAAAGAGGCTTTTCTTGCCATTTCCCTGTCTGTTTGTGCAGTGAATTGCCTGGCACTGAGGCATTGTTCATTCGCTTGTACAAATTCCAGTAACAAAACTGTATGGTTTTCGTAACACTACCCCACCCACAATATCCTTCACGAAGGGGCCATGATTTAGTCGATTTAGTACACTACAGAAACAAATATATGCACCAAGAACTCTTATTTGAGCAAGTAATTTTACGTTAAAGTATTTCACAAACTATTATAAATTCTTTTTATAGTTACGATGTTTAATTTTTAATTTCGACCACCGGCTATGTGTATACTTTACTGTGTGATAAATGAACCGATGAGGGGTTATGACGTCACGATTCTTATCAGAATGTCTCGCGATCGACTGATAAGCAAACAATGGCCGCGCCCATTACCGGAACCGAAAAGCACTTTTAGTCGTCTTAAAATTGCAATTTCTTGATTATAAGGTGTTTGTTAATGAAATGCATCTAAAATAAATTTAGTTGAGATCGATATCTTTCATATCAAAGCGGGTTGTTTTCAGCCGAGCGTTGTCCTTTAACTTCTTCTGGCATCTTAACATATACTAACTTTTTATTTTCTTGCAACCGGACAGTAGTGTAATACATCTTAACAAAGTTGACGGAAGTACGAATACAATGTCAAATACATCGTAAACGAAGCAGGGAGTGCTTATGTTTATAGATGCTTCTCTGTAATGCTCACAAGCATATCAAAGCTATGCATCCATTTTCCCTCCATATTTACCTCTTTAAAGGTTTTTACAGTACTATTGTAACGCTAAAAACTGATATATTTAATCACTTAATGCATGCGTTCAGTTTTATATATGTATTCTAGTTTTAATGCTTTTTAGATCACCTGAGCCGAAGGCTCAATGTAATCTATTCTGATCACTCTCTGCCGTCGTCGTCCGTTGTTAACTTTAATCATCATCTCCTCCTAGACCGAAGAAACAATTTCCACAAAACTTCACAGGAATGTTCCTTGTGGTCCTCTTTCAATAGTTCATAGATTTAAATTCAATTGAGATCTTTGGTTGCTGCGGCATCAGAAAGGGGGCAGAATGTCCAAGTTTAAAAAAAATTCTCCTCCGAATCTTCTTTTCCGATTGCAAGATTATTTGGTAGAAATTCTTTTAATGGCCGGCCCTCTGCAAAGACTGTTCAGGCCATAGTGATTTTGTTGAAAAACAGGGCAGCGAAGCAGCATCGGGAAAGGGGCAAAATGTCAAACTTTATAATTCCATTCTTATTAAAGTTGTTGTTAGATTTCAAGATACAAATGGCCTTTACTGATAAGCTATTTCTTTAACAGTGTCCAATCTTTGCAGTTTTATTTGCACTCCTGATCAAATTTGCAGTTAAATATTTGCTGCTAATTTACTATCACTCAGGTGATCGATCTATTGCCATCTTGGCCCTCTTGTTTAACATTATTTCATTTATATTACGGCGACAGTTCATTTATTCATGATCTCTGGGTAAACAAACCAGTACGAGGCTAGAAAATGTGCATTGCCAAAGGGCACACCACCCTGACCGCTGCGCCTGTGGATCGAACTCGGGACGCCCAGTACCAAAGCCCCGATGCTTACAAATCGACCATATAGTCGTTTGAAATGTATGTTTTAGTAAATAGTAGCTTCTTATAAAATGTGGACATAAATGTGTTAAAGATTACTGCTATGGATAATTGTGTCAGTCTAGCTATTTTATTATGTTTGAAAACATTCACAAGTAATCATTTGTTTCAGGTCAAAATAAAAATAAGTATGTGATGGGCTACTTGTCTTGGCGCGTGATGACGGGCAGGCACGAGATCATTGACTATATGATGCAGGTCCCAGGTCACGCTCGTTGTTTGGTGGACAGTGGTTTTGCCTCTTTAAAGAAGCTCTACAGGCGAACTGATTGTGACTCTAGAACAGCTAGAAGAGGTGGTAAACAAGTCATCTTCGACAAACGAGGCTATTCGTTACCCAACTTGGCAGTGGAGGGACTGGAAAACCTTTTTGGAACCAGTCATCAGACCAGTGACCGGAATAAGGTAGGTAGAATTATTTGAAACAGTCTTTTGTCTGCAAAACATCTGAATTTCATAAGTCGAACAAAATCACTATGGCCTGAACAGTCTTTGCAGAGGGCCGGCCATTAAAAGAATTTCTACCAAATAATCTTGCAATCGGAAAAGAAGATTCGGATGAGATATTTTTTTAAACTTGGACATTCCGCCCCCTTTCTGATGCCGCAGCAACCAAAGATATCAATCGAATTTAAATCTATGAACAATTGAAAGAGGACCACAAGGAACATTCCTGTGAAGTTTTGTGGAAATTGTTCCTTCGGTCTAGGAGGAGATGATGATTAAAGTTAACAACGGACGACGACGGCAGAGAGTGATCAGAATAGATTACATTGAGCCTTCGGCTCAGGTGATCTAAAAAGCATTAATACTAGAATACATATATAAAACTGAACGCATGCATTAAGTGATTAAATATATCAGTTTTTAGCGTTACAATAGTACTGTAAAAACCTTTAAAGAGGTAAATATGGAGGGAAAATGGATGCATAGCTTTGATATGCTTGTGAGCAATACAGAGAAGCATCTATAAACATAAGCACTCCCTGCTTCGTTTACGATGTATTTTACATTGTATTCGTACTTCCGTCAACTTTGTTAAGATGTATTACACTACTGTCCGGTTGCAAGAAAATAAAAAGTTAGTATATGTTAAGATGCCAGATGAAGTTAAGCATACCTGGACAGTTATCGGCATGTATAGTACATTTTGTTTCGCCGGTATGGTATGTCTCCATAGCCCAGTGTATCATCGAAATCACAGCGTTTGGGCCATGCGTTAATGTGCCGTCTGATCCTATGGTTTCATGCTCGTCAATAAGAAAATTCAGCTGCCGTGGTACTCCATCAATTTGGAAACCGAAAACCTGCACCTTTCTAAAAGTAGCAAAGTAGGCTGGTCCCATTTGTCTGGAATGATGGGGTACACACATTCTGACTGAAGTCAAACGTATAATGGACGTAAGGATCAGCCTCTCCGCTGCCTCGTGATTCCTTTGCGCGCTTAATACAGGCATTGTAATTCTCCATTTCCTTCTGAGCAGTGAGGACATGTTCCTTCAGGCAATTAGCAGATTCAAGCTTTTCTTCCTCAGTTACGGAATCCTGCACCTTTTTTCTCAATTTCTCACAGGTGGCACATACGTCGTCACGTGGAGTCGCAATTCTAATATGTGCTAATGAATGTCTCCAAATGTTGTTGAATGTGGAGTATTTGACAGTACGACACGGAGGATCTGATGCTGCACAACTGTCAACATATGTCTTGTGCAATATGACCTTAGTTGCATCACTTGGAAGGTACACAGGTGCAGTATTGTCACGTCCACGTGGAGCAGCGGGCTGTTGTATGCCAAACTCATCTGCATAATTTGAAATTAATAATAATAAACTGTATGTCCTCAAAGTGAAGCGACTTAAATGGTCGTTTGTTAGTATTACCATGACAGCGGGGAACAACACCATTCTCGCTCACATGCTTCATTAAATTTTGCAGGCTGTGTTTGCCGACGTCAAAGAGGAGCATAAATGCCCTCTTACATACATGACTCCCTCGAAAATTGAAATCGTGGCTAAGCCTCTGCCTCTTCTTACCCCGTTTTGTTTTCTCTTTATCATTATTGTCTGTAAAGGATGACATTGCATACATTTCTTTCTCCGACCTGCTCATTTCACGAATGTTCAGCACGTGTGTATAGATTTCACTTTCAGAGAGAACTGAGATGCAGTTTCTATGGCAGCCACAACCAGAAGACTTCATAGTACGAATAGTATTTAAGTCTGGATCATCATCTAGCGTTAAAACATCATCATCATCAATGTAGTCATCCGAGTCGTGGATTGTTTCCATGAACCTTCGCGCCCGTATGTCCACATCATCTGCTATAGAGTTCTGCTCTGGTTCCTCTTCCTCATCCAGAATAATCTCGTCCTCAGCTTGTTCTGAAAATCCACTGGCCTGTGACGCTGTTGGTGTTCGCCCAAAATGATCAGAGAACAGACTCTCAAGTTCCTAAAAAGTTAAAAAGGACTCTTTAAGAAAGTGTCAAGTTTTAGATTTGATGCACAATTGATGCATTAATTTTTCATTTCTTTACCTTAATTGACAACGAAGAAAGATTATGACTGTGTGAGTGTATAAAGCTTTTAATATTATATTATGTATAATATGTAAGTGATAGAAAAAATGGGCCTGATCTGTTAAGTGTTTTCAACGTCGTCAATATTATAGGAAGAACAGAGTGATACATATAGTTTACACACACGAACTAGAACTTAATTATTCCTTAGCTGAAACTATTCTGACATTTGAATAATTGCATATTAATTGAAAAAATACTTTATTCATAAATTATAATAATCGTGAGAATGACAACTCATGTGCCCCTGTTTCCATGTCATGTGGAAGAATAAAAAAAAAAAAGAGATCCATTGCTATGCGAACTCGGATAGTGCGCTTCTTATTCCACCATCTTAACCACTGGACTAACGACACAATACACTTAAACAGCTTCACTGTAATCGTATTTAACGTTGCGTGTACACCACAGATAACAATGATTTAAACAAAAATGCGGTGTTTTACATTATAAGAATACTTTTCAGTGCATGTCAATTGTAAAAGTCATAATATTAAAATTATTCATAAATTTGAATGAAAATGAAAGAAATATATAATGTGTGAAGCCTGTAGTGGGTGGGGAGTAGTAGTAGCATGCATAACATCCAATTCTGACATGTTCTGTGTTTCCAGTAAGGGAAATATTTTAATGGATCAATAACTGTAGTTGGCTAATTTAAACATGTACAATGTCAGCACGGGTGTCTATCAAATAAAATAGGTAACTTGTCCGCTTGACCTGTTCGCAACGTGAAGCAAATAAACACTCAAATTTATTGATACATAAATACAAAGTGTTAAATTTAAATACGTAAGTTATCCCATTTGGATCAACTTTTAGAATAATATTTGTGAATGATAAATGCCATTTATATATCTATCTTGGTAAATAATTTAATGGTAAATTGATTTTGATAACTACTACTAATTTAATGGTATTTTTTTTTTTTTTTTTTGATAACTACTACAGATTTCAAATATATATTTCGAATAAAGCATTTTTTTATGCACGTCTATATATTTGAAATCTGTAGTAGTTATCAAAAAAAAAAAAATACCATTAAATTAGTAGTATATTTTATTTCTGCTTTGAAAGTAAGTTTGGACTCTCAATATAATTATCATTGTTAGGTTATTGTGATTTTGATATGAAATGTTTACGTGTTAATTGCATTAAAAAAGACACGACTAAAAATCCATTGTAAACCAGGAGGTGTGCTAAGCAGAAACTATCCAGATAGCAGATGCGCATGTGTATGCCAACTTTTATTATATCGATAGACCATCATACTGTGTTTACAGTGTTTTGCTTTACTCCTTTATCATTTAATATATGGATATAATGTGCTAACTAACAAATTGCTAGTGTAAAGTGTTCAAGTTAGACTTTTGGGATCGGTAAATCCATGTTCAAATGTTATCTGCTGTTAGCCCCTTGCTGTGAGCACTTTCAGTGCTTTGATTTATCAATAAAGTGAACTTGAGCACAGGGACTTGCTCCTCTAAAAATAGATATGACCTACTATGCATAGATATTAACAAGGGTGGACACAGATTTCGCAATTTCGCAATTTCGCCAAAAGGACAACAACCTGGACACAAAACGAAAGTATGGACAATTACCGCAGCGAAAAAATCCAAACCTTCCGAAAATTCTTTGAACGGTCTTTTTTAAATGGTCTGACGGTTTGACAGTTGCCGGGAAAATAATCGCAATATCACTGACAATTAACGCAACGAAAAAAAACGAACCATTCCGAAATGTCGATCGCAAGTACTTTCGTTTTGTGTCCAGGTTGTTGTCCTTTTGGCGAAATTGCGAATATTTCAAGGGAATAAACATACGTAGGGAGGAAAAAACACGTTATTTTGGTATAGTTCGATAGAGAAAAGCATTATTGATTGATTCCCTGCTTCAAATTCATATATTTGTTCGAATACTTTGAATAAAATGAGTTGAAGCGAGGCGACCTAGAAATCTGTGTCCACCCTTGTTAATATCTATGCATATTAGGTCATATCTATTTTTAGATGAGCTATTTTTAGAGTAGCAAGTCCCTGTGACTTGAGTCGTTTTCAATTGTCCCGATGAAGGGGTTTCCTATTTATAAATACAACGGAATCCTTCAGACGGGCACCTTGCAACGATCACGTGATATAACGGTTCACTCCATTATACACAATTTACACGTTTGGCGGAGTCGAACGACAGTAATCATAGATATTTGTTTGTGATTGCATGAGCTCCTCGTGATTTTGCATAAAACCTTCATGGTATAAAATTGGTTCATTTAATGCGCATGCGTCCTA
Organism: Serripes groenlandicus; assembly: GCA_031761405.1. Lineage (NCBI taxonomy): Eukaryota > Metazoa > Mollusca > Bivalvia > Cardiida > Cardiidae > Serripes > Serripes groenlandicus. The sequence continues at coordinate 58,921,839 of JASEVX010000010.1, read as the reverse complement.
CCGGTCATGTGACGACTTTTCAATTCACGTAACGACTTTTCAAGTCACGTGATGAATGAGATTAAAAGCATCGAAAGCTATTTATAAACTTACAAGAAAATCTCACCGATTATAGGGGTATGTAATATGTCAGTTATCATATTTTAATGCCCTAAATACAAAAATAACACTTACTTATTTTTTTTCGACAGTTGGGTATCTGGAGTTCAGTCGCTTTAAAACGGTTTAAAACAACAATAAAACAAATAAACTAACGGGAAATATTGTTTCAAATCTGATAACAAATTAATTATTTTTTTGTTTTTCATTTTCGGATGTGTAGAGCGAAAAGCAAAGGAGAAACAGGAAAACAACAACAACAACCACAACAATCCTATCAACAACAACAACAACCACAACCCTATCAACAACCCTTTCACACCAACAACAACAACGCATGGCAATGACGTAACTTTATTTAAAATTCTATTTTTACTTTATTGTGAAATCTTATTCTATTTGTTTACTATAATATTTGATAAAATGAATAAACACTTAATTGACTTAATATCACACTTCTTAGTTTCTTTTCCTCTCGTTTCAGGGATAGGCACATGACATGACCTATGAGAGTGTTACCCATAAAGGGTTACATGATACAGATAAGGGACAGGTTAAAAGCCTGTATCGAAATTATTGGATTTTATTGCTAAGTATGTAAATAAAAAAACACAAGAAAAACCACATGCTGTTCAAAAAATCCTCATTTTTTGACCTCCACGTGGTGAACAGTGGGCAACGGTTGTTGGAGTTTCTCCATAACCGGCTAACAGAAAGAGGTACAACAACAAAATAGATAAGTCTTTCAAACCTTAACCCTACCCTCACTTTCTCAATTCATCATCACATTACTTGACCCATTCTCATCCCTATTACTGCTTTTCTGACACCTCTGTAGCAGTTAACATTCTGACAAAAGGAGAAATTACTCATAATGAACTCTTTCCTTTTTTATTTGTCTTAACTCTTTCAGCGCCGAATTGTTTAAAGTAGACTCTTCCGTGTTCAAATTCGGGCGTGTCTATTTCATATGTTATAAGAGTTTCGTAATATTTGGATAACTACAAGGTCACCAATGCTGATTTCAGGTGAGACAGCTCGTTACGAGCTGACTCACCTGAATCAGTATTGTTTGCAAAAAGCTCAATATTGCCTCTGGCGCTGAAAGAGTTAATATCTTTTAAAATATTAAATATCTTCTCCTTCTCTCAATTCTACATCACAATACTTGACCCTTTTCGTGCATAAAAGACGCATGTCTAACGCCTTGGCAGAAGTCGGCATTTTGAAAACTTTCTTACAAAAGGAGAAATTTACCTTCCTCCCTTCTCTCAATACAATACCATATTACTTGACACTCCCCGTTTTTCCCCATAAAAGACGCTTCTGAAACCTCTGCAAACAGTAGTTATTTTCAAAACATTCTGTCAAAAGACCGGCCCACACATTAGGACGTCGACGTCAACATTCCCGTTTATGATAACTGCTCTGTGAAAAACCACACGCTCCTTTTCAAAATACTGTATCAAAAACAATTTATAAAACTTTCAAGACATGATGATAGATATGTACGTCTGGACTGCTGATGAAAGCAATCGATCCAGCAGCACTCTTATCTACGGTGGCATAGAGGTGACATGTGTGTGTTTTTATTTTTATTTTACTAAGTGGTGCGCACGACATACTAAGTCGTGCGCACGAGATACTAAGTGGTGCGCACGACATACTAAGTCGTGCGCACGACTTAGTAACTCGTGCACACGACATAGTATCTCGTGCGCACGACTTAGTAACTCGTGCGCACCACTTAGTAACTCGTGCGCACGACATAGTATCTCGTGAGCACGACATAGTAACTCGTGCGCACCACTTAGTAACTCGTGCGCACCACTTAGTAACTCGTGCGCACGACATAGTAACTCGTGCGCACCACTTAAGTATCTCGTGCGCACGACATAGTATCTCGTGCGCACGACATAGTATCTCGTGCGCACGAGTTACTAAGTCGTGCGCACGACTTAGTATGTCGTGCGCACGAGATAAATAAAAACATACACATGTCACCTCTATGCCACCGTACTGTGGCACAGAGGTGACATGTGTATGTTTTTATTTTTATTTTACTAAGTCGTGCGCACGACATACTATGTCGTGCGCACGAGTTACTAAGTCGTGCGCACGAGTTACTAAGTCGTGCGCACGAGATACTAAGTCGTGCGCACGAGATACTTAAGTCGTGCGCACGAGTTACTATGTCGTGCGCACGAGTTACTATGTCGTGCTCACGAGATACTATGTCGTGCGCACGAGTTATTAAGTGGTGCGCACGAGTTACTAAGTCGTGCGCACGAGATACTATGTCGTGCGCACGACTTAGTAACTCGTGCGCACGACTTAGTATGTCGTGCGCACCACTTAGTATCTCGTGCGCACGACTTAGTATCTCGTGCGCACGACTTAGTATCTCGTGCGCACGACTTAGTATGTCGTGCGCACCACTTAGTAAAATAAAAATAAAAACACACACATGTCACCTCTATGCCACCGTATCTATGCCACCGTACTTATCCCCTCTTATTTTCTGTCTTTCTTTCTCTAGCCTTTAGCGTTTATATTACTTGAAGTCTGAGGTTAACTTCAACGCAGCTTCACCAAGGGCATTTTTAAACATCTGTCTAAGTGGAAAACGTATACGTAGTGATACAACCGTAATTTCTTTGTAGTAGAAATAACATATATGTTCACTGAGATGTAGTTACAGGTATATGCAAGTCCTTCATCCAAAAGCGTGAAGGTCCTAATAGATAATTTGATTTTATACTTGAAAGGTTACCATTACGTAAGGTTGAACATGCATTTTTATATAAGTATGTATTTGTTCCAATTCCAGTAATCTAACACAAACAGTCGACCGACTGTCTTATTATATCGTCAACATAAAGTTCTTTGCACATTGACTGAAGGAGAATGTAGCCTATATTAACCAAATCATGAAGTTATATCAGAGACCTAAATAGAAATATGTCTCTGGTTGAAATATTTACGTGATGGGGTAAAACATTCTTACAGCAATTCTTGCCTTTAAAAGTATGCTTAAAAAGAGCTCTATCCTAATTCATAATTTGGTGACACCCTTTTCCCAGAGTGTTACACTCTCCCCCTCTCTTTCACACTCTCACTCTCTTTCTCTCTTTCACTTTTTGTCTTACCTCCTCTCACTCTCTCTTTCTATCTATCTCTTTCTCTCTATCTCTCACGCCCCCTATCTCTTTTCTCTTTCTCTTGTTGTCTCTGTCTGTCTGTCTGTCTGTCTGTCTGTCTGTCTGTCTGTCTGTCTGTCTGTCTCTCTCTCTCTCTCTTTCTCTCTCTCTCTCTCTCTCTCTCTCTCTCTCTCTCTCTCTCTCTCTCTGTCTCTCTCTCTCACTCTCTCTTTCCCTCTTTTTAATCTGTTCTCTCTCTCTCTCTCTGTCTCTCTCTGGCTCGTCTCTGGCTCGTCTCTGTCTCTGTCTCTCTCTGTCCCTCTCTGTCTGTCTGTCTCTCTCTCTCTGTCTCTCTCTCTCTCTGTCTCTGTCTCTGTCTCTCTCTCTCTCTCTCTCTCTCTCTCTCTCTCTCTCTCCGTCTGTCTGTCTGTCTGTCTGTCTATCTGTCTCTTTTTTTTTTTCTCTCTCTCCTCTCTCTATTCCTCTCTCTCTCTCTCTCTCTCTCTCTCTCTCTCTCTCTCTCTCTCTCTCTCTCTCTCTCTCTCTCTTTCCCTCTTTCTAATATGTTATCTCTCTCTCTCTCTCTGTCTCTCTCTGTCTCTCTCTGTCTCTGTCTCTCTCTCCTCTCTCTCTCTGTCCCTGTCCCTTTCTATCTCTATCTCTCTCTGTCTCCTGTCTCCGTCTGTCTGTCTGTCTGTCTCTTTTCTCTCTCTCTCACTCTCTCTCTCTCTCTCTCTCTCT
>JASEVX010000010.1:58906727-58917659 GCA_031761405.1 Serripes groenlandicus | reverse complement strand
TAAACCCTTCCAAATGCAGATCTAGATGGGTCCAATTAAAGATTCACCACTGGAAGGGGTTTAAAACGATTTGAATACACACCCACACACTAAACCTTGTTAGACGGATACACCGGGACCGATAAGATGTTTAAATGCTGCTTCGGTGTTTTTTCCCCCCAATTTGATTTCAATGCAGGAAAAAAAGGAATTAAATGACAATTGGCTCTACGGTTGTTGTTTGTTTTATAATGTTCATTTGCCAAGCCTCCCCCTGAGCAACACCTGGTGAAGACTGAGCCTGATATTTTCTGAAGCGGTTAACCCCTTTCCTTTACACAATAAATTTGCAGAAGACTATTTTGAAATAATCAAGTCCCAAAATATAAGAAATTCTCTTTAAATGATAGTATGATGATTAAAAAAGAGTTAAAAGTATTGTGGCAAATGAAGAAATTGCTCAATTTCTCCTTTTGCCACAATGATTTCAAAAGTCGTCTGCTACAGAGGAGTCTCAGAACGCATCTATATGTGGGAAACGGTTAAAACAAGATGCCTCATGCGAGGAAATGTTTGGGTTGTTCCTTAGAGGTGACGTTTTTGAGAGATTACGTTGTACATGTAGGGGTGCTTATATAAATATTGGCAATCAGTGGAGGATGTGACGAGACTGTGTGAATGTACAGGGTTCGCCAAAGTGTTCGCAGACGCATCCATTCTTCTTTTCTCAAGACGCGATTAGTTAAGTAAGTCGTTCTGGGAATTCAGGTTTTTTTTTCCCAGCGTCTATCTGAGATGCGATATAGAAAATAAAAATTTAGCACTTCAAACAGATTTCTAATTTCGGCATAGACTGGTATCAGTCTCTGAATTTAGATACTATAATAGCATTGATTTGATGTTATTTCTATATCTAGGAGAGAAAATGGAAACTTTCTATAAATGAAAGTATATATTGACTACGGATGTACACATAATTATATTGGAACACTACTCCTTTTGTAGCAATATTCTCAAACAACCGTCTGCTGCCGGTGTGTCAAAATATTGGAAAAGCATTTGGAAAAAGGTTAACAACTTTCAAATGTATATTCGTATTAAATTTGATTAATTGATATCTTTATTTAAAAAAAAACCGGTCTGTTCTGCTCTGGCAGAAAATATATTTACTTAACACTTTCTCTCATATAAACGCTTTCTGACGCCTCTGCAGCAGACGGGCTTTTTGAAAACATAGTGACAAAAGAAGAAATTGCACAAAAAAGTGCAATTTCTCCTTTTGCCACAATGTTTTCCACTTTTCTTGTCATAGGTTATCCATTCAATTATGGACATTTTCTATTTTTTGACAAAATACGTTCAAAGTCGTCTGCTGCAGAATTGCCGTATGAGGGAAAGGGTAAATGTATTGGTTTTTAACTCTTTCAGCGCCAAAGGCAAAATTGATGTTTTTGCAAACAATGCTGATTCAGGTGAGTCAGCTCGTACGAGCTGTCCCCACCTGAAATCAGCATTGTTTGCCTTTTCGTTATCAAAATAGTCCAAAACTTTTATTACATGAGGAATGAAGACGCCCGATTTTGAACATGGAAGAGTCTACTTTAAACAATTCGGCGCTGAAAGGGTTAACCAACCAACAATGTGTTACTTGGTTAGATAGACCTGTTACACTTCTGCATCATCTGGTGTAGAATCTTGGTTTTTAACCAACCAACAATGTGTTACTTGGTTATATAGACCTGTTACACTTGTGCCATCATCTGGTGATAGAATCTTGGTTTTTAACTAACCAACAATGTGTTACTTGGTTAGATAGACCTGTTACACTTGTGCCATCATCTGGTATAGAATCTTGGTTTTTTAACCAACCAACAATGTGTTACTTGGTTAGATAGACCTGTTACACTTGTGCCATCATCTGGTATAGAATCTTGGTTTTTAACCAACCAACAATGTGTTACTTGGTTAGATAGACCTGTTACACTTGTGCCATCATCTGGTGTAGAATCTTGGTTTTTAACCAACCAACAATGTGTTTCTTGGTTAGATAGACCTGTTACACTTGTGCCATCATCTGGTGTAGAATCTTGGTTTTTAACCAACCAACAATGTGTTACTTGGTTAGATAGACCTGTTACACTTGTGCCATCATCTGGTGTAGAATCTTGGTTTTTAAACCAACCAACAATGTGTTACTTGGTTAGATAGACCTGTTACACTTGTGCCATCATCTGGTGTAGAATCTTGGTTTTTAACTTAACCAACAATGTGTTATTTGGTTAGATAGACCTGTTACACTTGTGCCATCATCTGGTGCAGAATCAAATTTGCAAACAATGCTGATTCAGGTGAGTCAGCTCGTAACGAGCTGTTCTCACCTGGAATTAGCATTGTTTGCCCTTTTCGTTATCAAACTAGTCCAAAACTTTTATTAGATGAGGAATGAAGACGCCCGATTTTGAACATGGAAGAGTCTACTTTAAACAATTCGGCACTGAAAGGGTTAACCAACCAACATCTGGTGTAGAATCATATAACTCAAGATTATTATTACTGGAAGTCGGGTTCACATGAAAAAACAAAAAACAAATTATTGCGCGGTTGGCGATCACGCACCGTGCTATATGATGTTACGTTTAACTTTCAACCATAGTTGACAATGAAAGGAGAAGTTATTATTACGATGAACTAAATGTAAATGCCTTGGTCAAAATACAGTTACAATTGATTGTAAAGAGAATTAATTATAGCTAATTTAAAACGTAATATATATTTCCAAATGTTAAGTATTTGTTGAAATAATTCTCGTGATTGCGATGATATTATAAACACCCACTGGTTCTTAATATTATTTTATTTCACCTTCCCACTAGAAACTAGCGATTTCATTTGACAAGAGCATTCACGTGGTGACTCCCTAAAATTACTATATAGTGGAGTCAATTTGAAGTCAATAGTCGACACATTGACAGCCATTCATCGATTCTTCCTTTAAAATCACCTTTTTTCTATCCCAAAGTCACGGAAATCACTAACAATATTACAACTGTAAATTGTGTTTATGAAAACTGAACACAAAAGTTGTTCGTAGTGGGTCAGTAACAGACGAAATAACTGATTTATTTCATCAACCACCTTTCATGAGCAAAAACAAATTGATATTGTTTTATTTCATTATTTAAGTGGGATTAATACTAGGAATTTTAAAAATACTGGAACCGAATACTAGGAAAATGACGTCACGCCAGCGGTCATTTGGCGCCAAAAACCCGTAAATTTCATGTAGACCTTTCATTTGCTCATGAAAGGTGGTCGGTGAATAAATAAATTGAGGCAAAAGAAAACATGGCTCTTGATTAGTAATGTCTCTATTTTTTCACAATGTTTCGAGTGTTTTATAAAAATACACTCTTAACACTATAGAAGCTGTTCATGATGTGTTCACGTCCTACAGGGTGGGGTGAACGGAAGGCTCGGATAAGCTTGAAACCTATTACAAACAAGTTTCAAGCCCATGTCCAGCCAAAACTAAATCCCATTTTTGCACGGTACAAGTTCTTCAACTAAGTGCAAAATAGCGATGCAGTTGACGAATTTATAACACAGCTACTCCTCAGTGCAAAAGACTGTGACTATCCAGACAAGGATGAGATGATAAGAGATCGAATTGTATTTCGGAACCAATTTAGGAAGAATTAGGGAAAAACTAATAAATGAAGGATTGAAACTAACACTCGACAAAGCAATACAGATTGCCCAATCTTTCGAGTACTCTCAGAAACAACTAAACTCAATGGCAGAACAAGATGTCCACTCCGTCAAAACCAAAGGCCCAATGTGGAACAATCGAAACAATCGGGGAAACAGACAGCCAATAGGAAAACAGAAGTCAAATGATAATGAACATAGGCATAATACGAAATCATGCTCAAACTTGAGGAGGACTCTAGTGCAAAGTGACCTTTAAAGGGAGAAACGTGCTACAACTGTGGCAGGATAAACCACTTTTATAAAATGTGTCGTTCTAAACGATCAGTGAATTATGTACACAATGATGTACTATGTGAACTCAGGAAAAGGGAATCGGAACCAGAAAGAGAATACGGTATAGACACAGTATGCTCTTTTACAGCTATATCTATACATCCTATTTAACATCATGGTATCCCATAACACTTGTGTAAACAACACGAAAGGGATAAACAAAAGGCTTATAAAGTCACCTCATCCCTTCAGGTAAATGACCCTGTTTATATGCAAGTAGGAAAGACGTGGAAACAAGCAAAAGTGACTGATATTTACAACAATAGATCATATATACATAGTTCAATGTGAAAATGGTGGACAATATTAGTCTACTAAATACAGGAACAATTTTGGAAAATAATCAAAATCCTCCCCATGAATTACAAAATGATCCAGATCCCACAACTAACGAAAAGGATCATATTTTCCCTCAGGAACCCCAAAGCCAAACCCCACTAAAAGATTCCCAGAATCCTAAAGGTCAAGAAGTTCCACCGACCCTTATCAAACACGATCAGGTCGAGTTGTAAAACCTAACAACCTATTCAAAAGCTCTGAATGGATTAGCACATGAATAAGTGTAAACTTTGCATCTTATCAGTTATCAATGTTTATCTCAATTTGTTGCATTGTTAACTCATTCTTTATAATGCATTATCACTATTGTTTGCATTTGTATTTTCAACGTATAATTCTATCAATTGAAAACGAGGGAGATGTAACATATTGCCCGCCAATTGACCAGCTGACACCTGTTGTCTCTATTTTTAGATGCATGCGGAACCCTGCAGTATATTTGCACTGCCTATATATATATCAGTCTTAGATACACTTTAGTCTAGCTCACACGTTTGTGCTCTAATTTATTTCAGAACTTAATCATTTCGCCATTAGCATAAAATAGACCCAGTGTTTATTATACGGAAACTCATTGCGAGATATCAAACGCTGGTAAGTTTATTTTAGTTTTTTATCTACATGTTTCTTTAATTTGATTGATTTTGATAATATAAATTGATCATTGCTCTGCGAAAACGAACATAAGCGTACTTATTACAAGTTTGTTTAAAAGGAAGCTTCTTAAAACGAGTTATGACTAATTGGCGAAGAGTTCTGAGCCAGATCAAACTGTACTTAAGGTTGGTCTTCGCATAATGACGCTCATATCTTCTTCTACTGACTTTTTTTGTTTTTTTTAAATAGTTACTTTGCAATAATGCTAATATACCATATCCTCCCTTCGTAACATTAATTAACCCTGATTCAAAATCCATTCTAAATTAAGCATTACAAGTATTCTAATTTTTAAGAAAATTCTAAACATAAAATTCAACAAAAATCTCTTGATTCGTTTAACCTTCGTGGTTAAGCAAATATGATAATGTGTTAGAAAGTATTGGAAATTGCGATAACATTCTTGCATTTTTTTTTTTTTTGCCATTACTGTGCTCCAGATACCTTTCTTTCATACTGTTACGACGAGTTCATGAACGGGCAAAGATTTTGACCAGACGTGAGGAGGCGTAGACTGACCTTGACCTTTTCTAAATCCTGAAACTCGAATTTCGTTTAATGTTGCTTAAGTATTGTGTCCATAATTGGTGGTAGAAAGTCATTACTTATAATATGTTGCCACAATTTGCCATTATATTTTGTGGAACATCTGACATTTGCAGTAGCTCCAGTAAATCCAAATTTAAGGCATTTGCAAACAGCATTCGAGGCGTATTTAACTAAAAGTTGTGCACGAGTACTAAGTTTTCTGTCGATTTATTTTGGCTAAATTGGCGGTATTCACTGATTCCGACAAATATAAACACATTCCTTGTGTAATTGAATCTGTTAACATGGATACGTACATAAATAAGTATCGTCTAGCGATTTGAGGTCTTATTGACCCTTAGTAATGGGATCACATAAAGGTTAATTGGCGTTAAACAAAATTACAAATAAACGAACAGTAAATGATTTGGTTAGACTGTGGATGCACATGTTTACATGAACGTTCACTGTACATACATGTAGATGCATTAAGATCCGATATAGCCAGACGAGGCACAAAGGTATGAAATAATATCTACACTTATTATAAACAGTCTAACGTGGGATTTCTTGTATCAAGACTGACTGTCGTGTCGCAAAATCTCAGTTGGTAACGTCGAGGGCTTGACAATACAAGGATCTTGAGTTCGAAACCAAGCTCAGCCATGCATTTTTTAGCTCTACTGGCCAAAGGCCAGAAGGGCTTATGTCGTGGCGATTTGTCCGTCGTCCGTGCGTGCGTGCGTCCGTGCGTGCGTCCGTCCGTAAACAATGTCTTGTTAACACGATACAATCTTCCCTTTTGATTGTATCTCGACCAAACTTATACAGTACTTAGATATCTATCAGAGCTCGGTTCCTTTCGAAAACCAGCTAGATCTGCCCATGCGTGACTGGATTATGGCCCATGAAATGGTCAAAATTACTATAATAGAGCTTGTTAACACGATAGTCTTTATTTTTTATTGTATCTCAACCAAACTTATACAGTAGTTAGATATCCATGAGAGCTTGATTTGTTTCGAAAACAAGCCAGATCCGCCCCATGCATGACGGAATTATGGCCCATGAAATTGTCAAAATTGCTATAATAGGGCTTGTTAACATGATACAGTCTTTATTTTTGATTGTATCTCAATCAAACTTATACAGTAGTTAGATATCCATGAGAGTTTGGTTCATTTCTAAAAAACGGCCAGATCTACCCATGCATGGCTGGATTATGGCCCTTGAAATTGTCAAAATTGCTATAATACAGCTTGTGAACACAATAGAGCTTCCATTTACTATCTGATCTTCACCAAACTTAGATGGTATTTGAATATTGATGACATATTGGTTCCTTTTGAAACAAGCCAGATCAATGCCAGTAGAGCATAGGCCCGCATGGGCCTCTTTTTTTCATTGTGACTAGCGATATTACTCTTCGAGAAAGCCAGGAAACACTAATAGTGTGGACTGGTCATCGCTTTTAACTGAAAAACCGTAGAAACGGCTTTACAATCAATCACGACTGACATTATTTTGTTATTATTTTTAGGGATACGGTGTAGCCATGCCAACTGTAGCTCGAGGAATATATCGATGGATTTTCCAAAGAGGTGCCACTCTGGAAGACTTCGCGGACCGTCTGAACCATTTCTGGACGTTCGGAATACTTCTTGTGTTTGCTGCTATTTTGAGTTGGAAGCAAGGAATTGAGGACCCAATGGTGTGCTGGGTTCCAGCCGAATTTACCGAGCCGATGTCCAAATTCGTACATTCTCATTGCTGGAAAAGCCATTACATACAATACGTGGACGATATCGCAGATGCTGAAGATATGCTCAATATCTCTTCTTTGTCTCTAGTCGATAATACCGTCCCTTACGTGAGCTTCAAGTATCCAGCGGAACCCAATTTACTCACGTTATACTCCACGACGACCACATTGTATCAATGGATACCACTGATCTTGATCTTCCAGGCGCTATTATTTAAATTACCAAACGTTTTGATGTATTTGTGTCATGGATATTTGGGCATCAGTTTTGATAAACTGAATGGACTAACACTAGGTTATGAAAACCTAAACACGGCCGAAAGAACTGCTCTCACAAAACAAATTAGTCGATATATCTATAATTGGTGCAATCAGATTTATAACGTCTTACCATGGAGATTCGTCACGATTGCTTGGTTTCTAACCAAGTTGCTCTTTTTTATTAACATTGTCACGCAGATGTTTTACCTTGATCAATATCTACGCACAACTAATCCACCGATCGACAATTCTACGTCATATGTTGACGTCATAACCGACAATTTATTTACAAACAACGGTTCTGAATGGAAACAGTCACCCATGTTCCCCAGACAAGTGTTCTGTAACTTTGAGATAATACAGCTGGCTAACATTCAGAATTACATGGTGGCGTGTGACCTACCCGTTAACGAATACTCCGAGGTCGCCTTCATGTTTCTATGGATATGGTTTCTTTTTGTTGCCATAGTTACCGCTTTGAGCCTTGTAGTGTGGCTGATGCTCATTGTTGTACCGCTTTTTCGACATAGGTAAGACTTTAAAATCGGTAAATTCCATCTACTCATTTAACAGTCGTTTGTTTTCAAATCATCAAAGTTAAAAGAAAAATACACCATGACAATTTAAAGTACTATTTTGATACAGAATCGAACTATTGTGGGAAGAAGTAAAATGCTTGTATTTTGCAATTCCTCGTTCTTCTTATAATAAAAAAAATGTCATGCACTGTTAATGCGCCGAATTTTGTCTGTTAGAGTTGTAGATTTAAACATCATCTTTCTTCAGTAGAAAATTATAAAAGAATGTCATGCTCGTATAAGGTCAGTTTTTGCATATTTCGTTCATACATCTATATCGTTATTTTTTCAGGTATATCATAAAGATGTTGCATATTTCCGAAGAATTCTCTGGTCTTACCATTAATGACGCTTCCAAGTTTGCAGATTGGGTCGGAGAGGATGGTGTTATGGCGCTTAAACTGATTAGTTCGAATTCGTCCGACCTCATTGTTAGTGACGTTACCTGTCACATGTGGAGGAGAAGTCAACAGGAAACGGGAACAAGTCAACCTGCGCATGCGTACAGATCACCAGAAGAAGCTCCGGTACAGCATGCCCAGCCCGTGTATCAAAGTGTGGAAGTCGAAACAAAGCTTGAATAGTATGGCAGTTTCCTCATGCACGTTTCAAAACGCTTCACGAACGTGTCCAACCACTGATAGACGTAATGTGGTGCTTCTGCATAAGAAAACTTTTGAAAACATTGTGGCAAAAGGAAAAATTGCTCCTTTTGCCATAATGTTTTAAACTATCGAGAGTTATATTGATTTGTAACAATTTTTTCAAATCCTTTCAGTAATTGTACATTATTTATAAAGATTTTCCATATTTTAGTCTTGAGTTGCAGATGTGTTGTATGTAAGAAGGTGTTCGAATAGGGCAGTTACATGTGGAAAGGCTTCCCACGAAAGTATACACTTTGTATTGTGTAGGTTAAATAGAAAGGTGGTGACCACGTAAAACTAAAATGGTTAAACGCATCTTCATTCTCTGTGTTGGTTGTCCTTATCCATTGACGCGTCAGGCTGGTGCTTGATACGTACACTTGAATATCTATGTTGGGGTAAGACCAAGGCACTCGTAACACACATCATATGACGTAATTATTCATTAGATGTTTCTGTCTTACAGAATCCTGTTTTCGCCATCGGCTTGTCGACTTAATTACAATTCGACAACTCTACATTACGCCGCTGATTCGCGTTGACGCCCTGAAAGTTTGATCTTGACGACTCGAAAAGTCATCCAGTAAATAAGTAGATATTTTCAAAGTCGTCTACCGCAGATACATTCTCATGGAAAAGGGTTAAAACGGACATCGTTATTTACAACACTTGTTTGTTTAATTTGTTTAATTATATTGTTTACGCAATTACAGTCATGACACGCTGTAACTAACCAGTACGAGGCTACGGAACGCGCCCTGTCTAAGTGCACTCCGACATAACCGCCACGAGCAGGGAACAAACCCCTACTATTAATTCCCGCTTGCTAACATCTCAGTCACGATAACATATTTGGCATCGCCGTATTTTACGACATACAAGAGCAAGGGGTAATACTTCTGATTCAACTTTCGACCTACATGTACTTTATACCAGTGTAAATAAAATGTATTCTCTGATAACACTTGTGGTTGTTTATATAGGATAATGACACGTTTAGCATAATGCAATATGGACCGTTTTGAACGTTTTCCATTGGAATGTCCAAATACTAATTCTTATCACGAGATAATAATTTGACATTTACAATGAACATAAAGAGATTAAAATTACAGGCAGAAACCCATTTATTAACAATGTATAAGTGAGGCAATTGCCTTGGAAATTCTTAGGTCAATTTGAGCGGCACTGTTCTAAAACTAACCGTAAGGAATTTGCGATCAGAGTTGAACCAGATCACTCAGCGTATCCGTAAAGCAACTTCCGTAAAGCAGTATTCATTTGGATCCGTAACCCCGATGATGCATATGCAGGTGTTTTATCCACACGTGTAATGATTACGCTAATGGTTTTCGCACAGTGTCGCTCATTTGTTTATTGAGCAACATTACAAAATCTCACGCATTTACGATGAGCCATGCTTTAAGGAACTAACAGGACGTTCGGTTAAAGTATATGTACGTTCGCTCACGGTATCATTCCGTTTACCTCTCCGTCGGTTCACCATTGAAAGTATGGCCAACTCTTATCCAAGCCACACCTCTGGCGGTGGTTAAAGAATACAACAGTTCTAGAGAGGTGTTGTTCTTCAGAGGTTGAATCATTTACAATCATTATAGGAAAAAATGGGAAACTGCACGTAACGAGCATTTTCTCCTTTTCCTGCAATGTTTTCCACGCCATCCCAATGTAATTCCTTTTATTATAACTGGACGCAAGATCCATACGCAGTCATCAGAATATTAACCGTGTTCTTTTGCAAAAGGAACCGATACATCTATGTTGATTGTTCACGATGACTGAATCAACTCGTGCATGTTCTGTGAGACATCGTAGTGAGTTTTAGGAACGCCATGCCGTGCCGAACCGTTAAGAGCAGATAAAACATTGATTAAGCTCTGCTCCTGGATAATTGAACAAAAATACAGCCACGTCATATGAAAACCCACCTTTCGAGGTTTTGCAATCAGTCGTTCAGGCATCAAGGTATTCTTCCTAGAACGGCTTCGACCTATACTGACTATACTTGAAAGTGATTAATTTGACCGTAAATACTATTTGTATAGACATCTCTGAAGTTATGCTTTCAAATGACGTGGCTTTGTTTGTTTGTTTGTTTGTTTGTTTGTTTGGAGTT
>JASEVX010000010.1:58889227-58904227 GCA_031761405.1 Serripes groenlandicus | reverse complement strand
ATGTTTGGGTTGTTCCTTAGAGGTGACGTTTTGAGAGATTACGTTGTACATGTAGGGTGCTTATACATATTGGCAATCAGTGGAGGATGTGACGAGACTGTGTGAATGTACAGGTTCGCCAAAGTGTTCGCAGACGCATCCATTCTTCTTTTCTCAAGACGCGATTAGTTAAGTAAGTCGTTCTGGGAATTCAGGTTTTTTTTCCCAGCGTCTATCTGAGATGCGATAAGAAAATAAAATTTAGCACTTCAACAGATTTCTAATTTCGGCATAGACTGGTATCAGTCTCTGAATTTAGATACTATAATAGCATTGATTTGATGTTATTTCTATATCTAGGAGAGAAAATGGAAACTTTCTATAAATGAAAGTATATATTGACTACGGATGTACACATAATTATATTGGAACACTACTCCTTTTGTAGCAATATTCTCAAACACCGTCTGCTGCCGGTGTGTCAAAATATTGGAAAAGCATTTGGAAAAAGGTTAACAACTTTCAAATGTATATTCGTATTAAATTTGATTAATTGATATCTTTATTTAAAAAAAACCGGTCTGTTCTGCTCTGGCAGAAAATATATTACTTAACACTTTCTCTCATATAAACGCTTTCTGACGCCTCTGCAGCAGACGGCTTTTTGAAAACATAGTGACAAAAGAAGAAATTGCACAAAAAGTGCAATTTCTCCTTTTGCCACAATGTTTTCCACTTTTTGTCATAGGTTATCCATTCAATTATGGACATTTTCTATTTTTTGACAAAATACGTTCAAAGTCGTCTGCTGCAGAATTACCGTATGAGGGAAAGGGTAAATGTATTGGTTTTTAACTCTTTCAGCGCCAAAGGCAAAATTTATGTTTTTGCAAACAATGCTGATTCAGGTGAGTCAGCTCGTACGAGCTGTCTCACCTGAAATCAGCATTGTT
This sequence comes from Serripes groenlandicus, assembly GCA_031761405.1. NCBI lineage: Eukaryota > Metazoa > Mollusca > Bivalvia > Cardiida > Cardiidae > Serripes > Serripes groenlandicus. Next base: position 58,903,295 of record JASEVX010000010.1, on the reverse strand, counting down.
TGCCTTTTCGTTATCAAAATAGTCCAAAACTTTTATTACATGAGGAATGAAGACGCCCGATTTTGAACATGGAAGAGTCTACTTTAAACAATTCGGCGCTGAAAGGGTTAACCAACCAACAATGTGTTACTTGGTTAGATAGACCTGTTACACTTCTGCCATCATCTGGTGTAGAATCTTGGTTTTTAACCAACCAACAATGTGTTACTTGGTTATATAGACCTGTTACACTTGTGCCATCATCTGGTGTAGAATCTTGGTTTTTAACTAACCAACAATGTGTTACTTGGTTAGATAGACCTGTTACACTTGTGCCATCATCTGGTATAGAATCTTGGTTTTTTAACCAACCAACAATGTGTTACTTGGTTAGATAGACCTGTTACACTTGTGCCATCATCTGGTATAGAATCTTGGTTTTTAACCAACCAACAATGTGTTACTTGGTTAGATAGACCTGTTACACTTGTGCCATCATCTGGTGTAGAATCTTGGTTTTTAACCAACCAACAATGTGTTTCTTGGTTAGATAGACCTGTTACACTTGTGCCATCATCTGGTGTAGAATCTTGGTTTTTAACCAACCAACAATGTGTTACTTGGTTAGATAGACCTGTTACACTTGTGCCATCATCTGGTGTAGAATCTTGGTTTTTAACCAACCAACAATGTGTTACTTGGTTAGATAGACCTGTTACACTTGTGCCATCATCTGGTGTAGAATCTTGGTTTTTAACTAACCAACAATGTGTTATTTGGTTAGATAGACCTGTTACACTTGTGCCATCATCTGGTGCAGAATCAAATTTGCAAACAATGCTGATTCAGGTGAGTCAGCTCGTAACGAGCTGTCTCACCTGGAATTAGCATTGTTTGCCTTTTTGTTATCAAACTAGTCCAAAACTTTTATTAGATGAGGAATGAAGACGCCCGATTTTGAACATGGAAGAGTCTACTTTAAACAATTCGGCACTGAAAGGGTTAACCAACCAACATCTGGTGTAGAATCATATAACTCAAGATTACCACTGATCTTGATCTTCCAGGCGCTATTATTTAAATTACCAAACGTTTTGATGTATTTGTGTCATGGATATTTGGGCATCAGTTTTGATAAACTGAATGGACTAACACTAGGTTATGAAAACCTAAACACGGCCGAAAGAACTGCTCTCACAAAACAAATTAGTCGATATATCTATAATTGGTGCAATCAGATTTATAACGTCTTACCATGGAGATTCGTCACGATTGCTTGGTTTCTAACCAAGTTGCTCTTTTTTATTAACATTGTCACGCAGATGTTTTACCTTGATCAATATCTACGCACAACTAATCCACCGATCGACAATTCTACGTCATATGTTGACGTCATAACCGACAATTTATTTACAAACAACGGTTCTGAATGGAAACAGTCACCCATGTTCCCCAGACAAGTGTTCTGTAACTTTGAGATAATACAGCTGGCTAACATTCAGAATTACATGGTGGCGTGTGACCTACCCGTTAACGAATACTCCGAGGTCGCCTTCATGTTTCTATGGATATGGTTTCTTTTTGTTGCCATAGTTACCGCTTTGAGCCTTGTAGTGTGGCTGATGCTCATTGTTGTACCGCTTTTTCGACATAGGTAAGACTTTAAAATCGGTAAATTCCATCTACTCATTTAATAGTCGTTTGTTTTCAAATCATCAAAGTTAAAAGAAAAATACACCATGACAATTTAAAGTACTATTTTGATACAGAATCGAACTATTGTGGGAAGAAGTAAAATGCTTGTATTTTGCAATTCCTCGTTCTTCTTATAATAAAAAAAATGTCATGCACTGTTAATGCGCCGAATTTTGTCTGTTAGAGTTGTAGATTTAAACATCATCTTTCTTCAGTAGAAAATTATAAAAGAATGTCATGCTCGTATAAGGTCAGTTTTTGCATATTTCGTTCATACATCTATATCGTTATTTTTTCAGGTATATCATAAAGATGTTGCATATTTCCGAAGAATTCTCTGGTCTTACCATTAATGACGCTTCCAAGTTTGCAGATTGGGTCGGAGAGGATGGTGTTATGGCGCTTAAACTGATTAGTTCGAATTCGTCCGACCTCATTGTTAGTGACGTTACCTGTCACATGTGGAGGAGAAGTCAACAGGAAACGGGAACAAGTCAACCTGCGCATGCGTACAGATCACCAGAAGAAGCTCCGGTACAGCATGCCCAGCCCGTGTATCAAAGTGTGGAAGTCGAAACAAAGCTTGAATAGTATGGCAGTTTCCTCATGCACGTTTCAAAACGCTTCACGAACGTGTCCAACCACTGATAGACGTAATGTGGTGCTTCTGCATAAGAAAACTTTTGAAAACATTGTGGCAAAAGGAAAAATTGCTCCTTTTGCCATAATGTTTTAAACTATCGAGAGTTATATTGATTTGTAACAATTTTTTCAAATCCTTTCAGTAATTGTACATTATTTATAAAGATTTTCCATATTTTAGTCTTGAGTTGCAGATGTGTTGTATGTAAGAAGGTGTTCGAATAGGGCAGTTACATGTGCAAAGGCTACCCACGAAAGTATACACTTTGTATTGTGTAGGTTAAATAGAAAGGTGGTGACCACGTAAAACTAAAATGGTTAAACGCATCTTCATTCTCTGTGTTGGTTGTCCTTATCCATTGACGCGTCAGGCTGGTGCTTGATACGTACACTTGAATATCTATGTTGGGGTAAGACCAAGGCACTCGTAACACACATCATATGACGTAATTATTCATTAGATGTTTCTGTCTTACAGAATCCTGTTTTCGCCATCGGCTTGTCGACTTAATTACAATTCGACAACTCTACATTACGCCGCTGATTCGCGTTGACGCCCTGAAAGTTTGATCTTGACGACTCGAAAAGTCATCCAGTAAATAAGTAGATATTTTCAAAGTCGTCTACCGCAGATACATTCTCATGGAAAAGGGTTAAAACGGACATCGTTATTTACAACACTTGTTTGTTTAATTTGTTTAATTATATTGTTTACGCAATTACAGTCATGACACGCTGTAACTAACCAGTACGAGGCTACGGAACGCGCCCTGTCTAAGTGCACTCCGACATAACCGCCACGAGCAGGGAACAAACCCCTACTATTAATTCCCGCTTGCTAACATCTCAGTCACGATAACATATTTGGCATCGCCGTATTTTACGACATACAAGAGCAAGGGGTAATACTTCTGATTCAACTTTCGACCTACATGTACTTTATACCAGTGTAAATAAAATGTATTCTCTGATAACACTTGTGGTTGTTTATATAGGATAATGACACGTTTAGCATAATGCAATATGGACCGTTTTGAACGTTTTCCATTGGAATGTCCAAATACTAATTCTTATCACGAGATAATAATTTGACATTTACAATGAACATAAAGAGATTAAAATTACAGGCAGAAACCCATTTATTAACAATGTATAAGTGAGGCAATTGCCTTGGAAATTCTTAGGTCAATTTGAGCGGCACTGTTCTAAAACTAACCGTAAGGAATTTGCGATCAGAGTTGAACCAGATCACTCAGCGTATCCGTAAAGCAACTTCCGTAAAGCAGTATTCATTTGGATCCGTAACCCCGATGATGCATATGCAGGTGTTTTATCCACACGTGTAATGATTACGCTAATGGTTTTCGCACAGTGTCGCTCATTTGTTTATTGAGCAACATTACAAAATCTCACGCATTTACGATGAGCCATGCTTTAAGGAACTAACAGGACGTTCGGTTAAAGTATATGTACGTTCGCTCACGGTATCATTCCGTTTACCTCTCCGTCGGTTCACCATTGAAAGTATGGCCAACTCTTATCCAAGCCACACCTCTGGCGGTGGTTAAAGAATACAACAGTTCTAGAGAGGTGTTGTTCTTCAGAGGTTGAATCATTTACAATCATTATAGGAAAAAATGGGAAACTGCACGTAACGAGCATTTTCTCCTTTTCCTGCAATGTTTTCCACGCCATCCCAATGTAATTCCTTTTATTATAACTGGACGCAAGATCCATACGCAGTCATCAGAATATTAACCGTGTTCTTTTGCAAAAGGAACCGATACATCTATGTTGATTGTTCACGATGACTGAATCAACTCGTGCATGTTCTGTGAGACATCGTAGTGAGTTTTAGGAACGCCATGCCGTGCCGAACCGTTAAGAGCAGATAAAACATTGATTAAGCTCTGCTCCTGGATAATTGAACAAAAATACAGCCACGTCATATGAAAACCCACCTTTCGAGGTTTTGCAATCAGTCGTTCAGGCATCAAGGTATTCTTCCTAGAACGGCTTCGACCTATACTGACTATACTTGAAAGTGATTAATTTGACCGTAAATACTATTTGTATAGACATCTCTGAAGTTATGCTTTCAAATGACGTGGCTTTGTTTGTTTGTTTGTTTGTTTGTTTGTTTGGAGTTTAACGCCGCTTTCAACAGCTTTGGTCATATCACGGCGGTCAGTGCACCTACCCATGTTTTCCTGGCTTTCCCACACCAGTACTTACACAACATTCTTTCGAAGCCACTGACTACTTACTCACATAGATCAGAGGTGAGAGGCAATGGAAAACATCGCCCGAAAGAATGTCGCCGCAACCGGGTATCGAACCCGTGACCTCCAGATCACGAGTCAGATACGCTACCAATTGACGTGGCCCAATTGAAGCTTAAGAACTGACCATAGAACCATGATATTACGAAGTTTGTTTAAAGTTTCCATGACAAATTACTAAACTATGCAGATTTAGATCAGCGTAAATTTCTGAAATAAATCTTCATTTATTGTAAATTTCGCCCCGATATTAGTTTTCCGGGACGGCCGTAGAAATGCCGATATATTTGAACAACTGTTACGGAGAACCTTATCGAACTGAACGTAAAACTTCAATTGTGAACGATCTTGACCAATATCAGCCTGTATTAGAACTACCTGATCAAACTGTACGAGACTTTTTACAACAATTGCGTATTATCGTAAAACTCTAATCTAATCTTGGTCTACATTGCTCGCTGCTCACGTATCAATGTTTGGCAAAAACGACTTCATCTAGTCTATTGTTAGAACTTAATTAACATGTTGACTTGGATCTGATTAAATACAGCCTATATTAATAGTATTGAGTCAGACCAGCCGGTGCAACAGCGCCGTCTGACCGCGATATGTTCCGTTGGTCTTTTATTTTCAGATTGCCAAAATTAGTTATCTAATCTTCGAAATGCATAGGTGGTCAATTATCATATGGAAAATCAGTTTGAAAGGGTTAAACGCCAAGTGGTTGAAGGAAGGTTCTGATCACGTGACCGGTCATTGTTTACATCTGTGATTCTAAGTTAGTTGAATGGTTTATATCAAGATAAAAGTTCCGCGCTGGTTTTCAATAAGTTAACCCTTTTCCTTCCAAACTGATATTTCGGTATATCTGCTGCAGATTACACCTCTGTTTATGTCGAAGATGGGAAAAGTGCAGATTCTGTCGTTTTTCAAATTATTTCGATGTTTTTCATTTAATGTTTTATAATTTAGCCCGTCCGAGCGAGAAAGTATAACTTGTCTCTTTATGAGCAGTGTAGATCGAATCGGTCTGTATATCCTCTTAGTCTGATTGAGAACTACACTATTCACATATAACTTACACTAGCTTGCTAGAAGATTCGGTCAACTTGTGTGAATTCTGACATGACGGAGCCAGATACACAGGCTGGTCTGAATCGTCAATTTTCCAAATGGCCGACTTGTACATTTTGTACATAAACACAGTCAATTATAGTTTGTTAACCCTTTCCAACATATTGACGCTTTCTGGCGTCTCTGCGGCAGGCTACTTTTGAAAACAGTGTGACAAAAAACGACTTAAAATTAGCAAGTTCTCCTTTTGTCATATTGACGCTTTCTGACGTCTCTGCGGCAGACTACTTTTGAAAACAGTGTGACAAAAAACGACTCAATATTAGCAAGCTCTCCTTTTGTCACAAAGAAAACAGCTTCATTCAAGAATTGTTCTTTTAAAAGTCGTGTTCTGTATATTTAGTGTATGCGGGAAAGGGTTAATACATCTAAGATATAATATATCAGCATGACCCGTATCACTCTGAAATCCAGCACCTGTTTACACTATTCTGGATGTTAACCCTTTCCCTCATACATGTATAGACGCTTTCTGACGCCTCTGCAGCAGACGGCTTTTTGAAAACATAGCGACAAAAGGAGAAATTGCACAAAACGTGCAATTTCTCCTTTTGCCACAATGTTTTCCACTTTTTGTCATAGGTTATCCATTCAATTATGGAGATTTTCTATTTTTTGACAAAATACGTTCAAAGTCGTCTGCTGCAGAATTGCCGTATGAGGGAAAGGGTTAAGCACTATGTACAGTGTGTATTAATGAAATCAACTTCACGAGCCAAGGGGTTTCTCCGTACATTAGCATTTCTCAAGGCTACTCCATACACTGGGAATGTAATGGAGAAATCACCCTTTAGCTTGCGAAGATGCTAAGCGGTTATAGTTATGATAAATGTGTATTCTGATTATGATCTTAAATGCTTATTGGAAGCCGCCAGGAGGCGGCTTCCTGTAGGGATGCTTTTAATTTTCGGTCAAGGAGAATATTTAGACCTGCCAGCGTGACCACATATCTTGATTTCCCTTTGTCCTTTCTAAGTACATTAGTTTAAGGTAATGACTTTTAAAACATCCCCTTTACACTCTATATACATGTGTGAGTTTTACAAATTAAAAACAAAAGACAAAGGCCAGTATATTAATTGAATGTATGTACATTTTTATTTAAGCGAAATTCATACTGTATCTACTCTAGACAGTTAAATAGAGAACCCTTCTATTGAATTTGTAAATGTAGTCTGGTTCCTTAAAATTACATGCTAAGATATATTACGCAGTATTTAGACGAAGAAGCCTCGTCCCGTATTCACTAAACTTTTCAATTTAGATATATGTCTAAATCTAAATCTTAATATTTAGTCCACGTTTTAGATTTAAACCGTATTCACCAACGCGTTTTAAACCGATCTCAATTTGGTCTAGTGTGTAAATGTCGTAAGCGGCCACGCAGCGACTCTGGTTCCCGAATCAAGTTAAGAGCTAAAATAAAAGACAGTACCATTCATATATAGTCTATTTATAGATTTTCATTTTTATCGCAATTTTACATACATTTTTCATTTGCTTTGCTTTTAATAATCTGACTTTCATGTTCAGTACATACTGGATTCAAAGTTAACTTTGAGTACAATTGTCATCGCAAAATTCAGACATGAAAAGATTTAAACCACAGAAATATCCGTTTCAAGATCAATTTCGTTCTTTTTTCGCTGTTGCAGTTCCACATTTCATGAATATCGCGGTAAACACGATATCGGTGTACTTTGCCTAGCCAACAACATGTAACGAGCTGTCTCACCTGGAATTAGCATTGTTTGCCTTTTTGTTATCAAACTAGTCCAAAACTTTTATTAGATGAGGAATGAAGACGCCCGATTTTGAACATGGAAGAGTCTACTTTAAACAATTCGGCACTGAAAGGGTTAACCAACCAACATCTGGTGTAGAATCATATAACTCAAGATTACCACTGATCTTGATCTTCCAGGCGCTATTATTTAAATTACCAAACGTTTTGATGTATTTGTGTCATGGATATTTGGGCATCAGTTTTGATAAACTGAATGGACTAACACTAGGTTATGAAAACCTAAACACGGCCGAAAGAACTGCTCTCACAAAACAAATTAGTCGATATATCTATAATTGGTGCAATCAGATTTATAACGTCTTACCATGGAGATTCGTCACGATTGCTTGGTTTCTAACCAAGTTGCTCTTTTTTATTAACATTGTCACGCAGATGTTTTACCTTGATCAATATCTACGCACAACTAATCCACCGATCGACAATTCTACGTCATATGTTGACGTCATAACCGACAATTTATTTACAAACAACGGTTCTGAATGGAAACAGTCACCCATGTTCCCCAGACAAGTGTTCTGTAACTTTGAGATAATACAGCTGGCTAACATTCAGAATTACATGGTGGCGTGTGACCTACCCGTTAACGAATACTCCGAGGTCGCCTTCATGTTTCTATGGATATGGTTTCTTTTTGTTGCCATAGTTACCGCTTTGAGCCTTGTAGTGTGGCTGATGCTCATTGTTGTACCGCTTTTTCGACATAGGTAAGACTTTAAAATCGGTAAATTCCATCTACTCATTTAACAGTCGTTTGTTTTCAAATCATCAAAGTTAAAAGAAAAATACACCATGACAATTTAAAGTACTATTTTGATACAGAATCGAACTATTGTGGGAAGAAGTAAAATGCTTGTATTTTGCAATTCCTCGTTCTTCTTATAATAAAAAAAATGTCATGCACTGTTAATGCGCCGAATTTTGTCTGTTAGAGTTGTAGATTTAAACATCATCTTTCTTCAGTAGAAAATTATAAAAGAATGTCATGCTCGTATAAGGTCAGTTTTTGCATATTTCGTTCATACATCTATATCGTTATTTTTTCAGGTATATCATAAAGATGTTGCATATTTCCGAAGAATTCTCTGGTCTTACCATTAATGACGCTTCCAAGTTTGCAGATTGGGTCGGAGAGGATGGTGTTATGGCGCTTAAACTGATTAGTTCGAATTCGTCCGACCTCATTGTTAGTGACGTTACCTGTCACATGTGGAGGAGAAGTCAACAGGAAACGGGAACAAGTCAACCTGCGCATGCGTACAGATCACCAGAAGAAGCTCCGGTACAGCATGCCCAGCCCGTGTATCAAAGTGTGGAAGTCGAAACAAAGCTTGAATAGTATGGCAGTTTCCTCATGCACGTTTCAAAACGCTTCACGAACGTGTCCAACCACTGATAGACGTAATGTGGTGCTTCTGCATAAGAAAACTTTTGAAAACATTGTGGCAAAAGGAAAAATTGCTCCTTTTGCCATAATGTTTTAAACTATCGAGAGTTATATTGATTTGTAACAATTTTTTCAAATCCTTTCAGTAATTGTACATTATTTATAAAGATTTTCCATATTTTAGTCTTGAGTTGCAGATGTGTTGTATGTAAGAAGGTGTTCGAATAGGGCAGTTACATGTGCAAAGGCTACCCACGAAAGTATACACTTTGTATTGTGTAGGTTAAATAGAAAGGTGGTGACCACGTAAAACTAAAATGGTTAAACGCATCTTCATTCTCTGTGTTGGTTGTCCTTATCCATTGACGCGTCAGGCTGGTGCTTGATACGTACACTTGAATATCTATGTTGGGGTAAGACCAAGGCACTCGTAACACACATCATATGACGTAATTATTCATTAGATGTTTCTGTCTTACAGAATCCTGTTTTCGCCATCGGCTTGTCGACTTAATTACAATTCGACAACTCTACATTACGCCGCTGATTCGCGTTGACGCCCTGAAAGTTTGATCTTGACGACTCGAAAAGTCATCCAGTAAATAAGTAGATATTTTCAAAGTCGTCTACCGCAGATACATTCTCATGGAAAAGGGTTAAAACGGACATCGTTATTTACAACACTTGTTTGTTTAATTTGTTTAATTATATTGTTTACGCAATTACAGTCATGACACGCTGTAACTAACCAGTACGAGGCTACGGAACGCGCCCTGTCTAAGTGCACTCCGACATAACCGCCACGAGCAGGGAACAAACCCCTACTATTAATTCCCGCTTGCTAACATCTCAGTCACGATAACATATTTGGCATCGCCGTATTTTACGACATACAAGAGCAAGGGGTAATACTTCTGATTCAACTTTCGACCTACATGTACTTTATACCAGTGTAAATAAAATGTATTCTCTGATAACACTTGTGGTTGTTTATATAGGATAATGACACGTTTAGCATAATGCAATATGGACCGTTTTGAACGTTTTCCATTGGAATGTCCAAATACTAATTCTTATCACGAGATAATAATTTGACATTTACAATGAACATAAAGAGATTAAAATTACAGGCAGAAACCCATTTATTAACAATGTATAAGTGAGGCAATTGCCTTGGAAATTCTTAGGTCAATTTGAGCGGCACTGTTCTAAAACTAACCGTAAGGAATTTGCGATCAGAGTTGAACCAGATCACTCAGCGTATCCGTAAAGCAACTTCCGTAAAGCAGTATTCATTTGGATCCGTAACCCCGATGATGCATATGCAGGTGTTTTATCCACACGTGTAATGATTACGCTAATGGTTTTCGCACAGTGTCGCTCATTTGTTTATTGAGCAACATTACAAAATCTCACGCATTTACGATGAGCCATGCTTTAAGGAACTAACAGGACGTTCGGTTAAAGTATATGTACGTTCGCTCACGGTATCATTCCGTTTACCTCTCCGTCGGTTCACCATTGAAAGTATGGCCAACTCTTATCCAAGCCACACCTCTGGCGGTGGTTAAAGAATACAACAGTTCTAGAGAGGTGTTGTTCTTCAGAGGTTGAATCATTTACAATCATTATAGGAAAAAATGGGAAACTGCACGTAACGAGCATTTTCTCCTTTTCCTGCAATGTTTTCCACGCCATCCCAATGTAATTCCTTTTATTATAACTGGACGCAAGATCCATACGCAGTCATCAGAATATTAACCGTGTTCTTTTGCAAAAGGAACCGATACATCTATGTTGATTGTTCACGATGACTGAATCAACTCGTGCATGTTCTGTGAGACATCGTAGTGAGTTTTAGGAACGCCATGCCGTGCCGAACCGTTAAGAGCAGATAAAACATTGATTAAGCTCTGCTCCTGGATAATTGAACAAAAATACAGCCACGTCATATGAAAACCCACCTTTCGAGGTTTTGCAATCAGTCGTTCAGGCATCAAGGTATTCTTCCTAGAACGGCTTCGACCTATACTGACTATACTTGAAAGTGATTAATTTGACCGTAAATACTATTTGTATAGACATCTCTGAAGTTATGCTTTCAAATGACGTGGCTTTGTTTGTTTGTTTGTTTGTTTGTTTGTTTGGAGTTTAACGCCGCTTTCAACAGCTTTGGTCATATCAAGCTTTGGTCATATCACGGCGGTCAGTGCACCTACCCATGTTTTCCTGGCTTTCCCACACACCAGTACTTACACAACATTCTTTCGAAGCCACTGACTACTTACTCACATAGATCAGAGGTGAGAGGCAATGGAAAACATCGCCCGAGAAGAATGTCGCCCGCAACCGGGTATCGAACCCGTGACCTCCAGATCACGGAGTCAGATACGCTACCAATTGACGTGCGCCCAATTGAAGCTTAAGAACTGACCATATAGAACCATGATATTACGAAGTTTGTTTAAAGTTTCCATGACAAAATTACTAAAACTATGCAGATTTAGATCAGCGTAAATTTCTGAAAATAAATCTTCATTTATTGTAAATTTCGCCCCGATATTTAGTTTTTCCGGGACGGCCGTAGAAATGCCGATATATTTGAACAAACTGTTACGAGAGAACCTTATCGAACTGAACCGTAAAAACTTCAATTTGTGAACGATCTTGACCAATATCAGCCTGTATTTAGAACTACCTGATCAAAACTGTACGAGACTTTTTACAACAATTGCGTATTATCGTAAAACTCTAATCTAATCTTGGTCTACATTGCTCGCTGCTCACGTATCAATGTTTGGCAAAAACGACTTCATCTAGTCTATTGTTAGAACTTAAATTAACATGTTGACTTGGATCTGATTAAATACAGCCTATATTAATATAGTATTGAGTCAGACCAGACCGGTGCAACAGCGCCGTCTGACCGCGATATGTTCCGTTGGTCTTTTATTTTCAGATTGCCAAAATTAGTTATCTAATCTTCGAAAATGCATAGGTGGTCAATTATCATATGGAAAAATCAGTTTGAAAAGGGTTTAAACGCCAAGTGGTTGAAGGAAGGTTCTGATTCACGTGACCGGTCATTGTTTTACATCTGTGATTCTAAGTTAGTTGAATGGTTTATATCAAGATAAAAGTTCCGGCGCTGGTTTTCAATAAGTTAACCCTTTTCCTTCCAAACTGATATTTCGGTATAATCTGCTGCAGATTACACCTCTGTTTATGTCGAAGATGGGAAAAGTGCAGATTCTGTCGTTTCTCAAATTATTTCGATGTTTTTCATTTAATGTTTTATAAATTTAGCCCGTCCGAGCGAGAAAAGTATAACTTGTCTCTTTATGAGCAGTGTAGATCGAATCGGTCTGTATATCCTCTTAGTCTGATTGAGAACTACACTATTCTCACATATAACTTACACTAGCTTGCTAGAAAGATTCGGTCAACTTGTGTGAATTCTGACATGACGGAGCCAGATACACAGGCTGGTCTGAATCGTCAATTTTCCAAATGGTCCGACTTGTACATTTTTGTACATAAAACACAGTCAATTATAGTTTGTTAACGCCTTTTCCAACATATTGACGCTTTCTGGCGTCTCTGCGGCAGGCTACTTTTGAAAACAGTGTGACAAAAAACGACTTAAAATTAGCAAGTTCTCCTTTTGTCATATTGACGCTTTTCTGACGTCTCTGCGGCAGACTACTTTTTGAAAACAGTGTGACAAAAAAACGACTCAATATTAGCAAGCTCTCCTTTTGTCACAAAAGAAAACAGCTTCATTCAAGAATTGTTCTTTTAAAAAGTCGTGTTTCTGTATATTTAGTGTATGCGGGAAAGGGTTTAATACATCTAAGATATAATATATCAGCATGACCCGTATCACTCTGAAATCCAGCACCTGTTTACACTATTCTGGATGTTAACCCTTTCCCTCATACATGTATAGAGACGCTTTCTGACGCCTCTGCAGCAGACGGCTATTTTGAAAAACATAGCGACAAAAGGAGAAATTGCACAAAACGTGCAATTTTCTCCTTTTTGCCACAATGTTTTCCACTTTTTGTCATAGGTTTATCCATTCAATTATGGAGATTTTCTATTTTTTTGACAAAATACGTTCAAAAGTCGTCTGCTGCAGAATTGCCGTATGAGGGAAAGGGTTTAAGCACTATGTTACAGTGTGTATTAATGAAATCAACTTCACGAGCCAAGGGGTTTCTCTCGTACATTAGCATTTTCTCAAGGCTACTCTCATACACTGGGAATGTAATGGAGAAAATCACCCCTTTAGCTTGCGAAGATGCTAAGCGGTTATAGTTTATGATAAATGTGTATTCTGATTATGATCTTAAATGCTTATTGGAAGCCGCCAGGAGGCGGCTTCCTGTAGGGATGCTTTTAATTTTCGGTCAAGGAGAATATTTAGAACTGCCAGCGTGACGCACATATCTTGATTTCCCTTTGTCCTTTCTAAGTACATTAGTTTTAAGGTAATGACTTTTAAAACATCCCCTTTACACTCTATATATACATGTGTGAGTTTTACAGAAATTAAAAACAAAAGACAAAGGCCAGTATATTAATTGAATGTATGTACATTTTTTATTTAAGCGAAAATTCATACTGTATCTACTCTAGACAGTTAAATAGAGAACCCTTCTATTGAATTTGTAAATGTAGTCTGGTTCCTTAAAATTACATGCTAAGATATATTACGCAGTATTTTAGACGAAGAAGCCTCGTCCCGTATTCACTAAACTTTTTCAATTTAGATATATGTCTAAATCTAAATCTTAATATTTAGTCCACGTTTTAGATTTAAAACCGTATTCACCAACGCGTTTTAGAACCGATCTCAATTTGGTCTAGTGTGTAAATGTCGTAAGCGGCCACGCAGCGACTCTGGTTCCCGAATCAAGTTAAGAGCTAAAATAAAAGACAAGTACCATTCATATATAGTCTATTTATAGATTTTCATTTTTTTATCGCAATTTTACATACATTTTTTCATTTGCTTTGCTTTTAATAATCTAATTACTTTCTATGTTCAGTACATACTGGATTCAAAGTTAACTTTGAGTACAATTGTCATCGCAAAATTCAGACATGAAAAAGATTTAAACCACAAGAAATATCCGTTTC
>JASEVX010000010.1:58853241-58889027 GCA_031761405.1 Serripes groenlandicus | reverse complement strand
GAGAAAGAGAGTGAGAGTGTGAAAGAGAGGGGGAGAGTGTAACACTCTGGGAAAAGGGTGTCACCAAATTATGAATTAGGATAGAGCTCTTTTTAAGCATACTTTTAAAGGCAAGAATTGCTGTAAGAATGTTTTACCCATCACGTAAATATTTCAACCAGAGACATATTTCTATTTAGGTCTCTGATATAACTTCATGATTTGGTTAATATAGGCTACATTCTCCTTCAGTCAATATGCAAAGAACTTTATGTTGACGATATAATAAGACAGTCGGTCGACTGTTTGTGTTAGATTACTGGAATTGGAATAAATACATACTTATATAAAAATGCATGTTCAACCTTACGTAATGGTAACCTTTCAAGTATAAAATCAAATTATCTATTAGGACCTTCACGCTTTTGGATGAAGGACTTGCATATACCTGTAACTACATCTCAGTGAACATATATGTTATTTCTACTACAAAGAAATTACGGTTGTATCACTACGTATACGTTTTCCACTTAGACAGATGTTTAAAAAATGCCCTTGGTGAAGCTGCGTTGAAGTTAACCTCAGACTTCAAGTAATATAAACGCTAAAGGCTAGAGAAAGAAAGACAGAAAATAAGAGGGGATAAGAGTGCTGCTGGATCGATTGCTTTCATCAGCAGTCCAGACGTACATATCTATCATCATGTCTTGAAAGTTTTATAAATTGTTTTTGATACAGTATTTTGAAAAGGAGCGTGTGGTTTTTCACAGAGCAGTTATCATAAACGGGAATGTTGACGTCGACGTCCTAATGTGTGGGCCGGTCTTTTGACAGAATGTTTTGAAAATAACTACTGTTTGCAGAGGTTTCAGAAGCGTCTTTTATGGGGAAAAACGGGGAGTGTCAAGTAATATGGTATTGTATTGAGAGAAGGGAGGAAGGTAAATTTCTCCTTTTGTAAGAAAGTTTTCAAAATGCCGACTTCTGCCAAGGCGTTAGACATGCGTCTTTTATGCACGAAAAGGGTCCAGTATTGTGATGTATAATTGAGAGAAGGAGAAGATATTTAATATTTTAAAAGATATTAACTCTTTCAGCGCCAGAGGCAATATTGAGCTTTTTGCAAACAATACTGATTCAGGTGAGTCAGCTCGTAACGAGCTGTCTCACCTGAAATCAGCATTGGTGACCTTGTAGTTATCCAAATATTACGAAACTCTTATAACATATGAAATAGACACGCCCGAATTTGAACACGGAAGAGTCTACTTTAAACAATTCGGCGCTGAAAGAGTTAAGACAAGTAAAAAAGGAAAGAGTTCATTATGAGTAATTTCTCCTTTTGTCAGAATGTTAACTGCTACAGAGGTGTCAGAAAAGCAGTAATAGGGATGAGAATGGGTCAAGTAATGTGATGATGAATTGAGAAAGTGAGGGTAGGGTTAAGGTTTGAAAGACTTATCTATTTTGTTGTTGTACCTCTTTCTGTTAGCCGGTTATGGAGAAACTCCAACAACCGTTGCCCACTGTTCACCACGTGGAGGTCAAAAAATGAGGATTTTTTGAACAGCATGTGGTTTTTCTTGTGTTTTTTTATTTACATACTTAGCAATAAAATCCAATAATTTCGATACAGGCTTTTAACCTGTCCCTTATCTGTATCATGTAACCCTTTATGGGTAACACTCTCATAGGTCATGTCATGTGCCTATCCCTGAAACGAGAGGAAAAGAAACTAAGAAGTGTGATATTAAGTCAATTAAGTGTTTATTCATTTTATCAAATATTATAGTAAACAAATAGAATAAGATTTCACAATAAAGTAAAAATAGAATTTTAAATAAAGTTACGTCATTGCCATGCGTTGTTGTTGTTGGTGTGAAAGGGTTGTTGATAGGGTTGTGGTTGTTGTTGTTGTTGATAGGATTGTTGTGGTTGTTGTTGTTGTTTTCCTGTTTCTCCTTTGCTTTTCGCTCTACACATCCGAAAATGAAAAACAAAAAAATAATTAATTTGTTATCAGATTTGAAACAATATTTCCCGTTAGTTTATTTGTTTTATTGTTGTTTTAAACCGTTTTAAAGCGACTGAACTCCAGATACCCAACTGTCGAAAAAAAATAAGTAAGTGTTATTTTTGTATTTAGGGCATTAAAATATGATAACTGACATATTACATACCCCTATAATCGGTGAGATTTTCTTGTAAGTTTATAAATAGCTTTCGATGCTTTTAATCTCATTCATCACGTGACTTGAAAAGTCGTTACGTGAATTGAAAAGTCGTCACATGACCGGTAGGACGCATGCGCATTAAATGAACCAATTTTATACCATGAAGGTTTTATGCAAAATCACGAGGAGCTCATGCAATCACAAACAAATATCTATGATTACTGTCGTTCGACTCCGCCAAACGTGTAAATTGTGTATAATGGAGTGAACCGTTATATCACGTGATCGTTGCAAGGTGCCCGTCTGAAGGATTCCGTTGTATTTATAAATAGGAAACCCCTTCATCGGGACAATTGAAAACGACTCAAGTCACAGGGACTTGCTACTCTAAAAATAGCTCATCTAAAAATAGATATGACCTAATATGCATAGATATTAACAAGGGTGGACACAGATTTCTAGGTCGCCTCGCTTCAACTCATTTTATTCAAAGTATTCGAACAAATATATGAATTTGAAGCAGGGAATCAATCAATAATGCTTTTCTCTATCGAACTATACCAAAATAACGTGTTTTTTCCTCCCTACGTATGTTTATTCCCTTGAAATATTCGCAATTTCGCCAAAAGGACAACAACCTGGACACAAAACGAAAGTACTTGCGATCGACATTTCGGAATGGTTCGTTTTTTTTCGTTGCGTTAATTGTCAGTGATATTGCGATTATTTTCCCGGCAACTGTCAAACCGTCAGACCATTTAAAAAAGACCGTTAAAAGAATTTTCGGAAGGTTTGGATTTTTTCGCTGCGGTAATTGTCCATACTTTCGTTTTGTGTCCAGGTTGTTGTCCTTTTGGCGAAATTGCGAAATTGCGAAATCTGTGTCCACCCTTGTTAATATCTATGCATAGTAGGTCATATCTATTTTTAGAGGAGCAAGTCCCTGTGCTCAAGTTCACTTTATTGATAAATCAAAGCACTGAAAGTGCTCACAGCAAGGGGCTAACAGCAGATAACATTTGAACATGGATTTACCGATCCCAAAAGTCTAACTTGAACACTTTACACTAGCAATTTGTTAGTTAGCACATTATATCCATATATTAAATGATAAAGGAGTAAAGCAAAACACTGTAAACACAGTATGATGGTCTATCGATATAATAAAAGTTGGCATACACATGCGCATCTGCTATCTGGATAGTTTCTGCTTAGCACACCTCCTGGTTTACAATGGATTTTTAGTCGTGTCTTTTTTAATGCAATTAACACGTATACATTTCATATCAAAATCACAATAACCTAACAATGATAATTATATTGAGAGTCCAAACTTACTTTCAAAGCAGAAATAAAATATACTACTAATTTAATGGTATTTTTTTTTTTTTGATAACTACTACAGATTTCAAATATATAGACGTGCATAAAAAAATGCTTTATTCGAAATATATATTTGAAATCTGTAGTAGTTATCAAAAAAAAAAAAAAAAAATACCATTAAATTAGTAGTAGTTATCAAAATCAATTTACCATTAAATTATTTACCAAGATAGATATATAAATGGCATTTATCATTCACAAATATTATTCTAAAAGTTGATCCAAATGGGATAACTTACGTATTTAAATTTAACACTTTGTATTTATGTATCAATAAATTTGAGTGTTTATTTGCTTCACGTTGCGAACAGGTCAAGCGGACAAGTTTGATAGACACCCGTGCTGACATTGTACATGTTTAAATTAGCCAACTACAGTTATTGATCCATTAAAATATTTCCCTTACTGGAAACACAGAACATGTCAGAATTGGATGTTATGCATGCTACTACTACTCCCCACCCACTACAGGCTTCACACATTATATATTTCTTTCATTTTCATTCAAATTTATGAATAATTTTAATATTATGACTTTTACAATTGACATGCACTGAAAAGTATTCTTATAATGTAAAACACCGCATTTTTGTTTAAATCATTGTTATCTGTGGTGTACACGCAACGTTAAATACGATTACAGTGAAGCTGTTTAAGTGTATTGTGTCGTTAGTCCAGTGGTTAAGATGGTGGAATAAGAAGCGCACTATCCGAGTTCGCATAGCAATGGATCTCTTTTTTTTTTTTATTCTTCCACATGACATGGAAACAGGGGCACATGAGTTGTCATTCTCACGATTATTATAATTTATGAATAAAGTATTTTTTCAATTAATATGCAATTATTCAAATGTCAGAATAGTTTCAGCTAAGGAATAATTAAGTTCTAGTTCGTGTGTGTAAACTATATGTATCACTCTGTTCTTCCTATAATATTGACGACGTTGAAAACACTTAACAGATCAGGCCCATTTTTTCTATCACTTACATATTATACATAATATAATATTAAAAGCTTTATACACTCACACAGTCATAATCTTTCTTCGTTGTCAATTAAGGTAAAGAAATGAAAAATTAATGCATCAATTGTGCATCAAATCTAAAACTTGACACTTTCTTAAAGAGTCCTTTTTAACTTTTTAGGAACTTGAGAGTCTGTTCTCTGATCATTTTGGGCGAACACCAACAGCGTCACAGGCCAGTGGATTTTCAGAACAAGCTGAGGACGAGATTATTCTGGATGAGGAAGAGGAACCAGAGCAGAACTCTATAGCAGATGATGTGGACATACGGGCGCGAAGGTTCATGGAAACAATCCACGACTCGGATGACTACATTGATGATGATGATGTTTTAACGCTAGATGATGATCCAGACTTAAATACTATTCGTACTATGAAGTCTTCTGGTTGTGGCTGCCATAGAAACTGCATCTCAGTTCTCTCTGAAAGTGAAATCTATACACACGTGCTGAACATTCGTGAAATGAGCAGGTCGGAGAAAGAAATGTATGCAATGTCATCCTTTACAGACAATAATGATAAAGAGAAAACAAAACGGGGTAAGAAGAGGCAGAGGCTTAGCCACGATTTCAATTTTCGAGGGAGTCATGTATGTAAGAGGGCATTTATGCTCCTCTTTGACGTCGGCAAACACAGCCTGCAAAATTTAATGAAGCATGTGAGCGAGAATGGTGTTGTTCCCCGCTGTCATGGTAATACTAACAAACGACCATTTAAGTCGCTTCACTTTGAGGACATACAGTTTATTATTATTAATTTCAAATTATGCAGATGAGTTTGGCATACAACAGCCCGCTGCTCCACGTGGACGTGACAATACTGCACCTGTGTACCTTCCAAGTGATGCAACTAAGGTCATATTGCACAAGACATATGTTGACAGTTGTGCAGCATCAGATCCTCCGTGTCGTACTGTCAAATACTCCACATTCAACAACATTTGGAGACATTCATTAGCACATATTAGAATTGCGACTCCACGTGACGACGTATGTGCCACCTGTGAGAAATTGAGAAAAAAGGTGCAGGATTCCGTAACTGAGGAAGAAAAGCTTGAATCTGCTAATTGCCTGAAGGAACATGTCCTCACTGCTCAGAAGGAAATGGAGAATTACAATGCCTGTATTAAGCGCGCAAAGGAATCACGAGGCAGCGGAGAGGCTGATCCTTACGTCCATTATACGTTTGACTTCAGTCAGAATGTGTGTACCCCATCATTCCAGACAAATGGGACCAGCCTACTTTGCTACTTTTAGAAAGGTGCAGGTTTTCGGTTTCCAAATTGATGGAGTACCACGGCAGCTGAATTTTCTTATTGACGAGCATGAAACCATAGGATCAGACGGCACATTAACGCATGGCCCAAACGCTGTGATTTCGATGATACACTGGGCTATGGAGACATACCATACCGGCGAAACAAAATGTACTATACATGCCGATAACTGTCCAGGTATGCTTAAAGGAATACGCTTGGCTGAGTCTAAACTATATCCCTTAATAGCCCTACAGTAATGCATCATTTTGATGTAATTAATTTTGTTTTATATGCTGTAACTACCAAGATATATGCTTTTAAAGTTTGTGTTTTCACGTCGTGTCGATCAGCTATGGGCGCCGCCATATTGGTCTATTTATAGCTTACTGTGACGTCATAACCCCTCATTCGTTTTTCACTATAGGTACAGATTAGAAAATTTTCAGATCGCCATCTTATCTTTTAAACAGTCAAAACGTCGAATTGATAAACAAGAAAAAACGGGAGTCAAAACGTCGAAAGGGAAAATGTATAGAATAATTCTTATATATGCTGTTTTATAAAGTTTTACCGCACAATGTGATAAGACAATACTACAATTAATAAAATATCTTTAGTCATATACGAAACGTACATTTTCGAAACTTTTCTGTCAATGCAATTATAAAGGAGAAATTAAATAAAAGGAATAAACAAGAACACATCAATGAATGGTTAACTTTTAATTTTAGTTATAAAGCCGATTAAAGTAATGACGCCTTCTTAATATTTTCAATTAGATTAAATAATAATCAGTACAACACAAACTTTCTAATGCAATACCAGAAAAGGAGAAACTGCAAAAAAAAAAATCCCTCAAATAAACAATAGTCGATGCCTTATGAAAACGTGGGGAGAAAAGAAGCAGTTACTTAATTACAGCATATGGCTGAGAAATTGTTAAAAACGGCGTTAAACCCCAATCAATCCCAAATACAGATGCTTTCTGATGCCTCTGCAGCAGACTGCTTTTTGAAAACATGGTGACAAAATATGAAATTGCTCCTTTTGCAATCATGTTATCTATTATTAGTCATAGGTTTTCCATGCAATTATTGAGAATTTCTGCAGCAGACACTTTTTACCAAAACGTTTTCAACTCTTTACATATATTATATCCTTCAACCCTTTCCCTAATATAGACAATTTCTGATGCCTCTGCAGCAGATGGCTTTATGAAAACATAGTGACAAAAGAATAAATTGAACAAAACATGCAATTACTCCTTTTGCCACAATATTTTCCACTTTTAGTCATAGATTATACATTTAATTATAAAGATTTTCCATTTTTTTACAAAATATTACACAATCTGTTCAAAGTCGTCTGCTGCAGAATTGTAGTATGAGGAAAAAGGTTATTACAGGTTTACCCAAAATTTGCTTAGATGTTTTCAAAGTGGTCTCCTTGAATTAAAATGGGGATATGCATGAATGATTTTGATATTTATATGACTGTAAAAAAGAATGAAAATCAGGAGAAAGTAAAATATAACATTTATTGTTATTATCAACTGATTTATTTTTAATAAATGTTCTTGCTTATAAATGGCATTTCTTTTAATTACAAAAAAAACTACAAAAACTTATGACCCATGCTGTGCAGAGGGTGGTGTGCTTGGACTGACCCTTGCATAACAAAAGAATACTATCATTGATTGACAGTACTTTATGGGTAGTATATTCAGTGAAGGTGGATTGCAATGGACAAAGTTGTACAGAAGGAGATATTGCTTAACACTTTCCCACTTGTATATGACGTTTGAAATCACTGTGGCAAATGGAGATAACGCTCATAGTGAATATTTCATCCTTTTGCAAGTTTGGCTTTTATCCAAAGAGATTTTCAATATTTTGGTCTAGCTTTTTTTAATGTTGTCTGTGGGAAAGGGATATGAGGATGGAAAGAAAGTTCAGAACAAGCTTTAGACCCAAGTTTGAAAGAAACAAACAATTTAAGTTTAACCCTTTCCCTCATGTGGACGTTTTCTGACGCCTCTGCAGCCGAAGGCTTTTTGAATACAGTGACAAAAGAAGAAATTGCTTAAAATGAGCAATTTCTCCTTTTGCCACAATGTTCCTCTTTAAGTCATAGGTTGTCCATTCAATTATAGAGATTTTCTATTTTTTAACAAAATAGGTTCAAAGTCATCTGCTGCAGAATTGTCGTATGACGGAAAGGGTTAATCATATCAGGGACACTATATTGTAACATAGTGTCCCTGATCATATTGAGCAGTTATTCAACTCTTATCAATAATTTTACTTTCACTTAAAGAGATTTTCCATTTGTTAGATGTTTTCAAAATGGTCTGTTGCATATTTATTTTATGTGAGAAAGGATTTAGGTTAATATTTTTATTTAAACTGATATTCCATTCTAATTTGGGGCTACACCCCTAAACTCCTGCTTCATCATTAATTCAATTATACTGTGCAAAGACAAAAACAAAACAAAAATTGTCACAAAGAACAATAGGTGACTAGGTCAAACTGAATACACTTTGTGGCAACATAATATATAAACAATGTTTTTATGCCTGTCAGTAAAAATAACCATATTCAAGAATGTATATCTTTTTAGTGGACATGCACAGTACATTTCACCTATATGAATCAATAAAATCTTTTCACAATTGAAGGTTATAATTTCATGCTAATCTAGTTTAACTGTCAATTTATTAAAGAATAATTTTAACAGACATCATCAATTTAACGCTTTGAAGCTTTCCCTCATATGACAAATCTGCAGTAGACGGCTTTGAAAATGTCTACTCAAAAATAAGGAACATCTCTATAATTGTTAAAACCTATATAGAATGAAGATAATTTGCCACATATTGGTCAACATCAGCCCCTTTGAATGAATGTTAAAATATTTCATTTCATGTTGCCAGACGCATTCTAAACGTTTTATCAACTGTAAACAACATCAGGGGCTGCGCCCCCGAACCCCTGCAATTTCAATCTGAAAGAACAAGTTTAGTTGCACACATAAAAAAAACCCTTGTTTACATATTATTAGAAACCAGCATGTACATTCCAGCTTGCAAAATCCTTAATTTTATTGACTGTGTAGTGGACATGTACTAACATAATATGTTTAAAATTTAACCTATATGAATCTATAAAATCTTGTCGTAATTGTAGGTAGCAACAGAGTTAAGTAAATTCTGATTTAGAAGAAACTTTTTTCACCAGTGTACCTATAACACAGTGGACGGCCTCGGCAGTGTTTTGGTAGAACGTCTGCCTTTGATGCGTGTAGTCCCACATTTATTTGGACTGGGATGCGGGAGGTCGCAAGTCCGATCCCCAGTCGGCAGTCGGGTCAAGCCAAAACCTTAAAAAATGGTAGTTGTGACTGCCCTTCTTGATGCTCAGGGTTGCGGGGTTAGCATTACAACTGACTGGCTGGTGTCAGAAGTACTGGTAACTTACCCAGTACACGCCATCAGATAACTAGAATTTTTTTGAAAGCGGCGTATAACCAGTACAAATGGGCAACTTGGAAGTTGGATAGGGAATTGTCTTTTCTACAGATCTGCCATGGTTCATTAGATTCTACACAATCACATGGATGGACCCACCAATTGATCACTTATAATTAATAAGCTGATCCATCGGTTAAATGAATAAAAAATGATATTAACTACTAAATATAAAGAAATGTTATCTTTATCCATAAAGAAGTATAAACAATAACAAAATCTAAACCATCACTATAATGTCTTCCTCAAGGCGACGCAAGATTACAACATATATGAATAATAAACAGAGAATATCTTCAGTGGTTCTACTTATAAGAGAAGCAGATGAACGAAATTCGAAACAACTTCAGACTTGACTTCAAGTGCGTAAAACATTGGGTACGAAACGGAATCCTTGTTTCATTTTAAGCACTGGACATGTCTGACATGGAAAGAATGTTGCGAGGTGCTTAAAAACTATTTATATAATCATATAATTGTGAGGATGCAGCTAAAACTTACTTGATGGCTCGGCAAAACACTCCGAGTCTGCACACTTTGGTTGTCTTTACAAGCATCTTAAACATGAACGGCAACTCTAATGTAACCGGAACATTGCAAATAACTCTCATGTTTCGCCCTAATATGGTTTCGTGACACAAAGATTTTAACAAAACAACATGACTCCCATTGGGCCTAGCAATGAACATATAATGTGACAAATTTGCCTAAGAATAAACTGAGTGACCACGATTTGTGACAAATGGGCCATGATCAACCGTTTTGAATGAATCACGATAGCACCAGCTTACCTGACGGTCGTTGACTTTCGACAGTTATGGACAGTTTAACACAATAAATCCATTGAACAGTCTTCTAAATGAAAAAAATAACGGGTGTTTCCTGTATTTTGTTACCAACGAACGCATATCGGATCTACTAGATCGAAAAATGTAATCGAGTCGATACGGGCCAGAGGTCAAGAATCCGCCATTTTTAACGTGGTTAATGAAAAGCTTGAAAATTTGAATGCTCTTAGTGACACTGACGTCATTTTTATGGAATTGTTCTCTGAACAGAATCTTCGATACACGTTCAATGATGTAAACATTTGATATACAGTCTGGAATCGGAAAGCGGATGTCCGAGTAGATCCCAAATGACCCATAGAGTTCGTTTTGTAACAAGCAAAAATAGCACCATAGTATATGTGACCTTTGACCCTGACCGTTAGAAGTTTCTAACATATTCACCAAATATAATATGGTTTACATATTATTAGAAACCAGCATGTACATTCCAGCTTGCAAAATCCTTAATTTTATTGACTGTGTAGTGGACATGTACTAACATAATATGTTTAAAATTTAACCTTTAAATTTAAAGGTAAACAATTGACCAGCTGACACCTGTTGTCTCTATTTTTAGATGCATGCGGAACCCTGCAGTATATTTGCACTGCCTATATATATATCAGTCTTAGATACACTTTAGTCTAGCTCACACGTTTGTGCTCTAATTTATTTCAGAACTTAATCATTTCGCCATTAGCATAAAATAGACCCAGTGTTTATTATACGGAAACTCATTGCGAGATATCAAACGCTGGTAAGTTTATTTTAGTTTTTTATCTACATGTTTCTTTAATTTGATTGATTTTGATAATATAAATTGATCATTGCTCTGCGAAAACGAACATAAGCGTACTTATTACAAGTTTGTTTAAAAGGAAGCTTCTTAAAACGAGTTATGACTAATTGGCGAAGAGTTCTGAGCCAGATCAAACTGTACTTAAGGTTGGTCTTCGCATAATGACGCTCATATCTTCTTCTACTGACTTTTTTTGTTTTTTTTAAATAGTTACTTTGCAATAATGCTAATATACCATATCCTCCCTTCGTAACATTAATTAACCCTGATTCAAAATCCATTCTAAATTAAGCATTACAAGTATTCTAATTTTTAAGAAAATTCTAAACATAAAATTCAACAAAAATCTCTTGATTCGTTTAACCTTCGTGGTTAAGCAAATATGATAATGTGTTAGAAAGTATTGGAAATTGCGATAACATTCTTGCATTTTTTTTTTTTTTGCCATTACTGTGCTCCAGATACCTTTCTTTCATACTGTTACGACGAGTTCATGAACGGGCAAAGATTTTGACCAGACGTGAGGAGGCGTAGACTGACCTTGACCTTTTCTAAATCCTGAAACTCGAATTTCGTTTAATGTTGCTTAAGTATTGTGTCCATAATTGGTGGTAGAAAGTCATTACTTATAATATGTTGCCACAATTTGCCATTATATTTTGTGGAACATCTGACATTTGCAGTAGCTCCAGTAAATCCAAATTTAAGGCATTTGCAAACAGCATTCGAGGCGTATTTAACTAAAAGTTGTGCACGAGTACTAAGTTTTCTGTCGATTTATTTTGGCTAAATTGGCGGTATTCACTGATTCCGACAAATATAAACACATTCCTTGTGTAATTGAATCTGTTAACATGGATACGTACATAAATAAGTATCGTCTAGCGATTTGAGGTCTTATTGACCCTTAGTAATGGGATCACATAAAGGTTAATTGGCGTTAAACAAAATTACAAATAAACGAACAGTAAATGATTTGGTTAGACTGTGGATGCACATGTTTACATGAACGTTCACTGTACATACATGTAGATGCATTAAGATCCGATATAGCCAGACGAGGCACAAAGGTATGAAATAATATCTACACTTATTATAAACAGTCTAACGTGGGATTTCTTGTATCAAGACTGACTGTCGTGTCGCAAAATCTCAGTTGGTAACGTCGAGGGCTTGACAATACAAGGATCTTGAGTTCGAAACCAAGCTCAGCCATGCATTTTTTAGCTCTACTGGCCAAAGGCCAGAAGGGCTTATGTCGTGGCGATTTGTCCGTCGTCCGTGCGTGCGTCCGTAAACAATGTCTTGTTAACACGATACAATCTTCCCTTTTGATTGTATCTCGACCAAACTTATACAGTACTTAGATATCTATGAGAGCTCGGTTCCTTTCGAAAACCAGCTAGATCTGCCCATGCGTGACTGGATTATGGCCCATGAAATGGTCAAAATTACTATAATAGAGCTTGTTAACACGATAGTCTTTATTTTTTATTGTATCTCAACCAAACTTATACAGTAGTTAGATATCCATGAGAGCTTGATTTGTTTCGAAAACAAGCCAGATCCGCCCCATGCATGACGGAATTATGGCCCATGAAATTGTCAAAATTGCTATAATAGGGCTTGTTAACATGATACAGTCTTTATTTTTGATTGTATCTCAATCAAACTTATACAGTAGTTAGATATCCATGAGAGTTTGGTTCATTTCTAAAAAACGGCCAGATCTACCCATGCATGGCTGGATTATGGCCCTTGAAATTGTCAAAATTGCTATAATACAGCTTGTGAACACAATAGAGCTTCCATTTACTATCTGATCTTCACCAAACTTAGATGGTATTTGAATATTGATGACATATTGGTTCCTTTTGAAACAAGCCAGATCAATGCCAGTAGAGCATAGGCCCGCATGGGCCTCTTTTTTTCATTGTGACTAGCGATATTACTCTTCGAGAAAGCCAGGAAACACTAATAGTGTGGACTGGTCATCGCTTTTAACTGAAAAACCGTAGAAACGGCTTTACAATCAATCACGACTGACATTATTTTGTTATTATTTTTAGGGATACGGTGTAGCCATGCCAACTGTAGCTCGAGGAATATATCGATGGATTTTCCAAAGAGGTGCCACTCTGGAAGACTTCGCGGACCGTCTGAACCATTTCTGGACGTTCGGAATACTTCTTGTGTTTGCTGCTATTTTGAGTTGGAAGCAAGGAATTGAGGACCCAATGGTGTGCTGGGTTCCAGCCGAATTTACCGAGCCGATGTCCAAATTCGTACATTCTCATTGCTGGAAAAGCCATTACATACAATACGTGGACGATATCGCAGATGCTGAAGATATGCTCAATATCTCTTCTTTGTCTCTAGTCGATAATACCGTCCCTTACGTGAGCTTCAAGTATCCAGCGGAACCCAATTTACTCACGTTATACTCCACGACGACCACATTGTATCAATGGATACCACTGATCTTGATCTTCCAGGCGCTATTATTTAAATTACCAAACGTTTTGATGTATTTGTGTCATGGATATTTGGGCATCAGTTTTGATAAACTGAATGGACTAACACTAGGTTATGAAAACCTAAACACGGCCGAAAGAACTGCTCTCACAAAACAAATTAGTCGATATATCTATAATTGGTGCAATCAGATTTATAACGTCTTACCATGGAGATTCGTCACGATTGCTTGGTTTCTAACCAAGTTGCTCTTTTTTATTAACATTGTCACGCAGATGTTTTACCTTGATCAATATCTACGCACAACTAATCCACCGATCGACAATTCTACGTCATATGTTGACGTCATAACCGACAATTTATTTACAAACAACGGTTCTGAATGGAAACAGTCACCCATGTTCCCCAGACAAGTGTTCTGTAACTTTGAGATAATACAGCTGGCTAACATTCAGAATTACATGGTGGCGTGTGACCTACCCGTTAACGAATACTCCGAGGTCGCCTTCATGTTTCTATGGATATGGTTTCTTTTTGTTGCCATAGTTACCGCTTTGAGCCTTGTAGTGTGGCTGATGCTCATTGTTGTACCGCTTTTTCGACATAGGTAAGACTTTAAAATCGGTAAATTCCATCTACTCATTTAACAGTCGTTTGTTTTCAAATCATCAAAGTTAAAAGAAAAATACACCATGACAATTTAAAGTACTATTTTGATACAGAATCGAACTATTGTGGGAAGAAGTAAAATGCTTGTATTTTGCAATTCCTCGTTCTTCTTATAATAAAAAAAATGTCATGCACTGTTAATGCGCCGAATTTTGTCTGTTAGAGTTGTAGATTTAAACATCATCTTTCTTCAGTAGAAAATTATAAAAGAATGTCATGCTCGTATAAGGTCAGTTTTTGCATATTTCGTTCATACATCTATATCGTTATTTTTTCAGGTATATCATAAAGATGTTGCATATTTCCGAAGAATTCTCTGGTCTTACCATTAATGACGCTTCCAAGTTTGCAGATTGGGTCGGAGAGGATGGTGTTATGGCGCTTAAACTGATTAGTTCGAATTCGTCCGACCTCATTGTTAGTGACGTTACCTGTCACATGTGGAGGAGAAGTCAACAGGAAACGGGAACAAGTCAACCTGCGCATGCGTACAGATCACCAGAAGAAGCTCCGGTACAGCATGCCCAGCCCGTGTATCAAAGTGTGGAAGTCGAAACAAAGCTTGAATAGTATGGCAGTTTCCTCATGCACGTTTCAAAACGCTTCACGAACGTGTCCAACCACTGATAGACGTAATGTGGTGCTTCTGCATAAGAAAACTTTTGAAAACATTGTGGCAAAAGGAAAAATTGCTCCTTTTGCCATAATGTTTTAAACTATCGAGAGTTATATTGATTTGTAACAATTTTTTCAAATCCTTTCAGTAATTGTACATTATTTATAAAGATTTTCCATATTTTAGTCTTGAGTTGCAGATGTGTTGTATGTAAGAAGGTGTTCGAATAGGGCAGTTACATGTGCAAAGGCTACCCACGAAAGTATACACTTTGTATTGTGTAGGTTAAATAGAAAGGTGGTGACCACGTAAAACTAAAATGGTTAAACGCATCTTCATTCTCTGTGTTGGTTGTCCTTATCCATTGACGCGTCAGGCTGGTGCTTGATACGTACACTTGAATATCTATGTTGGGGTAAGACCAAGGCACTCGTAACACACATCATATGACGTAATTATTCATTAGATGTTTCTGTCTTACAGAATCCTGTTTTCGCCATCGGCTTGTCGACTTAATTACAATTCGACAACTCTACATTACGCCGCTGATTCGCGTTGACGCCCTGAAAGTTTGATCTTGACGACTCGAAAAGTCATCCAGTAAATAAGTAGATATTTTCAAAGTCGTCTACCGCAGATACATTCTCATGGAAAAGGGTTAAAACGGACATCGTTATTTACAACACTTGTTTGTTTAATTTGTTTAATTATATTGTTTACGCAATTACAGTCATGACACGCTGTAACTAACCAGTACGAGGCTACGGAACGCGCCCTGTCTAAGTGCACTCCGACATAACCGCCACGAGCAGGGAACAAACCCCTACTATTAATTCCCGCTTGCTAACATCTCAGTCACGATAACATATTTGGCATCGCCGTATTTTACGACATACAAGAGCAAGGGGTAATACTTCTGATTCAACTTTCGACCTACATGTACTTTATACCAGTGTAAATAAAATGTATTCTCTGATAACACTTGTGGTTGTTTATATAGGATAATGACACGTTTAGCATAATGCAATATGGACCGTTTTGAACGTTTTCCATTGGAATGTCCAAATACTAATTCTTATCACGAGATAATAATTTGACATTTACAATGAACATAAAGAGATTAAAATTACAGGCAGAAACCCATTTATTAACAATGTATAAGTGAGGCAATTGCCTTGGAAATTCTTAGGTCAATTTGAGCGGCACTGTTCTAAAACTAACCGTAAGGAATTTGCGATCAGAGTTGAACCAGATCACTCAGCGTATCCGTAAAGCAACTTCCGTAAAGCAGTATTCATTTGGATCCGTAACCCCGATGATGCATATGCAGGTGTTTTATCCACACGTGTAATGATTACGCTAATGGTTTTCGCACAGTGTCGCTCATTTGTTTATTGAGCAACATTACAAAATCTCACGCATTTACGATGAGCCATGCTTTAAGGAACTAACAGGACGTTCGGTTAAAGTATATGTACGTTCGCTCACGGTATCATTCCGTTTACCTCTCCGTCGGTTCACCATTGAAAGTATGGCCAACTCTTATCCAAGCCACACCTCTGGCGGTGGTTAAAGAATACAACAGTTCTAGAGAGGTGTTGTTCTTCAGAGGTTGAATCATTTACAATCATTATAGGAAAAAATGGGAAACTGCACGTAACGAGCATTTTCTCCTTTTCCTGCAATGTTTTCCACGCCATCCCAATGTAATTCCTTTTATTATAACTGGACGCAAGATCCATACGCAGTCATCAGAATATTAACCGTGTTCTTTTGCAAAAGGAACCGATACATCTATGTTGATTGTTCACGATGACTGAATCAACTCGTGCATGTTCTGTGAGACATCGTAGTGAGTTTTAGGAACGCCATGCCGTGCCGAACCGTTAAGAGCAGATAAAACATTGATTAAGCTCTGCTCCTGGATAATTGAACAAAAATACAGCCACGTCATATGAAAACCCACCTTTCGAGGTTTTGCAATCAGTCGTTCAGGCATCAAGGTATTCTTCCTAGAACGGCTTCGACCTATACTGACTATACTTGAAAGTGATTAATTTGACCGTAAATACTATTTGTATAGACATCTCTGAAGTTATGCTTTCAAATGACGTGGCTTTGTTTGTTTGTTTGTTTGTTTGTTTGTTTGGAGTTTAACGCCGCTTTCAACAGCTTTGGTCATATCACGGCGGTCAGTGCACCTACCCATGTTTTCCTGGCTTTCCCACACCAGTACTTACACAACATTCTTTCGAAGCCACTGACTACTTACTCACATAGATCAGAGGTGAGAGGCAATGGAAAACATCGCCCGAAAGAATGTCGCCGCAACCGGGTATCGAACCCGTGACCTCCAGATCACGAGTCAGATACGCTACCAATTGACGTGGCCCAATTGAAGCTTAAGAACTGACCATAGAACCATGATATTACGAAGTTTGTTTAAGGTTTCCATGACAAATTACTAAACTATGCAGATTTAGATCAGCGTAAATTTCTGAAATAAATCTTCATTTATTGTAAATTTTGCCCCGATATTAGTTTTCCGGGACGGCCGTAGAAATGCCGATATATTTGAACAACTGTTACGGAGAACCTTATCAAACTGAACGTAAAACTTCAATTGTGAACGATCTTGACCAATATCAGCCTGTATTAGAACTACCTGATCAAACTGTACGAGACTTTTTACAACATTTGCGTATTATCGTAAAACTCTAATCTAATCTTGGTCTACATTGCTCGCTGCTCACGTATCAATGTTTGGCAAAAACGACTTCATCTAGTCTATTGTTAGAACTTAATTAACATGTTGACTTGGATCTGATTGAATACAGCCTATATTAATAGTATTGAGTCAGACCAGCCGGTGCAACAGCGCCGTCTGACCGCGATATGTTCCGTTGGTCTTTTATTTTCAGATTGCCAAAATTAGTTATCTAATCTTCGAAATGCATAGGTGGTCAATTATCATATGGAAAATCAGTTTGAAAGGGTTAAACGCCAAGTGGTTGAAGGAAGGTTCTGATCACGTGACCGGTCATTATTTACATCTGTGATTCTAAGTTTGGTGGAATGGTTTATATCAAGATAAAAGTTCCGCGCTGGTTTTCAATAAGTTAACCCTTTTCCTTCCAAACTGATATTTCGGTATATCTGCTGCAGATTACACCTCTGTTTATGTCGAAGATGGGAAAAGTGCAGATTCTGTCGTTTCTCAAATTATTTCGATGTTTTTTCTTCAATGTTTTAAAATTTAGCCCGTCCGAGCGAGAAAGTATAAATTGTCTCTCTATGAGCAGTGTAGATCGGATCGGTCTGTATATCCTCATAGTCTGATCGAGAACTACACTATTCACATAAAACACTGGCTTGTAAGCAGATTCGGTAAACTTGTGTGAATTCTGACATGACGGAGCCAGATACACAGGCTGGTCTGAATCATCAATATTCCAAATGCACGACTTGTACATTTTGTACATAAACACGGTCAATTATAGTTTGTTAACCCTTTCCAACATATTGACGCTTTCTGGCGTCTCTGCGGCAGACTACTTTTGAAAACAGTGTGACAAAAAACGACTTAAAATTAGCAAGTTCTCCTTTTGTCATATTGACGCTTTCTGACGTCTCTGCGGCAGACTACTTTTGAAAACAGTGTGACAAAAAACGACTAAAAATTGGCAAGCTCTCCTTTTGTCATAATGAAAACAGCTTCATTCAAGAATTATTCTTTTAAAAGTCGTGTTCTGTATATTTCGTGTATGTGGGAAAGGGTTAATACATCTAAGATATAAATATATCAGCATGACCCGTATCCCTCTGAAATCCTGCACCTGTTTACACTATTCTGGATGTTAACCCTTTCCCTCATACATGTATAGACGCTTTCTGACGCCTCTGCAGCAGACGGCTTTTTGAAAACATAATGACAACAGAAGAAATTGCACAAAACGTGCAATTTCTCCTTTTGCCACAATGTTTTCCACTTTTAGTCATAGGTTATCCATTCAATTATGGAGATATTCTATTTTTTGACAAAATACGTTCAAAGTCGTCTGCTGCAGAATTGCCGTATGAGGGAAAGGGTTAAGCACTATGTACAGTGTGTATTAATGAAATCAACTTCACAAGCCAAGGGGTTTCTCCGTACATTAGCATTTCTCAAGGCTACTCCATACACTGGAAATGTAACGGAGAAATCTCCATTTAGCTTGCGAAGATGCTAAGCGGTTAGTTAGGATAAATGTGTATTCTGATTATGATCTTAAATGCTTACTGATATACATTTAAATGATTGTATAGTTGTCAGATACAGTTACAGTGGAATTAACCCTTGGAAATAACGTCGTTTTTGACGTCAAAACGTTCGTTTTTGAGACAATGATATTGTGGTTAAAGTAATCACCATGACGTTCTCGTTGAAGTGGTATTCGGATAAAATTAAGATCAAAATGTAGGGAATGAAATACAGCTGCCATGACAATCAACATAACCGTATGCGTATTTTGTTACGTATATCAGGGTTACTTTTAACATACGGAAAGCGTAAATGTCTACATACATATCATCTGACTTGCGTGGTAAAAGGCAGTAAGTTTAAATTCGGATCAGCGTAGGTTCATATGACCCTGTACATCTGCTTCGTCCTATCATAATCTACACACGCTGAGAGAATCTTCGTCCTATCATAATCTACACACGCTGAGAGAATCTTCGTCCTATCATAATCTACACACGCTGAGATAATCTTCGTACAACATTACGTGTGAAATATTTGAACAGTGTATACATATTGAAGAGACTGTATTGAAAAAGTCCTGCCTCCACATCCATGCTAATGCTCCATATGGATACTGTTTTACAGAAGTTTCTTGAAACCTTCTTTGAACAATCTGGTTCTAAAATGATCGTAAGACCGCATATTTATACGTGTAAAAAGAAAGAATTCACTGTTTCCAGTCTAAATCATTGAAGGAATTTTCCTGTAAATTGACTGTTATTTACAAACAGGCATCAACTAGTTCAAGGTTAACCCTTTCCCTCATACGACAATTCTGCAGCAGACGACTTGGAAAGTATTTTGTCAAAACATAGAAAATCTCCATAATTGAATGGATGACCTATGACTAAAAGTGGAAAACATTGTGGCAAAAGGAGAAATTGCACGTTTTGTGAAATTTCTTCTTTTGTCACTATGTTTTCAAAAGGCCGTCTGCTGCAGAGGCGTCCGAAAGCGTTTATATGAGGGAAAGGGTTAACTGTTTGTTCCCATACAAATCAAGGTTAAAAATAGATTTTCCAGTAGGGTGAATAATCTCTGACCTGATAAAACTTTTTGCGATTATAAGAAACTGTCGGCATATGGAAAATGGCAGAGGAAATATATAGATCGTGAAAATAAATTGAGGGCGAACACATGCATACATTCGTCAACTGCACTAACAAATAGGTAGACACGTTTATACTTTCGAGGATCGGTGTATTTTACAGCGAGTCTCCCTCAGAGATTTGTCTTCTGTATAATGGTTTAAAGCGACTGAACTCCAGATACCCAACTGTCAAAAAAAAAAAAAAATCAAATTTTAAGAAAATAAGTGTTATTTTTGTATTTGGGGCATTAAAATATGATAACTGACATATTACATACCCCTATAATCGGTGAGATTTTTTTGTTTTCGATACTTTTTCCACCGCAAATTCTACCTTGTCAGTAACGGGGTAAGTATTTTTAAATAGGAAACCCCTTCATTGGGACAATTGAAAACGACTCAAGTTCACTTTATTGATAAAAAACGATACATTGTTACCCTGGTTTTACTTGGATAACATAAGGAATAACATTTAGGGCGAATTTGAGTTTTTTGTTTTTTTGTTTTTTGTTTTTTAGTGCCATCTGGATTTCAGTCGCTTTAAAGTACCATTCAACTATTTTATCGGAAACTCCTTATTATTTATTGAGTCAATTGTTTGCTTGAGTGGAGTTTAAACAGTATTTCAGCTTTATTACTGCGTGTCCTGATACGATTACCAGCATTACAGCGGGTATTTCTTTTAACCTAACACTGATGCATCAGTCGTTACGCTATCCTCGCAGCCCGGAGCACCAGGAAGGGAAGCCATTACTACCAGTTGATACTATGACCCGACGAAGATTGCAACCTAGTATATATTCACTTAATTATGTATAGGATTAACTGACCAAAGTGCAGAGCTCGAGATACAGTGCACATTACATGCTCTTATTTTGATGACACAATACATGCTTAGGATGTGATAACATAGAGATTGACTTTTGAATAAAAACAATCTAGATATTCGCTACTTTCAACGATCCTCTCTCATCTGGAATAAAGGTCTACCAGCATATAAACTAAATAAATAGCCGTTACATGTTGCATTGTAGGATGCTAACAGTCAAAATATAAAATCGCATTCCGAGTACAGAAACCTGGACTAACCGATCACCATTTAGATTATTGTATGGGAATTATATCCCGAGTGATATTTACGTGCGTATGAGAAACGAACGCACAAGCCTGTTATTTGCGGGTAAGGAGAATCACACAAATATGATAATGACGTAGACAAATACACCGATAAGGGGCAATCAAGTATAATTGTGAAATATCAACGGTCGTAGTTACCCTTATTTAACCTGTCCCACATGCAGATGCATTTTGACATTTTTCACAAGACTACTAGTGAAAGCAGTTTGACAAAGGGATACATTGCTTTTTATTGAGCAGTTTTCCGGCTAGTCATAATTTTGTTCGACACTACTATTTCATTTATTGAGTTTCCATTTCTTTAACTAGATCTTTTCAATGTCGTCTGCTGCAGATTTGATGCATGTGGGAAATGTTAAATTGGTCAGTATTCCGGCGACATAAACGCATTCATGATGACTATCTTTGATATTCATTGTTGTTCTCATTGGCGACACAGACATTCTCAAATGAACTATTATAGATGCTTGTCATTTCTAAAAATGAATGATATTATTCGGGGGATTTGTTTGTTTGTTTGTTTGTTTGGAGTTTAACGCCGCTTTCAACAGCTTTGGTCATATCACGGCGGTCAGTGCACCTACCCATTTTTCCTGGCTTTCCTACACCAGTACTTACACAACATTCTTTCGAAGCCACTGACTACTTTCTCACATAGATCAGAGGTGAGAGGCGATGGAAAAATCGCCCGAAAGAATGTCGCCGCAACCGGGTATCGAACCCGTGACCTCCAGATCACGAGTCAGATACGCTACCAATTAAGCTACCCGGCCGGGCCTTATTCGGGGGAGGGGGTTGCTTTGTTTCTAAGGGTTTTTTAGTAATTTACTTTTTCTTTTACAGTTTTTCATTTATATGACCGTACACATATCCACTATCTATGACGGATTTACCTATACAAGGCTTAGACGTACCTTGTCCAAAAAAAAAACATCTTCATGACAACCGCGAGAAGGAATCGAGCCCGAGATACCTGATCTCGAATTCCCAAAGCTAACCAGTCGGTTACTGTGGACAGCGGCGTAGCTTGGGAATAATCAATGTGTAGGCCGTCTCGTGAGAAAATCAACAGTGTGGACTCAGCGTAAAGTATCGACCCGGATCAGCCTAAGCATACCGCACAGGCTTACCCGGATAGATACTTTTCGCCTCCTGTGAATTTTCTGTTTCAGGAATCACTACTCTATACATCTATCCCCCTAAGACGGAATGTGTCGGCCGGATCAGTCTGCGCGGACAGCGCAGGCTGATCTGGTCGATACATTACGCAGATGTCTATCGCCGCAGCTGCTTTTTGGGACATTTTGAGAAAAAATGTGTAGGCACGAGCCTATTGTGCCTAAAGGGAGCTACGGCCCTGGTGGATTCCTACGGAGTGTCTCAAAACAAGTGTTATCAGTACATTCACCAAGTGGTAATATAGACATTTTACAGAAAATAGGCTACACTTTTAGAATTATATCAGACTGCTTTCAATAATAGAGTGAGTCTCAAGTAAATTGGAATCCGCTGTGGTCGAGAATGGTTAGCGTCGGGGATTTCGAAAACGGGTGTTCCGGGTTCGATCCCCAGTCGCGGCACTACGGTCATGGTGGAGTGCGCTCGGACAAGGCACATTTTCTAGCCTAGTACTGGTTTGTTTACCCAGGGATCATGAATAAGTGAACTGTCGCCGTGATATAACTGAAATAATGTCGAAAGCGGCGTAAAACCAGAATAAATAAATAAATAACTCCAAGTAAATTAATATGTCTGGCATCCAACAATGGCGAATAGATTGGTCACATTCCCATATATATCACAATCACATGTATAGTAAATTAGTAAATCGAGGGCTTGGCGTGAAACGGTTGTAACTTAAATTGGTATTTTTATTACCAAGGTTAATCACCTCACCATAAAGTCTTTATAAGCGTTAAATCATTTTTCTTGGCAAACAATGGAAATTTAGGTGCCATTGCTCGTTCTGAGCAATGGCACCTAAATTTGCATTGTTTACAAAGGGGTCAACATTGCCCCTAAACCTGGGTTTTCAAAAAAGGTTTTTAGTTACAACTGTTTCACGCCAAGCCCTCGAAATGTAACTACAGCGGACGAGTACAACTTGATGTTTTAGAGTAAGTGCATGAACAATGAATCAAACTGCTTTCGCAATCGGTTGTGTCCACGAACATTAATGTTGACTCTATAGTACTTTACTTACTTTACCATGTCCACCCAACCGGGTCATACCAAATAGGCCTACTTTAGACTGGTAGTAATGGCTGCAATCCTTGGCGCTCAGGGTTCCGGGGTTAGCATTGCGACTGACTGGCTGGTGTCAGGATAAATGGACCAGGAGTACCAGTATCTTACGTAGGGCACGCCGGGGGGGGGGGGGGGGGGGGGGCGGGATGGTAAAACTGAACAATTGTTGAAAGCGGCGCAAAACATCATACAAAAACACATACACCATGTCCAAATTGAATACACTGAAGGGCGGGGGGAAGTCAACACACTATTAATTAGTGTTTATACACATTTAGCCTGAGTTGCCTGTCCTGCGTTCATTGAATCAGTTTGTTAGTTTACGGTTACCAATCTACCAATAATAACAGCTTTTTAATAGTTGCTGTAACTTGATTGGTGAATTGGCTCACTTAAGCTATCAAACCTGCATCTCAGACAGAACGATGGGTTCATGTGTTCATTTTATAAATGTCTCACAATGCAGAAAAACAGTAGGATTAGTGAATTTATACGGACATCTGCTGCTCGTTCATCTCATATTTCAAGGCTGTTATATCGTTTACACGATCGGTCACATTTTATATATATAATAAAAAACACGGCTCTGGAAATAGACTGAAAACAGAACACGAGTTACTTTATAATTCGGCCTGTCGCTGCGAAAAGGTTCAAGTAAATTATTGTGAACAGTGAAGATTCAGACCAACATGTGCATCCACACGGTCTTATCAAAATCTACACAGTTCAAACTAAACTTACACAAGCTTGTTTGAAGCTTCTGTCAACTTGGTTTAGGCTGATCTGGATCTACACGGTTCAGTACTGCCAACGTGCACCTTTTCACCCTGAACTCATGGGATGTAAAATTGGAGTTTATCACATAACTTGCACTCCAGGAGTGACATAAAGCAGTGACATAAATATCATATGTAACTAGTTACATAAATAGTCGACTCACAGCACGTATGTGACGTCACTCCTGAGTGTGACGTCACTTTCAATGACAGCATATTGTTTACAATTGTTCTGAATTTCGGCATTTATTAAAAATATTGTTTAAAGAGAATAAATCTCGATAAATGAACCGTTATAAGAGCATTGTTGCTAATTTTGTATAAAATCAAAAGGTTATTGATAGGGACTACATTTTACAGTGGACGTATGCATTAGAACTTCGGGGTGAACTTCGGTCACTGTTTATATTAGGACGAAGAAAAATCGATTTAAAGATTGAAAACAATCTTTTTATGGTGTTATGTGATAAATAGAATCTTACATTCGTGCTTATTTGATTTTGTTTTTATGAAACTCGTCGACTGAAACGAATATGACGCTCGGCAGAGCCTCGCGTCATATTATTTCAGTCGACTCGTTTCATAAAAACAATATCAAATAAGCACGAATGTAAGATCCTCTATATACACCATTACCATTAAAGCAGTACAATTGCTCAAATTCGCATTTTTCTAGTTTTGATAAGCTTTAACATAACTCTAAAGAAAGTGCAACATAATCCCGATCAATTTAGGTCATATTCTTGAGTTTAAACGATGTACACAGTGATTATAGTTCAAAAGTTGATTTTTGATTTATTTGCTCCCCTGCCAAAAATCAAACGGAAATTAATATTATGCAGTTGACCTCTTTGCGTGACCTTTTACACATGCGCAATACATACAGCAATTGTCGCATTTGTGTAAACAAAATTGCATCTTAAATCGGTTCGGCAGGCAAAAAATGCATACGCCGCGCACGAAACATCAGTAAACATTTGATGAAAAGAATTAGAAATGAAAATAGAATGAGAATAACCATTAGCAAGGAAGATGGGAATTCTGGAAGATGGATCTGATGGTATCGAAAACAAACGGATTTGTGGAAAACTCTTCTCGTTCTCGGTGAGTATTTTGTTCGGACGTTTTTTGACAACTCCAAATGCCTTGTATGCCTGAATACGTATTGAAAAGACAGCCCTAAACTTTAATAAACCCGGTATTTATATAAACACAACTCGTGTATCATTTATTTTGCTTGAAGTCGCTGTTTACTATATCTTCACACAATATTGTAACGTACACACGACATGTACAAACTCATGGGGCCCCCCAAAGGGGTAATTATTAACTCGCAACATGATCGTCGTAGGTGATTTCCCACAACAGCTAGATCACCTATCTGCACGTAAAACTTCTGTGAGTGTCAAGCATACATTTATTTAAGTTGTTTTATTTCGTATTCTTCTAGGATCTGATAAATAATTTTGTCATACTAATAATTATTTGTGTATCCAATGATTTAGCCATTTTAAGACCAATATATTTACATTATATTGTGAGGAGAATGTAAGACAAAATGTAACATCTTAGTAATTGTTAACCCTTTCGCACTTGCAGACGCACTTTGATGCATATGTAGCAGACGCATTTTAAAACATTGCTGCAAAATAAGTAATTACTCATTATAAACAATTTCTTTTTCCACAATGTCTTATTCAGTAAGTTGACTTTAACTTATAGAGCTTTTCCAGTGTATTGCCTAGATTGTTTGTTCAACCATCTGCTGCAGATTTATTGTATTTGGGAAAGAGACCACTATTTGACTGAAACTTTGTCAGACAGTTTATCTGAATTATATCTAGGTCTAGTTTGGATATGTGTGATTCTGGGTCAAATACTAAGTGAAATATGAGGAAAACCTAGAAGCTGCATTTCTGAATCTAGAATGATGAAAACTCGTTTTCATGTTTTTAATTTCTTATCTCAAATGATGGATATGTTTTTTCAACAAATCTATATGGCTTGAACAATTTTTTTAAAGGGTCACAGAAGGAATATTTCTACTTATTTATCTTGAAATCAGGCAAGCAGATTCAGAGAAGAAATAACATGCATAATTATATGGTAAAAAAAGGTAATACTAAACCTTTTCAAGAATGTTTTTAAAAGTTGTCTAAAAGGTAATACTTAACCTTTTCAAGTATGTTTTCCAAAGTAGTCTATCACAAAAAAAGATTAACAGAATGGGATGTCATTGTTAATATAACAATTCTCAGATCATCTTTTTTTTTTTTATATAGATACCAAAGGCTATTCAACAAGAAGAGTACAAGATACACTGCATATGTTGTGAAGAGTACTAAAATATTAGCCAATATTCCCTTGCTAAAGAAGAAAGACTGAAGGACAATGTTGTCGGCATGAAAAGGAAGATGGTACATGAAGAATACGAAAGACAAATCAAAATATAGCAAATATATTTATAATTGAGCACATATATCCATTCGAAAATATACAATGATTCCTAGTAGACCCTGATCAGTCTGTGCATTTTTGCAGTCTGATTACAATTCAGACTATTCATAAATAAACAACTCACAAAAGCTTTAAATAAGCTTCTGATGAATTGTGTTCACTAACAAAACTGCATAGGAACCTGCTAATGTAAGTCTAAACTAATCACTGTCACATATGCACTTTCACATGCTTTGACTTTAAAGTTATCAAAAATCTTCTGTTGCATTTACAACAAAAAGGTTATTATACCCCCAGATACATAGTATATGGGGGCTATATACATGTAGGAGTCACGCTTGTCGGTCCGTTGGTCTGTGGACATTTCTTGTGAACACTATTTCTCAGCAACCCTTCATCAGAATGTAATACAACTTCACAAGAATGATTGATACCAAACCTAGTTGTGCATATTGTGGGCGTGTTGCACTGGAATTATTTTTATATGAGTTATGGCCCCTTGATATTCTCATACATATTACATATATGTCCATATTTTGTGAACACTATTTCTCAGCAACCCTTCATCATAATTTAATATAACTTCACAAGAATGATTGATACCAAGCCTAGTTGTGCATATTGTGGGCGTGTTGCACTGGAATTGTTTTTAAATGGGTTATGGCCCAGGCACCAGCTGGGGGTATTCATCACCGTCTTCAGTGATATTTCTAGTTGAATATTAAATGGATTTTCTACATATTATAATTGATTTGTGTTAATCCTTTCCCCCATACAACAAATCTGCAGCAGACTCCTTCTAAAAGGACCATTGAAATCATTGAAGCAAAAGAAGAAATAGCTCAATATGAGCCATTTCTCATTTTGCCACAATGTTTTTAACTTTTTTCACTAAATTAAAGTTTCCAGAATTCATCTCTATTTCTAAAACATTTTTATTCAAATATGGAAACTCTTTATAATAACTAGTAAAATTTAAATAAAAACATGGCGGTAAAAGAAACACATATAAAGGATATCAAACAAATAGATGCCCTATATTAAATGAACATAACTATGATATTAAATTATTTGTTTACTATATATATATAGTTTTTATTCTATACTTTTAATTTTTGTAAGATTGTACTTAATTGTGTTTGAATTAAGGTACTGTATGATTGAAAAACACAATTAGTATCGGTTCATTACAGGAATTACGAAAAATCATGAATATAGTGAATAATTGGCTCCAGGAAAATCGACTAGAAGTCATTTGTGAACAGTGAAGACCCTGATCAATCTTCACATCTGTGCAGACTGATCTGGCCCTTCTCAAAGTAGTCCAAGATTGTTTCAAGTCACTTCTGACAAACATTTATAAAAGCTCTCTGGAATGCTAATGTTGATATTAGCATCCTTATTCCTTAACCCTTTCCCATATACAACAAATGTGCAGCAGACAACTTTGAAAACGTGGAGACAAAAACATGAAAATCCCCATAGATTAAAGTTAGATAGATTTAAAAACATTGTGGTCAAAGGAGAAATTGTTCATTATGAGCAATATTTCCAATTACGTGAATGTTTTCAAAAGTTGTGCGCTGAAGAGGCGTCAGAACACGTCTGCGTGTGGGAAAGGGTTAAAATACAGAGGTTGGTTATCTTAGACTCAGAACCATGAATAATTGGCTTTGAATGATAATATACAGAAAAGCATGAAGGTACAAGATTTGAAATCTTTTAAGAAATTAATTATAAGTTTGAATTTCTGTTGATTGAATTTCTACTATTAGTTGATATTTTATAGATTTTTTTCAAGCCAAGTAAAATTATAATTTTTAAGTTTGCTTCAAGTATAACATATTTTTTGATAATAAGTTTGGAATAGAATTTTGAAAGTATTTGGGTTTCATCTATTTACTTTAATGCATAGGATTTTATGTGTTATTCTGATATAATCAATCATTGTTTAGTTCTTTTTTTCTTTTCAATGTTAGTTTAATTGAAAATTGCTAATTTGTACTACATGTACACTATATAGCAAATGCTCCTGCTAATAAGGGTTAAAATTTGATCAATAGTTGGAATGAAGCGCAAATGAAATAGCTTATCAGTAAAGGACATTTGTAATAATGCATCAATCTTTGAACAATTTAAAAAAAGAGAACCACCACAGGAACATTACTGTGAAGTTTAATTGATATGTGGGTCCATTGGTTTAAACGGACATGTCGTTGAAACTAAAAGTTTATTTTACAACTTTTCTGATGCCGACGAATCAATATGGCTTGAACAACACAATATGTACAGTGTCACTACAGAAACATCTCTGCTAAACTATCTTGAAATCAGACGAGAAATTTGATAAGGATGGAATTTTGAAGTAATGTCATTTTGCCCCCTTTCTGATGCCATCTGGCAGCCATTTTTTCAACCAAACAATATGGCTTGAGTACATTTTGTAGAGTGTCACTCAAGGACAATTTCTACTGAATTATCTTGGGAATTAGACAAGCAGATTCAGAGAAGAAGAATTTTAAAGTTATGTCATGAAATTGGTCCAGTGCATAAGGAGGAGATGTCATTTGAAACTAAAAGTTAATTTTATCCCTTTTCTGATGCCACCTCCATCCTATGTCTTTACACCAATCAATATGGCTTAAACAATTAGTGTAGAGGGTCGCCCAAGGAACATTTCTAGTAAAGAAAAATTGAATCTATCAAGCAGATT
Organism: Serripes groenlandicus; assembly: GCA_031761405.1. Classification (NCBI taxonomy): domain Eukaryota; kingdom Metazoa; phylum Mollusca; class Bivalvia; order Cardiida; family Cardiidae; genus Serripes; species Serripes groenlandicus. The sequence continues at coordinate 58,859,588 of JASEVX010000010.1, read as the reverse complement.
CAGAGAAGAAGAATGTTAAAGATTGGCCATTTCCCCCCTGCTCTGAGGCCTCAGCAACCAAAATCCTTCATAATTGTTTTAATCTTTGAACAATTTTGATAGTGGACCATCAAAGAACTATTCCTGTGAAGCTTGGTTGAAATTTGTCTAGTGGTTTGGGAGGAGATGATCGAGTTATTTGTGATTTTAATTGACCAGGATCTGCAGAGGTTCAGATAAGAAGTGGTATTAAGCTCTTTTCCCCATAGTTTCTCTCTTAAAGTAAACCCTATATTGTGGGTACTCAAAAGAATCGCCTCACTGAGACGATTCTTTGGAGTACCCACAACATAGGGTAAGATGGTCAAACAAAGATTTTAGATCATGTAAAACAAGTTGGCTTTTGTGAACAGTATAAAACCTGATCCTTTTATTGCATCCACACATTCTGTTCAGGATCTACACTGTTCATATACTACTTAGACAAGCTTGTTATAAAATGTTGTCAACGTCTGAAGATATTCAATGATATTGCTTGCAAGAAACATTTTTTAGTTGTTGGTTAAAATATGTATACAATAAATGTCATCATTCTTTAGTTACACAATTTATTTGGAGTTCCCATTGTGGACCAAGGTTAGACTGCATATATGTATCTAGGATGTCCTTGGTCAACAATGTTCTCAAATGTTAAAAGTCCTTATGAATGTTATAAATCAGCATGTGGTGTCTCAATGATTAAGTTTTCATGACATTTAATTAACATTTAGTTTTGAATCCCTCTATTTAGAAATTGTTATATCTGCTTTTTCTGTTCATGTAAATGAATTAAAATACTGAAATGAAAATCTATAGAATGATTGAAAAAAATTGTCTTTAACAAAACAGCAATGTGTCAAGAAAGTTTCTTTTAACTCTATTTGAAGAGCCTGATCAAACTTCACTCAGGCATATATATATTGATCTGGAAGTACACTAACCAAGAATCATAACTGTTAAAATGTAATTTAGCAAACTTATATACCTTGTACTTTTTAACCATATCTCAATATATCATTTTGGAAAATCATTTTTGTAGAATTACATCTCATTGCTAAATGTTGATAATAATACACATTTATAATTAAAACATGTATCAAACTGTCAACTTTGCTGTTCCATTGACAGATCAAACTGTTATTGCTCAAATGATGCTGCCACAAAATAAACTGTTGATAGTCTGTATGCCTTTTTCTCTCATTATAAGAATCTTGCAGGGTTGTGAGAATGTCTATCCTGTAGCTGGTGGCTACCTCTAAAATTGCCTCACCAAGGCAATTCACCTAAGTCCTCACTCCTGCAAATAATAAAAAAATATATGATATTTATATATACATCATTTCTATTTAAACAACAAGAGGGCCCTGGGGGCATGAACTGGTCAAATGCTCAAGGTGATCTCGACTAGTATTATCACTATCTGTCTGTTGATTGTTAACTTTAAGCTTCAACATCTCCCCCATAACCACCAGACAAATTTCACCCAACTTCACAGGCCAAGCCACAACATCTCATCTATAACCACCAGACAAATGTCAACCCAACTTCACAGTAATTTTCTGACAAAGATTCAAGATGCTTATGCAAGTATCACTAATAATGTCTTTGAAACACCAGAGGTATAATGTATTATTTTGTATATATGTACTGTATATCATAGAGTTATGACTGAAACTGATTAATACCCCCACAATACCTTTTCACATAAACATATGACACTCAGAATAAAACAATGGTCTAGTTTTATCCTTTCTCACATACCACAACTCTGCAGCAGATGACTTTGAAATCAAAACTTTAAAATTAAAAACATCTCTATAAATAAAAGTATGAACATTGAAATTTGGATAGAGTTTAAAACATTGTGGTAAAAGGCGGAATTGCTCATTATGATAAATTTCATCATTTGTTTTCAAACCCATTCGTCTGTAGAGGTGTCCGAAGTTTCAACTAACTGCTTTTCTAAATAGACTTAACACATTGGTGGCAGATGAAATACATAAGAAAGAATGTTTGCCTTGAATTGACAGCCCTTGTTAATGGTTTGCAACCAAAGCTTTGGGTAATTTTAAAATACCTTAATTGTGAATACTATATGACACATTAAACATACAATGTTTATGAAAGTTTATCAGAACATTTCTATCTACTTCAAATTTCAGTCAGTTTCAAAACTGGGTTTTACGGAGTCAAACATAAGTTCACAAGGTCAATTGTAGAAAACCTTCTTACCACTATTATTATTAAGGCCACATCTTTCATCAATTGATCATTCAAGTCATATCTACCAACTCATAAAATTATCATACACATTTGGACATCTACTTACTGCAAACACAGATAGACATCTGTCTTAGGGAAAGTCACAACACTCCCTCAGCTTCTCTGTTGGTATCTGTCTGCATCTGCCACATAGACATACATTTGGTACTTCTGTCATAATTTGTGGGACCTGCTGGGGTAACTAGGATGAAGGTTCTCTGTCTGCCAATTTCTTAATATATCTTTGTAATTGTCCTCTGACATTTCATCAACATTCAACAGTGATCTGTAAACAAAATAATCACTGTGACTTCAAGGCAGCCAAAAAGTATGATTCTGAAAAATGGGTTTTAAGCTGTAATTCACAGAATCATACATTCACTTTAACAATTTGACAATAACACAGCATTTGTAACCCTCCAAAAATGCTTGACATTCATGTTAACATATGTTGATTTATGAAAGAATTGTGATTTATTGCTGATGTTAGTTCAAAAGTAGAAATATATTGAAATACTGGTAATAGTATTTTCCCCCTTAACTTAAACAAGTTATATAATTATATAATTATTATATGTATTATGTATATTTGCAAGGACATACTTAGGGGAGTAAATGTTCATCTGTTGAGGATTCATGTACATTAAATTGTCTTGGTCACATTAGTACAGAAGTATTTCTCACATTAATAGTATCCTGGCAACTAACTGCTTGAAACGTTGGGTCAACATGACATTCTTCTTCTGCCTCAACCCTTTACAAACACAACTGTCACCTCCTCTTCACAATTATGTTCAATATTACTCTGAAAGCAAAATTAGAACAATTTTAAGATGAAGCCTATATCAGAGGGAGCTATATATATATATGAAACTTGAGTGTTCAGGATCATTTCACCTATGTGAAGTTAAATATATATCTCAAATATGTGGATATGGATAGGAAACCTAACATATTTTTGTTATTGTTTGGATCTATTAGAGTTTGCAAGTTTCAGCTTTCCATCTGAGGGCATGAAATATTGATGAATTTTCAAAACAGAGTTTATCTTAGAAATACATGGGTCAACTGAAGGAATTAAAATTTGTGGATAACTGAAAAAGGGGCTTGTTAAAAGTCTAAGAGAACTACACAGAGACAAACATGTTTATATTTAAGTTATTTCTATTTTAAAAGGTCTCTGATCTATATTTTTAGATTTTGTGTATTGCACATCTTCATTTCCATAATCTACATTTCTGACTAGAAAAGAAAAAAGTCATGAAGTGGTATGACTGGGTCTGTTTTATTAAAGACATTCATGGACAGTTCAGTATTCTGTCAGAAAAAAGAAATATTTAGCAGAATTATCAAAGACTTTTTGACACTTATTATTTTGGACTTATTTAGTATTTCACTTCATTAAACACAATTGTTAGGCCTTTGATCTAGGCATATATTTCTTGATTTTGTGAATTTGACATCTGCTGGTGGTATGTTAAAATCTGCATACCTTATAATAAAATGACTAGAAAGGAAAAAGATGTTTGCCCGAGTCTGTGTATTATAAATTAAAGACATTCAATGGCAGTTCAGTGCTTTGTCAGAAAGAAAGAAATATTAAGCAGAATAAACAGGAACTTTTTGACACCCTCGAATTATTTAGTATATTTGACTTCCATCAAAAAATCAAAGCGATGTGTTACACTGGAGAAAACAAAAACTAATAACAGATCATAGCGATGTGTTTACACTGGAGACAACACAAACTAAAAACAGCACATAGCTATTGAAATGAAAGGGGTCACCGATTTTGGTCAGTCACGGAATTGGGGCAATGGACGTGATAAATGCAATTGGACATCTGTACAAACAAACATAAAATAAATTCATACGTCTCTGGTACAAATAATACTGCCTCTATAGTATTGATACATTAATATGATACTTAAATATACCATTAACTATATTGATTCAATCGAATGTTATTGGCCAAACCATTCATTTTTAGGAGCAATGTTACAATCAATGGGAATGCAGTTAATTTCCCCCCAAGGAACCCCTTTCCACCTTGCTCATGTGTAGTACCGCTTTTCTGAAAACGTAAATATGTTTTCGCACTTAACCTCAAACAGTATGTTGCATTGAGTTATTACTTCAATATAAAATCAAGATTTAAAGGTCGGGTGTAAACAAAAACTATTATTACATCGAAAACGAAGCGTATCATTCAGATTATGTGAGTACTTACCTCCATTTTGAGTCTTTGATACTTTTCGGGCATGCGCAATACCATATAACGGAACGAAACGAATCGATGGCGAAAGTTAATTTATACAGGTTGAGTTCGAATTTTTTACTCGATTTCTGTTACTCAGTTAGATTATTGAATTACGCAATATAGCTCAAACGTGTTTATTAAATGTAAGCTATGCGATAATTCGCTTCTCTTTGCTTCTAATTAACGTCAAATTTGAGCAATTATACTGCTTTAAGCATCAAAGTATTTTCTAGGTTCCGGGAGTAATACAGATGTAAGTACATGTTTGATGTTTTTCTCTCCTTCCCCGATCACATGGCTAGCTCCATAATTCCTACGTGTGATCTGGTTATCATGTACGTGCTAAGTTGTTATAAGGGATAATCACAGCACGGGACTGGCTCTATCAGCCTTATAACTATACTTTAATGTCATGATCTGATAAGCCACATTCAAAGAAGGTCACTTTTAGAAGATAGATAAACGTTGGTATTTTGACATTAAGTGGGTTTATGTAGACTGGAATCAGACACTTAACTCTTTCAGCGCCGAATTGTTTAAAGTAGACTCTTCCATGTTCAAAATCGGACGTCTCCATTTCTCTTGTATTAAGCCTTTTGGAATATTTTTATAACTTAAAGGCAAACAATGCTGATTCCAGGTGAGACAGCTCGTTACGAGCTGACTCGCCTGAATCTGCATTGTTTGCAAAAACCTCAATATTGCCTTTGGCGCTGAAAGAGTTAAACTGAGCATTGTGGTCTTCTTTTATAAGTGTCCAAGGAGTTCAATTGCACACACTCTTCTTCACACTCACTGGCAACCAAAGCATATTTTCTGTAACTTCTACTCAGATTTCCTGATAATCATGAAGAAGTGGTCCTTTTGTTAGGCGCTATAAAAGTTAATCAAGCTGTCTTTAATTGATCGCAAATTATGGCTATAGCGGAACGTTTTATTATGTTCTGCTAAGGGGAAAGCATTAGTCCGAATGTAATAAGTAATTTCCCATCAAACTTCCTGATGTGACCCTCAAGTCATAGTAATGGCTGCCACTTCGGGATGTCACGTTGGTGACCTCTTACAAAGACTGTTGATTGTTGAAACCATCTGGATTGGTACTTAATCGAGTAATATTAACAGAAAGAAAACCATATATGTAAATGTACTTACATTTGTTCTTCGAAAAGAAATGCCTGGTTGCACACATGCACATTACAGTTTGTAAAATTGATGCAAATCAAAAAACTATTTATCATTTTTTCCAAAATATGTTATAAAGTTTGCAGCCTCCGTATCATTGGAAGGATTAACATGAAAGTTTAAAAACTGAATTGAGTTGAATACGTTCTGTCGATGGGAGAAATTGTTCATTACTTTGTCCTGATTATTTGTCACGTCTATAATATAGCAGAAAATCAACCTTTTGAGAAGGACAGATTAATACGAATACAGTCGGTTGTAATTGCGCGAGTGCCTCAAAACCAGTGCATATATTGGTTGTGAAAAAACTATCACTGGTGCAATGGGCTTGCGCATGCGCCATGTTAATCGTCTTGATCGTGCATGCGCCGTATTTTACCGTCAGCTTTTGGATATTTCCGTATCAGTTCGTCAATAGACTGATTCTCGTTCGAAGATTAAGATTAGTGAACCAGTCTATTTATATGCGAGTAGATCCTGTGGATCTTCACTCTATACCTCTATCCCCCTGAGACGGAATGTTTCGGCCCGGACTGCGCTGGCTGATAAGGATCGATACATTACGCAGAGGCCATAATGATTGGTTTACTCGCAGGACGGCTCATATTATGTAATCAGTCATGAT
>JASEVX010000010.1:58820856-58843356 GCA_031761405.1 Serripes groenlandicus | reverse complement strand
CCCAAAAAGCAGCTGCGGCGATATACATCTGCGTAATGTATCGACCAGATCAGCCTGCGCTGTCCGCGCAGACTGATCCGGCCGACACATTCCGTCTTAGGGGGATATATGTATAGAGTAGTGATTCCTGAAACAGAAAATTCACAGGAGGCGAAAAGTATCTATCCGGGTAAGCCTGTGCGGTATGCTTAGGCTGATCCGGGTCGATACTTTACGCTGAGTCCACACTGTTGATTTTCTCACGAGACGGCCTACACATTGATTATTCCCAAGCTACGCCCCTGTCCACAGTAACCGACTGGTTAGCTTTGGGAATTCGAGATCAGGTATCTCGGGCTCGATTCCTTCTCGCGGTTGTCATGAAGATGGTTTTTTTTGGACAAGGTACGTCTAAGCCTTGTATAGGTAGATCCGTCATAGATAGTGGATATGTGTACGGTCATATAAATGAAAAACTGTAAAAGAAAAAGTAAATTACTAAAAAACCCTTAGAAACAAAGCAACCCCCTCCCCCGAATAAGGCCCGGCCGGGTAGCTCAATTTGTAGCGTATCTGACTCGTGATCTGGAGGTCACAGGTTCGATACCCGGTTGCGGCGACATTCTTTCGGGCGATTTTTCCATCGCCTCTCACCTCTGATCTATGTGAGAAAGTAGTCAGTGGCTTCGAAAGAATGTTGTGTAAGTACTGGTGTAGGAAAGCCAGGAAAACATGGGTAGGTGCACTGACCGCCGTGATATGACCAAAGCTGTTGAAAGCGGCGTTAAACTCCAAACAAACAAACAAACAAATCCCCCGAATAATATCATTCATTTTTAGAAATGACAAGCACCTATAATAGTTCATTTGAGAATGTCTGTGTCGCCAATGAGAACAACAATGAATATCAAAGATAGTCATCATGAATGCGTTTATGTCGCCGGAATACTGGCCAATTTAACATTTCCCACATGCATCAAATCTGCAGCAGACGACATTGAAAAGATCTAGTTAAAGAAATGGAAACTCAATAAATGAAATAGTAGTGTTGAACAAAATTATGACTAGCCGGAAAACTGCTCAATAAAAAGCAATGTATCCCTTTGTCAAACTGCTTTCACTAGTAGTCTTGTGAAAAATGTCAAAATGCATCTGCATGTGGGACAGGTTAAATAAGGGTAACTACGACCGTTGATATTTCACAATTATACTTGATTGCCCCTTATCGGTGTATTTGTCTACGTCATTATCATATTTGTGTGATTCTCCTTACCCGCAAATAACAGGCTTGTGCGTTCGTTTCTCATACGCACGTAAATATCACTCGGGATATAATTCCCATACAATAATCTAAATGGTGATCGGTTAGTCCAGGTTTCTGTACTCGGAATGCGATTTTATATTTTGACTGTTAGCATCCTACAATGCAATATGTAACGGCTATTTATTTAGTTTATATGCCGGTAGACCTTTATTCCAGATGAGAGAGGATCGTTGAAAGTAGCGAATATCTAGATTGTTTTTATTCAAAAGTCAATCTCTATGTTATCACATCCTAAGCATGTATTGTGTCATCAAAATAAGAGCATGTAATGTGCACTGTATCTCGAGCTCTGCACTTTGGTCAGTTAATCCTATACATAATTAAGTGAATATATACTAGGTTGCAATCTTCGTCGGGTCATAGTATCAACTGGTAGTAATGGCTTCCCTTCCTGGTGCTCCGGGCTGCGAGGATAGCGTAACGACTGATGCATTAGTGTTAGGTTAAAAGAAATACCCGCTGTAATGCTGGTAATCGTATCAGGACACGCAGTAATAAAGCTGAAATACTGTTTAAACTCCACTCAAGCAAACAATTGACTCAATAAATAATAAGGAGTTTCCGATAAAATAGTTGAATGGTACTATTATACAGAAGACAAATCTCTGATGGAGACTCGATGTAAAATACACCGATCCTCGAAAGTATAAACGTGTCTACCTATTTGTTAGTGCAGTTGACGAATGTATGCATGTGTTCGCCCTCAATTTATTTTCACGATCTATATATTTCCTCTGCCATTTTCCATGTGTCGACAGTTTCTTATAATCGCAAAACGTTTTATCAGGTCAGAGATTATTCACCCTACTGGAAAATCTATTGTTAACCTTGATTTGTATGGGAACAAACAGTTAACCCTTTCCCTCATATAAACGCTTTCGGACGCCTCTGCAGCAGACAGCTTTTTGAAAACATAGTGACAAAAGAAGAAATTGCACAAAACGTGCAATTTCTCCTTTTGCCACAATGTTTTCCACTTTTAGGCATAGGTCATCCATTCAATTATGGAGATTTTCTATGTTTTGACAAAATACTTTCCAAGTCGTCTGCTGCAGAATTGTCGTATGAGGGAAAGGGTTAACCTTGAACTAGTTGATGCCTGTTTGTAAATAACAGTCAATTTACAGGAAAATTCCTTCAATGATTTAGACTGGAAACAGTGAATTCTTTCTTTTTACACGTATAAATATGCGATCTTACGATCATTTTAGAACCAGATTGTTCAAAGAAGGTTTCAAGAAACTTCTGTAAAACAGTATCCATATGGATCATTAGCATGGATGTGGAGGCAGGACTTTTTCAATACAGTCTCTTCAATATGTATACACTGTTCAAATATTTCACACGTAATGTTGTACGAAGATTATCTCAGCGTGTGTAGATTATGATAGGACGAAGATTCTTTCAGCGTGTGTAGATTATGATAGGACGAAGATTCTCTCAGCGTGTGTAGATTATGATAGGACGAAGCAGATGTACAGGGTCATATGAACCTACGCTGATCCGAATTTAAACTTACTGCCTTTTACCACGCAAGTCAGATGATACATGTATGTATGTAGACATTTACGCTTTCCGTATGTTAAAAGTAACCCTGATATACGTAACAAAATACGCATACGGTTATGTTGATTGTCATGGCAGCTGTATTTCATTCCCTACATTTTGATCTTAATTTTATCCGAATACCACTTCAACGAGAACGTCATGGTGATTACTTTAACCACAATATCATTGTCTCAAAAACGAACGTTTTGACGTCAAAAACGACGTTATTTCCAAGGGTTAATTCCACTGTAACTGTATCTGACAACTATACAATCATTTAAATGTATACAAGACGAATGTTTGATGCAAAGCATCAAAGAGAAGCCGCAATATTTCGTTTCACATGAAGAAATAAGAAAAAAGATCATTTAAATCCACAAACATTAGAACAATTTAATCTGTAGTCAGTAATGCTGATATCGATTATTGAAGATATAAGTTTTATGTAGGATATTTAACATGGCAGGATCTGTGTTTTAAGTGAATGAGATAATTTAGAGTTAAGCTGATCATAAAAAGTGACATATAATACTAAAGATAAATGGACAAGAGGTTATGATAAATTTAAATTAGTACCAAAAACAATTAACTATTTGTATTGAACACACGCCCTGTTATGATAATGTTTTATCAAATAACGCTGACACACAGAAAATCTGTTTTTCGTTTGTATCGGTAAGTCATGATAATGGATAGGGGTTTCCCACATAAAACAAATCGGCAGTAGACGACTTTGAAATTATCAAGTAAAAAAAAAATCTCTATAAATGATCGTATGATAATTGAAAAGTGTTGAATTATTGTGGCAAATGCAGATATTGCTCATTATGAGCAATTTCTCCTTTTGCCACAATGATTTCAATGATGTTAACTCTGACGGACTTTAAAATCATCAAGTACAAAACATAGAAAACTTCTATAAATGATAGTAAGATAATTGAAAAGAGTTGAAATTATTGTGGCTAATTGAGCAATTGAAAATCAAAGCTGTCGGATTACAAACGCACAATCTCGAGTTGACGAGACTGGTGTGAACTCGTGTCGTGATTAGCATTCAGAAAATCAAGTAAACGTATTTCTAGGTACACGTAATCCGAAAGACTGACAATAGCTGCAGCAACTTTTGAAAACATTGTGACAAAAAGAGAAATTGAACACGAGGAATTTATCCTTTTGCTATATGTTTTCTACTTTATGTCCATAAATTATACCTTCATTTAGCAAGATGTTCCAATGTTTACTTAATGTGCTACGTATAAGGGAAAGGCTTAACATAGGAACTAGTTTCATTTTTTTTGAAAACGTTAAACCAGTGCTTGAAAATTTACTTGAATTTATTTCTCAAACTGTAAATTTACCAGTTGATATAAGAGTTGAAATGCTGTCTATATTTACAGTGATAAGTAAAATACAGTTCAGTTAATCCGATCACACTTTGTTTGTAAGAACTAGAATATTTCATTTCATTTAAGTATTCTGGATGTTCACATCGCATCCGTGATAAAACATGTTGTTGGCTAGGCAAAGTACACCGATATCGTGTTTACCGCGATATTCATGAAATGTGGAACTGCAACAGCGAAAAAAGAACGAAATTGATCTTGAAACGGATATTTCTGTGGTTTAAATATTTTCATGTCTGAATTTTGCGATGACAATTGTACTCAAAGTTAACTTTGAATCCAGTATGTACTGAACATGAAAGTCAGATTATTAAAAGCAAAGCAAATGAAAAATGTATGTAAAATTGCGATAAAAATGAAAATCTATAAATAGACTATATATGAATGGTACTGTCTTTTATTTTAGCTCTTAACTTGATTCGGGAACCAGAGTCGCTGCGTGGCCGCTTACGACATTTACACACTAGACCAAATTGAGATCGGTTTAAAACGCGTTGGTGAATACGGTTTAAATCTAAAACGTGGACTAAATATTAAGATTTAGATTTAGACATATATCTAAATTGAAAAGTTTAGTGAATACGGGACGAGGCTTCTTCGTCTAAATACTGCGTAATATATCTTAGCATGTAATTTTAAGGAACCAGACTACATTTACAAATTCAATAGAAGGGTTCTCTATTTAACTGTCTAGAGTAGATACAGTATGAATTTCGCTTAAATAAAAATGTACATACATTCAATTAATATACTGGCCTTTGTCTTTTGTTTTTAATTTGTAAAACTCACACATGTATATAGAGTGTAAAGGGGATGTTTTAAAAGTCATTACCTTAAACTAATGTACTTAGAAAGGACAAAGGGAAATCAAGATATGTGGTCACGCTGGCAGGTCTAAATATTCTCCTTGACCGAAAATTAAAAGCGTCCCTACAGGAAGCCGCCTCCTGGCGGCTTCCAATAAGCATTTAAGATCATAATCAGAATACACATTTTTCATAACTATAACCGCTTAGCATCTTCGCAAGCTAAAGGGTGATTTCTCCATTACATTCCCAGTGTATGGAGTAGCCTTGAGAAATGCTAATGTACGGAGAAACCCCTTGGCTCGTGAAGTTGATTTCATTAATACACACTGTACATAGTGCTTAACCCTTTCCCTCATACGGCAATTCTGCAGCAGACGACTTTGAACGTATTTTGTCAAAAAATAGAAAATCTCCATAATTGAATGGATAACCTATGACAAAAAGTGGAAAACATTGTGGCAAAAGGAGAAATTGCACGTTTTGTGCAATTTCTCCTTTTGTCGCTATGTTTTCAAAAAGCCGTCTGCTGCAGAGGCGTCAGAAAGCGTCTATACATGTATGAGGGAAAGGGTTAACATCCAGAATAGTGTAAACAGGTGCTGGATTTCAGAGTGATACGGGTCATGCTGATATATTATATCTTAGATGTATTAACCCTTTCCCGCATACACTAAATATACAGAACACGACTTTTAAAAGAACAATTCTTGAATGAAGCTGTTTTCATTGTGACAAAAGGAGAGCTTGCTAATATTGAGTCGTTTTTTGTCACACTGTTTTCAAAAGTAGTCTGCCGCAGAGACGTCAGAAAGCGTCAATATGACAAAAGGAGAACTTGCTAATTTTAAGTCGTTTTTTGTCACACTGTTTTCAAAAGTAGCCTGCCGCAGAGACGCCAGAAAGCGTCAATATGTTGGAAAGGGTTAACAAACTATAATTGACTGTGTTTATGTACAAAATGTACAAGTCGGCCATTTGGAAAATTGACGATTCAGACCAGCCTGTGTATCTGGCTCCGTCATGTCAGAATTCACACAAGTTGACCGAATCTTCTAGCAAGCTAGTGTAAGTTATATGTGAATAGTGTAGTTCTCAATCAGACTAAGAGGATATACAGACCGATTCGATCTACACTGCTCATAAAGAGACAAGTTATACTTTCTCGCTCGGACGGGCTAAATTTTAAAACATTGAAGAAAAAACATCGAAATAATTTGAGAAACGACAGAATCTGCACTTTTCCCATCTTCGACATAAACAGAGGTGTAATCTGCAGCAGATATACCGAAATATCAGTTTGAAAGGAAAAGGGTTAACTTATTGAAAACCAGCGCGGAACTTTTATCTTGATATAAACCATTCCACCAAACTTAGAATCACAGATGTAAATAATGACCGGTCACGTGATCAGAACCTTCCTTCAACCACTTGGCGTTTAACCCTTTCAAACTGATTTTCCATATGATAATTGACCACCTATGCATTTCGAAGATTAGATAACTAATTTTGGCAATCTGAAAATAAAAGACCAACGGAACATATCGCGGTCAGACGGCGCTGTTGCACCGGCTGGTCTGACTCAATACTATTAATATAGGCTTTATTTAATCAGATCGAAGTCAACATGTTAATTAAGTTCTAACAATAGACTAGATGAAGTCGTTTTTGCCAAACATTGATACGTGAGCAGCGAGCAATGTAGACCAAGATTAGATTAGAGTTTTACGATAATACGCAAATGTTGTAAAAAGTCTCGTACAGTTTGATCAGGTAGTTCTAATACAGGCTGATATTGGTCAAGATCGTTCACAATTGAAGTTTTACGTTCAGTTTGATAAGGTTCTCCGTAACAGTTGTTCAAATATATCGGCATTTCTACGGCCGTCCCGGAAAACTAATATCGGGGCGAAATTTACAATAAATGAAGATTTATTTCAGAAATTTACGCTGATCTAAATCTGCATAGTTTAGTAATTTGTCATGGAAACTTTAAACAAACTTCGTAATATCATGGTTCTATGGTCAGTTCTTAAGCTTCAATTGGGCCACGTCAATTGGTAGCGTATCTGACTCGTGATCTGGAGGTCACGGGTTCGATACCCGGTTGCGGCGACATTCTTTCGGGCGATGTTTTCCATTGCCTCTCACCTCTGATCTATGTGAGTAAGTAGTCAGTGGCTTCGAAAGAATGTTGTGTAAGTACTGGTGTGGGAAAGCCAGGAAAACATGGGTAGGTGCACTGACCGCCGTGATATGACCAAAGCTGTTGAAAGCGGCGTTAAACTCCAAACAAACAAACAAACAAACAAACAAACAAAGCCACGTCATTTGAAAGCATAACTTCAGAGATGTCTATACAAATAGTATTTACGGTCAAATTAATCACTTTCAAGTATAGTCAGTATAGGTCGAAGCCGTTCTAGGAAGATAACCTTGATGCCTGAACGACTGATTGCAAAACCTCGAAAGGTGGGTTTTCATATGACGTGGCTGTATTTTTGTTCAATTATCCAGGAGCAGAGCTTATTCAATGTTTTATCTGCTCTTAACGGTTCGGCACGGCATGGCGTTCCTAAAACTCACTACGATGTCTCACAGAACATGCACGAGTTGATTCAGTCATCGTGAACAATCAACATAGATGTATCGGTTCCTTTTGCAAAAGAACACGGTTAATATTCTGATGACTGCGTATGGATCTTGCGTCCAGTTATAATAAAAGGAATTACATTGGGATGGCGTGGAAAACATTGCAGGAAAAGGAGAAAATGCTCGTTACGTGCAGTTTCCCATTTTTTCCTATAATGATTGTAAATGATTCAACCTCTGAAGAACAACACCTCTCTAGAACTGTTGTATTCTTTAACCACCGCCAGAGGTGTGGCTTGGATAAGAGTTGGCCATACTTTCAATGGTGAACCGACGGAGAGGTAAACGGAATGATACCGTGAGCGAACGTACATATACTTTAACCGAACGTCCTGTTAGTTCCTTAAAGCATGGCTCATCGTAAATGCGTGAGATTTTGTAATGTTGCTCAATAAACAAATGAGCGACACTGTGCGAAAACCATTAGCGTAATCATTACACGTGTGGATAAAACACCTGCATATGCATCATCGGGGTTACGGATCCAAATGAATACTGCTTTACGGAAGTTGCTTTACGGATACGCTGAGTGATCTGGTTCAACTCTGATCGCAAATTCCTTACGGTTAGTTTTAGAACAGTGCCGCTCAAATTGACCTAAGAATTTCCAAGGCAATTGCCTCACTTATACATTGTTAATAAATGGGTTTCTGCCTGTAATTTTAATCTCTTTATGTTCATTGTAAATGTCAAATTATTATCTCGTGATAAGAATTAGTATTTGGACATTCCAATGGAAAACGTTCAAAACGGTCCATATTGCATTATGCTAAACGTGTCCTTATCCTATATAAACAACCACAAGTGTTATCAGAGAATACATTTTATTTACACTGGTATAAAGTACATGTAGGTCGAAAGTTGAATCAGAAGTATTACCCCTTGCTCTTGTATGTCGTAAAATACGGCGATGCCAAATATGTTATCGTGACTGAGATGTTAGCAAGCGGGAATTAATAGTAGGGGTTTGTTCCCTGCTAGTGGCGGTTATGTCGGAGTGCACTTAGACAGGGCGCGTTCCGTAGCCTCGTACTGGTTAGTTACAGCGTGTCATGACTGTAATTGCGTAAACAATATAATTAAACAAATTAAACAAACAAGTGTTGTAAATAACGATGTCCGTTTTAACCCTTTTCCATGAGAATGTATCTGCGGTAGACGACTTTGAAAATATCTACTTATTTACTGGATGACTTTTCAAGTCGTCAAGATCAAACTTTCAGGGCGTCAACGCGAATCAGCGGCGTAATGTAGAGTTGTCGAATTGTAATAAAGTCGACAAGCCGATGGCGAAAACAGGATTCTGTAAGACAGAAACATCTAATGAATAATTACGTCATATGATGTGTGTTACGAGTGCCTTGGTCTTACCCCAACATAGATATTCAAGTGTACGTATCAAGCACCAGCCTGACGCGTCAATGGATAAGGACAACCAACCCAGAGAATGAAGATGCGTTTAACCATTTTAGTTTTACGTGGTCACCACCTTTCTATTTAACCTACACAATACAAAGTGTATACTTTCGTGGGTAGCCTTTGCACATGTAACTGCCCTATGTTAACACCTTCCCACATACAACACATCTTCAACTCAAGACTAAAATATGGAAAATCTCTATAAATTACAGAAAAGAGTTGATTGTTACAAATTAATATAATTATTGAACACAGTTGAAAATATGTTTTCAAATGTCTACTTATGCAGAAGCACCAAATTACGTATATAAGTGGTTGGAAACGTGACTGAAGCGTTTTGAAACGTACATAAGGAAACTGTCATACTATTCAAGCTTTGTTTCCACTTGAACACTTTGATATACGGGCTGGGCTTGCTGTACCGGAGCTTCTTCTGTTGATCTGTACGCATGCGCAGGTTGACTTGTTCCCGTTTCCTGTTGTCTTCTCCTCCACATGTGACAGGTTACGTCACTAACAATGAGGTCGGACGAATTCGAACTAATCAGTTTAAGCGCCATAACACCATCCTCTCCGACCCAATCTGCAAACTTGGAAGCGTCGTTAATGGTAAGACCAGAGAATTCTTCGGAAACATGCAACATCTTTATGATATACCTGAAAAAATAACGATATAGATGTATGAACGAAATATGCAACCACTGACCTTATACGAGCATGACATTCTTGTATAATTTTCTACTGAAGAGAGATGATGTTTAAATCTTCAACTCTAACAGACAAAATTCGGCGCATTAACAGTGCATGACATTTTATCATTATAAGAAGAACGAGGAATTGTAAAAAACAAGCATTTCATTTCTTCCCACAATAGTTCGAATCTGTATCAAAATAGTACTTTAAATTGTCGTGGTGTATTTTTCTTTTAACTTTGGTGTTTTAAAAACAAACGACTGTTAACAGAGGATATGGAATTACCGATTTTAAAGTCTTACCTATGTCGAAAAAGCGGTACAAAAATGAGCATTAGCCACACAACAAGGCTCAAAGCGGTAACTATGGCAACGAAAAGAAACCATATCCATAGAAACATGAAGGCGACCTCGGAGTATTCGTTAACGGGTAGGTCACACGCCACCATGTAATTCTGAATGTTAGCAATCTGCATTATCTCAAAGTTACAGAACACTTGTCTGGGGAACATGGGTGACTGTTTCCATTCAGAACCGTTGTTTGTAAATAAATTGTCGGTTATGACGTCACCATATGACGTAGAATTGTCGATCGGTGGATTAGTTGTGCGTAGATATTGATCAAGGTAAAACATTTGCGTGACAATGTTAATAAAAAAAAGCAACTTGGTAAGAAACCAAGCAATCGTGACGAATCTCCATGGTAAGACGTTATAAATCTGATTGCACCAATTATAGATATATCGACTAATTTGTTTTGTGAGAGCAGTTCTTTCCGTCGTGTTTAGGTTTTCATAACCTAGTGTTAGTCCATTCAGTTTATCAAAACTGAGGCCCAAATATCCATGACACAAATACATCAAGACGTTTGGTAATTTAAATAATAGCGCCTGGAAGATTAAGATCAGTGGTATCCATTGATACAATGTGGTCGTCGTGGAGTATAACGTGAGTAAACTGGGTTCTGCTGGATACTTGAAGCTCACGTAAGGGACGGTATTATCGACTAGAGACAAATAAGAGATATTGAGCATATCTTCAGCATCGGCGATATCGTCCACGTATTGTATGTAATGGCTTTTCCAGCAATGAGAATGTACGAATTTGGACATCGGTTCAGTAAATTCGGCTGGAACCCAGCACACCATTGGGTCTTCAATTCCCTGCTTCCAACTCAAAATGGCAGCAAACACAAGAAGTATTCCGAACGTCCAGAAATGGTTCAGACGGTCCGCGAAGTCTTCCAGAGTTGCACCTCTTTGGAAAATCCATCGATATATTCCTCGAGCTACAGTTGGCATGGCTACACCGTATCCCTAAAAATAATAACAAAATAATGTCAGTCGTGATTGATTGTTCTCTACGGTATTTCAGTTCCTGGCTTTCTCGACGAGTGATGTCGCTCGTTACAATGAAAAATTGCATGGCTGAGCTGGGTTTCGAACTCCCGATTGTCAGCCAACGACGTTACCAACTGAGATTTTGCGACACGACAGTCAGTCTTGTTATGAGAAGTCCCAAGTTAGACTGTTTATAATAAGTGTAGATATAATGTCAAACCTTTGAACCTCATCTTAATGCATATATGTACAGTGAACGTTCATGCAGATTCAATTACACGGAATGTGTTTATATTTGTCGGAATCGGTGAATACCGCCAATTTAGCCAAATAAATCGACAGCAAACTTAGTACTCGTGCACAACTTTTAGTTAACTACGCCTCGAATGCTGTTTGCAAATGCCTTAAATTTGGATTTACTGGAGCTACTGCAGATGTCAGATGTTCCACAAAATATAATGGCAAATTGTGGCAACATATTATAACTAATGACTTTCTACCACGAATTATGGACACAATACTTAAGCAACGTTAAACGAAATCCGAGTTTCAGGATTTAGAAAAGGTAAAGGTCAGTCTACGCCTCCTCACAGACTGGTTAAAATATATGCCCGTTCATGAACAACTCGTCGTAACAGTATGAAGGAAAGGTATCTGGAGCACAGTAATGGCAAAACAAAGAAATTGCAAGAATGTTATCGCAATTTCCAATACTTTCAAAGCCTCCGCAAGTCGTGTTTAGTGTGACCATATTGCGCGTGTTCAATCCATGCAACTTGATACCTGCCCACATAGTAAACTAGTTCGCAGGTTAATCAAATAATGCGTTGGAACAATGCAGACTCATTAATTTTGCCGTTATTTATTTTGCAGATACTGCTATATGAGCTACGGAGAACTCGTACTAAAAGTATGTATGAGTGCTGGCACGGAGACGATTGCAATACGATCGCTAAACAATTCAAACAGATTTACGATAACAGCTGACGGACGAAAATAATTGCTAAGTCAGGGTTCGTACTAACGAGTCTAACCATGTAAAGATTAAATTATGTAACAGTAACATTGCAAACTAATAAGTATTCTCATGTCTGCGTTCGTACTCATCTATTAAGCTAAATACCATTTCAATTCCAATTTTAAATTCAACTAATAACAAATAACGTAAATACGAAGGTAAAACGAATCAAGAGATTTTTGTTGAATTTTATGTTTAGAATTTTCTTAAAAATTAGAATACTTGTAATACTTAATTTAGAATGGATTTTGAATATGGGTTAATTAATGTAAGGAAGGGAGGATATGGTATATTAGCATTATTACAAAGTAACTATTTAAAAAAAACGAAAAAAGTCAGTAGAAGAAGATATGAGCGTCATTATGCGAAAACCAACCTTAAGTAGATCTTTGTAGATCTAGGTCAGCCAGTGCAGCCGTACAGTTTGATCTGGATCAGAACTCTTCGCCACTTAGTCATAACTCGTTTTAAGAAGCTTCTTTTTAAACAAACTTGTAATAAGTACGCTTATGTTCGTTTTTGCAGAGCAATGATCAATTTATATTATCAAAAGCAATCGATTTAAAGAAACATGCAGATAAAAAACTAAAATAAACTTACCAGCGTTTGATATCTCGCAATGAGTTTCTGTATAATAAACCCTGGGTCTATTTGATGCTAATGGCGAAATGATAAAGTTCTGAAACAAATTAGAGCACAAACGTGTGAGCTAGACTAAAGTTTATCTAAGACTGATATATATATATAGGCAGTGCAAATATACTGCAGGGTTCCGCATGCATCTAAAAATAGAGACAGTGGTCAGCTGGTCAATTGGCGGGCAATATGTTACATCTCCCTCGTTTTCAATTGAAAGAATTATACGTTGAAAATACAAATGCAAACAATAGTGATAAGAATGATTTAACAATGCAACAAAATGAGATAAACATTGATAACTGATAAGATGCGAAGTTTACACTTATTCATGTGCTAATCCATTCAGAGCTTTTGAATAGGTTGTTAGGTTTTACAACTCAACCTGATCGTGTTTGTTAAGGGTCGGTGGAACTTCTTAACCCTTAGGATTCTGGGAATCGTGTATTGGGGTTCTGACTTTGGGGTTCCTGGGGGAAAATATGATCCCTTTCGTTAGTTGTGGGATCTGGATCATTTTGTAATTCATGGGGAGGATTTTGATTATTTTCCCAAAATTGTTCCTGGATTTAGTAATTTTCTATTACGACGATATTGTCCACCATTTTCACATTGAACTATATATGATCTATTGTTGTAAATATCAGTCACTTTTGCTTGTTTCCACGTCTTTCCTACTTGCATATAAACAGGATCATTTACCTGAAGGGGTAAGGTGACTTTATAAGCCTTTTGTTTATCCTTTTCGTGTTGTTTACACAAGTGTTATGGGATGCCAGGATGTTAAATGGGATGTATAGCTAGCTGTAAAAGAGCATACCCTGTTTATACCGTATTCTCTTTCTTGTTCCGATTCCCTTTTCCTGAATTCACATCTTGCATCATTTTGTACAGAATTCACTGATCGTTTAGAACGACACATTTTATAAAAGTGGTTTATCCTGCCACAGTTGTAGCACGTTTCTCCGTTTGCAGGACAATTTGCACTATAATTATACGTTCTCCCACAGTTTGAACATGATTTCGTATTGTGTCTATGTTCATTATCATTTGACTTCTGTTTTCCTATTGGCTGTCTGTTTCTCCGAATGTTTCGATTGTTCCACCCTGGGCCTTTGGTTTTGACGGAGTGGATGTCTTGTTCCGCCATTGAGTTTAGTTGTTTCTGAGAGTATTCGCAAGATTGAGCAATCTGTATTGCTTTGTCAGGGGTGTAGCTCCCTTTAGGCACTGTAGGCACGTGCCTTCACATTTTTTCTCAAAATGCCCCAAAATGCAGCTGCGGCGATAGACATCTGCGTAATGTATCGACCAGATCAGCCTGCGCTGTCCGCGCAGACTGATCCGGCCGACACATTCCGTCTTAGCGGGATATATGTATAGAGTAGTGATTCCTGAAACAGAAAATCCACAGGAGGCGAAAAGTGTCTATCCGGGAAGGCCTGTGTGGCATGCTTAGGCTGATCCGAGTCGATACTTTACGCAGAGTCCACATTGTTGATTTTCTCACGAAACGGCCTACACATTGATTATTGCAAAGCTACCCCTCTGATTGTTGAGTGTTAGTTTCAATCCTTCATTTATTATTTTTTTCCTAATTCTTCCTGAATATTGGTTCCGAATACAATTCGATCTCTTATCATCTCATCTTTGTCTGGAAAGTCACAGTATTTTGCACTGAGGCGTAGCCGTGTTATAAATTCGTCAACTGCATAGCTATTTTGCACTTAGTGGAAGAACTTGTACCGTGCATAAATGGGATTTAGTTTTGTCTGGACATTGGCTCGAAACTTGTTGTAAAAGGTTTCAAGCTTATCCGAGCTTTCCGTTCACCCCACCCTGTAGGACGTGAACACCTCATGAACAGTTTCTATATTGTAAGAGTGTATTTTTATAATACACTCGAAACATTGTGAAAAATGGAGAAATTGCTAATCAAGAGCCATTTTTTCTTTTGCCTCAATATTTTCAACAATCGTCTGCTGCACAAGCGTGGGAAACAGAGGGGTTAAATTATTATTTATCGTAACATTACAATAATTAAACATAACATAACATGTACAAACCCCAGTACAGCTTCCAATTAAGTATTTATCTACACACTTGTCACACGATACACATATTCATATGCCGAGGTGTTCCGAATGCCATAAATCGGAAATTATTATGAGTTATTTCGTCAGTAACAGACCAAATAACTGATTTATTTCATTGACCACCTTTCATGACCAAAAAAAAATCAATTTGTTTTGCTCATGAAAGGTGGTTGATGAAATAAATCAGTTATTTGGTCTGTTATTGAACCACTACGGAATCCTTTGGTGTTCATCTTCATAAACACAATTTACAGTTGTAATAATGTTAGTGATTTCCGTCATTTTGGGATAGAAAAGGGTGATTTTATAGGAAAAATCGATGAATGGCGGTCATTTTGTCGATTATTGTCTTCAGACTGACCCACTATATAAATGTAGGTGGTCACCACGTGACTGCTCTTGTACAATGAAATCGCTAGTTTCTAGTGGTAGGTGAAATAAATAATATTAAGGACCAGTAGGTGTTTATAATATCATCGCAATCACGAGAATGATTTTAACAAATACTAAACATATTGGAAATATATATTACCTTTTAAATTAGCTATAATTAATTCTCTTTACAATCAATTGTAACTGTATTTTGACCAAGGCATTTACATTTAGTTCATCGTAATAATAACTTCTCCTTTCATTGTCAACTATGGTTGAAAGTTAAACGTAACATCATATAGCACGGTGCGTGATCGCCACCGCGCAATAACTTGTTTTTGTTTTTTCATGTGAACCCGACTTCCAGTAATAATAATCTTGAGTTATATGATTCTACACCAGATGTTGGTTGGTTAACCCTTTCAGTGCCGAATTGTTTAAAGTAGACTCTTCCATGTTCAAAATCGGGCGTCTTCATTCCTCGTGTAATAACAGTTTTGGACTAGTTTGATAACGAAAAGGCAAAACAATGCTGATTCCAGGTGAGACAGCTCGTTACGAGCTGACTCACCTGAATCAGCATTGTTTGCAAATTTGATTCTGCACCAGATGATGGCACAAGTGTAACAGGTCTATCTAACCAAGTAACACATTGTTGGTTGGTTAAAAACCAAGATTCTACACCAGATGATGGCACAAGTGTAACAGGTCTATCTAACCAAGTAACACATTGTTGGTTGATTAAAAACCAAGATTCTACACCAGATGATGGCACAAGTGTAACAGGTCTATCTAACCAAGTAACACATTGTTGGTTGGTTAAAAACCAAGATTCTACACCAGATGATGGCACAAGTGTAACAGGTCTATCTAACCAAGTAACACATTGTTGGTTGGTTAAAAACCAAGATTCTACACCAGATGATGGCACAAGTGTAACAGGTCTATCTAACCAAGAAACACATTGTTGGTTGGTTAAAAACCAAGATTCTACACCAGATGATGGCACAAGTGTAACAGGTCTATCTAACCAAGTAACACATTGTTGGTTGGTTAAAAACCAAGATTCTATACCAGATGATGGCACAAGTGTAACAGGTCTATCTAACCAAGTAACACATTGTTGGTTGGTTAAAAAACCAAGATTATATACCAGATGATGGCACAAGTGTAACAGGTCTATCTAACCAAGTAACACATTGTTGGTTAGTTAAAAACCAAGATTCTACACCAGATGATGGCACAAGTGTAACAGGTCTATATAACCAAGTAACACATTGTTGGTTGGTTAAAAACCAAGATTCTACACCAGATGATGGCAGAAGTGTAACAGGTCTATATAACCAAGTAACACATTGTTGGTTGGTTAACCCTTTCAGCGCCGAATTGTTTAAAGTAGACTCTTCCATGTTCAAAATCGGGCGTCTTCATTCCTCATGTAATAAAAGTTTTGGACTATTTTGATAACGAAAAGGCAAACAATGCTGATTTCAGGTGAGACAGCTCGTACGAGCTGACTCACCTGAATCAGCATTGTTTGCAAAAACATCAATTTTGCCTTTGGCGCTGAAAGAGTTAAAAACCAATACATTTACCCTTTCCCTCATACGGCAATTCTGCAGCAGACGACTTTGAACGTATTTTGTCAAAAAATAGAAAATGTCCATAATTGAATGGATAACCTATGACAAAAAGTGGAAAACGTTGTGGCAAAAGGAGAAATTGCACTTTTTGTGCAATTTCTTCTTTTGTCACTATGTTTTCAAAAAGCCGTCTGCTGCAGAGGCGTCAGAAAGCGTTTATATGAGAGAAAGTGTTAAGTAATATATTTTCTGCCAGAGCAGAACAGACCGGGTTTTTTTAAATAAAGATTCAATTAATCAAATTTAATACGAATATACATTTGAAAGTTGTTAACCTTTTTCCAAATGTGATGTATTTTGACACACCGGCAGCAGACGGTGTTTGAGAATATTGCTACAAAAGGAGTAGTGTTCCAATATAATTATGTGTACATCCGTAGTCAATATATACTTTCATTTATAGAAAGTTTCCATTTTCTCTCCTAGATATAGAAATAACATCAATATCAATGCTATTATAGTATCTAAATTCAGAGACTGATACCAGTCTATGCCGAAATTAGAAATCTGTTGAAGTGCTAAATTTATTTCTTATCGCATCTCAGATAGACGCTGGGAAAAAAAAACCTGAATTCCCAGAACGACTTACTTAACTAATCGCGTCTTGAGAAAAGAAGAATGATGCGTCTGCGAACACTTTGGCGAACCTGTACATTCACACAGTCTCGTCACATCCTCCACTGATTGCCAATATTTATAAGCACCCTACATGTACAACGTATCTCTCAAAACGTCACTCTAAGGAACAACCCAAACATTTCCTCGCATGAGGCATCTTGTTTTAACCGTTTCCACATATAGATGCGTTCTGACTCCTCTGTAGCAGACGACTTTTTGAAATCATTGTGGCAAAAGGAGAAATTGAGCAATTTCTTCATTTGCCACAATAATTTTACTCTTTTTAATCATCATACTAATCATTTAAAGAGAATTCTATATTTTGGACTTGATTATTTCAAAATAGTCTTCTGCAAATTTATTGTGTAAAGGAAAGGGTTAACCGCTTCAGAAAATATCAGGCTCAGTCTTCACCAGGTGTTGCTCAGGGAGGCTTGATGAACATTATAAAACAACAACAACGTAGAGCCAATTGTCATTTAATTCCTTTTTTCCTGCATTGAAATCAAATTGGGGAAAAACACCGAAGCAGCATTTAAACATCTTATCGGTCCCGGTGTATCCGTCTAACAAGGTTAGTGTGTGGGTGTGTATTCAAATCGTTTAAACCCTTCCAGTGGTGACTCTTTAATTGGACCCATCTAGATCTGCATTTGGAAGGGTTTAAAGACAATTGTTGGATTGTCAAGATTAAAATGTTGAGAGTTGAGCAGCCAGCAGGATAGAAACTGGTCAGACGGCATAGATGCTATTGTTTAGTTTAAACATATGTTATTGTCCAGTAAGGTCTCATTGTATAACATACATTAGAGTTTACATATAAAGAAAAAGGTCGAGCAATAGATCTCTACTTAATTACGGCTCTCCGCGTAAATTTAAAAAAACAACAAGTAATAGAATACAATCATGGTGAACAGTTATATGAAAGTATGTGAAAAGTTAAGTTGAAATAAATATGTTTAATTAAGTATTGTTTGAATGTACCATAAACATAATCCATTGAAAATAGAGAGAGAGAGCGCGAGAGAGAGGAGAGAGAGAGAGAGAGAGAGAGAGAGAGAGAGAGAGAGAGGAGAGAGAGAGAGAGAGAAGAGAGAGAGAGAAAAGAGAGGAGAGACAGAGATGACCGAGAGAGAGAGAGAGAAGGGAAGAGACGAGAGAGAGACAGAGAGAGGCAGAGAGAGAGAGAGAGACAGAGAGAGAGACAGAGAGGAGGAGAGACGAGAGAGACAGAGAGAGAGAGACATGAGAGAGAGAGAGAAGAGAGAGAGATAGAGAGAGAGAGGAGAGAGAGAGAGAGAGAGAGAGAGATAAGAGAGAGAGAGAGAGAGGGAGAGATGAGGAGAGGGAGGAGAGATGATAGAGAGAGAGAGAGAAAGAGAGCGAGAGAGAGAGAGAGAGGGGAGAGAGAGAGAAAGAGAGAGAAAGGGAGAGAAAGAGAGAGAGGGGGAGAGAGAGAGAGAGAGAGAAAGAGAGAGGAGAGAAAGAGAGCGAGGAGAGAGAGAGGATGAGAGGCGAGAGAGGCAGAGAGGAAGAGAGAGAGACAGAGGGAAAGAGAGACAGATAGAGAGAGAGCAGAGAGAGAGAGAGAGAGAGAGAGAGAGAGAGAGATGTGAGTGAGAGAGAGAGAAGAGAGAGAGAGAGAGAGAGAGAGAGAGAGAGAGAGAGAGAGAAGAGAGGGAAGAGGATGAGAGAGAGAGAGAGAGAGAGAGAGAGGAGAGAGATGAGAGAGAGAGAGGGGGGGGGGGGAGAGTAGCGAGATAGACTGTTTGAAGAGTCTTCTAGGTTTAAGTTTGGATACCAAATTACTAAAAAGATCCATTTAAGGTCAGATGGAAGTGCCCCCCGACCCCGCGTATTTTGAAATAAACAATTTACGTTCGTGAACATACTGGTCTACACATAGAAAAGTAATTGTTTCAAGTTGTTTCAGGTAATCAAACAATGTCTACCAAAGATTAGGATCTGATTTACGGTAAAGATCATCCTCAGGTCGCTACAATTTGATTTCGTATCTTGCATGTATTACGTAGGAAATCGTGTCCGTGTTAAAGTGTGGCGGAACTTCAATTTGGGGGAACATTATTGTAACTGTTTCACATTTAAATAACCCGAAGGATTATATTTTCTTAGATAATAGGTAAAGAGTTTCAGAGATGAATTGCGGGAAGGTACAAATGATCTTTCAAATGACAGGTCTTCTAGAAGATTAACAAAGTATTTTGGTTTGCGTAGTTGATCACAAGTTATTACAACGGAAGTGATCGTTTTCATTTGGAGTTCTTGGAAAAAGATTACTAAATATTCAGGAACCATGTGTTATATATTTCAAAGTGAGATGATTATTTAGTTATTTCTAGAAAGAAAAAAAAACGAAAAACCCGAATTAAGACATTCTATTCGTACAGGAGATTATTTTAGAAAGATGCCACACATGATTAGAAATGACAATAATTTATATAGTTCACCATTTAGAAATGTCTGTGTCGCCAATGAGAGCACATTGAACGTCAAAGATAGTCATCATGAATGGGTTAATGTCGAATACTCGCCAATTTAGCATTTCCCACAAACACCAAATCCGCAGACAACTGTGAAAGGATATAGGTAAATGTCTATCAATAAATTTATTTATTTTTTGGGTTTTACGCCGCTTCAACATTATTTCAGTTATATCACGGCGGCAATTCACTGATTCATGATCCCTAGGTAAACAACCAGTACTAAGCTAGAAAATGCCCCCTTGCCAAGGGTACTCCACCATGACCATAGTTGTCGCGCTGGGAAGTCTATTAAGTGAAAGAATAGTGTTGAGAACATTTTTGACTTAATAAGAAATTGCTCAATAAAAGCAATTTACCTTTTGCCACAATGTGTTCAACAGTAGACCAATGAAAAATGTCAAAATGTATCTGCAATGTGAGACAGGTTTTGTAATTGTAACACGGACCGTTTAACAGTTATATTGGTGTATTTGTCTACGTTATTGGGATTCGCTAAGGTATCCCTTATTGTCAGGATTTTCCGTCTGTCTGTCGGTGTGTGTGTCCAAATATTTTAATTAAGCGACGCTCCCAAGCCCTAAACCCGACGCCGATTCAATGAACTTGTTGAACTGGTGCCAAAAGGGCCTCAGATTGTGGCGCGTTAGAGTTTCGTTGCTAAGGATCGACCCGTGCTATGCAAGCGGCACAAAGCCGCATTTTATTTCCAAATGGTAGCCTTTGAAAAATAGGGTCTATTTACAGTCGTTTTTTGACTTCAATCGCCCTAGCGCTGCAGTGGTAGTATCGATAGCATTTTATTGCACCATCTGATAGAGCTTATCAAGAGGTACTTTTTGACCACCGACCCTCAGGTTTCCGAGCTAGAGTCGGAAGTTTGCAAAAACTGTTGGGTGTAGACGGATGCGTCTTGGCATTGGTAATAGACATGGTTAATTGACCAGAGAGTGTTTTTACAAGCTGCACACTTTTCACCAGTGTTCACCAAGTCACCACAATAGTGACCCTATCACACTTGTTCTTCATATATATACTGCAAAGGCGAATCCCATGTCGGCGTCCCGGCTTGTTATCATATGTGTGACTTCGCTACCATTCTTTCTTATCCCTCGTGTCTGTAACCACAAAAATAAAATAAGGCTCATGCGTAGCCGAGCCCGGTAGCTCAGTCGGTAGCGATACGCGCTGTCATCCAGGGTTTGTTAGTTCGAACCCAAGCTCGGCCAACATTCTTTCCGACGTTTGACAAAAGTCACTGTGACACGACGTCATTCCGTCTTTCACCAATGGCTAGAAGTCTATGTGGAAAAGCAGCTAGTTGCTTGGCATGACTTTTGTCCGGAGTAGTCTGGTTGTGAAAATGCAGTAAACAAGATGAGTAGATGAACAGGCCGCCGCCGATGTGGACTTTCAACCCTAAGCAATCAATCTAATGGTAGACCTATATGCACAGATGAGAGAGCGGATCGTTAACATTAGCGAAGATTTACATTGTTATTTTTCAAAGTTTATCTTTATTATTTCCCATCCTAAGTATGTATTTTTATGTAAAGATGAGCACGTAATGTTCACGGTATCTAGATCTCTGCATAAGTCAACAATTTCGTCAGGTAACCCTTTTCATACTTACGGTAGAGGGGCAGCCTGCTATAATGATTTCGCGGCATTTAATTATAAAAAAAAAAACATACCGTTACCCGAAAAAACATTCTCGAACGTTATGACATAAATAGTATTTACGATCAAAATTTCATTTTTGTATTGTCAATTGTTGGTTTAATGATGCTTGACGACTATGATGGAGAGTGGGGAAAGATCATGATCTAAATACGCTGAAGGTGGTTTTCGTGTGACGTGGCTCAACAACTTAATTATAAAAACAGCAAGGGTACACGAAAACCGCGGGAGGTAATGCACAGAATAGTAATAAACGATTAGGATTACATACATAGGATGTATTGTTGGGCGGTGGTTGTAAACGTTCTCTTTACAGGCTTCGAGGAAGGTTTGAACGACTCCTAAACGATCTCCCGTGGTTTAAGTGGTTAAGTGTGTCCACCAAGGGCGCGGGATATATTACTTGGGTGAAATCCCTCGGGTCGGGTCACCCCATCATCTTTTATAAAAGGTAGTAATGGCTTCCCTCCTTGGTTTGTATTATTGGGGTTTTCGCCGCTTTCAACATTATTTTAGTTATATCACGCTGACAGCTCACTTTATCATGATCCCTGGGTAAACAAACAAGTTATATATATACTAGGCCTAGAAAAATGTGCCTTGCCCAAGGGCACTCCCACCATGACCGTAGTGCCTCCCTCCTTGGTGCCCCAGGGCCGCTGGGGATAGCTTTACGACTGATGCATCGGTGTAGCATAAATGAAATACAGAATTGGCTGGTAATTTACTCAGGACACACAGTAATATACTGAAATACTGTTTAAAGCGCCAGC
>JASEVX010000010.1:58779354-58820656 GCA_031761405.1 Serripes groenlandicus | reverse complement strand
TTGTAAATGTTCACATTTAAATATCCCGAAGGATTGAATATTTCTTAGATTAATAGGTAAAGAGTTCAGAGATGAATTGCGGAAGGTACAAATGATCTTTCAAAAATGACAGGTCTTCTAGGAAGATTAACAAAGTTATTTTGGTTGCGAAGGTTGTCACAACGTTATTACAACGGAAGTGATCGTTTTCATTTGGAGTTCTTGGAAAAAGATTACTTAAATATTCAGGAACCATGTTGTTATATATTTTCAAAGTGAGAATGATTATTTAGTATTTATAGAAAGAAAAAAAAACGAAAAACCCGAATTAAGACATTCTATTCGTACAGAATGATTATTTAGAAAGATGCCACACATGATTAGAAATGACAATAATTTATAATAGTTCACTCATTTAGAAATGTCTGTGTCGCCAATGAGAGCAACATTGAACGTCAAAGATAGTCATCATGAATGGGTTAATGTCGAATACTCGCCAATTTAACATTTCCCACAAACACCAAATCCGCAGACAACTGTGAAGAGATATAGGTAAATGTCTATCAATAAATTTATTTATTTTTTGGGGTTTTACGCCGCTTTCAACATTATTTCAGTTATATCACGGCGGCAATTCACTGATTCATGATCCCTAGGTAAACAAACCAGTACTAAGCTAGAAAATGCGCCTTGCCCAAGGGTACTCCACCATGACCATAGTGTCGCGACTGGGAAGTCTATAAGTGAAAGAATAGTGTTGAGAACATTTTGACTTAATAAGAAATTGCTCAATAAAAGCAATTTCACCTTTTGCCACAATGTTTTCAACAGTAGACCAATGAAAAATGTCAAAATGTATCTGCATGTGAGACAGGTTTTGTAATTGTAACAACGACCGTTTAACAGTTATATTGGTGTATTTGTCTACGTTGGGATTCGCTAGGTATCCCTTATTGTCAGGATTTTCCGTCTGTCTGTCGGTGTGTGTGTCCAAATATTTTTAAAGCGACGCTCCCC
Source organism: Serripes groenlandicus (assembly GCA_031761405.1). Taxonomy (NCBI): domain Eukaryota; kingdom Metazoa; phylum Mollusca; class Bivalvia; order Cardiida; family Cardiidae; genus Serripes; species Serripes groenlandicus. Next base: position 58,819,660 of record JASEVX010000010.1, on the reverse strand, counting down.
AGCCCAAACCGACGGGCCGATTCCAATGAACTTGTTGAACTGGTGCCAAAGGGCCTCAGATTGTGCGCGTTAGAGTTTCGTTGCTAAGGACCGACCCGTTGCTATGCAGCGAGCACAAAGCCGCTTTTATTTCCAAATGGTAGCCTTTGAAAAATAGGGTCTATTTACAGTCGTTTTTGACTTCAATCGCCCCTAGCGCTGCAGTGGTAGTATTCGATAGCAATTTTATTGCACCATCTGATAGAGCTTATCAAGAGGTACCTTTTTGACCTCCGACCTCAGGTTTCCGAGCTAGAGTCGGAAGTTTGCAAAAACGGTTGGGTGTAGACGGATGCGTCTTGGCATGGTAATAAGACATGGTTAATTGACCAGAGAGTGTTTTTACAAGCTGCACACTTTTCACCAGTGTTCACCAAGTCACCACAATAGTGACCCTATCACACTTGTTCTTCATATATATATGCAAAGGCGAATCCCATGTCGCGTCCCGGCTTGTTATCATATGTGTGACTTCGCTACCATTCTTTCTTATCCCTCGTGTCTGTAACCACAAATAATAAAATAAGGCTCATGCGTAGCCGAGCCCGGTAGCTCAGTCGGTAGCGATACGCGCTGTCAATCCAGGGTTTGTTAGTTCGAACCCAAGCTCGGCCAACATTCTTTCCGACGTTTGACAAAAGTCACTGTGACACGCGTCATTCGTCTTTCACCAATGGGCTAGCAGTCTATGTGGAAAAGCAGCTAGTTGCTTGGCATGACTTTTGTCCGGAGTACTGGTGTGAAAATGCCAGTAAACAGATGAGTAGATGAACAGGCCGCCGCGATGTGACTTCAACCCTAAGCAATCAATCTAATGGTAGACCTATATGCACACGAGAGAGAGCGGATCGTTAACATTAGCGAAGATTTACATTGTTATTTTTCAAAGTTTATCTTTATTATTTCCCATCCTAAGTATGTATTGTGTATGTAAAGATGAGCACGTAATGTTCACTGTATCTAGATCTCTGCATAAGTCAACAATTTCGTCAGGTAACCCTTTTCATACTTACGTGTAGAGGCAGCCTGCTATAATGATTTCGCGGCCATTTAATTATAAAAAAAAAAACATACCGTTACCCGAAAAACAATTCTCGAACGTTTTGACATAAATAGTATTTACGATCAAATTTCATTTTTGTATTGTCAATTGTTGGTTTTAATGATGCTTGTACGACTAGATGGAGAGTGGGGAAGATCATGATCTAAATACGCTGAAGGTGGGTTTTCGTGTGACGTGGCTCAACAACTTAATTATAAAAACAGCAAGGGTACACGAAAACCGCGGGAGGTATTGCACAGAATAGTAATAAACGATTAGATTACATACATAGGATGTATTGTTGGGCGGTGGTTGTAAACGTTCTCTTTACAGGCTTCGAGGAAGGTTGAACGACTAAACGATCTCCGTGGTTTAGTGGTTAGTGTGTCCACCAAGGGCGCGGGATACTTGGGTGAAATCCTCGTCGGGTCACACCATCATCTTTTATAAAAGGTAGTAATGGCTTCCCTCCTTGGTTTGTATTATTGGGGTTTTACGCCGCTTTCAACATTATTTTAGTTATATCACGGCGACAGCTCACTTATTCATGATCCCTGGGTAAACAAACCAGTATATATATACTAGGCTAGAAAATGTGCCTTGCCCAAGGGCACTCCACCATGACCGTAGTGCCTCCCTCCTTGGTGCCCAGGGCCGCGGGGATAGCTTTACGACTGATGCATCGGTGTTAGCATAAATGAAATACCTGAATTGCTGGTAATTTACTCAGGACACACAGTAATATAACTGAAATACTGTTTAAAGCGCCAGTCAAGCAAACAAATTGAACGGACTAAATGACTTATATAGGGAAGTTCTGATCGAATAGTTGTCTGTTACTTTAACTCTTTCAGCGCCAAAGGCAATATTGAGCTTTTTGCAAACAATACAGATTCAGGTGAGTCAGCTCGTAACGAGCTGTCTCACCTGAAATCTGCATTGTTTGGCTGTGAGTTATAAAAATATTCCAAAAATGTTAACATGAAAATAGAGTCGTCCGAGTTCGAACATGGAAGAGTCTTCTTTAAACAATTCGGCGCTGAGAGAGTTAACAATTATACAGAAGACAATCTCTGATGGAAACTCGCTGTAAAATACAACAATCTACGAAAAGTAACGTGTCTACCCAATTTCTAGTGCAGTTGACGAACTGATGTGTGCATGTGTTCGCGCTCAATTTATGTTCAAGATATGAGCCGTCCCGCGATAAAACCAACAATGTGGACTCTGCGTAAGTTATCGACCCGGATCAGCATAAGCATGCCGCACATGCTAACCCGGACAGACACTTTTCGGCCCCTGTAGATTTTCTGTTTCAGGAATCATTGCTGTATACCTCTATCCCCCTGAGACGGAATGTGTCGGCCCGGATCAGTCTGCGCGGACTGCGCAAGCTGTTCTGGGTCGATACATTACGCAGAGGCCATATTGTTGGTTTTCTCGCGGGACCGCACATATGTGTTTTCAGACATCTGCGTAATGTATCGACCAGATCAGCCTGCGCTGTCCGCGCAGACTGATCCGTCCAACACATTCCGTCTTAGGGGAATAGATGTTTAGAGTAGTGATTCCTGATACAGAAAATGTTGGTTTTCTTGCGGGACGGCTCATATATATATATATTTCTTCTGCCTTGTTCATGTGTCGACAGTTTGTTATAAACGCAGCACATGTAGGAACGTTTTATCAGGTCAGAGATTATTCACACTTATTCACATTTGTTTGGGAACATTTAACCTTAAACTAGTTGATGCCTATATATAGTAGAACAGACAGGAATATTCCGTAAAATATTTTGACTTGAAACAGTAAATCTTTCCTTTTTATTCGGAAACAGATGTTCAATGTTGTCAAATATATTAGTACGAAACTAAGATTTCATCTTGCAAGCTTGAAATAGAGTAGAGATTAAGAGGCACAGAGAGATAAAACACACGAATTCAGTTCTGCTATAGAACCTTAACATAGTGCAGTGATTCTAGTCTATCCAGCACTTTAATTCGTGTCATGTACAAATGGGCGTGTCCATAGATAGAGCATGTTATGAGATATACTCCGGCAAATCCCAACGTAATCGCAATTATGAGTTTTTAATAAATATGCGCTCTTACGATAATTTTAGAACCAGATCAGCCTACGCTGGCTCTGAATTAATCGCAAATTATTCAAAGAAGGTTGATAAAAACTTCTGTAAAACAGTATCCATATGGATCATTCGCATGGATGCGGAGGCAGGACTTTTTCGACACAGTCACGTCAATATATACATTGTTCAAATATTTCTTACATAATTGTGTACGGAGATTCTCTGAGTGTGTGTAGATTATGATAGGACGGACCAGAATGTACAGGGACATCTCGGGCTCGATTAAGATGAGATTAGATGAGACGCTTCCCACATATACGTAACCAAATACGTATTGTGTTATGTTAATTGTCAGGGCAGCTGTAAACAAATTGATATCATCACGCAGGTAATTGTATTCTCTACAGTTTGGTCTTAATTTTATCCGAATACCTCTCCAAACGAGAAAGTCATGGTGATTACTTTAACCACACTATCATTGTCGCAATAAAGAATGTTTTGACGTCAAAAACGACGTTATTTCAAAGGGGTAATTCCACCTTAACTGTATCTGAAAACTATACAATCATTTGAAAAATGTTATTAGCATTTTAGATCACAATCAGACTGCACATTTATCATAACTTAGCCTTAGCATATTCGCAAGCTAAAGAGAGATATCTCCATTACATTCTGGGGATTGATCATTGTAAACTATAATTGAGCCCGTCCATGTACAAAAGGTACAAGTTGGCCTTTTAGAATATTGACGATTCAGACCAGTCTGTGTATCTGGCTCCGTCTCGTCAGAATTCACACAAGTTGACCGAATCTTCTAACAAGCTAGTGTAAGTTATATGTGAATAGTGTAGTTCACTATGTATGTTTTCATAAATTCTGTGTTATATGTACACATACTTTTTTTTCTAACTGATAACAACTATGGGTTATACGTAAATGAAACTCAAAAACAAATCTATAAAATAAAAACATTGTAGTAAAAGAAGAATTTGATCAAATTTCTCTTTTTCCCCACAATGTTTTTTTCAAAACATATTACGCTACATAATGAATAGAAACTGCCCAGACTCCTTATAGGTTATTCATTAGGTAAATTCATATAATTTCCTTAAACTACAAATATTATTCTACTATTCTACTAACAATTGGTGTAAGGTATGGGGGAGGATGGCCACGACCTCTCCATACCTACGGACGTGGCAAATAAAGTGGGAAAAAAAAAAAGTTCACAAAGACATAAGTTGTACATTCTCGCTCGGATGGGCTGAATTTTAATGAATATACCGAAATATCAATTTGGAAGGAGAAGGGTTAACTTAGTGAAGACCAGCGCTGAACTCTTATCTAGATATAAACAATTCCACTAACTAAGAATCACAGATGTAAATAATGACCAGTCACGTGATCAGAACAGTATATTTCCGAATTCCTTCAACTGGTCTAATATAAACTTGTTTAACCCTTTCAATCTGATTTCTCAAAATTGTATGTGTTTTGAACCATTTTTGGGAATCTGAAAATAAAAAAAATGTCAGTTGGTCAGCCGACAATATAGATCCCGGTCAGTCGGCGCTGTTGCCTCTGCTGGTCTGACTCAATAATATTGATAAAGGCTTTATACAATCAGATCCATGTCAACATGTTAATTAAGTTCTAACAATTGAATGAAGTCGTTTTTGCTAAATATTGATACGTGAGTTCACAATTGAAGTTTTACGATAATACGCAAGTGGTGTAAAAAGTCTCGTACAGTTTGATAAGGTTCTAATACAGGCTGATCTTGACCAACATCGTTCAATATTGATGTTTTACGATAATACGCAAATGGTGTATAAAGTCTCGTACAGTTTGATAAGGTTCTAATACAGGCTGATCTTAGTCAACATCGTTCACAATTGAAGTTTTACAATTATATGCAAATGGTGTAAAAAGTGTCGTACAGTTTGATAAGGTTCTCCGTAACAGTCGTTAAAATACGGCCCTTCAGGAATCCCCAATTTCGTGGTAAAATTTGCGATACATGAGGATTTATCAGAAAATTACTTTCATCTGAATATGCATCATTTACTTATTGGTCATGGAAACTTTCAACAAACTTCTAAATATATAGTAATTATAGCCAGTTCTTATACTTTAATTGGGTCAAGTAATTAGCCGTTATTGACATCAACAGTATTTAATATCAAATTGAATACTTGCATCGAAGCTGTTATCGAAATGCTTCCTTGATGCTTGAACGACTAGATGGCGAACATGATAGATCCTGATCTGACTGGGTGAAGATGCAGACTGATCTGGATATTTTCTGATTGTAAAGCCTCGAAAGGTGGGTTTTCATATGCAGTGGCTGTATTTTTGGTCAATTATCCAGGAGCAGAGCTTATTCAATGTTCCAACTGCTCTTAAGGTTTCGGAATGACTGTATGGCGTTCCTAAAACTCCCCGATGTCTCACCAAACATGCACGAGTTGTTGATTCAGGCACCATGAACAATCAACATAGATGTACATTTGTATCAGTTCCTTTTGAAAAAGAACAAAATTAAGATTCTAATTGAGGCGTATAGATCTTGCGTCCAGTTACAATAAAAATAATCTAACGGTTATAACATTACATCTGCAATATATACAGTGTATGGAGAAAGAATGATATTGGGATTGCCTGGAAAACATTGCAGGAAATAGAGAAAATGCTCGTTACGTGCATTTTCCCATGTTTTCCTTTAATGATTTCTAGCGTATAGATTACATTCAGATACGTACAAATGAGCTTCCTATCGGGTAAATGATTCAACCTCTGAAGAGCAACACCTCTCTAGAACGATTGTATTCTATAACCTCCGCCAGATGTCGCTTGGAACAGTGTTGGCCATTATTTCAATGGTGGACTTACGGAAAATTAAACTGAATGATACCGTGAGCTAACGTACATGTAAACTGAACGGCCTGTTGGTTCCCAAAAGCATGGCTCATCGTAAATGCGTGAGATTTAGTAATGTTGCTCAATGAACAAATGAGCGACACTGTGCGAAAACCAACCTTAACGTAATTATTACACGTGCGGATAACAGACCTGCACATGCATCATCGAGTTGGGGATCCAAATGGATTCTGCTTTACGGAAATTTCTTTACGGATACGCTGAATGATCTGGATCAACTCTGGTCGCAAATTTCTTACGGTTAGTTTTAGAACAGTGCCGCTCAAATTGACCTATGCATGTTCATGGAAATTGCCTTACTTATACATTGTTAACAATTTGGCTTCTGTTTGTAATTTTACTCCCTTTATGTTCATTGTAAAGGTCAAATAATTATCTTGTGATAAGTACTAGTATTTGGACATTCCAATGGAAAACGTTCAAAATGGTCCATATTGCATTATGCTAAACGTTTCCTTATCCTTTATAAACAACCACATGTTTTATCAGAGAATACATTTTATTTTCACTGGTATAAAGTGCATGCAGGTCGAAAATTGAATCAGAAGTATTACCCATTGCTCTTGCTTTCATTAGATACATGTATGTCGTAAAATACCGCGATGCCAAATATATTATCGTGGTTGAGATGTTAGCAAGCGGGAATTTAATACTAGGGGTCCAGGTTTGTTCCCTGCTCGTGGCGATTATGTCGGAGTGCACTTGGACAGGGCACGTTTCGTAGCCTCGTACTGGTTAGTTACAGCGTGACATGACTGTAATTGCGTTACAATCTTATCAATCAAATTAAACAAATTAAACAAACAAGTGTTGTAATTGAAATAACGATGTCCGTTTTATCCCTTTCCCATCAAAAATGCGGTAGACGACTTGGAAAATATATATTTATTTACTGGATGACTATTCGAATGTCGAGGTCAAATTTTCAACGCGAATTAGCGGCGTAATGTAGATTTGCAATAAAGTCTACAAGCCGATTCCATAAGACAGCGAAATCGCATGAATAATTACGTCATATGACGCACCACACTGACGCGTCAAATTATAAGGACAACTAACACAGAGAATGAATATGCGTATAACCATTCTTGTTTTATTGTGTTACTACCTTTCTATTTAACCCACAAATACAAAGTGTATATGTTCGTGGGTAGCCCTTGCACATTTAACTGTCATATGTTAACGCCTTCCTACATACAGAAAATGTGCGACTCAAGACTAAAATATTAAAACCCTCTATTGATGAATGTACAATTGCTGAAAATAGTTGATTGATTGATTTATTTATTTATTGGGGTTTTATGCCGCTTTCAACATTATTTCAGTTATATCAGTTCACTTATTCATGATCCCTGGGTTAACAAACCAGTACTAGGCTAGAATATGTGCCTTGCCCAAGGGCACTCCACCATGACCGTAGTGCCGCGACTGGGGATCGAACCCGGTTACACCCAGTTTCGAAATCCCCAACGCTAACCACGCGACCACAGCGGATTCCTGAAAATAGTTGAACAATTGTGTCAAAATAATATAGTTATTGAACACAGTTGAAAACATTATGGCAAAAGGAGCATTTTTTCCCTTTGGTAACAATGTTTTCAAAATTCGTCTAATGCAGAAGCGTTAAATTGCGTCTATAAGTGCAAGAGGCGGTTTGAAATGTGCATGAGGAAAACTGTTATACTATTCAAGCTTTGTTTCCACTTGAACACTACGATACACGGGCTGGGCTTGCTGTACCGGAGCTTCTTCTGTTGATCTGTACGCATGCGCAGGTTGACTTGTTCCCGTTTCCTGTTGTCTTCTCCTCCACATGTGACAGGTAACGTCACTTACAATGAGGTCGGACGAATTCGAACCAATCAGTTTAAGCGCCATAACACCATCCTCTCCGACCCAATCTGCAAACTTGGAAGCGTCATTAATGGTAAGACCAGAGAATTCTTCGGAAACATGCAACATCTTTATGATATACCTGAAATATAACGATAGAAATGTATGAACGAAATATGCAACCACTGACCCTATACGAGCATGACATTCTTGTATCATTATCTACAACTCTAACGGACACAATTCAGCGCATTAACAGTGCATGACATGTTTTAATTATAAGAAACGAGGAACTGAAAAACACAAGCATTTTACTTCTCCCCACAATAGTTCGATTCAGTATCAAAATAGTACTTTAAATTGTCATGGTGTATCTATTTTTAACTATGATGTTTTGAAAACAAACGACTGTTAAATGAGTAGATGGAATTTACAGATTTTAAAGTCTTACCTATGTCGAAAAAGCGGTACAACAATGAGCATCAGCCACACAACAAGGCTCAAAGCGGTAACTATGGCAACGAAAAGAAACCATATCCATAGAAACATGAAGGCGACCTCGGAATATTCGTTAACGGGTAGGTCACACGTCACTATGAAATTCCGTATGTTAGCAAACTGCATTATCTCAAAGTTACAGAACACTTGTCTGGGGAACATGGGTGACTGTTTCCATTCAGAACCGTTGTTTGTAAATAAATTGTCAGTTATGACGTCACCATATGACGTAGAATTATCGATCGGTGGATTAGTTGTGCGTAGATATTGATCAAGGTAAATAATCTGCGTGACAATGTTAATAAAGAAGAGCAACTTGGTAAGAAACCAAGCAATCGTGACGAATCTCCATGGTAAGACATTATAAATCTGATTGCACCAATTATAGATATATCGACTAATTTGTTTTGTGAGGGCAGTTCTTTCGGTCGTGTTTAGGTTTTCATAACCTAGTGTTAGTCCATTCAGTTTATCAAAACTGAAGCCCAAATATCCATGACACAAATACATCAAGACGTTTGGTAATTTAAATAATAGCGCCTGGAAGATCAAGATCAGTGGTATCCATTGATACAACGTGGTCGTCGTGGAGTATAACGTGAGTAAACTGGGTTCCGATGGATACTTGAAGCTCACGTAAGGGACGGTTTTATCGACTAGAGACAAAGAAGAGATATTGAGCATATCTTCAGCATCTGCGATATCGTCCACGTATTGTATGTAATGGCTTTTCCAACAATGAGAATGTACGAATTTGGACATCGACTCGGTAAATTCGGCTGGAACCCAGCACACCATTGGGTCCTCAATTCCCTGCTTCCAACTCAGAATCGCAGCAAACACAAGAAGTATTCCGAACGTCCAGAAATGGTTCAGACGGTCCGCAAAGTCTTCCAGAGTTGCACCCCTTTGGAAAATCCATCGATATATTCCTCGAGCTACAGTTGCCATGGCTACACCGTGTCCCTTAAAATAATAACAAAATAATGCCAGTCGTGATTGATTGTAACGCCGTTTTCTACGGATTTCAGTTAAATAGCGATGACCAGTCCACACTATTAGTGTTTTCTGGCTTTCACAAAGAGTAATATCGCTAGTCACAATGGAAAAATGCATGGCTAAGCTGGGTTTCGAACTCACGATCCCTGTATTGTCAAGCCCTCTACGTTACCAACTGACATTTTGCGGCACGACAGTCAGTCTTGTTACAAGAAATACCAGGTTAGACTGTTTATAATAAGTGTAGATATTATGTCATACCTTTGAGCCGCGTTAAGCTATATCGGATCTTAATGCATATGTGTACAGTGAACGTTCATGCAAACATGTGCATCCACAGTATAACCAAATCATTTACTGTTCGTTTATATGTAATTTTTGTTTAACGCCAATTTAACTTTATGTCATCCAATTACTGAGGGTCAATAAGACCTCAAATCGCTATGTAAACAGATTCAACTACACAAGGATTGTGTTTAAATTTGTCGGAATCGGTGAATACCGCCAATATAGCCCAAATAAATCGACAGCAAACTTAGTACTCGTGCAGTACTTTTATTTAAATGTGCCTGGAATGCTGGTTGCAAATGCCTTAAATTTTGATTTACTGGACCAACTGCAGATGTCAGATGATCCACAAAAGACAACGGCAAATTGTGGCAGCATATTAAAACTAATGACATTCTACCACCAATTATGGACACAATACTTAAGCAACGATAAACTAAATCCGAGCTTCAGGATTTAGCAATTAGCAACGGTCGAGCTCAGTCTACGCCTCCTCACAGACTGGTCAAAATATTTGCCCGTTCATGACCTCGCTGTAACAGTATGAAGGAAAAGTATCTGGAGCACGGTAACGGCTAAAATACCAACTTTGCAACAAGACGAATTTTGATGCAGAGCATCGAAGGACGCCGCGCATGATTTTGAAGCATGACTTAAAGGAAGCAGATGTAGTTCAGTACATTTAAATAACGTGTGAAAACAGACAGGATGTAAATATTTCGAACAAGAAGGCCAAATGTCCCTTTATCATAACCAAAAAGGCCAAGATGTGCATATATTGCTCACCTGGCTACCATAGCCTATAATAAAAGGTTACCATACAACATGAAGTTTCTTAATTTTTTACCAATACACGGTTTCAAATCGATATCTCGAAATGTTCGAGAAAAAAAAAAAAAAAAAAAAAAAAAAGATTCATATTTTTTTCGATATCTCGAACTTTCCGATATCTCGAAATTTTCGGTATCTCGAACTTGTCGATATCTCGTACTTGTCGATATTTCGAACTTTCCGATAAAGTTCGAGATATCGAGAATTTTTTTTTTAAAGATATCGAAAAGTTATTGGAAAGTTCGAGATATCGAGAAGAAAAAAAAATATCAAAAAAAATAATCGAGAAATCGAAATGTTCGAACATATTGATATTTTTTTTTTTTTTTTTTTTTCTCGATATCTCGAACTTTCCGATATCTCGAACTTTTCGAAAAAGAAAATTATATTTTTTTTCGATATCTCGAACTTTCCGATATCTCGAAATTTTCGGTATCTCGAACTTGTCGATATCTCGTACTTGTCGATATTTCGAACTTTCCGATAAAGTTCTTCGAGATATCGAGAAAAAAAAAATTAAAGATATCGAAAAGTTATTGGGAAGTTCGAGATATCGAGAAGAATCAATTTTTTTTTTCGAGATATCGGAAAGTTCGAGATATCGAAAGTTCGAGATATCGAAAGTTTCGAGATATCGATATGTTCGATTTGTCAATAAATGTTCAAGTTAAAAACATTCGTTTTATCAATGTATTCGAGATATCGATGTGTTCGAGTCATCGGTATGTTCGAGATATCGATATGTTCGAGTTATCACTATGTTCAAGTTATTTGACCAATAGGACATTCGTTTTTTGCGTGTACAATGACCTCAGACAAATTTCGTACCTAAACCTCTTAATTTGCGAATGTCTAATCGAATGTCTAATGTCTAACTGATCAATTAAACATTCGTTTTTTTAATGTACATTGATCTCTGATGAATTTGGTACATAAATCTCTTAATTTGCGAATGTCTAATCGAATGTCTAATGTCTAATTGACCAATTAGACATTCGTTTTTTTAATGTACATTGATCTCTGATTAATTTGGTACCTAAATCTCTTAATTTGCGAATGTCTAATCGAATGTCTAATGTCTAACTGATCAATTAGACATTCGTTTTTTGCATGTATAATGACCTCCGACGAATTTGGTACCTAAATCCCTTAATTTGCGAATGTCTAATCGAATGTCTAATGTCTAACTGACCAATTAGACATTCGTTTTTTTAATGTGCAATGACCTCCGACGAATTTGGGTTATAGATCTTGTAATTTGCGAATGTCTAATCGAATGTCTAATGTCTAACTGACCAATTAGACATTCGTTTTTTTAATGTACATTGATCTCTGACGAATTTGGTACCTAAATCTCTTAATTTGCGAATGTCTAATCGAATGTCTAATGTCTAACTGACCAATTAGACATTCGTTTTTTGCATGTATAATGACCTCCGACGAATTTGGTACCTAAATCTCTTAATTTGTGAATGTCTAATCGAATGTCTAATGTCTAACTGACCAATTAGACATTCGTTTTTTGGATGTACAATGACCTCCGACGAATTTCGTACTTAAATCTCGTAATTTGCGAATGTCTAATGTCTAACTGACCAATTAGACATTCGTTTTTTTAATGTACAATGACCTCCGACGAATTTGGGTTATAGATCTTGTAATTTGCGAATGTCTAATCGAATGTCTATTGTCTAACTGACCAATTAGACATTCGTTTTTTGAATGTACAATGATCTCTGACGAATTTGGAACCTAAGTATAGTAATTTGCGAATGTCTAATCGAATGTCTAATGTCTAACTGACCAATTAGACATTCGTTTTTTTAATGTACAATGACCTCCGACGAATTTGGGTTATAGATCTTGTAATTTGCGAATGTCTAATCGAATGTCTAATGTCTAACTGACCAATTAGACATTCGTTTTTTGAATGTACAATGATCTCTGACGAATTTCGAACCTAAGTATAGTAATTTGCGAATGTCTAATCGAATGTCTAATGTCTAACTGACCAATTAGACATTCGTTTTTTGCACGTACAATGACCTCCGACGAATTTGGTACCTAAATCTCTTAATTTGCGAATGTCTAATCGAATGTCTAATGTCTAACTGACCAATTAGACATTCGTTTTTTGAATGTAGAATGACCTCCGAGGAATTTGGTACCTAAATCTCTTAATTTGCGAATGTCTAATCGAATGTCTAATGTCTAACTGACCAATTAGACATTCGTTTTTTGAATGTAGAATGACCTTCGAGGAATTTGGTACCTAAATCTCTTAATTTGCGAATGTCTAATCGAATGTCTAATGTCTAACTGACCAATTAGACATTCGTTTTTTTAATGTACAATGACCTCCGACGAATTTGGGTTATAGATCTTGTAATTTGCGAATGTCTAATCGAATGTCTAATGTCTAACTGACCAATTAGACATTCGTTTTTTGAATGTACAATGATCTCTGACGAATTTGGAACCTAAGTATAGTAATTTGCGAATGTCTAATCGAATGTCTAATGTCTAACTGACCAATTAGACATTCGTTTGTTGCACGTACAATGACCTCCGACGAATTTGGTACCTAAATCTCTTAGTTTGCGAATGTCTAATCGAATGTCTAATGTCTAACTGACCAATTAGACATTCGTTTTTTGATTGTACGTTGACCTACGACGAATTTGGAACCTAAATATCGTAATTCGCGAATGTCTAATCGAATGTCTAATGTCTAAATGACCAATTAGACATTCGTTTTTTGCATGTACAATGACCTCCGACGAATTTGGTACCTAAATCCCTTAATTTGCGAATGTCTAATCGAATGTCTAATGTCTAACTGACCAATTAGACATTCGTTTTTTGAATGTACAATGACCTCCGACGAATTTGGGTTATAGATCTTGTAATTTGCGAATGTCTAATTGAATGTCTAATGTCGAATTAGACATTCGATATTTAACATTTGCGATTTTTCTGAATGTCTAATGTCTAATTAGACATTCGATAATCAAAATTAGCGAATGTCTAATCGAATGTCTAACGTCTAATTAGACATTCGAATATTTTTTTTGAATGTCTAATGTCTAACGTCTAATGCTCTGCCAACTTCACACACTTTTATAAATAGGCAAAAACATCCGGCGAATTTTGGGCCCGTAAACTAAACAATTAAAAACGCGTAGCCTAGAAAGTTTGGGAAAAGTGAACTTTTTCTCTGAGCTTTGATGAATTGGGTCAGGGCCGTAAACCAAACAATCAAAAACAGCGTAGCCTAGACAGTTGGGGAAAAGTTATTAAATACAAATTAAATGTGTATAAAGTTTTGTAATAACGGTAGAAGACAAACGTATTTTGTATCTTGTTGTTTCTTAAATCAGTTAATACAATTTATTGATTCATAAAGGTTGTTTTTTTCAATCAAACAACAGAGGTTTTTTTAACAATAATAACATTGGTTTCTCCCTTTTCGATTACGTCACCCCATGGTACAAAATTAAAACCTATCCCATACTGACGCCGCGCTCCCACGCGGCGTCAATAATGTTATTAATCGCAATTGTCAATATTTTTCAAAGCCTCCGTAAGTCGTTTTTAGTGTGACCATATGCGCGTGTTCAATACATGCAACATGATAACTTCACACATAGTAAACTAGTTCGCAGGTTAATCAAATAATGCGTTAGAACAATGCAGAATCTGCAGAAGTGTAAGAGTCATTAATTTGGTTGGTCATTATTTGTTTTGCAGATACTGCTATACGAGTAAAGGAGAACTCGTATAAAAAATATGCATGAGTGCTGGCACAGAGACGATTTCAATACGATCAATAACAAATTCAAACAGATTTCCGCTAACAGCTGACGGAGTCTAACCATGTAAAGATTAATTTATGTAACAGTAACATTGCAAACTAATAACTATTCTCATGTCAGAGTTCGTATATCATCTATCAAGCTAAATACCATTCCAGTTCTAAATTTAAAAACAGATAATAACAAATAATGTTTTTTGCTTGAAGGTTAAACAAATCAAAAGAATTTTGGTGAATTTTATGTTTAGAATTTTCCTAAAAATTAGAATAATACTTGATTTAGAATGGATTTTGAATATGGATAAATTAGTGTAGGATATGGTATATTAGTATTATTGAAAAAAACTATTTAAAAAAAAATTAAAAAATGTTTGAATAAGGTATGAGCGTCATTATGCAAAAAACAACTTTAAGGCATTTGAGACCAGTGTAGATCTAGGTCAGCCAGTGCAGCCGTACAGTTTGATCTGGCTCAGTAAAATAGATTACATTTGGACCCGTTTATTTAATTTTAATGTGCATGTAATATTTTTTTAACCACACTTGTTATAAGTACGCTTATGTTAGTTTTCGCAGAGCACTGATCAATTCATATTATCAAAAGAAATCAATTTAAAGAAACATGCAGATAAAAACCTAAAATAAACTTACCAACGATAGATATCTGTGTAATAAACCCGGGTCTAGTTTATGCTAATGGCGAAATGATTCAGTTCCGGGATTTACATCTAATCCTTTTATAACATTATACTGGAAATAGGCCATCGGTTTTATTTCAATAGTTGAACAGAAGAAAATTAAAGCGAGAGAGAGAGAGAGAGAGAGAGAGAGAGAGAGAGAGAGAGAGAGAGAGAGAGAGAGAGAGAGAGAGAGAGAGAGAGAGAGAGAGAGAGAGAGAGAGAGAGAGAGAGAGAGAGAGAGAGAGAGAGATAGAGTTAGAGAGAGAAAGAGAAAGAGAAATAAATAGACAGACAGACAGACAGACAGACAGACAGACAGACAGACAGACAGACAGACAGACAGACATACAGACAGACAGACAGACAGACAGACAGGCAGACAGACAGACAGACATACAGACAGACAGACAGACAGACAGACAGACAGACAGACAGACAGACAGACAGACAGACAGACAGACAGACAGACAGACAGACAGACAGACAGACATACAGTCAGACAGACAGACAGACAGACAGACAGACAGACAGACAGACAGACAGACAGACAGACAGACAGACAGACAGACAGACAGACAGACAGACAGACAGACAGACAGACAGACAGACAGACAGACAGACAGACAGACAGACAGACATACAGTCAGACAGACAGACAGACAGACAGACAGACAGACAGACAGACAGACAGACAGACAGACAGAAAGACAGACATACCCGAGTAACATATGCATGTAATATTGCTAAATATATTGTCGGAAGAATCCGTTTTCAAGACTTGTCTTACGCTTTCCCTCTTGGATTACGAAATCTCCGGCCTAAAAAATCCAAAATGTTGTTGTTTTACGCAAGAGAACTTGAGTTACAGTTATGCAGACACTGAAATATATGGGAGTTATAAGTCATACAGCGGAGTATGGCTTTATCAAGTTTTCTGTACAAAGCGTTAATACGGCATCAGACTTATGTCAGGAAGAGGTCAAATGGGGTTGATATTTTCGTGCATTTTCAATTTCCTTATTTGAAGATTTTTATTCTTAAAACCAAATGCAAAATTCATTTCTATTAATTAGAAACAATTTCTATGTTCATGCTGTTTGCAGTCAAATGTGTAAATGAAACATTACCTTTAATTAACTGAATATTGACCCTTATCATTTTCCGTAACTCTTTACGCCCCACTGTCCATGTTTTCTTTGTACTTTCAACAGCTTTGAACATACAAGTACAACAATTCGAGGGCTTGGCGTGAAACGGTTGTAACTAAAAACCTATTTTGAAAACCCAGGTTTAGGGGCAATTTTGACCCTTTTGTAAACAATGCAAATTTAGGGGCCATTGCTCAGAACGAGCAATGGCACCTAAATTTCCATTATTTACCTAGACAAATGATTTAACGCTTATGAAGACGTTATGGTGAGGTGATTAACCTTAAACAAATGATCTAGATTGTAGACCAATCAAATGTTGTATTTAATGAATAATGTCGAAGAAATAAAGGAAATGAAACGTTTTGATTGGTTCATAGTTAAGTTGGCGATCCTACGAGAGGCACTAATAAGATGAAGTTTTAAAATGAAATGTTCTGCATACTAACGTTTAATTATTTTCCTTAAGAAATAAATTTCAGAGAAAAAAATCAGTGAAAACGTACGAAATATAATATTTAAGAACAAAATATTAATTATTTTTGAAACATGATAAGTTTTCAGTTATTTATCGTCAATTAAAACTTATACACCTCTTGGGAGCCTCGCGTAATCTCCAGTCATGTGACGTATTCTCGGCCTTGAATGCGCACGTTCCATTTCTTAGTGTTTTCTCATATTGATCGCCGTTTATCTTTTTTAAAGATATTTCTTGTTTAAATAAAGATATTAATTAATCAAATTACGATTAATTATCTTCTACAGTTGAATTCTTTTTTTGAAAACTATATTATCCTGTGAGTGATTTGTAACCAAACCCTGGTTTGCTTTTGACTGTACTTACACCTTCAGAGTGATTTTTTAGAACATCCTGTATTTTCTGAAATTTAAAGTGAAATTCAGTGCGGGATAAGGGTGACATATCATTTGACGTCATATCTAAACAAATGGTGGGATGAGCTCTGAGTTTTTGGTGCTGTAATGGTAGATATAAAAATTGACTTTGATTTAATACAGGTATGTGGCTTCCTTGAGATGTTGGGAAAGAACCATAACCCATAATGCTACAATGTGGTCGCCTATGTAAAATGAATTGCTTCCCTTTGACCGGCAGCAAGATGGCATTTGATAATATTGCAACAAAAGGAGAAGTGTTCCTCATTATATTTACATCCGTAGTCAATATATACTTTCATGTATAGAAAGCTCCATATTCTTTCGTAGATATGGAGATAACATCAAATCAATGCTAATATATTCTCTATTCAGGGTCTGGTACCAATTTAAAAAATCTGTTGAAGTGCTAAACTTTATTTTCTTATTGTATCTCAGAAAACCCTGGATTCCCAGAACAAATTACTAAACGAATCGCGTCTTGAGAAAAGAAGAATGGATGCGTCTGCGAACAATTTTGACGAATCTGTACATTCACACAGTCTCGTCACATCCTCCACTGATTGCCAACATTTCTAAGCAGCACCCTACATGTACAATGTAACCTCTCAAAACTAAACAGATCCTCGCATGAGGCATCTTCTGTTAACCGCTTCCCACATATAGATGCTTTCTGACGGCTCTGCAGCAGAAGACTTTTGAAACCATTGTGGCAAAAGGAGAAATTGCTAGTAATGAGCAATTTCTCCATTTGCCACAATAATCACAACTCATTTAATCATCATACTATCATTTAAAGAGAATTCCTATATTTTGAACTTGATAATTAAAAAATCGTCTGCTGCAGAGTTATTGTATGAAGGAAAGGGTTAAGCACTTCAGAGAATAAACCTTCACGAGAACACAAACCTTTCTCAGTCTAAGTCTTCACCAGGTGTTGCTCTGGGGAAGTTTGGATGAACATCAGTTGAAAAACAACAGCAGTAGCCCCAATTGTCGTTTTAATCCTATTTTCCTGCATTGGAATCAAATTGGGGAAAGACATCATGTAGACTGAACAGCGTTTAACCCTTTCCCTCATACGACAATTCTGCAGCAGACGACTTTGAACATATTTTGTCAAAAACTGGAAAATCACTATAATTGAATGGATAACCTATGACTAAAAGTGGAAAACATTGTGGCAGAAGGAGAAATTGCTCGTTTTGAGCAATTTATTCTTTTGTCACTATGTTTTCAAAAAGCCGTCTACTGCAGAGGAGTCAGAAAGCGTCTATATGAGGGAAAGGGTTAACCATCTTATCGGTCCCGGTGTATCCTTCTAACAAATATCAGCATGTGGGTGAGTATTCAAATCATTTAAACCCTTCAAGTGCTGAATCTTTAAATGGACTTATCTAGACCTGCATTTGGAACGGACTAAAGACAATTGTTGGATGTCTAGATTAAAATGTTGAGTTGAGTTGAGCAGCCAGCATGATAGAAACTGGTCAGACGGCATAGATATGCCGGCTTGTCTGGCTTTATACTGGTGGCACACGTGGCACAAGCTTTACACAATTGGTTCGAGCCGAGAAAAGGGGTTATCCTCACCTCTATACCGCGAAATAAATGATATACCCAGTAAGCCAAATTTTGTAAATTTTCATGATTTCGATTGACTGTTTTTCAACATTTATTTTCAAAATAGTTTATAACTATTTATTACCTATTTTGTTGTCACTATAAGCAATATTTGCTGAAGTTTTAACATTTTAAAATTTTGATCTCAATCTGGAGTTCAGCATCTTTAAAGATTGCTGCTCATTTCGAATGGCGTGTTGTTACAATATGTAAAGTAATTCATGTAAATAAATAAATTGAATTGAATTGAAATTACAAACTATTTAGTTCTGGCAATCTTCCGGAGTTTACCATGCGCCTTATCAAATGTGGGTGTAAGAGTGGCGCCTATAGTGGCGCCTATAGTTTAGTACTCGTGCTTGTAACTGCACACGAAATAAGATTAAATGCACAATAGTTTGTGCCTGTCAGAATACAGATTGTTGTCAGAAACCAACAACCTATTTTTATTTCAAACCACTGTGAAACAACTAGGGCTGAATGTACTGATGTGTATTTCTATCGTTGAGTATATTGCAATGTAATGCTTATACAACTTCCTGTCATGGACACATTTGAGTGTGGATAGATTAGAACAGCATATTCCAAATCTGTTTATGACGAACTAAATCGTTTGCATACAGGTTGCAAGAACTAGATAATTTGTAGTACCATTCGAATAGATGTTCCTTTTTATTATCAGGCAACTTTTACGTATGATGCTATACTGAATTAAAGATAATATAATAATGTCTTAACCTTTTAGTTGGTTTTAATGGATTCTTTGACCCTCAAAACCAATGTGAAAACCCAATGATTGTGATCCTAGATGTAATATGAAGCAACTGAGAGCCAAAAAACAAACAAAAACACGTTGACTCTTAATTGCGGCCATCTTGTACTATCTATCATGTAATCGGTCTATGGTTATACAAATGGTTCCAATGGATACAATGAACCCTAAGACCTACTTTTAGACAAACAATTGTTAGTTTGTGTTTAATATGACAGAGTTTGGAGCTAACAAACATGAAATGGTGGCCATAATTGGGTTTGCTATGACGTTATCCATTAACCCTTTCCCTCATATGACAATTCTGCAGCAGACAACTTGAAACATATTTTATCAAAACATCTCTATAATTGAATGGATAACTTATGACTAAAAGTGGAAAACATTGTGGCAAAAGTAGAAATTGCTCGTTTTGAGCAATTTCTTCTTTTGTCACAATGTTTTTAAAAAGCCATCTGCTGCAGAGGCGTCAGAACGCGTCTATATGAGGGGAAGGGTTAATGCCTATACGAATGGCTTCAATGGACGAGAGAAGTTATGGCCAATTTCATAACATGGTGGCCATCTTGGACTCAATCTAGAATTTCTCAAATTCTCAAGGGTGATCTAAATCCACCAACGGGCGGAGTCTGATAGAGGAAACCTAGGTTTATACAAATCAGACGAAAAAGAACTTAATAAGAAATTTATAGGTTCAGCAAGCAGCAAGAGAACTCCCATTTGGCTAACGGACTTAAAAGTGAACTGTCGCCCGATAAAAACATACTGCACTTATGTTGAACAGCATTGACTAATACGTACGGACCGGAAGCAAATAATGAAGAGCAAGATTAGACTGCGCATGAGTGCAGGCTAACTATTGTATCCGATTTTCTAAAATGTTGATAAATTTCGCGTGAAGTAGAATTAGGGTTGACCAGCATTCTATCGGTAATGGTTAAATGCCTATCAAGTTTTACAAATTCGTATTATTATGTTTGTATCACTTTTGTATTTCTTTTGGCAAATTGACCCGTATACACCTGAAATATTGCCATCCTTGAATGTTAGCCTTTCCCAAAGTATATGCTACAGACTTCTGGAGAAAGGGAAAATACTCACTATGCGCGATTTCCCAGTTATTCCAGTGTATATCTTCTTATACTAGTAAATAATTACACTTTTAAATCATATAGGCGTTACAAATAATAACCTCTTTTAATTATATATGAGCCGTTCCACGAGAAAACCAACGTTATTGGATCTGCGTAATGTATCGACCCAGATCAGCCTAAGCATGAAGCGCAGGCTTACCCGGACAGACACTTTTCGCCTTCTGTGGATTTTCGGTTTCATGGATCATTACTTTACACCTCTATCCACCCGAGACGGAATGTGTTTACTGATATCACGGCGTTTCCTGTGTAAGTCACCAGTACTACTGGTCCATTTATCCTGACACAAGGCAGGCAGTCGTAAAGATTAACCGCCACCCTGAGTGCCAAGGAGGGCAGCCATTACAACCAGTTTAAAGTATTTGGTATGACCCAGCCGGGGATCAAACCTGCGACCTCCCGCACCAGAGGCGAACTCACTACCCATAAACATACGAGACAGTCAAAAGACTCTACGAAATATAAGAAGACAAACAAATTGAAAGTCAGACTTAACCTCCAGACTCCGGTGGATGGATGGAAAGATGTATGGCTAGCTTTGAAATCATGTTGGAAACGGTGTAAAACCCCAATAAAACAAATTATTGCTTGCTTACTTGATTTTTTTTTGGTTGACCAAACGATTGCTTTAAATTTGATTGATTGGGGTTAACGCCGTTTTTAACAATTTCTCAGTCATATCACGGCGGCCAGTTCACCTACTCATATGTTTCCTGGTTTTCGCACACCAGTACTCCACACAACAATCTTCCCAAGCAACTGGCTGCTTTTCCACATATACTTAGTTCATTGGTGGAAGACGAATGACGCATGTCGCAATGAGTTTTGTCAAATGTCGGAAAGAAAGTTGGCCGAGCCGGGATTCGAACTCACAACCCCTGGATTGACAGTCCGCGTCGTTACCGACTGAGCTACCGGGACTCGATCAATTCACTCGTACCATCAACCCATGTTCATTCAACGTATACCATGAGAAACTTTTCATCCAACATTCCACTAACAAATTGCTTTTTTACATCTTTCTAAATGTCGTTTTTCATCTGTTTTCATCTTCCTCCACACCCTGTCTTCAGTTACCATGCATTATTAAAACCCACCCAACAAAATGGTTTACAACCATTTGTTAATTCACATTGTTTCAAAACCAATGCACCAATCCATGAGAATATCATGGTAGTACGATTGCATTGTATGTAGTTACCGTCTTACATAATATTAAATTCATCAGTGCTACCACATGTTCATATGAAAAAACAACCACAAATCAGTTGTTACCAGTGTATACCAGATCAGCCATTGCATCTGCGTAGCCTGATATGGATCTACACTGTTCGCAAATAAGTCATGAAAGGTTAAAAGAAACTTTTACAAAATAGAATATTCCGTTCGATCTATAAGCATGGAAGCGTTGACAGGTATTTGTTCACACTTAACAATATTACTGTAAGGTTGGTTTTTGCAGATCACCTTTCAAATATATGATGATATGCAACAACCTTGTCAAGATCCTTCGCTCATGCGTGGTATAAGTACTTTGATTGCTTTTAGCAATTATTAAAATGATGTATGTTGTTTACAAAATTTGAGCCAAATATCGTGAGACAGCTTAGCTACACAATAAAGTAAAAATAATAGTTGTGTTACATCTAAGCCAAACTAGAGCAAAAGCATTTATAAGATAGTGTTAGTCACTAATAGTACAATATTGATAACTGAAATAATATATTTACAGTAACAATTCCAAACAAATATTCATGCGATCCTCAGTCTATCCAGGTTCTTCACCATCTGCATATGTTATACATATGGTCATGATGGCCCTGGATTGCTCACCGGAGTTATGTAATGTGAGTTGTCATGCCAACCACAATTACTCATTTTGCGGTTAGGTAAGTTTACACAAGAGGCCCAAGGCCCAGTATAGCTCCACTCTCACAAAGTAACAAGAACAATCTTTAAAAAAAAGATAAACGGCGATCAATGTGAGAAAACACTAAGAAATGGAACATGCGCATATTATTTGACTTGAATATCAGAAAAGTTTTGTTAATAATCAAAACAATCAGTAACTTTCCATGAATTATAAAATGTGCGCAATAATATTAATGTTGTATATCTAAGAATTCGACAGCTCCTTGAATTGGTAATGCATTATAATCGTGAACCAGTTGGAACATTGTTCTATAAAAGATATAGAATCGGTTCATAGCAATCATTTGAAATATTGGATATTAATGGTTTACTTAAAAAATGTATTACTGCTGAAATTCTGGCCTGCTTATATTTGTGTTTGTCTGTCGTCGTTGGTTTGGCCAACCTCGGACATTTATGCTTCTGTGTGAACATCTGATTAGGCCAACATGTCAGTATGTTGTATATTTCTGTTTCCAATTCCAACTGGTTACCATTCAAGGAGACATCTTTTGTTCATTTTGGGACACATTTTCTTTTTTGGGCGGGATATTGTATATCTAAGAATTCGACAGCTCCTTGAATTGGTGATGCATTATAATCTTGTAATAACACTGTTCTTTAAAAGATAAAGAATCGGTAATCGAGTGTAGCTTGCGCGTTTTTTGTGTATCTCTTTTTCCTTTTAGAACCACGTGTCAGCCAAAATTATGTAAACTCTCAGAAATTATTAAATAGTAAACGGAAACGATGAAATCAACTTGTTTATATCTTTATCCAAGGATCAACTACTAACTCATAACAATAATCTATGTGTTTACCAAATGCTAATCGGCCATCTCCGTCTAGCTTCAGTTTATATAATAGATTATCAAGGCCGAGAATGCGCCACATGACTAGAGATAACGCGAGGCTCCCAAGAGGTGTATAAGTTTCAATTGACGATAATTAACTGAAAACTTATCATGTTTAAAAAATAAGTAATATTTTGCTCTAAAATATTATATTTCATACGTTTTCACTGATTTTTTTCACTGAAATTCATTTCTTAAGGAAAACAATTAAAAGTTAGTATGCAGACCATTTCATTTTAAATCTTTAACTAATTAGTGCCTTTCGTAGGATCGCCAACTTAACTATGAACCAATCAAAACGTTTCATTTCCTTTATTTCTTCGACATTGTTCATTAAATCATTAAATACAATATTTGATTGGTCTACAATCTCGATAATTTGTTTAACATCTAGGTCAAAACTGAGGTTAGACAGCTACCGTCGAAAAAAACCACACCCTATATTGACTGACTTTTGTCAAGTTAATATGAATTAGAAGGTCACCAAAGAAATGTTTTTGTACCAGTTAGTATGTAACCAAAATATTTCAAAGTTTTCCCTATATATCTCGATGTAAAACAAGTCACCCCCAGGACGGGGCTAATTGCAACCCCAGGGACATGATTTGGACAATCTTGGTAGAGCACTACTAGATTATTGTACTCACCAACTATCTAAGCTTCAGGCCTTTCGGTTTCAGACAAGAAGATTTTCAAAGTTTGTCCCTATATATCTCTATGTAAAACTGGGGACCCCCAGGTCGGAGCCAATTTTGACCCCATGTGCATAATTTGAACATTCATTGTAGAAGATCATTAGACAATGCTTCACATCAAATAGCTAAACTCTAGGCCTTTCGGTTTCCGGGCCATTTAGCTCTAGGCCTTTCAGTTTCAGACAAGAAGATTTTCAAATATAAAAAAAAAATCCTTTCGGTTGCCATGGCGACCAGAGTTCTGCATGGATTTAAGTTCTTTAAATAAGTTTGAAAGGGCACCACCAAAAGAACACCCTTGCTAAGTTTTATCATAATTAGCTAAGTGGTTTAGGAGAAGAATTTGGAAGAATTGATTACGGACGACGGACGAAATACTACGGACGACGGGCGGAGAGTGATCAAAATAGCTAACCTCTGAGACCTTCTTGCTCAGGTGAGCTAACAAGAGCGCCACGGTTGCCCTTTGGTCCTAACCTGAGTACCATTGCTCCATATGACATGGTGGCCTAGTAACCGACGTTTTTAACCCACATAATCCATATTCGAACTTGGTCTGGATTTTATTAAGACACGTTTTCTGACAATGTTTCAAGCTGCTCAAGTACAAAATGCAGTGTAAACAAGCATGTTTCTAGAATGATCATTTTTGACCTAGTTTTTAACCGGAAATAACCTATATTCGATCCTAGTATGAAGACAAACATTCTGAAAAGATTTCAACATGTATAAGTCAAAAATTTTGCTTCCACAGTATTAACAAGATTAATGTTCAATCTGGCCTAGTTACCTAATTTTTAATCAGACATGACCCAGACATTCTGACAAGTTATTAACAAACTTAGGTTAAAAAGCCGGCTCCCTGATCATTAACAAGAATTTCGTTCAATTTGGCCAAGTGAGCTCATTTTTGATCCTTCAAGTAAAACATCCGGCTTCCAGAGTGTTAGCTTGTTGTACCAGACGAACTACGGACAACGGACAAAAGCGTTTATATAAAGTCACCTTGAGCACTTTGTGCTCAGATGAGGTCAGTAATGGACATGCATTCCCATAAGTTTAATCCTAAAAAGTCTTTAACAGATGTCAAGGACCCCAAATCGTTAGACGTAGCTTATATACATTAAAACATAAGTGGCTGACAGTGGTACAGTGGTAGATAATCGGCCTCTCGTGCCAACGATATCCGGTTCGAATCCCATGATGAGCGGGTTCTGCCTTTGGGGTTTTACCACACAAACGGCGCGAGTACTGGTCTCCAGGAAGCAGATATTGAGCCTGATTAATATAAGCTTAAAGTTTGTTTCGCAATCGATATAAAAAAATAAGTTTAAAAGAAAGTTAATTAAACGGCGTTTCAGCGCCCTGAAGTCTTGGGTGGCTTAAATCTTTGCCACGGTGGAGGACATGACATATTGTTCCCGCAGTTTCCCTACCATTGTTTCTACGAAAGTGGAACCAATCTTCACGGAAGCGAAACCTGTGTTTTCGCTTAAGGTTGTTTGTAAGATTACTAGAACAACCGAAATACACCGAAATACACAGATATGTACCAAAATAATGTAAGGTTTACTATGTTTCAGTATTGTACTTACTGTATTTACTCATTTTATACATTAGTTTGGTTAATTACATCATACAAATAAAATATTTATCATTATAAAAGATGATTTGGACCTCATACGACTGAGTGGCCAAGTGGTCTAGTGGTAAATACGCTGGATTGTCGATCAAGAGAGGTGGTCTTTTCCAGGATAAAGTGCTTCGCGTGTATCAGTGCTATGCACTGGGCATGTTAAATTACCTAGGGTTGTTTTCGGAATGAACTATAGTATCGCACCCGGACTCCCTTGTATCTCTTGAACTTATCTGCTTGTACACGATAAAGTGTACACTATCACATAGGCCTATAAAAGCTAGAAAGGGCAAAACCGACTCTGAAAACCGACTCTGAAATAGACACACGGTAGTGCACTCCGGACGAGATCAAATTGAAATAAATGTGAAAATACCAAAATAAAGCATGAATCTAACTATAAACTGTTCAGTATGGCGGTCGGTAAATCAGCAACATTTTACTTGTTAACTACTATACTGCTTAACGCTTTAAAAGACACATTTCGACGCATCTGCAGCAAACTATAATGAGCATATTTTTTGCAACAATGATTTCAACTCTGTTAAGCATTTCATTTTCACAATATATGTCATTTATTCTGCAGGGAAAGTATTAAAGCTATACATCTTAACTACACTATTTCGGCTTGCCAAGCGATTGAATGATCTGGAAACCAACATCACTATTGTACTGGAGTAACGGTATGGACAATCACAGCAGAGAAACAGAGTTAAAATATATTTTGGTATAAGTATGAATTTCACATTATGAACAATAATATATTTCTTCACTAAAACGTTTCCTGTACACTATTGTCAAAATTAGTTCATCAAGCTGTTATTATCCAAATACAGTATATTAAAGGTTGCAACTTCCTCTGGTTTTCCAAGTGATTCACTTAACCCTTTCCCACATATAGACTTTTTCTGACACCTCTGTAACTTTTTGAACACATTGTGACAAAAGCAGAAATTGATGAAAGCTTTTGCTTTCCCTCAGTTTTCACTTTCCTTTGCTTTCTCACTGTTTTCACATTCCTTTGCTTTCTCACTGTTTTCACTTTCATTTCCTTTCTCTCTGTTTTCTCTTTCCTTTGCTTTCTCATCGCTTTCAATTTCCTTTGCGTTTTCACTGTTGTCACGTTCCCGTGCTTTCTGACTGTTTTCACTTTCCTTTGCTTTCTCACTGTTTTCTCTTTCCTTTGCTTGCTCACTGTTTTCACTTTCTTTTGCTTTTTCACTGTTTTCACTTTCATTTGCTTTCTCACTGTTTTTTCTTTCCGTTGCTTTCTCCCTGTCTTCATTTTCCTTTGCTTTTGTACAGTATTCAGTTTCCTTTGCGTTCTTACTGTTTCCTCTTTCCTTTGCTATCTCACTGTTTTCACTTTCCTTTGCTTTCTCACTGTTTTCACTTTCCTTTGCGTTCTTACTGTTTCCTCTTTCCTTTGCTATCTCACTGTTTTCTCGTTCCTTTGCTTTCTCACTGTTTTCACGTTCCTTTGCTTTCTCAATGTTTTCACTTTCCTTTGCTTTCTCCCTCTGTTCACGTTCCTTTCCTTTCTCATTATGTTCACTTTCCTTTGCTTTCTCCCTGTCGTAACTTTCCTTTGTTTTCTTATTGTATTCACTTTCCTTTGCTTTCTCACCATTTTCGTTTTCCTTTGCTTTCTCACTGTTTTCGTTTTCCTTTGCTTTCTCACTGTTTTCTGTTTCCTTTGCGTTCTCATTGTTTTCAATTTCCTTTGCTTTCTCACTGTTTTCCCCTTCCTTTGCTTTCTCGCTGTTTTCAATTTCCTTTTTTATTTCACTGTTTTCTATTTCCTTTCCTTTCCCACTTTCCTTTGCTTTCTCGCTGTTTTCTCTTTCATTACCTTTCTCACTTTCTTCACTTTCATTTGCTATCTCACTGTTTTCTCTTTCCTTTCCTTTCCCACTGTTTTCACTTTCTTTTGCTTTCCCACTGTTTTCACTTTCTTTTGCTTTCTCGCTGTTTTCTCTTTCCTTTCCTTTGTCACCGTTTTCACTTTCCTTTGCTTTCTCAATGTTTTTACTTGCATTTGCGTTGACACTGTCTTCACAGTCCATTTCTTTCTCACATTTAACACCTTCCATTGCCTTCTTGCTGCTTTCACTTCCTCCATCTTCAACAATGTATGGACCGTTTTTCTTTGAAAATGGTTTCGCATCCATGAACCCTGGTCTTTCTCTAGGAGAACCAACGACCCAAGTTTCACCGTGTTGTAAGCTTATAAATCTATCCTTGTCTTCTCCCATACATGCCTCCAATAAGTGAGGTGGATCCAAATAAAACT
The DNA here is from genome assembly GCA_031761405.1 of Serripes groenlandicus. NCBI lineage: Eukaryota > Metazoa > Mollusca > Bivalvia > Cardiida > Cardiidae > Serripes > Serripes groenlandicus. The sequence continues at coordinate 58,791,630 of JASEVX010000010.1, read as the reverse complement.
AAAACAATAAAGATGAATCAATTATATCCAGAGGTCTAGACAAGACAGAGTAAACCGGTCTTTTCCCCACTATAGTTCTCATAAACCTTTCTTACTTACAACACAAATCTTCAACTGATGACTTTGACAATATCTAGGCAAAAATAAAGAAAATATGTATGAATGAAAGTATAAATATTTAATAGAGTGGACAATAATGTTGCAAAATTTGTCTGCGGCAGGGCCGTCAAATTATATTTGCAGGTGGGAAACAGTCAACAAACAACCAAATCCTATGTTCAGTTGGGTTTTTTAGATACGGTTCATATATCAAATTAGCCTGTCCATGGGATAATATGTCACTTTCAACATAATTTGCTGAGCCCCGGTAGCTCAGTCGGTAGCAACGCGGGCTATCATTCCCGGGGTTGTGAGTTCGATTCTCAGCTCGGTCAACATTCTTTCCGACGTTTAACAAACGTCACTGTGACAAGCGTCATTCGTCTTTCACCTATGTGGACAAGCAGCCAGTTGCTGGGAATGTATGTTTTGTGGATAACTAGTGTGAGAAAGCTAGGAAACACATGAGTAGGTCACCTAGCCGCCGTGATAGAACTTTTTAACAATTATTGAAAACGGCGTTCAGCCCAAATAAATCAATAAATTGAACAGAATTTCAGTAATATCACATTCATTCCTGGATAAATTGCCACAACTGCGGTGCTGTAGCTCATTATGCTATCCCCGTAACCATTAGTACCAACGACGGAAGACACTTCTACCGTTTAACCAATACTTTGGTATGACCCCACCGCGGCGGTTAAATACAGTTCGAGTTCTGTATTTTCTATTCATAACAAAGTCCTGAAGTGTTGTAATGGACGGTCATCAGGCCACCACAATAGCTCACCATGATCACCTTGTGCTCATGTGAGCTAAAAATAAGCTACATAAAATATATTTTATTCAGAATGTTGGCACCAGAGTATTCTGTGAAAATTCATTCCCCATTACTAGAGAAATAATACCTCATTTGTCATGTGATATGCTCCCCAATGAATTGAAATGGACATTTCAGATTTCACATCATAGTGGATCTTCACTGCTTCCTCTGGGCTTACATGTTGATATTTTAAGATGGGCCTGAAAAATGTAAAATTTGTCAAAAACGGGGTACTTATATGCTTCAACAGTACTACCCTTCCTTTCAGCATATGTGTTTAATCTCAATTATGTATATTGAACAATATATATAGATATACATGTGTTATAAAGGCCAAATAGTTGTGTTAAATGGTTCAATGCTATACCTGTCCTTGGGTAAAAGTACACGTTGTTATTTCTGAACAGTGTAGATATTGTCTAGCCTCTGCATTTGAACAACCTGCTCAAGATCTACGCTGTTCACATATTACTTAAATAAGCTTGTTAAAAGGTTCGGTCAACTTGTGTTATGAGGCTAAGTAGATGTTTAAGCTAATCTGAACCTATACTGTTCAGAATTTCCAATATGAACCTTTTAACATTGGACATACGCATATATACACAGTTATCAAATCTTCCCCACCTGCAGACACTTTAACTCATCTGCAGCAATAGGCTTTTGAAAACATTGAAGCAAAAGGATAATAGCTCATAAAGGGCAATTTCTCCTTTAACAACAATGTGTTTAACTATAATCAATTAGTAAATATGTTAAATAATTTGCCTTTAGAAATATATCAAAGCGTTGAAGGCACTGCATTTGTTTGGGTACATAAAACTGTTCAAACATTTGCCTTTGCATAGATGTGTGATTTATAAACTATGCATTGTTTATAAATATTACAACTTCGGGTAAAAGAATAAATGACGCATCCGTTAAAATTAAATGCCATTTTAGTTGTCTATAAAAATAAATCATGAGACATACATGTGAATATTATATTTAATGTCCAAGTTTCAAAAGACATGTAAAACAAATGGATAACCATTATGGCCCCGACTCACTCATCTAAGTATTTAATAATTTTTGTTACAAAAAAAATCACCATTGACCAAGGGTTTTCTAAAATCTTACTCAAAAGCTTCCTGCTTAACAAGAGATTTTTCAAGTTTTCACTATAGCCATATAAGGCCAAATAGCCCTGCCCCCCCTGGCGGCCATGTTTTTCGACCAATCAACATGGCTTGGAGGAATCTGATAGATGGTCTCCCAATGAACATTTCTACAAAAAGAATTGAAAATTGGCCAAAAACTTTCGGATGAGAAGATTTTTCAAGTTTTTACTATAGCCATATTAGGTTTATAAATGTAGCACTTTAACATCCCGTAACTGATACCTTGAACGTTTATACCATATTCCATCTATTGTATACTAGCCACCAAATGTGGCTATCCGCAGATAGAGTAGAGCCAGGCATTGGCCCGCGAGGAATGTGTTAACACATCACGGATTGCCTGCACTAACCAACAGCCAGGTCCTGCTATTCATGATTCAATCCTTTCACTCATGCAGAAGCATGCAAATCATTTTGTTTCATTTACAGCTTTTAAAATAAAAGGTCGATGATGGTCCTATATCACCCGCCTATTTTAATTGAACTGAAATAGTTTTCAATAGTTGTACTCTATACATATAAGGTAAACTATTGCCGTCCCTTTGTGGCCGTGTTCATCAACTGTTCATAATAATTTAAACAATATTGGTAGAAGCTGCATGCAAAATTATTTTAAAATTTTACCTATGATTTTGATCAAGAATATTTTTAAAGTATTCATTATATATACATATATGGAAAACAAGTCCCACTCCTTTTGTCTACTACAGACAGTTTATGTTGGAAAGGTTTACCTTGGTTCGATACAGCCTATTGGTAATGCGGAAAGTGAAAACGGTCCATATTTTTCACCTATCTTTTTAAACACAGGTTTATGATATCCTGTATCACCAGCAAAAAAGAAACTTTGTGTTGGTCCTTTTACAACCCAGCTACACCAAAGTCGCTGAAAAACATCATGATCCATTGAGAAAAATCTTCCTCTAAATTATAAGTTTAATAATTAAAGACATTTGACAAGATATGATACTTCTTAAGCAAATTGCTTTAAGATAGTTGGTGAGAAGAATATACATGACTGTATTAATATCTTGAACATTGAAATGTTGAAAATATAGAGGGAAAAGGAATAGTTTAAAACCCTTTCCCACTTGCAGACTCATTCGAACACATCTGCTACAGACAACCTTATAAAAAATATGCCGTAAAATGAGAATCTGCTCATTATGAGCAATTCCGCCATTTGCTAGTAGGTTTCGTACTCTATTCAATCATTCAATTATAAATAGATTGTTCTTATATTTTTGTTTAGATGTTTTCAAAGTCGTCTGCTGCAGATTTGTTTTATGCAGGGAAGGCGGGTTGAAACACTTCTCACACTTTCCAACATACAACAAACCGCTGTAGATGAATGTAACACATATGTAGTAGACTTATTTTGAAAACATTGTTGCAAAACGAGGTATTGCTCTTAAATTCTCATTTAGCGATAATTTAATGTCTTTATCTTTAGGGATTGTCTATGTAATTAGCGAGACGTTTTCAAAGTCGCCTGCTGCAGATCTGCACATGTGAAAGGGTAAAAGGACCTGAGTGTCACCTGACCCACTGAGTCAAATTTAGATTTATCAACCTTTCTCTGATACAGGGGGGAGCGGGGGGGGGGGGGGGGGATTTTTAACAGGGAATCTCGGGTTAGGTCCTCGCTTGCTGCAGTCATGGTACAATGCCCTTTCCTAGCCTAGAACTGGTGTGTTGAACCATGTATCATGACTGATTAAAATATCCATGTGATGTAACCGAAATAATATTGAACAAGCCTTCAACAAGGGCATACAACTTAAATTAAAACAAAATAAACTTGTATAGATGGTTTGCTATACGATTTATACTTACACACTTTGTCTACGACAAAGTACAACTGTTGAATCAATAGTAAACAAAAGATATTACTGTGAAAGATGAATCTGTATAAGGGAAAGGCTTAACCTGATATAAAGCTTTAATAAAAATATCTCTGGATATGAAAGGATGTATGAAAGTACATGTAGATTATTAATATTACCTAATTACATTAATTTACAATCCATAAAAAATTATGTTTTTGAAGGTGACTGCTGCAGATTGATTGAATATGTTTAATTAAGGTATAATATTACACATACCTTGTTCATATCAAAGGCTGATCTTCTACACCAATGCTGGGCTGGGGTACATGCAAACATAAAACCTTTTCCTTTAATCTCGATGGTTTTCTGCTGCCACCAAAACAAATCAGTGATATTTTCTTCCTTTTTCATTTGACACAAATCTCTACTGTTCTTTCCAACAAACCATTTGACATCCGGAAACTTTTTGCTGATTTCCCCAGCTGATTGCCAATCCAAATGATCAAAATGATCGTTACTAACAATCACTGCGTCGATGTGTTGGAAATCATCCACCTGGCAAGCAGCTTTTCGGTATCTCTTGAAACCTAATGGTATCCAGGGTACTTTCGGTCCGCAATAGTCTCGAAAGACTGGATCGGTCAAGATTGTGATGCCATCAAATTGAACTAAAAGCGTTGCATGGCCGATCCATGTAACTTGAATTTTGCCTTCTGGGGGTCTAATTAGTTTTTCTTTCTTTACGTCCAAAATTGGTAAAAGCTGTTCAAGTTTCTGTTTTAAAATGAACATGAATTTAATGCTACAGTCACACACAACCAACAACCAACTGGCGACATTTAACAATAAACAAAAAAAATTCTCAAAATGTTCATTTAGCTTTTGTCATTGACTGGTTTACTGATGACTACCTGATCCCAAATACATCTGCAACAAGTCGATGACCAAATAAGGGATTCGTTGCCAATATTTCACAACAAATAAACACACATACTAAGGAAAATGGTTTGCAACAAGTCACTAAAAATAAATCTACCGAAACCTTTCGAAATCTGCTTAGAAGGCAATTGATTTCACTTGCAACATTGAAATTCTTACCACCTTAAACAGACTCAAACAATTTTTAAAGACGGTCAGCAACCACTGGTTGTTGGGATTTCTTTGTTTGATTAGAGTTCATTACTACCATAAAACATATAATAAAACTTCATTCGTCCTTTCCTTTCCTTCATACAGCAAGTCAGATCATCTGCAGCAGACGACTTTTGAAAACACATAAACCCTATAAATGAAAGAACAGTTATTGAATAATGTTAAAATCGTTGTGGCAAAAGGAGAAATTGTTCATCAAGAGTAGTTTCACCTTTTACATAAATGTCTTCAAAAGTCTTCTGCAGCAAAGGTGTCAGAAAGCGTCTATATGTCCCAAAGTGTAGGGTTATATTACTGACCTCTTTTTCAGGAATGTTACTATTATCTGTCGTAAAGAACTTCCACTCCAGCAGAACAGAAGTAGATGGCGTCTTCCATTTTTCCCATGGACACTCAAATCGTCCAAAGTACTTCGTATATTTAATTCTAAATTCATCAAGGTCTACATCATCTCGTGTAAAGACTTCATTTACTGTTCCACCAGTTGCCATGATGAGAGATCTGTGTGAAAATGTAGTTATAGTTTTATTGGGATTCAACACTAATTTCAACAGTTTTTAGATATATCACAGTTACAAAACACTTATGCCAGTACTAGGCTAGTAAATGTGCCTTACTATTTTCATCAGTATTCTAGTTATACCATGGTGTCAAACCAATGCTAGGTTGGTAAAGTTGCCCTGGCAAAGGGCACTCTACTATGAGAGCTACAAGTTGGACTCGAACCTGTTAGGGCTAACCACTCAGACATGGAAGGCAGATTCCAATCAATTGGAAACAAATGTAAAATTTCAACTTTGTTATACCTGTAAACTCAAGGAATCCACCGTGGTCGAGCGATTAGCGTCGGGGTTTAGAAACCGGTGCCCCGGGTTCGATATCCATTTGCGACACGACGGTCACTGTTGAGTGCCCTTGGGAAAGGCACATTTTCTAGCCTAGTACTGGTTTGTTTACCCAGGGATCATGAAAAAGTAAACTGTCGCCGTGATGTTACTGAAATAATGTTGAAAACGGCGTAAAACACCAATAAACAAACCTGTGAACTCATGAATTATTCTGTCAAACAGAAACTACAAATACTTAAACATTTCCAATATTTGCTAATTAGAAAACAAATTATGATCTGCAACTGTTGATACTACTGTAACAGAATATTTTTAAAACATTCGGGGAGATTGATTTTATTGATTGATTAATTGGGGTTTAACGCCGTTTTTAACAATTTCTCAGTTATATCACGGCGGCCAGTTCACCTACTCATGCATCTCCTGGTTTTCTCACACCAGTACTCCACACAACAATCTTCCCAAACAACTGGCTGCTTTTCCACATAGACTTATCCCATTGGTGGAAGACGAATGACGCATGTCGCATTGACTTTTTGTCAATCGTCGGAAAGAAAGTTGGCCGAGCCGGGATTCGAACTCACAACCCCTTGATTCGGGGAAATTGAACATTAATTCTGTGTAACAATATTAGAGTAAATCATTCAGAAAGTCCCAGGGACACAGATTGTCTTGATATACTTTAACAGTTCGCATCTGATGCGTCAAATGTAAGCTGAAACAGAGACCTAAATAGAAATGTATATAATTGAGCCGGCCCGCGAGAAGACCAACATTATGGCCTCCACGCAGACTGATCCCGGCCGACACATTCTGTCTCAAGGGGATAGAGGTATAGAGTAAAGATTCCTGAAACAGAACATCCACAGGAAAAGAAAAGTGTCTGAAGTAACCCTGCACGGCATGCGTAAGCTGATCCGGGTCGTTACTTTACGCAGAGTCCACACTGCTGGTTTTCTCGCAGTACGGCTCATATGTATAAATGTATCTGGTTGAAACTAGGACATAGATAAAGCTTAACTCGTACGTCACTGATTATTCTTCATGATAATATCTGCATGTTATAGTATAGGTAGTATAGATAGAGATCATATTAATGCAAACGTATGATTCATTAAAATTACATGAGATCCAATTTAAAAATATCATTCAATTATATCGTTTGCCTTTAAATTGCAAATAATCGTACGAACAGATCGATTAGGCAGCTTGCACAGGTAAACAGTCTTACCCTACTTTCGGTTTCGAAAAAATAAATTAATGTTCCACATTTTGGAAATTTGTGGTATTTTCAACAAGATCAGGCATAAAAGATTTGAAAATATATAAACATGTATATGTTATTCAATATTTAAAATAATAAGCTAGAAACTTACAACGTTGGTGACAATTTCTAAACGCAAGCCGTCAGTAGGAGTTTTACTGGCCGTTATCTTTTGATACACTTGTTTAGATTACTAATTCACTTTGTATGGATAATCAAACACTTCAGAACATTCTTGCATATTGAAAAGATTTCTCTAAAATCAACTGCATTTCACCATTTCTTTTAAATAGTAAGTATGGCAAGTTTAAAATGCTATGAACAATTGAGAAAATGTAAATTTAATTTAATGTGTTCGAGTTATAAATTACTAGCGTTTCATTAGTGCACCAGGACTGTCACTTAATTGAACCAGAATTAGATCTTTTCTTTCTTCCTGTTTTTTTTTATGTCATTTAAAAAATAAAATCATTACTGTAAGGAACCTTTTTACTATTGATAAACATATGTGTAATCAATTATTGTATTTTAAGTTCCACTTATCAAAAAATGATATAATACAAGTCAGAACCGAAATATGACAAAACTATAATGTGTTCTTTCGTATCCACGGATGTACTTTTTAGAAGGACCAGAATCAAACTCAACTGACAAACAAAACAGATAGTAATTCTTACAGAATTTAACTATGAAGATAAGGAACTGTGGTGTATCCCTTTTATAGACTGAAAGAGGAAGGTCACGAAATATTAACAATAGGTGCGCAGAATGGGAACATTTACAACTCCAGACATGTCTACCCTTGCAAGGCAGAGTATGGCTTTAATGAAATCAGCGTGTCGAATATTGATGGACTAATTATTCCGGAAGGTTTCGCACCTGACTACTGGCGAATGGACAAACGGATCTTAGATTTTGTTAAAGTACTCGATGCGGAAAATTATTTATGTTAGCCAGTCGAAATATTCAGAGATTCAAAGCTGTACAGAATCTGATTTATCGACACTATTCTTTACACAGTGTTATAATGTGTAGATGGCCAGATGATATAAGCGAAGCCCAAATTGAAGTCCAAACATTTTGGACTCGGGAGAACAGCTATCAATATCTAGTGGTGTCATATACAAAGGGCTGAGAATGGTCATTCTACCTAGATAACGAGCACATATGAGCAGTTCAACGAGAAAACCGACATAAAAGTATCTGCGTAATTTATCGACCCTGCTCAGCCTGCGCAATCTGCGCAGGCTAATCCGGGCCGACACATTCCGTCTCAGGGGTATAGAGTAATGATTCCTGAAACAGAAAATCCACAGGAGGCGAAAAGTGTCTGTCCGGGTTTGCCTGCGCAGCATGATTACGCTAATCCGGGTCGATACTTTACTCAGAGTACAACCGATTGGCGTTCTCGCGGGACAGCTCATATGCTTAAATCTAATACAGGCGTCACATTTAGGCATTAGTGCAGACAAAGGGAAGGAGAAGTGCTGTTAATCACTGCAGAACCCTTTTGTCAAAGGGAGAATGTATCCATTGTGAGCAATTTCTTTTATTGTCACATTCCCAAAAATCATCTGCTGCAACGGCATCACAGAGCGTCTGTATTAGGGAAAGGGTTTAAGTTTACATAAATACTATGTAGGACGTTCAGGCATCTCAGAAAAAAAAAATCTGTTCGTTTTCGATTCGCATAAACTAACTTGATGTCAATATACATATTTTCATCGTACATGGCATATATCCGTTTACGAACTGAATGATACGTTTATTTTCGATTTCACATCCCAATTTCTCTATCTTGTTTTGTCCTAATTATTTGTCAAGTCAGGAAGGGAATAGATAATCAACATTTTATTTTTGGCCAGAATACTGTGAGCATCGTAATGTTTGAGTAACTAGGAGCGGTTGTTGAATGCTTCCGTATAATTCTGTGAATGAATGAAACAACAATTGCTGAATGCTGTCCTTGCCACAACGTTTTCAAAAGTTTTCTGATACATAAGCGCCTCAAATTGCGTCTGCAAGTGGTTGGGACGGATACAATACATGTACATTAAAGGTCAGTGTCATACAAGTGTTTGCTGATTCATCAGTAACGTGCTTGAGACGGTTTGATACGTGCAGGAGGGAAACTGTCATACTGTTAAAGCTTTTTTTCCACTTGAACACTAGGATACATAAGCTGGGCTTGCTGTACCGGAGCTTCTTCTGATAGTCTGTACGCATGCGCATGTGTACTGGTTCCCGTTTCCTATTGTCTCCTGCTCCACATATGACAGGTGACTTCACTATCAATGAAGTCGAGTTTTCGTTAATGGGTAGGTCAATAATCACAGAGTACGTCTGTATGTTAGACCGCTGTCGAATCTCTATGTCGCAGCTCACTTGGTCTGGTGCACATGGGCGACTGCTTCCATTCAGAACCGTTGTTTGTCAAAACAATATCGGCTATGACGTCACCGTATGACGTAGAAATGTCGATTTTGAGTTGGGGGGGGGGGGGGGGGGGGGGAATTAGTTGTCCGTAGATATTGATCAATTTAAGCCGAGCAATCGTGACGAATCTCCATCGTAAGACGTTACAAATCTGATTGTACAAATTATAGATATATATATATATAGACTAATTTGTTTTGTCTCGAATCTCCATGGTAATGTGTTACACACTTGATTGCACCTATAGACATAACAACTTATTTGATTTGTGAGAGCAGTTCTCTCCGCCATGTTTAGGTTTTCATATCTTTGTTTTAGTTGGTAATGTAAGGTGTAATAGCTGTTCCAGCAGTGAGACTTGGTGAATTTTGACGTCGACTCCATAAAAAGGGCTGGAACCCAGCATACTAATTGGTCCTCAATTCCCTGCTACCAACTAAAAAAAGTAGCAAACCCAAGAAGTATTCCAAACGTCCAGAAATATTTCAGACGGTCCCCGAAGTCTTCCAGAGTGGCACCTTTTTGAGAAAATCCATCGATATACTTCTCGAGCTACAGTTGTGATGTGTGTTAACTGGGTTTCTAATATCTGTACTCCACACAACAAACCTTCCCAGGCAACGGCCACGTTCCCAAAACAACTATTTAGCCCATTGGAGGAAGACGAATGACGCTTTCCACAATGACTTCAGTTGCCAACAATCGGAAAGAATGAATGGCCGAGCCGGGGTTCGAACTCACGACCAATTGATTGATAGCCCTCGACATGCCTAAACTATCGGGGCTCGACACATTGACGTACTATGAAATTCAACAATGGAGTTTTAGCGATAAGTGTAGATCATATACCTTTGAACCTCATTTAGCGATTTAGAGTCTTAACTGCGCACAGTAACGATTCATGCGATCATGACAATCCGCACACCCTCTGCATAGCATTAACTGTCCTGTCCGTCTACACATACTTTTGTCCTAGATGTATCTCTTGACAATATAATAGAAGTGCAGCCAATTAGTTGTACGCATATTTATTTGCATGTGATCCCAGAGTCAATAAGACCTCTCAATTCGCTAGACATTGCTCATTCCTTTAAGTTTTCCTGTAAACAGACTCGTTCAACTACATTATGTAATGATGGTGATTATATGTGTCGGAATCCGTGAATACCATCAACATAGTCAAAATAAATGGACCACAAACTTAGTACTCGTGCAGTTCTTTTAATAATTCATTGATTGTTTGGTGTTTTATGCTACTTTCAACGGTTGTTAAGTTTTATCACTGCTTTTACTGGGTAAGATACAAGTACTATTGCTCCATTTATCCTGACACCAGTCAGTCAGACGGAATGCTAACCTAGCAAACCTGAACGTCAAGGAGGGCAGCCATTACTACATTTTTGAAGTCTTTGGTATGATCCGGCCAGGTATCGAACACGCGACCTCCCGTACCCGAGGCGGAAGCTCTACCACTATTCAATAATGCAGTACTACCTGCAGAGAACTCGTCTGATCAGAATCTTTGTCCGTTCGCGAAATCGTTAAAAACCATAATGGAACAATGACTTCAACTCAGTTGAATAATTAAACTTTTATTTCTGACTACAAATATAAAAAATTGTCTGCAGGGAAAGTGTTAAAGCTATACATCTTAAATACACTATTCCAGCATGCCAAGTGATTGAATGATCTGGTAAACAACAATATTGTACTGGATTGACAATATGGACACTGACAAGAATGGAATCACAAACAGAGTTAAAATAATTTTGGTATAAGTATAAATTTCACATTATGATCACTAACGTTTTTATTCACTAAACATTTCCATTACAATATTGTCAAAATCAGTTCATCAAGCTGTTCTGATTCAAATACAGTAAATTAAAGTTCCAGGTGTTTAACCTATGGCAGTGGTAAATTCTTCTTGTTTATCAAATGCTTCACATAACCCTTGCCCACATAGGATTCTTTCTGGTGCCTCTGCAGCAACAACCTCTGAAAACATTGTGACAAAAGGAGAAATTGCTCAAAGCAAGATATTTTCACTTTTGCCACTGTGTTTTCAACTTAGATCCGTATTTATATCTGCATTTTAAAAAAATCCATGTTTTTGCCTAGTTTAGTAAATGTTTTCAAAGTCGACTTCAGCAGATGTGTTGTATGTGGGAAAGGGTTAACGTATTTTCTATTGTTTGTACTTGCTCACCAGTTTTCCACTGTACGTAAACTACAGGTTGCATGACCTTTGCAACTTCACTTACACTTTGGTTCTTGTTTTTGTTTCACTTTCCCTTGTATTCTCAGTTTTCACTTTCCTTTGCTTTCTCGCTATTTTCATTTGTTTCCACTTTACTTTGCGTTTTCATTTCCTCCATCTTCAACAATTATTCGAACGTTTCCCTCGGAACATGGTTTTGCATCCATGAACCCTGGCCTTTCTCTCTCAGAACCAACGACCCAAGTTTCACCGTGTTGTAAGCTTATAAATCTATCCTTGTCTTTTCCCATACATGCCTCCAACAAGTGAGGGGGGTCCAAATAAAACTAGAAAAAATAAAGTAGAAACAGTTATATCTAGAGGTTTAGATAAGAGGGAGTAAACCGGTTTTTTTCCCACACTAGTTATGTTAAACATTTCCTACATACATCAAAAATCTCCAACTGA
>JASEVX010000010.1:58690664-58779154 GCA_031761405.1 Serripes groenlandicus | reverse complement strand
ACTTGACCTTTGAGGTACAGGCCTTTGACCTGTGTGCCACATGTCACCTCATCATGGTGAACATGTGTGCCCAGTAACTTGGGAATTCTATGATGCATGGTTTCTCATTTCGACCTTTAAGTTTGACCTTGACCTTTGAGGTACAGGCCTGGGTCGTGTGTGCCACAAGTCACCTCATTATGGTGAATATGTGTGCCTGTCACCTCATCACGGTGAACATGTGTCCCCAGTTACTTGGGAATCCTATGATGCATGGTTGAGATGTGAGCCGGACAAGGTACAGTCCTATGAAACAGTACTCATTTTGAACTCTAAGTGTGACCTCGACCTTTGAGGTACAGGCCTGGGTATTGTGCACGACACGCCACCTCGTCATGAACATATGTGCCTATGAACTTGGGAATCCTATGATGAATGGTTAAGATGCGGGCCGGACAAAGTGCAGTCCTATCAAACAGTACTCATTTTGACCTGTGACCTCTTAGTGTGAACTTGACATGTTAAGTACAGGCATGGGTCTTGTGCGCGATACGCCGCCTTATCATGTTGAGCATGTGTGCCGAGTAACTTGGAAATTCTATGATGCACGGTTGAGATGTGAACCAGACAAGGTACAGTCCTATCAAACAGGCCTGGGTCTTGTGCGCGACACGGTGCCTCATCATGGTGAACGTTTATGCCAGGTTTCTTGGCAATCCTATGATGTATGGTTAAGATGCGGGCCGGAAAAAGTTAGGTTGGACTGACGGACAGACAGACATAATCGACCAAACCTAAAGTCCCAAAACCCGTCTCTGACCGGAAGGGGAATAATAATACCTCATTGGTCATAGGATATGCTCCCCAATGAATTGAAATGGACATTTCGGAATTCACATCATAGTGGATCTTCACTGCTTCCTCTGGGCTTACATGTTGATATTTCAAGATGGGCCTGAAAAATGTGAAATTTGTCAAAAAAGGGGTACTTATATGCTTCAACAGTACTGCCCCAGGATATATGTGTTTACTCTCAATTATGTATAATGAGCTATACAAAATATGTGTCATAAAGTCGTTATGGAAACTCCATTCTTCAACCCTACAAGAAGAAAATATTAGTTTGTGTTAAATAGTTAAATGCTATACCTGTCCATGAAAAAAGGTCAAGTTGGTATTTCTAAACAGTGTAGATAAATGTTAGCCTGTGTATTTAAACAACCTGCACAGGATCTACACCGTTCCCATTTCATTTACAGAAGCTTCTGTCAACTTGTGTAGATTATGATGAGACTAACCAGACCAATCTGAACATACACCGTTCAGAAATGCCAAGTATTGAACATTTTCACGTTGGACATACTCATATATACACAGTTATCAATCTTTTTCCAACTGCAGAGGCTTAAACTAATCTGCAGCAATAGACGTTTAAAAACATTGAAACAAAAAGGAGAAATTGTTCATAATGGGCAATTTCTCCTTTAACTTCAATGTTTAAACTCTAATCAATTACTATATGTTCATTAATAAGAATTTTTCTATAGTTTTGCCTATATAATTATAAAGCAATTTGCTGCAGATTGGTTGTATGTAGAAAGGGGTTCAAAACTTAAACATCTCTATTCTCTAGGTATAAGGTACCTCTAAAGCCATATTTTTAAATGTGCCCCAATGCATACTGAAAGACGACTCAGACTTTACATCATAATGTATCTTAGATGCTTCGGCTGGACAAACATGCTGGTATTCTAAGATAGATCTGAACATTAAATCATAATTATAATTAGTTTATACATGTTAATAGATACATTACAGTTTCCAAAGTTATTTTACCTTTTTTCCGGAAACAAGACAAATGTTGACAGTTCCACTTTTGAAAACATTGTGGCAAAAGAACCCAAGAGGGCCAGTATCACTTCACTGCATTAGGCAAATATTAAATCACTATAGCCATATAAGGTAAAACAGCCCCACTATATTTTTGGACCAATCAACATGGATTAAAGGAATCTAACAGAGGGCACCCGAGGAACATTCCAACACTATTGTTTGGAAATCAGCCAGATACTTTTGGAGCAGACGATTTTCAAATGTTTCATTATAACCATATAATGCTAAATAGCCCCGCCTCCTGGCAGCCAGGTTCCCCCCCCCCCCCCCCCATATAATGCAAAATAGCCCCACTTTGTTTTTCATCCAATCAAACAGTATTGTTTGGAAATCATCCAGATACTTTCGGAGCAGACGATTTTTAAAGTTTTCATTATAACCATATAATGCTAAATAGCCCCGCCTCCTGGCAGCCAAGTTCCCCCCCCCCCCCCCCCCCCCCCCCCCCCCCCCCCAATGATCAAGTCTTGAAGGTATCTGATAGCGGGTCATCCATGGAATGTTCCTACAACATTATTTGGAAATCTGAAACATACTTTCGAAGAAGATTTTAAAAGTTTTCACTATAGCTATATAAGGAAAAACAGCCTCACAAAATTATTTGAAAATTGGATACTTTTGGAGAGAAGAATATTATTAAAAATACACTATAGCCATATAAGGCAAAACAGCCCCTGGTGGCTACATTTTTTCGACCAATCAACATGGCTTGAAGGAATATGATAAAGGGTTTACTAAGAACTAAGTTTTTACTATAGCCAAACAAGGCAAACACCCCTGCCCCCTGGTGGCCATGTTTCTGATCAATCAACATGGCTTGAAGAAATTTGACAGAGGATCACCCAAGGAAGATTTCTACAAAACCTTTTGAAAATTAGCAAACCAGTTGTGGATGTGAGTTTCTTTTTATTCTGGTTACCATGGAAACCAGAATTCTGCTTTGATAAAAAGTTAAAGGAATTCTAGCAAGGGAAATGAGGTTTCATCTCAATTGATCCACTGGTTACTGGGGAGAAGATGTTGACGGACAACTCACGACTGACCACACTCAAATGCGATCACAATTACTCACTTTGAGCACTTTGTGCTCAGTGATCTAAAGAGAAAGTTTCCCACTTTCTATTCATTCACTTCATGCTCGGGTGAGCTAAAACGAAAATTTTCAATTTGAATTCATTCACTTTGAGCTCAATCAAGCTAAAAGGAAAGTTTTCCATTTTCTATTTTTTTTTTCTTTGTTGGCTCCTATAAAATTATCATGATTTAATCTTACACTCTAGACTTAACGGGTAAAATGGCCCCAGCCTCAGGTGGCCATGTATGTTGACCAACAACATGACATAAGAAATCAGAGGATTAACCTTACTATGAAATCATTTTAAAATGGCAATAACAAATACCATAATCAGGAATGTACGCTCCAGCCATAATTTCATTCAGATATTTTCAAAGCATTCAACTAAAACTATATATGCATATAGTTTTAACTATTGGCAAATCTACAGGCCGTTTCAAATTACAATAACTCATGAAGTCAACTCTCAGCAAAAATAAAACAAAAATAAAAGCTAAAAACTGCTAAAATACCAATATCTCGGGCTAGTTGTCTTAGGTCGAGTTATCATGAGTTGCTAGATTCCTATTAGGTTCCTTGGATTCCTAAGGTCTCTCCTATGCTGCATAAAGCCCATCATGACAATAGTCCCTGTATTCTTATAGTCCCTGGATCCCTGTGGTCCCAAGATGATTAAGATCCCTGAATTCATATAGTCCCTAGATGAAAATAGTACCTGGATCTCTTTGTTCCCTAGATGACTATGGTCTCTGGATTCCTATGGTCATTAGATGACTGTAGTCCCTGGATCCCTATGGTCCCTATATGACAATAGGACCTGGATGTGTGTGGTTACTAGATGACTATTGTCCCTGGATCCCTATGGTCCCTAGATGACTATGGTCCCTGGATTCCTATGGTTCCTGGACCCCTATGATCCCAAGATGACTAAGGCCCCTGAATTCCTATGGTCCCTAGATGACTATGGTCCCTGGATGTTTGTGGTTACTAGATGACTATTGTTCCTGGATCCCTATGGTCCCTAGATGACTGTAGTCCTGGATCCCTGTGGCCTGTCGATGACAATAGTCCCTGAATCCCTCTTGTCTCTAGATCACAATTGGTTATGGATCCCTATGGACTCTAAATGACTTTAGTCTCTATGGTCTTTAGGTCACTATGGTCACTGGATCTCTATGGTCCCAATATGACTGTAGTCCCTGGAAGATGACTATAGTCCCGGAATCCCTATGGTCTCTAGATGACTTTAGTCCATATGGTCTTTAGGTCACTATGATCACTGAATCCCTTTGGTTCTTTGATATAAATGCTTCCTAGATTGCAATGGCCCCTAGATCACTGTTGTCCTACCTGGATCCATTGTTCCCTGAATCTAATATGGGGTCATACGTTTGGGCATTTCCAACATCAAACTTACAAGTTCTGTTTAAATGTATAGGGAGCAGATAACAAGAGTTATAAGTATTTGTTGTTAGAACTTATTTTTCACATAATAAATATAAAATATATCTACAAGCTTGAGTTTAAAACTGAATAGATTACTTCTCCAAATTGGATTTCAACCCAAGGCAGTTATTCGCATTATTCAAAAAGATGTTTTAATCCTTTCACTTGTGCAGAAACATTTTTGTCTCATCTACAGCAGAAAACATTTAAAAACATTGTGGAAACAAGAGGACTGAATAGAACGTCAACAGTTTTCAATGTTCTTACTCTATACGTATATAAGGAAAACAAGCAGCGACGTCCACTTGAGGTCATGTTTATCAACGGATCATAATAATTTGAACAATCTTGGTAAAGGGTCACCCAAGGAACCCTGATGCAGAATGTATTTACAAATCGGGCCATTGATTCTGATCAAGAAGATTGTTAAAGTTTTCATTATATGTACCTATAAGGCAAACAAGACCCACTCCTGTTGTCTGCTGCAGCCTTGGTATATGTGGGAAAGGGTTAACAGGTCTTACCTTGGTTCGATACAGCCTATTGGTAATGCGGAGAGTGAAAACGGTCCATATTTTTCACCGATTTTTTCAAACACAGGTTTATAATATCCTGTGTCACCAGCAAAAAAGAAACTTTTCGTTGGTCCTTTTACAACCCAGCTACACCAAAGTCTCTGAAAGACATCATAATCCATTGAGAAAAATCATCTTCTAAATTATAAGTTTCATAATTAAAGACATAACCCTTTGACAAGATATTATACTTCTAAAGCAAATTGCTTTTAAAAAGTTTGAGAAAAGAAAAAATATGACTGTATTAACATGTTGAAAATTGAAATGCAAACTGTAAGTTCATTGTCGAAAACATAGAGGATAAAAGAATAATTGCTCCATTTGAACTTTTTATCCTTCTGCCACATTTTGGTTGAATTAACTTTAATTAAAACCCTTTCCCACTTGTAGACTCATCCGAACACATCTGCTACAGACAACTTTATAAAAAATATGCCGCAAAATGAGAGTTTGCCATTTGCCACTTTTATATTTTTGTATAGATGTCTTCAAAGTCGTCTGCTGCAGATTTGTTGCATGTATGTAGGGTTGAAACACTTCTCACACTTCCCAACATACAACAAACCGCAGCAGATAACTTTGACACATCTGTGGTAGGTGAATTTTTAAAACATTGTGACAAAAGGAGGTATTGCTCATAAATTCTCCTTTAGCGGTAATTTAATGTCTTATCTTTAGAGATTGTCCATGTTATTAGCGAGACGTTTCAAAGTCGCCTGCTGCAGATTTGTACATGGAAAAGGGGAAAAGGGTAAAAGGATTGTTCCTGACCAACTGAGTCAACTCTAGATTCTACATCCTTTCTCTGATACAGATGGGGGATTTTTAACAGGGAATCCTGCGTTAGATCCTCTCTTGCTGCAGTCATGGTGCAATGCCCTTTCCTAGCCTAGAACCGGTGTGTTTAACCATGTATCATGAATGAGTAAACTATCCATGTGATGTAACCGAAATAATATTGAACAAGGGCATACAACCCCATTTCAAACCAAATAAACGTGTACAGATGGTTTGCTATACTAATTATACTTATACAGTAGACAAAGGACAACTATTGAATCAATGGCAAAACAAAACAAATTACTGTGAAATGGAAAGTCTGTATAATGGAAAGGCTTAACCTGATATAAAGCTTTACTAAAATATCTTTGAATAAGAAAGTTCATGTAGATTATATTACCTATGTTAAATAGTTAGACCTTCATTAATTTACAATTCATAGTTTTAATTACCTTTGAAGGTGACTGCTGCAGATTTGTTGATATGGGTAATTAAGGTGTAATATTACACATACCTTGTTCATATCAAAGGCTGATCTTCTACACCAATGCTGGGCTGGAGTACATGCAAACGTAAATCGTTTTCCTTTAATCTCAACTGTTTTCTCATCCCACCACAACAAATCAGTGATATTTTCTTCCGTTTTCATTTGACACAAATCTCTACTATCCTTTCCAACAAACCATTTGACATCCGGAAACATTTTGCTGATTTCCCCAGCTGATTTCCAATCCAAATGATCGAAATGATCATGACTAACGATCACTGCATCGATGTGTTGGAAATCATCCACCTGGCAAGCAGCTTTTCGATATCTTTTGTAATCCAATGGTAGTAATGGTACATTCGGTCCACAATAGTCTCGAAAAACTGGATCTGTCAAGATTGTGATGCCATCAAATTGAACTAAAAGCGTTGCATGGCCGATCCATGTGACTTGAATTTTGTCTTCTGGGGGGCTCTTTAGTTTTTCCTTCTTTACCTCCAAAATTGGTAAAATCTTGTCAAGTTCCTGTTTTAAAATTAACATAAATATAATGCTTCAGCCAAACACAACCAACGTCCAACTGGAGACATTGAACAATATTCTCAAAATGTTCATTTAACTTTAGTCATTGACTGGTTTGCTGATGACTAAAGATATGTACAAGTTAACAAGTTGATGACTAATAAGGTAATTGTTGCCAATATTTGACACTTACTATGGAAAATGGTTTGCAACAAGTAACTGAAATAAGACTACCGTAAACATTTCGAAATCTGTTTAGTAGACAATTGGTTTCACTTACAACATGACAACCTTGATAAAACAATTTTTGGTATAATTGCGATTGCAAGGCTACCATAGCTACAGGTGAAATTTTGAAATCACGCGATGTTAAGGTCAGACTGAGGACATCAAAATCAATACGCAAAAAAAAGTGCAAACAAAAGCAAAAGTCAAATGAGAAAAAAAATCCACCTATTCAAGGTAACCAAATAAAAGTACTAGTTTCTGAATGTGTAACTATCTTATTTATTGTAATAAAAGATAAGGATATCACTAACCCTCCCCCTTACATACTGAAGTTTGTACAACACTGCCTGAACAAAGTACCCTTTGTAAATTAAAACCCTTTGTTCCCTCTAGTAACAGAAATAGTTAAGCAACATATATTTCTTCTGACAAAGTAGATTTGTTTGTGCTATTTTAACAGCATTTTTTTTCACTTGCAGATACATTTGCAGCAGACAACTTTTGAAAATATTGTGGCAAAAGGAGACATTTCTCATAAAGAGCAATATCCCCTTTTGCCACCATGTTTGCTACGTTATTCTGAAATATTCATGGAAATAAATCCAGATATATCAACCCCTACCCACATACAGAAGACAACTTTTTGAAATATTTTGGCAAAAGAAGAAATTGCTCAGTATATTTATTCTCTATGGATATACCTGCTGCAGCATCAGAAAGGGAGAAATTTGCCCAAATTTAAAAAAATATATTCTCCTCTGAATTTGAATGTGGTCGTCTGGGGCTCATTAGTTTTTCTATCTTTACGTCCAAAATTGGTAAAAACTTTTCAAGTTTCTGTTTTAAAATGAACATGAATTAAATGTTTGAGTCAAACACAACCAACGACCAACTGGCGACATTCAACAATTGAAAAAAAAAGAAGCAACCAGATTCTCAAAATGTTCAACTTTAGTCATTGACTGGTTTGCTGAAGACTACCTAATCTCAAAGATATCTGGAACAAGTTGATGACCAATAATGGATTCGTTGCCAATATTTGACAACAAATAAAGACACAATTTATAAAGGTAAATCGTATGCAACAAGTCAATGAAATAAGAAATCTACGGTGGCACAGAGGTGACATGTGTATGTTTTTATTTATCTCGTGCGCACGACATACTAAGTCGTGCGCACGACATACTAAGTTGTGCGCACGACTTAGTAACTCGTGAGCACGAGATAATTCAGTCGTGCACACAACTTACTATGTCGTGCGCACGAGTTACTAAGTCGTGCGCACGAGATAATTAAGTTGTGCGCACGAGTTACTATGTCTTGCGCACAAGTTACTAAGTAGTGCGTACGAGATACTAAGTTGTGCGCACGAGATGTTTAAGTCGTGTGCACGAGTTACTTTGTCGTGCGCACGAGTTACTAAGTCGTTTGCATGACTTAGTATGTTGTGCGCACGAGATAAATAAAAACATACACATGTCACCTCTGTGCCACCGTAGAAATCTGTTTAGAAGGCAATTGGTTTCGTTCGCAACATTGAAACTATGTCAACCTTGAAAAGACTTAAACAATTGTTTAAAGACATTCAGCAACCACTGGTTGTTGGATATTGGGATTTCATTGTTTGACTCCAGTTAGTTACTACCATAAAACATGTAATAAAACTTCATGTGTTCTTCCCTCTCCCTCATACAGAAAATCTGCAGCAGACCACTTTTGAAAACATTTTGGCAAAAATATTGAAACTTTTTATAAATGAATGAACAGGTTTTGAATAAAGTTGAAAACATTGTGGCAAAAGGAGAAATAGCTCATCATGAGCAGTTTCACTTTTTACCACAATGTCTTCGAAAGTTGTCTGCTGCAGAAGCATCAGAAAGGGTAAAGTTATATTACTGACCTCTTCTTCAGGAATGTTACTATTATCTTTCTTAAGGAACTTCCACTCCAGCAGGTCATAAATAGATGGTGTCTTCCATTTTTCCCAAGGACACTCAAATCGTCCCAAGTACTTGGTATAGTTAATCCTAAATCCATCCAGGTCTGGATCATCTCGTGTAAAGATTTCATTTACTGTTCCACCAGTTGCCATGATGAGAGATCTGTATGAAAATGTACTCATAGTTTTGTTGGGATTTAACTAATTTCAACAACACTTATGCCAGTTCTAGACTAGTAAAGGTGCCTTGCCATTTTCAGCAGTATTTTAGTTATATCACAGTGACAAAACACTTATGCCAGTTCTAGACTAGGAAAGGTGCCTTGCCATTTTCAACAGTATTTAGTGATATCACAGTGACAAAACACTTATGCCAGTTCTAGGCTAGGAAAAGTGCCTTGCCATTTTCACCAGTTTTTTAATTATATCAGTGACAAAACACTTATGCTAGTTCTAGACTAGGAAAGGTGCCTTGCCATTTTCAATAGTATTTTAGTTATATCACAGTGACAAAAAACCTATGCCAGTTCTAGGCTAGGAAAGGTGCATGCAATGCCATTTTCAACAGTATTTTAGTTATATCACAGTGACAAAACACTTATGCCAGTTCTAGGCTAGGAAAGGAACCTTGCCATTTTCAACAGTAATTTAGTTATACCACAGTGACAAAACACTTATGCCAGTTCTAGACTAGGAAAAGTGCCTTGCCATTTTCAGCAGTTTTTTAATTATATCAGTGACAAAACACTTATAAATGCTAGTTCTAGACTAGGAAAGGTGCCTTGCCATTTTCAATAGTATTTTAGTTATATCACAGTGACAAAAAACTTATGCCAGTTCTAGGCTAGGAAAGGTGCATGCAATGCCATTTTCAACAGTATTTTAATTATATCACAGTGACAAAACACTTATGCCAGTTCTAGGCTAGGAAAGGAACCTTGCCATTTTCAACAGTAATTTAGTTATATCACAGTGACAAAACACTTATGCCAGTTCTAGACTAGGAAAGGTGCCTTGCCATTTCCAACAGTATTTTAGTTATATCACAGTGACAAAACACTTATTCCAGTTCTAGGCTAGGAAAGGTGCTTTGCCATCTTCAACAGTATTTTTAGTTATATCACAGTGACAAAACACTTATGCCAGTTCTAGACTAGGAAAGGTGCCTTGCCATTTTCAACAGTATTTTAGTTATATTACTGTCACTATGCCAGTGTGTCAAACTAGTACTAGGTTTGGTAAAGGTGCCCTGACAAGGGGCACTCTACCATGAGAGCTACAACTTTGGGCTTAAATCCCATAGGCTACCCACTCAGACAGACTCCATTCAATAGAAACCAAATGTAAAACTTAAACTCGTTTATATCTGTGTACTCATGAATTATTCCGTTAAACAGAAACTACAAGTTCCTGAAACCTTACTAGAATCTACTGTAACAGACATATTTTGAAAACATTGTGGAAAATTGAACATAAATTCTGTGTTTTATTTCTGTACAATTTCTATTCATCACTGCATAAACAATGAAAACCATTTCCTACATACAAATCTGCAGCAGACACCTTTAAAAACATCAAGCCAAAAATATGTAAAAAAAGGTTTTGTTAGTTAAGTTCAGAATAAATTGATTGATTGTACACATTGATCGCGAAACAAGCTTTCCGCTTATATCAATCGCGCTCGAGGTCTGTATTATTGTAAAATATATATTGAAAACAACGTGGAAAAGGAGATACTGCTCACTATAAGAATTGTTTTCTTTAGTCAGTTTCCCAAAAGGCGTCTGCTGCAGATACACCAAAAGGGTTTTGCTAGTGGGAAAGGGTTAAATACAGGCATTTCAAATGACCAGACCTCATGATCATTCAAACCTGACCTTCATCAGATCCAGGGACTCGCGGATTTAGTACATGATTGTTTTGAAAATGAACTATTTATATATTTTTCAGTGCAGTTATCATTCAGTTAGCCTGTCAGTATTTGTTAACAATTAGAGATAGTACGGTTAATCATTGTATCATGCAATGAGCAGATTACGTGACGTATAACACTGGTATGATAAAACTTTTGTTTACATGTCTAGTGGTATGATAAACTTTTTTATTTCGCCTCCCACGAAATTCTAGCAATTTCATTGGTTAAAGCCTGTCACGTGCACACCCCCTATATTTCTATAGGGGGTGAGTAAATTCCATAGGGGGTGAGTAAATTCAATATGGCTTCTATTCTCAGATCAAGCTGACTGGAAGTTTTTTTCAGTTGCCTATGTTAAAATAGACCTATATACTGTATTATATCTTGATATTTTTAACAGCGATTTGTTTACAATATATATATATCATAACGACTACGAAGTTGAATATCATGCAAAGTAACTTCCCTTTCCATAGAAAAAAAAAAAAAAATCAATGAATGTATAAAAATAATGCATGTCCTACGCTTTTTAATTTTTTTTTTTTTTCCTTAGTGGGTCAGTAACAGACCATTTATAACTGATTTATTTCATCAACCACCTTTCATGAACAAAACAAAATTGATATTGTTTCATTTCATTATTAAAGTGGGTTTAGTACTAGCAGAGACCTAAAATAACGCCTAACGCCTCGCCCCCTATAAATTCCACAGACCCCCTATTTTTCCGTAGTGGGTCAGTAACAGACCAAATAACTAATAATCTTCATCAGTCTACTTATTTTTAGAAATGACGTAATCGCTGGAACTACTTTTTCTGAAATATAAATGAGCCGTTCCACCAAAAAACTATCGAACCGGATCAGCCTCAGCGTGCCGTGCAGGCTAACCCGAACAGACACGTTTCGCCTCCTGTGGATTTTCTGTTTAAGGAATCATTGCATACAATATCTGAAGCGAGTAATGTCCTATCTATGTTTCCACAAGTAATTTTAATACACTTAAATGAATCCACGTTAAACGACAAATGTTTAATTTCTATCGTCAGTCTGTGTTCTACCACAAGAAAGAGTTTTTCGAACAGCCTCATCTACCCATGGATTCCCCTTTCATACAGCAGTTCCAACAGAAAATCATTAGGCCCTATGCGTTCGAGATATCCAGAAAATGTTTCTTCTTGTTAAATAACTTTATCATTTACGTACAGCTAGTGTTTAAATGATCATTCTTAAAACTAAAAGTTTCGTAACGTGTCTTCGACATGACTACCCACAACAGTGACCAGGGGCGTAGCTCCCTTTAGGCACTGTAGGCACGTGCCTACACATCTTTTCTCAAAATGCAGCTGCGGCGATAGACATCTGCGTAATGTATCGACCAGATCAGCCTGCACTGTCCGCGCAGACTGATCCGGCCAACACATTCCGTCTTAGGGGGATATATGTATAGAGTAGTTATTCCTGAAACAGAAAATCCACAGGAGGCGAACAGTGTCTATCCGGGTAGGCCTGTGTGGCATGCTTAGGTTGATCCGGGTCGATACTTTACGCAGTGTCCAAAATGTTGATTTTCTCACGAGACGGCCTACACATTGATTATTGCAAAGCTACGCCCCTGGTGACGGTATCCTTTTCCAAAAATGAATGTCTCCAATCTAAACGACGACTAAGCCTAAGCATCACACTGGTCTTGAATATAGTCATCTGTATTTAAACTTTGAGTGTTACTTGAACTTCCATAGCCTGAACCTTTATACATTGACTTTCAGATCCAACACAGATCCAACACAACTATTCATTTTCAAAACACGGCGGTTGACATACATTTGACCTATCTTGTGTACTGAAGCGACGGCCAATCCGCAATACTTACACTTCTACTAAGAATATGCTCGAGTTAATATTTCCATTTTAAGGTATTATGTCACACCAGATATACAAATTAAGTAGTAATAATCGAGAAATATGGAGTTGAAGTCGGAACTCTTTAGCTTCCGTATGTCGTGTGTACACAATGTAATTCGGCGCGGATTTATGCACGCGCGTGACGTCATTCTATTGAAGGTGAGGTCATTCATGAATTGGCTTTTGTAATTTTGTATGTTATTTATTAAAACTAGTTAAAATGAATGTAGATTTACCTGAAAACATAATTTTAAATGCAAGATAAATAGAATATTACGTCCCTGACTTTCGACATGAACTTTATCAGACTCGGCTGTGAGAAAGGATAATTGTCTCGCCAAAGGCTCGCCAATTATCAATTCTCCCAACCTCGTCAGATAAAGTTCATATCTTACGTCAGGGACATAATATTCTCTATATTTAGAAAGTCCCAGGGACACAGATTGTCTTGATATATTTTAACAGTTCGAATCTGAACCGTAATATGTAAGTTGAAATGTTGAAACGGAGACCTAAATATAAAATGTTATGATTGAGCCCTCCCGCAAGAAAACCAATATTATGACTTCTGCGTAATGTATCGACCCAGATCAGCCTGTGTAGTCCGGCCGACACATTCCTTCTCAAGGGGATAGAGGTATAGATATAGTAATGATTCCTGAAACAGACAATCCACAGGAGAAGAAAAGAGTATATCCGGGTAGGCCTGTGCGGCATGCTTAGGCTGATGCGGGTCGATACTTTACGCAGAGTCCAAAATGTTGGTTTTCTCGCAGGACGGCTCATATGTATAAATGTATCTGTTTGAAACTAGGACATAGATAAGCTCATCTCGTACGTCACTGGTTATTCTTTATGATAAGATCTGCATGTTATAGTATAAATAGTATAGATAGAGAGCATAGTAATGCAAACGTACGATTTACTAAAATACTAAGAGATCCAAAAATATCATTCAATTATATCGTTTGCCTTTAAAATGCAAATAATTATACAAATAGATATGTTAGGCAGCTTTTGCACAGGCAAACAGTCTAATCCTACTTTCGGTTTCGAAACAGAAATAAATGTTCCACATTTTGGAAATTTGTGGTATTTTCAACAAGATCAGGCATAAAGGATTTGAAAAATAAATAAACATATATTTGTTATTTCATATTTAAAATAATAAGCCAGAAACTTACAACTTTGATGAAAATTTCTAAACGCAAACGTACCGTCAGTAGGAGTTGTTTAGATTACTGATTCACTTTGTATTGATAATCAAACACTTCAGAATATTCTTCCATATTGGAAAGATTTCTCGAAAATCATCTGCATTTCTCAATTGTCTTTCAAAAAGTAAGTATGGCATGTAATTGCGAAATTGTTAAGTTAATTTAAGGTGCTCGATTTATAAATTATTAGCGTTTCATTAGTTCATCAGGACTGTCACTTAACTGAACCAGAATTAGATATTTTGTTTCTTCCTAGGGGTTTTCTGTCATTTAAAAAAAAAACCTCATTACTGAAAATGATTTGTGTTAGCCGGTCGAAATATTCAGAGATTCAAAGCTGTACAGAATCTGACTTTTCGACACTACATATACTGTTTACACAGTGTTATAATGTGTGGATTGCCAGATGTCAGAAGCGAAGCCCAAATTGAAGTCCAAACATTTTGGACTCGCGAGAACAGCTATCAATATATGATGGTGTTATATACAAAGGGCTGATAATGGTCATTCTACCTAGTTAACGAGCACATATGGGCCGTTCCACGAGAAAACTAACATAATAATCTCTGCGTAATGTATCGACCCAGATTAGCCTGCGAAGTCCGCGCAGGCTCATTCGGGCCAACACATTCCGTCTCAGGGGTAAAGAGGTATAGAGTAATGATTTCTGAAACAGTAAACCCACAGGAGGCGAAAAGTGTCTGTCCGGGTTAGCCTGCTCAGCATGATTATGCTGATCCGGGTCGATACTTTACGCAGAGTTCAACCGATTGGCTTTCTCGATATATTTTCTGTGAGCAATTTCTTTTATTGTCACAAGATTTCCAAAAATCGTCTACTGCTGCAAGGGCATCACAGAGCGTCCGTATTAGGGAATGGGTTAAAGCTTACATAAATACTATAAAAGACGTTCATGCATCGCAGAAATAGACCATCTGTTCGTTTTCGATTCGCATAAATTTACTTAATGTCAATAAACATATTTTCATCGTACATGCCATATATCAGTTTACAAACAGTATGATACGTTTATTTTTGATTTCACATCCCAATTTCTTTTTTTGTCCTGATTATTTGTCACGTCAGGAAGAGAATAGATACAGATCTCTACAAATCAAACTTTTTGGCAAGACAGGTTCTACGTCGATAGTCAGTTACAACAGCCTATAATAATGTGAGCATCGTAAGTGAATATTGAAAATGTATGAATAACTGGTTGTTGAATGCTATCGCACAATTGTGTGAATGAATGAAACAACAATTGCCAAATGCTGTCCTTTTGCCAACTACAACGATTTCAAAAGTTTCCTGATGCATAAGCGTTAAGTTAATTGCGTCTGCAAGTGGTTGGAACAGATACAAAACTTTAAAGGTCAGTGTCATACAAGTGTTTACTGATCTATCAGTAACGTGCTTGAGATGGTTTGAAACGTGCAGGAGGGAAACTGTCGAAATATTAAAGCTTTGTTTCCACTTCAACACTATGATACATAAGCTGGGCTTGTTGTACCAGAGCTTCTTCTGGTAGTATGTACGCATGCACAGGTTTACTGGTTCCCGTTTCATATTGTCTCCTCATCCACATGTAACAGGTGACGAAATCTGATTAAAATCATCTCCTCAAAAACGCTACGCTATGAAGATAGATTTTTTGAAGATCGTGTACTTTAGTCAGATTGCAGGTGACGTCACTAGCAATGAGGTCGGATGAATTCGAACCAATCACTTGAAGGGTCATAACATAATCCCCTCCAACCCAATGTGCAAATTCGGAAGTGTCGTTAATGGTAAGACCATTGAATTCTTCGGAAACATGCAACATCTTTATGATATTCCTAAAAATAACGATATAAACTAAATATATCACTGCCCAAAGAAGTGCTTTAAATACATGACTCATTTCTACTTACGTAAGATCGACTGGTAAGATCGACTGTTAAAATAGTATATGAGGTTAACGATAATTAAATCTTACTTTTGTCGAAAACGCGGTACAAAAACGAGCATCGGCCACAAAAACAGGCTCAGAGGTTACTATGGCAACTAAAAGAAACCATATCCATATGAACATGAAGGTCACATCGCAGTATTCGTCAATAGATAGGTCACAAATCAAAGAGTACGTTTGTTTCTAAGACAGCTGTCGTATCTCAAGGTCGCAGCCCACTTGTCTGTGGAACATGGGCGACTGCTTCCATTCAAATCGTTGATCGTCAAAACAGTGTCAGCTATTACGTCATCGTATGACGTAGACTTGTCGATGTATGATGGGTAGGGGGAGGGGGTTCTGATTAGGTGTGCGTAAAGTGCAATTTGGTGAGAAAACGAGAAATCGTGTCGAATCTCCATGGTAATGCGTTACAACGACTTATTTGAAGTGAGAGCAGTTCTCTCCGCCATATCCTTTTTGTTTTAGTTCATTCATTCAGTTTATCAAACCTGAAGCCCAAAGTACATCAAAACTGTTTGGTTATGTAAATAATAGCGCCTGGAAGATCAAGATCAGTGGTATCCATTGATACAACATGGTCGTCGTGGAGTATAACGTGAGTAAACTGGGTTCCGCTGGATACTTGAAGGTCACGAAATGGATGATATCAAACTGGGAAAGCTGGGCTTGAGACATTAAAGAGGTATTCAGCATATTATCAATCTAGACATAATCGACCGGTGAATTTTGACATCGGTTCTGTAAAAAGGGCGGGAATCCAGCACAATAATTGGTCCTCAATTCTCTGGTTCCAACTCAAAAACGCAGCAAACACATGCAGTATTCCGAACGTCAAGAAATAGTTCAGATGGTTCGCGAAGTCTTCTAGAGTGGCACCTCTTTGGTAAATCCAGCGATTTACTTCTCGAGCTACAGTTTTGATGTGTGTTAACTGGGTTTCTAATAACTGTACTCCACACAACAAATCTTCCCAGGCAACGGCCACGTTCCCAAAACAACTATTTAGCCCATTGATGGAAGACGAATGACATTTATCGCAATGACTTCATTTGCCAACCATCGGAACTCACGACCCCTTGTCGTACTACGAAATCCAACAGTGGACATAGCATTCACTGTCCGTCTACATTTACTGTTGTCCTAGAACTATCTCTTGACAAAATAATAGAAGTACAGTCCATTAGTGTTACGCACATTTATCTTTATGTAATCACATAATCAATAAGACCTCAAATCGCTAGCCGTTGCTCATTTCTTTGCTTATTCCTACAGACAAATTCAACTACGTACAGTAATGAAGGTGATTATATTTGTCGGAATCTGTGAATGCCATCAATTTAGCCAAAATAGAAGTGTTTTAAGCAGCTTTTAACAATTGTTCAGTTTTATCACGGCGTTTCCTGAGTTTGATACAAGAACTGCTCCATTTATCCTGACACCAGTCAGTCAGGCAGATTGAATGCTAACCCCGCAACCCTTAGCGCCAAGCAGGGCAGCCATTACTACATTGTTGAAGTCTTTGGTATAACCCGGACGGGTATCGAACCCGCGACCTCCCGTACCCGAGATGGAAGCTCTACCACTACACCACCTAGGCGGCAAGAAGCGCTTTGAAAGGTAAAACAATAATAAGCTTACTAGAGTTATGTGTACATCAGACTGCACGGATGTTTCACTTGTTTTGGATCTACACTGTTTACAAATGCCTAAAAGATAGATTTCCTGGAGCGCTGCCAGATGGGGCATTACAATATTAGCGCAAATTGTTGCAGCATATTAGAACTAATGACTTTCTCGCACCAAAATGGTTGCATCACATTATGACTAATGACTTTCTAGCACCAACATGTGACAGCATATTAGAACTAATGACTTCCTCGCAACAAAATGTGGCACCATATTAGAACTAATGACTTTCTCGCAACAAAATGTGGCACCATATTAGAACTTATGACTCTCTCGCACCAAAATGTGGCAGCATATTAGAACTAATGACCTTCTCGCACCAAAATGTGGCATCATATTAGAACTAATGACTTTCTCGCACCAAACTGTGGGAGCATATTAGAACTCATGACTTTCTCGCACCAAAATGTTGGAGCATATTAGAACTAACGACTTTCTCGCACCAACATAGGGGCATCATATTTAAACTAATGACTTTCTTGCACCAAGATTGTAGCAGCATATTAGAACTAATGTCTTTCTCGCACCAATTGGTGGCATCATATTAGAACTAAAGACTTTCTCGCACCAATTCTAGACACAATCACGAGTAATGTCGCACGGAACCTGACCTTTAGGATTTAGTAATTAGCAAAGGTCAAGGTCAGTCTACGTCTTCTAACAGTCTGGTTAGAATATAAGCCCGTTCACGATCTTGTCGTAACAGTATGAAGGAAGTCTTTGGAGAACGGTAATGGCGAAAAACAAACTTTGCGAGAATGTTTTTAATCGTAGTTGTCTTTAATTTCAGAACGTGTTACAGACAAATGGGTACCTTCACACACAAGGTTAACTTGTTCCCAGCATTATCAAATAATACATTGAAACACAGTGTGTCTGCAGATGTTTTTGAACTATTTATTTGGCCTTTATTCAATTAATTCCGTTATACTTTTGTCCGTTCGCGAAATCGTTAAAAAAGCATAATGGAACAACGACTTAAACTCTGTTGAATAATTAAACTTTTATTTCTGACTACAAATATAAAAAATTGTCTGCAGGGAAAGGGTTAAAGCTATACATCATAAATGCACTATTCCGGCATGCCAAGTGATTGAATGATCTTGAAACCAACACTATTGTACTGGATTCACGAAATGGACACTGAAAAGAATTAAATCACAGCAGAAAAACAGAGATAAAATAATTTTGGTATAAGTAAGAATTGCATATTATAAACACTAACGTTTTTATTCACTAAACGTTTCCATTACAATAAGTGTCAAAATCAGTTCATCAAGCTGTTCTTATTCAAATACAGTATATTAGAATTCAATGTTTTTGACCTATGGCAGTGGAAAATTCCTCTTGTTTATCAAACGCTTCACTAAACCCTGGCCCAAATACGACACTTTCTGGTGCCTCTGTAGCATCAACCTTTGAAAGCATTGTGACAAAAGGAGAAATTGCTCAAAGCGAGATATTTTCACTTTTGGCACTATGTTTTCAACTTTGATCCGTTATTATATTTGCATTAAAAATATTTTCCATGTTTTTGCCTAGTTCAGTAAATGTTCTCAAAGTCAACTGCAGCAGATTTGTTGTACGTGGGAAAGGGTTAACTTCTTTTCTATTGTCTGTACTTGCTCACCAGTTACCATGGCATCTAGACCACTGGTTTCATGAGCTTGCTCATTAAAAGTTGTAACCTTTGCAGCTTCGCTTACATTTTGGTTCTTTTTTTTTTTTTTTAAATTTCCTTTGCTTTCTCAGTTTTCACTTTCCTTTGATTTCTCACTGTTTTCACTTTATTTTGCTTCCTCGCTGTTTTCATTTGCCTTTGCTTCCTCACTTTTTTCCATTTCCTTTGCTTTCTCACTGTCTTCAATTTTCTTTGCTATCTCACTGTTTTCTGTTTCCTTTCCTTTTCCATTGTTTTCACTTTCTTTTGCTTTCTCACTGTTTTCTCTTTTCTTTGCTTTCTCACTGTTTTCACTTTCCTTTGCTTTCTCACTGTTTTCACTTTCATTTGCTTTCTCACTGTTTTCACTTTCCTTTGCTTTCTCCCTGTCTTCATTTTCCTTTGCTTTTTTACAGTATTCAGTTTCCTTTGCGTTCTCCCTGTTT
Source organism: Serripes groenlandicus (assembly GCA_031761405.1). Lineage (NCBI taxonomy): Eukaryota > Metazoa > Mollusca > Bivalvia > Cardiida > Cardiidae > Serripes > Serripes groenlandicus. The sequence goes on along the minus strand of JASEVX010000010.1, from coordinate 58,759,454 downwards.
TCACTTTCCTTTGCTATCTCACTATTTTCACTTTCCCTTGCGTTCTTACTGTTTCCTCTTTCCTTTGCTATCTCACTGTTTTCTTGTTCCTTTGCTTTCTCACTGTTTTCACTTTCCTTTGCTTTCTCAATGTTTACACTTTCCTTTGCTTTCACCCTCTGTTCACGTTCCTTGCCATACTCACTAGTTTCACTTTCCTTTGCATTCTTCCTGTTTTCACTTTCCTTTGCTTTCTCCCTGTCTTCACTTTCCTTTGTTTTCTTATTGTATTCATTTTCCTTTGCTTTCTCACTATTTTCGTTTTCCTTTGCTTTCTCACTGTTTTCGTTTTCCTTTGCTTTCTCACTGTTTTCTGTTTCCTTTGCTTTCTCACTGTTTTCAATTTCCTTTGCTTTCTCACTGTTTCCCCCTTCCTTTGCTTCCTCGCTGTTTTCTCTTTCTTTTTCTTTCTCACTGTTTTCACTTTCCTTTTTTATCTCGCTGTTTTCTCTTTCCTTTCCTTTCCCACTTTCATTTGCTATATCACTGTTTTCTCTTTCCTTTCCTTTCCCATTGTTTTCACTTTCCTTTGCTTTCTTGCTGTTTTCTCTTTCCTTTCCTTTGTCACTCTTTCCACTTTCTTTTGCTTTCATAATGTGTTCACCTGCATTTGCTTTGTCACTGTCTTCACAGTCCATTTCTTTCTCACATTTAACACCTTCCATTGCCTTCTTGCTGCTTTCATTTCCTCCATCTGCAGCAATGTTTGGACTGTTTTTCTTTGAAAATGGTTTCGCATCCATGAACCCTGGTCTTTCTCTAGGAGAACCAACGACCCAAGTTTCACCGTGTTGTAAGCTTATAAATCTATCCTTGTCTTTTCCCATACATGCCTCCAATAAGAGAGGTGGATCCAAATAAAACTAGAAAAAATAAAGATGAATCAATTATATCCAGAGGTCCAGATAAGACAAAGTAAACTTGTATTTTTCCCACTATAGTTCTCATAAACCTTTCCTACTTACAACAAATTTGTTTATTTGTTTGTTTGTTGTTTTATGCCACTTTCAACAGGATTCAATCATATCAAGTTCATTTCTGGATATCTAACTTTATCTGAGTTTAATCTCAAATCCTGAAGGCCGGCAATTATAAGAAGTGGAAAGGTTAATTGATAATATCAAACCCTTCCCACATAAAGATATGCTGCAGACAACTTCTCAAGACAGAGTGTCAAAGTTTTCATCGCTATTCAATAAATGTTCTTTAATTTACAGAGAATTTTCATAATTGTTTACTAAAATGTTTTCAAAGATGTCTGCTGCAGATTTGTTGGAAACGGTTGATGTTTACTGTAACAGTAAGAAATCCAGTTGTGATATGCAAATAACAAAGAAAGTCATGCCGGTGTTCGTATGCGTTGTGAAACACTCACACAAAAATTGTTGCCTCATGCTAATGTTATGCTTGTCCATGTTATGACACAGGTATTCAAGATTCCCCTGTCCAAAAAAAATCAACGGCAGTAAGTGCTTGCAGCCAATGTGTTTCATATTCATCATAGAAAATAACAATTTAACCCAATCCCACTTGCATAACGTATTTCTATGCATCTGCAGCAGACAACTTCTGAAAACATTACAACATAAGGAGAAATGTCTCATTCATAGAGATAATCCATACTTAGCCTTGTCGGGGTCAAATAACACTAACCTTACTTCAAGGCATATTTCATCATTTGTGTTTCCATTATAAAAATGCCTTAATATTTCATTTCTTAATAAGTATTGTTAGTAGTATTGTTAGTCGGCAAGGAAACTAGTTATGTTTACTTAAATACATTCCAACATTCAGGTTTGACAAAATATTAGGGCAATAAAAATGATGAAATATGCTTTTAACTAAATTTAAGTATTTAAGTATTTTTTAGCTCGCGCTCGGTAAGGTTAGCAGAATTGGACCCTGAAAGTTATCATTGTTTGAACATATCTATGTCAACAAAGGTTATAAATGCATATTAACCTTATCCCATATACAAGAAATCTGCAGCAGACAACTTTGAAATATCTAGGCAAAAATATGGAAAATCTCTAAAAATTAAAAGGCTTTTAAACATTGTGGTAAAAGAAAAACTTGCTCACTTTGAGCAATTTCTTATTTTGTCTTGATTTATTCAAAAGTTGTCTGCTGCAGAGAAATCAGAAAGCTTCGATATCTGGGAAAGGGTTTCAAAAAAGAAGATGCCTCATAACATCTTTAATTCAGTATTTTGGTACCAGAGCAATGTGAAAATTCCTTCCACAATGCTACAGAAATAATACCTCATTGGTCATGTGATATGCTCCCCAATGAATTGAAATGGACATTTTGGATCGCACATCATGGTGGATCTTCACTGCTTCCTCCGGGTTTACATGTTGATATTTCAAGATGGGCCTGAAAAATGTGAAATTTGTCAAAACGGGGTACTTATATGCTTCAACAGTACTGTCCTTCATTTCATGATATGTGTTTACTCTCAATTATGTATAATAAGCTATAAAAAATATGTGTCATCAAGTCCATATGGAAACTCCATTCTTCCACCCTACAAGAAGAAAATATTAAGTTGTGTTAAATGGTTAAATGCTATACCTGCCTATGGGTAAAGGTACATGTTGGTATTTCTGAACAGTGTAGATACAGATCAGCCCGTGTATTTGAACAACCTGCTCAAGATCTACGCTGTTCCATTTCATTCACAGAAGGTTCTGTCAACTTGTGTAGATTCTGATGAGACTAACCAGGCTAATCTGAACCTACACTGTTCAGAAATGCCAAATATTGAACCTTTTAACATTGGACATATACTCATATATACACAGTTATCAAACTTTTCCCACCTACAGATGCTTTAACTCATCTGCAGCAATAGGCTTTTGAAAACATTGAAGCAAAAGGAGAAATTGCTCATAATGGGCAATGTCCCCTTTAACCACAATGTTTTTAACTCTAATCAATTATTATATGTTCATTAACAAAAATTTACATAGTTTTGCCTATAGAATTATAAATGTGCCCCAATGCATACTGACAGAAGACTCAGACTTTACTTCATAATGTATCTTAGATGCTTCGGCTGGACAAACATGCTGGTATTCTAAGATAGATCGGAAAATTAAATCACAATTATAATTAGTTTATACATGTTAATAGATACATTCCAGTTTCCAAAGTTATTTCACCCTTTTCCAGAAACACACAAATGTTGACAGTTCAACATTTGAAAACATTTTGGCAAAAGAACCCAAGAGGACCAGTATCACTCCAGTGCATTAGGCAAAGATTAAATCACTATAGCCATATAAGGCAAAACAGCCCCACTATGTTTTTCAACCAATCAACATGGCTTGCAGGAATCTGATAGAGGGTCTACTAAGAAAATTTCCTACACAATTATCAGTAAATCAGAGAAACACTTTTGGAGATGAAGATTTTTAAAGTAAGCCAAACCAGGCAAAACAGCACTGCCCACTGGCGCCCATGTTTTTGACCAATCGACATGGCTGGAAGGAATTTGACAGAAGTCACCAAAGGAACATTTCTATGACCAAGTTCTGGAGGTGAGTTTCTTGTTCTTTTTGTTTCCATGGAAACCAGAATTCTGCATTGACAAAAAATTAAAGGAATTCTGCCAAGGGCATTGAATTTTAATCTCAATTGACCCACTGGTTACTGAGGGGAATTTTTTTTTTTTTTGGGGGGGGCTCCTATACAATTATTATATAAACATACACTTTTCCTAATTGAGGCCTGTTATACAACTTGAGACAATGGTCCAGAAGTAGAGCACAAGCCCCTATGGTCCCTTCAGTATCAAGACAACTCACGCCAAAGACATGATGGCTCTGGATCGCTGACCTTAGTTCAGCAATTTGATGTATCATGCCAACCACAGAGTAAACCACAATAAACATTTTACAATCAGGTAAGCTAAAACAAATGGCTTGAGATGGCCAATATAGTTCAACTGCCTCAAGGCGAAATTAAATATGACTTGAGGAAACTGATCGAGATTCACCAAAGAAATGTTTATGTACGATAAGTATTCAAAATCACTTTTTTTTTCACAAGATAATTATATCTTACACTTTAGCCATAAAGGATAAAATTGCCCCAGCCTCAGGTGGCCATGCTTGTTTACCAACCAACATGACATGACATGAAGAAATCTAGTAAAGGATTAACCTTTCTATGAATTACTTTTAAAATGGCAATACCAAACACCATAATCAGGAATGTACGGTCCAGCCATAATTTCATTCAGATGTTTTTAAAGCATTCTACTTAAACTATTGGCAAATCTACAGGTCGTTTCCATTATTACATTAACTCATCAAGTCAACTTTCAGCATAAATACGACACAAATAACAGAAACTGCTAAAATCTGGGGCTAGTTGCCGACTTGACATGGAGCGAGTTGCTAAATTCGTATTAGGTTCCTTGGATCTCTATAGTCTCTCCCAGGATGCCTAAGCTCTTGATGACAATAATCCCTGGATTCCTTTAGTCCCTGGATCCCTATGGTCCCAAGATGACTAAGGTCCCTGAAATCCTATGGTCCCTAGAGTCCCTGGATACCTATGTTCATTAGATGACAATAGTACCTGTATTTGTGTGGTCCCTCGATGACGATAGTCCCTGGATCCATATGGTCTCTAGATGGCTACAGTCCCTGGATACCTATGGTCCATAGATGACAATAGTACCTGGATTTGTGTTGTCCCTCGATGACTTTAGTCCCTGGATCCATATGGTCCCTAGATGACTGTAGTCCCTTGATCCCTATGGCCTGTAGATGAATATAGTCCCTGGATCGCTATGGTCCCTAGATCACTATAGTCCCTGCATCCCTATGGTCCCTATATGGCTATAGTCCCTGGATCACCATGGTCCCTAGATGACTGTAGTCCCTGGATCGCTATGGTCCCTAGATGACTATAGTCCCTGGATACCTGTGGTCCCTAGATGACTATATTCCCTGGATCACTATGGTCCCTAGATGACTGTAGTCCCTGGATCCCTAGGGTCCCTATACGACTATAGTCCCTGGATACCTATGGTTCCTAGATCACTATAGTCCCTGGATCACTAAGGTCCCTAGATGACTATAGTCCCTGGATCACTGTGGTCCCTAGATGACTATAGTCCCTGGATCACTATGGTCCCTAGATGACTATAGTCCCTGGATCCCTATGTCATGTAGATGACTGTAGTCCCTAGATCCCTATGGCTCCTAGATGACTGTAGTCCCTCAATCCCTATGGTCCCTAGATGACTGTAGTCCCTGGATCCATATGGCATGTAAATGAATATTATCCTTGAATCCTGATTGGCACTAGATCACAATTAGTCCAGGATCCCTACGGTCTCTAGATCACAATTAATCCTGGATCCCTATGGTCTCTAGATGACGTTAGTCCCTATGGTCTTTAGGTCACTATGGTCACTGGATCCATATGGTTCTTTGATCTTAATTCTCCCTAAATTGCAATGGCCCCTAGATCACTTTGGTCCCTTTGATCCATTTTGTCCTACCTGGATCCATTGTTCCTTGGATATTGTCATGAGGGTAAACCTTTAGAGCATTTCCAACATTAATTGTTTGTCATAATAATTTTATAATAAAGGTCAACAGGTCTTACCTTGGTTCGATACAGCCTATTGGTAATGCGGATAGTGAAAACGGTCCATATTTTTCACCAATCTTTTTAAACACAGGTTGATAATATCCTGTGTCACCAGCAAAAAAGAAACTTTTCGTAGGTCCTTTTACAACCCAGCTACACCAAAGTCGCTGAAATACAACATAATTCATTACACAAGAGGGCCATGATAGCCCTATATCGCTCAACTGATTTAATAGAAATTCAAAGTTTTATTCCATACATATAAGGAAAACAAGCAACGAACCCCCCCAGGAACATTTGGCGGCAAAGTTTTTCAATGGATCGGATTAATTTGATTAATCTTGGTAGAAGATCCCCCAAGGAACATTTGTGCCAAATTATCTTTAAATCAGGCCAGTACATTTGGACATGAAGATTTTTAAATATTTTACAAAGCACATATAAGGAAAACAAGCCCCGCCCCTGGTGGCCATGTTTTTTAATTTAGGTAGAAGGTCCCTCAAGGAACATTTGTGCCAAATTATCTTAAAATCGAGCCAGTACTTTTTGACAAGAAGATTTTTTAAGATTTTACAATGCACATATAAGGAAAACAAGCTCTGCACCCTGGCGTCCATGTTTTTCAATGGATCAGAAAAATTTGAACAATTTTGGTAGAGGGTGCCCCAAGTAACATTTCTGCAAAATTATTTTCAAATCAAGCCAGTACTTTTGGACAAGAAGATTTTTAAAGTTTTGGCAATTTTCCCATTTTCTGATGACGCGGCAACCAAAGTTCTACTTGGAATTAAATTCTTTGAACAACTTTAAAAGAGGACCACCTAAGGATAATTCATGTGAAGTTATTTTGAAATCAGTCCTTTGGTTTAGAAGGAGAAGTCATTTGTAGGAAAGTGTTAACATACGTAGGTACAGCCGGACGGTGAGTGATCACAAAAGCTCACCTCGCTCTTCGTGCTAAGGTGAGCTAAAAACATGATCTTTACATTTTAACACTTTTACATGTTATTATACTTTTGAATTAAAGGCATTTACTTTCAAAATATTTGAGAAAAGAAGATACATGACTATCATTTTGACACATTTTGATTGAACTAATTAACCCTTTACCACTTGCAGACTCCTTCTGACACATCTGCTGCAGACAACCTTAGAATACAATACAGCAAAATGAGAAAAAGAGGCCCAAGAGGGCCAGCATCGCACCACTGCCATTAGGCAAAAATTAAATCTTCAAACAGTCCCTTCCCCCTGGCGGCCATGCTTTTCCACTAATCAACATGGCTTGAAGAAATCAGATAGAGGGTCACCAAAGAGAACATTTCTACAAAATTATTTGAAAATCGGCCAGACATTTGCAGGAGCTGATTTTTTTAAGTTTTCACTATAGCCATATAAGGCGAATTATCCCGCCCCTGGCGGCCATGTTTTTCGACCAATCACCTTTGCTTGAAGGAATCTGATAGAGGGTCACCCTAGGAACATTTCTACAAAATTATTTGAAAATCGACCTGACACTTTCGGAGAAGAAGATTTTTAAGTATTCACTATAGCCATATAAGGCAAAATAAAACCCGCCCTTTGGCAGCCATGTTTTTTGACCAATCAACATTGCTTGAAGAAATCTGATAGAGGGTCACCCTAAGAACATTTCTACAAAGTTATTTGAAAATCAGCCTGAAACTTTCGGAGTAGAAGATTTATAAGTTTTCACTTTAGCCATACAAGGCAAAATAGCCCCACCCCAGAAGGCCATGTTTTTCCACCAATCAACATGGCTTGATTGAATCTGATAGAGGGTCATCCAAGGAACATTTCTAAAAACGATTTTGAAAATCAGCCAGACTCCTTTGGAAAAGAAGATTGTTTAATTTTTCATAATTTTTTTTTTCGTTTGGTTGCCATCAACCAGAATTTTGAATGGATCCAAAATTTGAAAGGAATTTAGGAGAAGACATTGAGAGGATACTTCCTATGAAGTTTCATCCTAATTGGCCAAGTGGTACAGGAGGAGAAGTCGTTTGAAGCAAAAAGTTAACACACGCACAATGGACAATTTGCCATGACATAAGCTCGACTGGCTTTCAGTTAGTGGAGCTAAAAATTGCTCATCATAATCAATTTCTCCATTTGCCACCATGTTATTTACTCTATTGAATCATTATACTTGCAATTATTTTCATTTTCTTATATGTTTTGTATAGATGTTTTCAAAGTTATCTTGTATGTATGTAAGAAGGTGGGTTAAAACATGTCTCACACTGTCTCACATACAGCAAACTGCAACAGCTGAATTTGACACATTTTGAAGCATGATCTGCAGTAGACAACTTTCAAAAACATTGTGGCAAAATGAGGTATCGCTTATAAATTCTCCTTTAGCCCAAGTTTAATGTCTTCATCTTAAGGGATTTTCAATGTTATTAGTGAGACGTTTTTAAAGTAGTCTGCTGCAGATATGTACATGGGAAAGGGTAATAGGACTGCTCCTGACCCACTGAGTCAAATCTAGATTATTCACTCTTTCTCTGATACAGATGCGGGATTTTTTAACTGCAGTCATGGTGTAATGCCCTTTTCTAGCCTAGAACTGGTGTGTTGAACCATGTATGATGAATAAGTAAACTATCAATGTGAAATAACCGAAATAATATTAAACAACAGCATACAACACAAACTAAAACTAAACAAGATAGGCTGCAACACGACAAAACCAGGCGTTCAATGCATGACAGAAGAACTTCTGTCTGTGAGAATTATAATTAGGCATCTTTGTTGAATGTGTGTGTGTGTGTGTGTGTGTGTGTGTAAATGAACATGCCAAATTAGATAGAGGATATACACAGAAGACAGGAAGCATTCGTAAGAATGTAAATTAACTTTAACTAAAGAATCAAGATTTAACCATTTTTCTATTTTTAGTAACAACAGCCTTGACTTTAAAAGATCTCCATAAACTCTTTTTACATACCAACTTTGGTTACAATATGTCAACCATAACTAAATATATTCAGTTTCTACCATTTTGTATTTATAGTAACAGCAACCTCGACCTTGACCCTAGGGGCCAAAACGCAATTCCATGAAAGGTCTCCATAAACTCTTTTTACACACCAACTTTGGTTAAACATGTCCACTGTAATTGAAGATATTCAGTTTCAACAGTTTTTCTATTTTAAGTAACAGCGACCTTGACCGTAACCTTAGGGGCCTCAAACACGTTCCCATGTAAGGTCTCCATAAACTCTTTCTACATACCAACGTTGGTTAAAATATGTCAATCGTAACTTCAGATATTCAGTTTCAAACATTTCTTTCTATTTTTAGTACAAGCGACCGTGACTTTAGGGGTCCAAAATGCAATCCCATGAAAGATACGATATTTCTCAATACGATATTTCTACATACCTACTTTGATTACAATATGTCAACTATAACTAAAGATAATCAGTTTTAACTGTTTTTCTATTATTTAATTACAGCGACCTTGACCTTGACCCTAGGGGCCCCAAATGTAATCCTATGAGAGGTATCCATAAACTCTTTTTACATACCAACTTTGGTTACATTATATAAACCGTAACTAAAGATATTCAGTTTCTAACAGTTTTTCTATTTTATGCAACAGTGACCTTGACCTTGACTATAGGGGCCCTAAACACAATACCATAGAACGTCTCCATTATCTCTCTCTAGATACCAACTTTGTTTTAAATATTTCAACCGTAACTAAGATATTCAGTTTCATAGGTGAGTTTGACACCAACCGGCTGTCTGAACAATGACATTGTCATTCTAATAACCAGGTTTCAACTATGTTGAAAACCTGGTTGATAAATTGATACAGATAACTTGCTATCTTTACAAAGTAGACAACTTTTGAATCAATGGTAACAAAAGTAAAATTACTGTGAAAGATAAATCACTCCTTATCCCACAATGTTTTAACATTTTTCCACATAGAGGAAATCTGCAAAAGACTACTTTGAAAACATGTAGGCAAAAATATGAAAAATCTCTAAAAGTGAAAGCATAATTATTAAAAACAGTTGAAAACATTATGGCAAAAGGGGAATTTCTCATTATCAGCAATGTCTCATTGTCTCACAAGGCTTTCAAAAGTTGTCTGCTGCAGAGGCATCTTAATGTGTTTGTATAAAGGACAGGGTTAACCTGATAAAAGGCTTTAATATAATATCTTTACATATGAAAAGTACATGAAGAATATATTACATAAGACTTAGTGAAATAGTTATACATTCATAAATTGACAATTCCATAGTTTTAATTACCTATATCTTTTTGAAGGAGACTGCTGCAGATTCGTTGTATGTGGGTAATTAAGGTATAATAATAGATATACCTTGTTTGTATCATACCTTGTTCATATCAAAGGCTGATCTTCTACACCAATGCTGGGCTGGGGTACATGCAAACGTAAAACGTTTTCCTTTAATCTCGACTGTTTTCTCCTGCCACCACAACAAATCAGTGATATTTTCTTCCTTTTTCATTTGACACAAATCTCTACTGTTCTTTCCAACGAACCATTTGACATTCGGAAACCTTTCGCTGATTTCCCCAGCTGATTGCCAATCCAAATGATCAAAATGATCGTGACTGACAATCACTGCGTCTATGTGTTGGAAATCTTTCACCTGGCAAGCAGCTTTGCGATATCTCTTATAACCTAGTGGTAATTCTAATACTTTCGGTCCGCAATGGTCTCGAAAAACTGGATCGGTCAAAATTGTAATGCCATCAAATTGTACCAAAAGCGTTGCATGGCCGATCCATGTAACTTGAATTTCGTCTTCTGGGGGGTTCATTAGTTTTTCCTTCTTTACGTCCAAAATTGGTAAAAGCTGTTTAAGTTTCTGTTTTAAAATAAACATGAATTAAATTCTTCAGTCTAACAAAACCAACGACCAACGCGGTATTCAACAGTTAAAAAAAAATGAATCAATCAAATTCTCAAAATGTTCATTTTACTTTAGTCATTGACTGGTTTGCTGATTTGACAACATATTAAGACACATTCTATAAAAGAAAATCGTTTGCAACAACTCGCTGAAATAAGACTACCGAATAATTTCGAAGTCTGTTTAGTAGGCAATTAGTTTTGTTCGCAACATTGAAACTATGTCGACCTTGAAAAGACTCAATTGTTTAAAGACAGTCAGCAACCACTGGTTGTTGGATGTTGGGATTTCATCGATTGACTCCAGGAAGTTACTACCATAAAACGTGTAATAAAACTTAATGTGTTCTTCCCTCCACCCTCATAGAGAAAATCTGCAGCAGACGACTGTTGAAAACATTTTGGCAAAAACATGGAAACTTTCTATAAATGAAAGAAAAGGTTTTGAATAAAGTTGAAAACATTGGGGCACCTTTTACCACAATGTCTTCAAAAGCCTTCTGCTGGAGAGGCATCAGAAAGAGTAAAGTTATATTCTGACCTCTTCTCTAGGAATATTACTATTATCTGTCTCTTTGAACTTCCAGTTAAGCAGATCAGAAGTTGATGGCGTCTTCCATTTTTCCCATGGACACTCAAATCGTCCCAAGTACTTGGAATACGTAATTCTAAATTCATCCAGGTCTGGATCATCTTGTGTAACGATTGCATTTACTGTTCCACCAGTTGCCATGATGAGAAATCTGTATGAAAATGTAGTTTTAGTTTATTGGGATTCAACACTAATTTCAACAGTATTTTAAGTTATATCACAGTGACAAAACATTTATGCCAATACTAGGCTAGGAAAGGTGCCTTGCCATTTTCAACATTATTCTAGTTATATCACTCTGACTATGGCATGGTGTCAAACCAATGCTAGGTTTGGAAAGTACCCTGTCAAGGGGCACTCTACCATGATAGCTGAAAGATGGGTTCAAAACTGTTAGGGCTAACCACCCAGACATGGCAGATTCCAACCAAATGAAACCAATTGTAAAATTTCAACTTATTTATATCTGTGTACTCATGAATTATTCAGTCAATTAGAAACTACAAGTTCTGAAACCTTTCAAAGCTTTGCTATTTGGATTTTTTTTTTCATTTTCACCATTATCATCTGATACTATTGATACTACTGTAACAGACTTTCTTTGATTACAATGTGGAAAAATTGAACATAAATTCTGTGTTTTTTTCTGGGCTATTTCTAGTCATCACTGCATAAACAATTAAAACAAATCTGTGCCAGAAGCATTTAAAAATATCAAGCCAGAAATATGAAAATAAAACTCTCAAAAGAAAAGTTTTATTAGTTTAGTTTAGTTTAGTTTAAACCTATTTATCTTACATTGGTTGTGAAACAAGCTTGAAGGTTATATTATTCACACTCAATGTCTGATGTTCATAGAATAGATATTTGAAAACAATGTGGAAATGGAAAATTGCTCAAATTAAGCAACTTTTCCTTTTGCCAGTTTCCCAAAAGGCATCTGCTATGAATGCCAGACAACTCAACACCTTGATAAACCGACACCCAGTCAAACCTACACTATTCCGACAACCTGACACCCTATATAAATTTCATGTGTGAAAATTCGGTCATCCCGACATCTCTCTTTATTTTACCTTTATATTACCGTGACAGTTATTGAAACTCTATTTCCTGATCTTTGACTCTCAAATTATTTCACACGATGTTGGTCTGATAAGATCAAATGTTGTTGTTGTAAATACCATAATTAACAATTCGAACCTAGAATATTTCGTACGAAATATCATAGATGATACATTATATTTTTTAGGGTTTATGGTGCCTTAGCGTCTAATGCAAGAAGAAAGAACAAACATTACTACAACAGAACAGAATATAATTTAATAGCATTTTATGTATTTATCTGTACAAAAGTACAACACCTTATGGACAAACTCCGTTTAAAACGTAGTATTGTTATACCATGAACAATTACAATTATTTCAGACTATAAAATTGACATAGATTAAGTGTAATTGGTTGTCTAATTAGTTATTGATTATGTTGTTTGTTATTTCGTTTAAATGTAATTATATAAAATGTTCTTTTTACATTAATAAATTGTGTCCTTTAATAAACGGTGTTTGCTTGTTTGTTCATCACCTAAAGGGGAATCCCTGATTGATCTTTATAATGAGTTTGCATGTTGATTTTTGAGTAATAAACAAGCTTGTATATATATATCGCCAAAAAGAACTAGGATACCATTGTGAAAGAGATTACATATTGCTGTTAGTTTGCTACGTTAAATCAGTTATATCAGGGACACTATATGTAATATAGTGTCCCTGGTTATATCAATAAACAAATGTGCTTGGATTGACTTCAAATTGCAAATTTATTACCTATTGTTATTTGAAAACTGTCCTTTTCTTATGTGAATTGTACATTTTCAAAGTTTGCAATTCAATCAAGATTACGGGAATAGAATCATTATATCACATTCAGTCACTGGTCAAAATACAAATTATCCTTTTTTTACAGGAGTTATGCATTATGATTAAGGGAAAAGAATCATTATATCACATTCAGTCACTGGTCAATTCAATGGAGAAAAGTAGGAATCATTACAATGCAAATATCGACGGCTCCTTTTCTTACATGAATTGTACATTTTCAAAGTTTGCAATTCAACCAAGATTACGGGAATAGAATCATTATATCACATTCAGTCACTGGTCAAAATACAAATTATCGACGGCTCCCTTTTTTACAAGAGTTATCCATTAATATGATTAAGGGAATAGAAACATTATATCACATTCAGTCACTGGTCAATTCAATGGAGAAAAGTAGAAGTCTTTACAAATTATCGACGGCTCCTTTTCTTACGTGAATTGTACATTATGATTAAGGGAATAGAATTATATCACATTCAGTCACACGTCAATTCAAAGTAGAAAAGTAGAAGTCTTTATAAATTATCGACGGCTCCTTTTCTTACGTGAATTGTACATTATGATTAAGGGAATATAATTATATCACATTCAGTCACTCACTGGTCAATTCAAAGTAGAAAAGTAGAAGTCTTTATAAATTATCGATGGCTCCTTTTCTTACGAGAATTGTACATTATGATTAAGGGAATAGAAAAACATCACATTCAGTCACACGTCAATTCAAAGTAGAAGTCTTTATAAATTATCGAGGGCTCCTTTTTTTACAAGAGTTATGCATTATGATTAAGCGAATAGAATTATATCACTCAGTCACTGGTCAATTCAATGAGAATAATACATTGATCAATTTCATTGATTTACAGGTATCAGGAGAGTCATGTTTTTCTTTAGCTTTTCCAATAAACCCATTAGACACCATTAAACCAGAAATATATAATGTATCATGTAAGATATTCGTACGAGATATTCTATGCCCGATTTGTAAAAAACAACAACAATAAAACCACATCGTGGATTGAAATTCTAACTCAAAAGAATCCATTAATAACACCCGAAATTGAATATTTCTACAGTGTTAACGGTAATTTTTAACAGTATTATTTTATAACACTTTTAAAAGAGGTGTCGGTTTGTCTCGATTTTTTCCTTGAGGTGTCGAGTTGTCTGAAAAAGGTGTCGGTTTAACCGAAAAGGGGTCGGTTTGACCGGGTATCGAGTTATCTGGGTGTCGGGTTTTCTGGTTACCTCTGCTACAGATACTCCAAAAGGGATGTGCACACTGGAAAGGGTTATACAGGCATTTCAAATGGCCATAGTATTATAGTAAATCATCATTCAGACAGTCCTAAGACTAAGGAACACAGATTAGTTCAGGTGCCTTGATATATTCTAACAGTTTGCATCTGATGCGTAATGTGTAAGTCCAATTGTTGAAACTAGGACCAGGCACGTAGATAAGCTTAACTACGTCACTGACTATTCTTTGTGATAAGATCTGCATGTTATATAGCATAGATCTATAGAGATAATATTGCGGGGAACAGAATTGATTAATTAAATCCAATTCAAAACTAGAATTGTTTTTGCAAAAAACAGATGTCTCCCCTCAAATATCTGTCAAAATCTCTCAAAACATTCCAACCTATAAATTTGGGACAGATATGGAGCGGACACGAAATAAAGCCTCAAACCTTTGACCTTCAAGCGTGACCTTGACATTGACCCTATATTGTCGAGACGCGGGTTCTGCACGTCGCCTTGATGAGGTAAACATGTGACCCAAGTTTCATGAAAATCCTTCAAGCCGTCTGGGAGATATGGAGCGGACACGAAATAAAGCCTCAAACCTTTGACATTCAAGCGTGACCTTGACCTTGACCCTATATTGTCGAGACGCAGGTTCTGCACGTCGCCTTGATGAGGTGAACATGTGACCCAAGTTTCATGAAAATCCTTCAAGCCGTCTCGGAGATATGGAGCGGACACGAAATAAAGCCTCAAACCTTTGACCTTCAAGTGTGACCTTGACCTTGACACTATATTGTCGAGACGCGGGTTCTGCACGTCGCCTTGATGAGGTGAACATGTGACCCAAGTTTCATGAAAATCCTTCAAGCCGTCTGGGAGATATGGAGCGGACACGAAATAAAGCCTCAAACCTTTGACCTTCAAGCGTGACCTTGACATTTACCCTATATTGTCGAGACGCGGGTTCTGCACGTCGCCTTGATGAGGTAAACATGTGACCCAAGTTTCATGAAAATCCTTCAAGCCGTCTCGGAGATATGGAGCGGACACGAAATAAAGCCTCAAACCTTTGACCTTCAAGTGTGACCTTGACCTTGACCCTATATTGTCGAGACGCGGGTTCCGCACGTCGCCTTGATGAGGTGAACATGTGACCCAAGTTTCATGAAAATCCTTCAAGCCGTCTGGGAGATATGGAGCGGACACGAAATAAAGCCTCAAACCTTTGACCTTCAAGCGTGACCTTGACCTTGACCCTGTATTGTCGAGACGCGGGTTCTGCACGTCGCCTTGATGAGGTGAACATGTGAGCCAAGTTTCATGAAAATCCTTCAAGCCGTCTTGGAGATATGGAGCGGACACGATTTCGGACAGACAGACAGAAGGACAGACAGACAGACAGACAGACGCCCAGGACAAAAACAATATATCTCCCCTGTATACAGGGGGAGACATAAATATTGTTTGCCTTTAAAATGCTAATAATCATGTGTAGTGAAAGTCTACTTTGTCCTTTGTGTTTTAGCCCATTCCTTTTGGTCAGTTGTTTATGTCCAGAAAACTCTGGTTCCCAGTTTAGAGGAACCAGCCAACCATGTGACATTTACATGGCCCACTTGGACCAAGGCAGCTAAGCAGTACAGACGTGTGTTACTTAGACTGATGACTGAGACAGACAATACTCTTTAAGACCAAGCGAATGATAATATATTGCAGGTTATAGTGTTACCTACGGGTGAGTGAATACAACACATGCAAACAAATTGATAGGCAGATTGCAAAGGCACATTATAAACAGTTATCTTTTTCGGAAATCCCTACTTTCGGTTTCGACAAACAAATTAATGTTCCTCATTATGGAAATTTATGATATTTTCAACAAGATCAGGCATAATAGATTTGTAAAATATATATGCATGTATATATATATATATTATCTAATATTTAGAATTATAAGTCAGAAACTCACAACGATGATGAAAATTTCTAAATGCTATCCGTCTGAAGAGTTCTGCTGACCGCGTCCTTTTTCCTTTGGATACACTTGTTTGGATTACTAATTCTTCTTTTATTGATAATCAAACATTCTGAACATACTTGCATATTTGAAAGATTTCTCTAAAATTCAATTCTTTCACACCTTTTCTTTGAAATAGTAATTATTGCAAGTTTAAATTTCTATGTAAATGGCAATGTATTTTAATTTGTATAATTTATAGATTCCTGATTTGCCACGTATTCTTCCCAGTTAGAGCATAATAAAAATCAAGTAATTCTCTAGCGTTTCATTAGTGCATCATATTTGTTTTAACTGAACCAGAATTAGATCTTTATTTTCTTCAGTGTTAACAAGATTTTCCTTCAATAATACTTTACTGTCAGACATTATTAATCGTAAATAAACTGCATTTTTTTTCAATTATTGTATTTTCAGTTCCACTTATCAAGAAATTATAAATATTTTGATATTATCTAATCAACATTTATATCTAAACAAGCAAACCCTAATTTGTACTTTCGTTTTCGACGGTTGTAATTTTAGAAGGACAAGAATCAGACTCAACTGACAAACATGGCAGGAAAGAAGATCGGAATTCTCACTGAATTTAACTATGAGGATATGGAACTGTGGTATCCCTTTTATAGACTGAAAGAGGAAGGTCACAAGACATTTACTATAGGTCCAGAGAAGGGGAAAACTTACAACTCCAAACATGGCTACCCATGCAAGGCAGAATATGGCATTGATGAAATCAGTGCGTCGAATATCGATGGACTAATCATTCCAGGAGGTTTCGCACCTGACTACTGGCGAAGGGACAAACGGATCTTAGATTTGGTTAAAGCACTCGATGATGAAGGGAAGCTATTGGCCTCAATTTGTCATGGACCCTGGGTGTTGATCTCTGCTAAGGTTATTAAGGGGCGGAATGTTACCTGTTTTTCCGCAATAAAAGATGATGTCGAGAATGCTGGTGCAAATTACACAGATGAGCCAGTCGTTGTTGATAAACATATGGTGACATCCCGACTACCGAAGGATCTTCCAGAATTTTGTAAAGCCATCATTGAGACACTAAAATGACTGAAACATTGTTGATATTTTTAAGAAACAAGACTAACATCATGTTTTTTCTTTTTCTGTGACATATACTTTTTGTTTCTCTTATGTAGTTTTCTTTAACTTTGATAATTTCGAACCAGACCAGTGAGACCAATCAAAGTATGCATATAATTGATTTGATATTTATAAAGTTATTATCTTGAATAGATATACATTATATTTACATATATATACAACTTTGAATGTTGGCCTTGTTACTTTAACTCCATGTTCACTCAATATACCTCACAGGACTTGATTATATCAGCCCTAACATACTTTTTTTTTTTTTAAATACAGATGTTAATTATTTTGATGTTTTTGCAGGGTTTTTTTAAACATTTTTCAGTTATATCACGCAGTCAGTTCATGTAGATATACTCAGACTGAGATATGAGAACCTCTGTAGCAACCTCAGAAACAAAAGCTTCTTCCTTCAAATGAAAATTTCTTTTCTCTTTATATATATAATTAAATTAAAAGATGATGTCGAGAATGCTGGTGCAAATTACACAGATGAGCCAGTCGTTGTTGATAAATTTTGTAAAGCCATCATTGAGACACTAAAATGACTGAATCATTGTTGATATTTTTAAGAAACAAGACTGGCTTCATGTTTTTTCTCTTTCTGTGACATATACTTTTTGTTTCTCTCCATGAAGTTTTCTTTAACTTTGATAATTTCAAACCAGACCAGTGAGACAAGTCAAAGTATGCATATGATTGATTTGATCTTGAATAGATATACATTATATTTACATATACAACTTTGAATATTGACCTTGTTACTCAACTCCATATTCACTCAATATACCTAACCAGAACTTTGAAATTGAAATTTGATGAATGTATATTGTTTTATGGCGCATCGACAGCTAAGGTCATTTAGCGCGCAATTAAATATAATTATTCATAATACCTGGGTAAACAAACCAGTACTAGGCTAGAAAATGTGCCTTGCCCAAGGGCACTCCACCATGACCGTAGTGCCGCGACTGGGGATCGAACCCGGGACACCCGGTTTCGAAATCCCTGACGCTAACCACTCGACCACAGCGGATTCCCTGCTCAGAACGAGCAATGGCACCTAAATTTCCCTTTTTTTTTTAAATACAGATGTTAATTATTTTAATGTTTTTACAGTTTTTTTAACATTTTTCAGGTATATCACGACAGTCAGTTCATGGTAGATGTACTCAGACTTTGATATGAAAACCTCTGTAGCAATCTCAGAGACATTTATATATATAAGCTTCTTCCTTCAAATGAAAATTTCTTTTCTCTTTGTATATATAATTAAAAAGTCTCTGGTATATCGCATTCTTTAGTATCTGTAATAAATCCGAATTTGGCGAAGGGTTGTTTAATCCCAAGTTTGGGGAACAATTAGTCAAATATTAATGTAAGAAATATATCTCTATACAAACTAGATACGTCCTTTATTTCAAAGAAGTAAAATCTTTCCCACATACAACAAATCTGCAGTAGATGAATTGGAACACGTTTAGACAAAAATATGAACAATCTGTGTAAATGAAGTATTGTTATTGAAAAGAGCTTAAAACATCGTGGCAAAAGGAGTAATTTCTCCTGTTATTACAATGTTTTCGAAAGTCGTCTACTGCAAAAGTGTCAACAGATGTTTTGTATGAGAGAAAGGGTTAAGTTATTATAAGGAGATTTTAAGCCTTTCCCTCATACAACAATCCTGCAGCAGACGACTTTGAACATATTTTGTCAAAAAGTAGAAAATCTCTATAATTGAGTGGAAAACATTGTGGCAAAAGGAGAAATTGCTCGTTTTTGAGCAATTTCTTCTTTTATCACTATGTTTTCAAAATGCAGAGGCGTCAGAAAGCGTCTATATAATGGAAAGGGTTAATTAATGAACAGTTTGTGACTTTAACCTGAGGTGTGATCTCACCATGCAGTCCACAGAAATCAATCAGGTTAGTTTTATGTTGCCTACCTTGGCAGGGTAACACTATGGGATAAATTTGCCACCATTTTCCCAATCACACTTTCAATAACAGTTTCCCGCATACAACAAATCTACAGCAGACGACTTTGAAAACATCTTGAAAAAAGTATGGAAAATCTCTTTTACACTTTCCCTCATACAACAAATCTGCAGCAGACGTCTTTGAAAACCTATATACAAAAACTTGAAAAATCTCCACAAATGTGATTTTATTTATTAAAAAGAGTTGAAAACTTGATGGCAAAAGGAGAAATTGTCCGTTTTGAGCAATTTCTACTTTTGCCACAATGTTTTCAAAAGTCGTCTGCTGCAGATGCGTCAATATGCATCTACAAGGGGGAAAGGGTTAAGTGAAAGTAATATTATTGAAAAAACTTAAAAAATATTGTTACAACAGGAGCAATGTCTTCGTTTGTCCGGATGTTTTATAAATGTCCTCTGCTGCAGATTTGATGTTTATGGGTAAAGGTTAACCCTTTCCCTCATATAGATGCTTTCTGACGCCTCTGCAGCAGACAGCTTTTTGAAAACATAGTGACAAAAGAAGAAATTGCTCAAAACGAGCAATTTCTCCTTTTGCCACAATGTTTTCCACTTTTAGTCATAGATTATCCATTCAATTATAGAGATATTCTTTTTTTTGACAAAACATGTTCAAAGTCGTCTGCTGCAGATTTGATGTTTATAGGTAAAGGTTAAAGGGTCATGCCATTTTGAACAGTATCATATCCTAGCAACCAGCTTGCCCACTCTCATGTTTTCTTGCTTTCTCACTGCTGTAGTATCCAGCACAGCATTATTCTGGGGCAGTTGCCTACACAACCCCACAATTGGAGAATGATGCTATAGTTCCAACTATTTTTGTCAATGGTCAGGAGCAGTGGCGGGCAAGTTAACATTGAAACCCTTGACCGACAGACCCCTTTTTGAGTGGCCTTGTTAATACTAAATGTGAAGCTTCATTGTGTATCAACAGTTTGTATGATAACCCTTTCCCACATATGACAGTTCTGCAGCTGAAGACTTTGAAAACATGATTTTTAAAATATGGACAATTACTTTACATGAAAATATAATCATTGAAAACAGTTGAAATCATTGTGGCAAAAAGATAAATTGCTCTTTATGGTTTTTTTTTTTCTTTCATACAATCTGCTGCAAATGGGTTAAAATGAATCTGCAGGGAAAAAAGGGTAAAGTTCCTTATGATAATCATACAGGGATTGTTTCCTCTTAACCCGTTCACATACAATTGCTATCTAATAGGCCTCTGCAGCACAAGACTTAAAATTGAAAACATTGGAACTTGATTTAATAGTTGTTCCTTTTCAAAATTTAAAGAGATTAATCATACTTTTTGACTATAAGTTTTTAAAGTCATCTGCTGCAGATTTTGTGTATGTTGGAATGGGTTAACTATTTAAATATGTTGTTATAAGAGTCATCTGCTTTAAGAATTTTCCAAGGCTAAAGAAGTAAGATAGCTGGAACATACAGACTAACTTAAACTTTCCCACGCTTTCTGGTGCCTATTCAGCAGATGGATTTTGAAAACATTGTTGCAAAAGAAGAAATTGGTCATAATTTCTCCTTTTGCTATGCCACAGTAATTTCAGTATATTTTTCTGAAATTACTCTTTCATTTGTAGAAGTTTTCCATGTTTTTGCGTATAATATACAATCATTTTTAAAGTCATTTGCTGAAGATCAATTCCATTGAGAACTTTGGTTGCTGCAGCATCAGAAACTTTAAAAATCTTCTCCTCCGAATCTGCTTGTAAGATTCCAATTTAGTTTAAATGTACCTTGGGTGACCCTCTACAAAGTTGTTCGAGCCATACCGATTGGTTAAAAAACATGGCAGTCAGGCGGCATCAGAAAAGGTGCAAAATAAACAAAATTGAAAATTCCATTTTAATGAAAGCGCTTTTCTCATTTTAAGATAATTGAATAAGAATCTTTCTTCAGTGAACCTCTTCTTAATTTGTTCAAGCCATATTGATTGGTTACACAATCATAGCAACCAGGCGTCATCACAAAAGGAGTAAATTGAACTTTTAGCTACAAATGACAACTCCTACCATTCCACTGGAACAATTTCAAGTAAACTTCACAGGATTGTTTATTTGGTGGTCCTCTTTCAAAATTGTTCAAAGATTTAAATTCCAATTAGAACTTTGGTTGCTGCGGCATCAGAAAGGGGGCAAAATGTCCAAACTTTGATAATCTTTTCCTCTGAATCTGCTTGTAAGATTTGAATATAATTTGGTAGAGAATGTTTCTTGGGTGACCTTCTACAAAAGTTGTTCAAGCCGTACCAATTGGTTAAAAAACATGGCAGTCAGGCGGCATCAAGAAAGGGGCAAAATGACAAAATTTGAAAATTCCACTTTTATGAAAGTGCTTGTCCGATTTTAAGAAACTTGAATAAGTATCTTACTTCAGTGATCCTCTTCTTTATTTGTCCAAGCCGTATTGATTGGTTACAAAATCATAGCAACCAGGCATCATCACAAAAGGGGTAAATTTAACTTTCAGCTACAAATGACAACTCCTACCATTCCACTGGACCAATTTCAAGTTAACTTCACAGGAATGATCCTTTGGTGGTCCTCTTTCATAATTGTTCAAAGATTTTAACTCATTTAGAACTTTGGTTGCTGGGGCATCAGAAAGGGTGCGAAATGTCCAAATTTCAAAAATCTTCTTCTCTGTCCCAAGTGAAAATAGAAGCGGGATCCTGGCGAGATTTTTCCGGGATCCCGCCGGGATTATGTGGGAAACAGCATTTTATACGGGATCCCAGTTTAAGCAAAACGGGAAAATAAGACACAGAACCGGGATTTTTCAAAATGGCTGGGATCCCGGCAATATTCATAAAATTAATCCCGGAGTTACAACAAGTCGGGAAATTTCAAAAATCTTCGTATCAGCTGGTCAGATTCCAATATAACTTAGTAGAAATGTTTCTTGGTGACCCTCTACAAAAGTTGTGCAAGTCATACTGATTGGTTGAAAAACATGGCAGTCGGGCGGCATCAGGAAAGGTGCAAAATGACAAAACTTTATAATTTCATTCCTATTAAAGTTCTTGTTAGATTTCAAGGTACAAACGGCCTTTACTGATAAGCTATTTCTTTAACAGTGTCCACTTTTGCACTCCTTGTTCAAATTTTCCCATATATTTGCAGTTGAATATTTGCTACTAATTTATTATCAATCGGGTTATCAATTTAGGGTCATCTTGGCCCTCTTGTTTAATTGCTGTTTTGAGAAATCTTTCATTTTTAGCTCAACTGGCCAAAGGCCAGAAGAGCTTATGCCATGGCGTGGTGTCCGTCGTCCGTGCGTCTGTAAACAATTGCTTGTGAACGCGATACAGTCTTCAGTTTTGATTGTATCTCAATCAAACTAATACAGTAGTTAGATATTCATGAGAGCTCGGTTCATTTTGCAAACCAGCCCGATCGGACCATGCAAGACTGGATTATGGCCCTTGAAATTGTCAAAATTGCTATAATAGAGCTTGTGAACACAATAGAGGCTCAATTTACTATCTGATCTTCACCAAACTTAGATAGTAGTTAAATATTGATGAGAGCTCGGTTCCTTTCGAAAACCAGCCAGATGTGCCCTTGCATGACTGGATTATGGCCCTTGAAATTGTCAAAATTGCTATAATACAGCTTGTGAACGCGATAAAGTCTTCAGTTTTTAGCTCTATACTGGTCAAAGGCCAGAAGAGCTTATGCCGTGGTGTGGTGTCCGTGCGTCCGTAAACAATTGCTTGTGAACGCGATACAGTCTTCAGTTTTAATTGTATCTCAATCAAACGTATACAGTAGTTAGATATTCATGAGAGCTCGGTTCCTTTCGCAAACCAACCAGATCCGCCCATGCAAGACTGGATTATGGCCCTTGGAATTGTCAAAATTGCTATAATAGAGCTTGTGAACACAATAGAGGCTCCATTTACTATCTGATCTTCACCAAACTTAAACAGTAGTTAGGTATCCATGAGATCTTGGTTCCGTTTGCAAACCAGCCAGATCCGGCCATGCAAGACTGGATTATGGCCCTTGAAATTGTCAGAATTGCTATAATAGAGCTTGTGAACGTGATACAGTCTTCAGTTTTGATTGTATCTCAATCAAACTTATACAGTAGTTAGATATTCATAAGAGCTCGGTTCCTTTTGCAAATCAGCCAGATCCGCCCATGCAATACTGGATTATGGCCCTTGGAATTGTCAAAATTGCAATAATAGAGCTTGTGAACACAATAGAGGCTCCATTTACTATCTGATCTTCACCAAACTTACACAGTAGTTAGGCATGAGATCTTGGTTCCTTTTGCAAACAAGCCAGATCCGGCCTTGCAGGACTGGATTATGGCCCTTGAAATTGTCAGAATTGCTATAATAGAGCTTGTGAACGTGATAAAGTCTTCCGTTTTGATTGTATCTCAATCAAACTTATACAGTAGTTAGATATCCATGAGAGCTCGGTTCCTTTCGCAAATCAGCCAGATCCGCCCATACAAGACTGAATTATGGCCCTTGGAATTGTCAAAATTGCTATAATTTAGCTTGTGAACACAATAGAGGCTCCATTTACTATCTGACTTTAACCAAACTTAGGTATAGTAGTTAAATATTGATGAGAGCTCGGTTCCTTTCGAAAACCAGCCAGATGTGCTCTTGCATGACTGATTATTGTCCTAATACAGCATGTGAACACAATAAAGCCTCCATTTACTATCCGATTTTCACCATACATACATGCTCTGGATTGAAAATGACCAAAGAACGATCCCAGTAGAGCATAGGCCCTCATGGGCCTCTTGTTCCACAATGTTTTCTAAAGTTGCCTGTATTTCAAAATGAATTTTTGTTAACAATTTAATTTATCAAACACCATGTCTGCAAAAAAAACTGTTGAAAGTAGAAATTTGCTCATTATGATTGATTTCTGTTCTTCTCATAATGTTTTCTAGTCCTAATGTCTAGGCTTTTCATTTATTTTTTCAAATGTTTATGCCTTGGAAGAGTCATCATTGCGAAAAGATTAAGCTGTTATGTCTTGTAGGTGAATTTTATCCCTTTCCCACACGCAGATGCATTTTGACTCTTCTGCAGTGGATGACTTACGAAAACATGGCAAAATAATAAATATTGTTGAAAAATCAATTTTATTATTGAGTGGCACTCTGACGGAACTAACCGAAAGTCATTTGTGACCATTGAAGATCCAGATCAGTTGATTGTCAAAACATTGCCGGCTATGACGTCATCGTATGACGTAAACTTGTCGATTTTCTTTTGGGGGGGGGGGGGGGGGGGGGAGGGGGGGTAGGTATGCGTTGATATTGATCAAGATAAAACATATGCATGACAATGTTAAAAACAAGAGCTGTCGGAGGACAGCATACTCGACTTTTTTGTGCTTGCCAATAAAACAAAACTTTTTGGGGCAATAGTCGAAAAAGAGTCGTAATTCTTACAAAAACCTTTACTGAATTATGCACTCTTGGCTGTTGGTGGAGGTAATGATGGTAAAAAGATTTTTGTAAGTGTTTAAGCTAAATCACTAATGGTTTTAAACAAATTGGGGTGGTATGAAAAATTTAACCAAAAATCTAAGGCGAAAAATGGCCATAATTCTTACAAAAACATTGACATCTTGACACTCTTGATGTACTCTTGTCTGTTGATAGAAGTAATGAAAGTGAATAAGTATTGTAAGTTTCAAAGCAATATCTGTAGTTATTTTGAAAAAAAGTAAATTGGTACAAAAACCTTACCCAAAATTTTAATTCGAATAAGGGCCATAAATCTTACAAAAATATTGACATAGTTATGTACTCTTGTCTGTTGATAGAAGTAATGATGGTGAATAAGTGTTGTAAGTTTCAAAGCAATATCTGTCATGGTTTTGAAAAAAGTAAATTGGTACAAAAAACTTAAACAAAATAATTCTAAGTAAGAAAAGTGCCATAATTCATACAAAACCCTTGACAGAGTTATGTACTCTTGTCTGTTAATGGAGGTAATGAAGGTGAAAAAGTGTTGTAAGTTTCAAAGCAATATCTGTCATGGTTTTGAAAAAAAGTAAATTGATACAAAAAACTTGAACCAAAATTCCAAGTCGAAAAAGGGCAATAATTCATACAAAAACCTTGACAGAGTTATGTACTCTTGTCTGTTGGTGGAGGTAATGCTGGTGAAATAGTGTTGTAAGTTTCAAAGCAATATCTGTTGTTGTTTGAAAAAAAGGAAATTGGTACAAAAAACTTAACCAAATTTCTAAGTCGAAAAAGGGCCATAATTCTTACAAAAATCTTAACAAGAGTTATGTACTCTCGTCTGTTGATAGAAGTAAGGATGGTGAATGCGTGTTGTAAGTTTCGAATCCATATCTGTAATGGTTTGGAAAAAAAGTGAATTGGTACAAAAAACTTAACCAAAATTCTAAGTAAAAAAAGGGCCATAATTCTTACAAAAACCTCGACAGAGTTATGTACTCTTGTCTGTTGATGGAGGTAATGATGGTGAAGAAGTGTTGTAAGTTTCAAAGCAATGTCTGTAATGGTTTTGACAAAAAAGGGAATTGGTACAAAAACCTTAACCAAGGTGTGACACCAACGCTGACGCCGGGGCGAGTAGTATAGCTAGCCTTTTCTTCGAAAAGTCGAGCTAAAAAGGAGCAATTTGGTGAGAAAACGAGAAATCGTGTCGAATCTTCATGGTAATGCGTTAAAAACTTGACATAATGACTTATTTGATTTGTGAGAGCAGTTTTCTCCGCCATGTTTAGGTTTTCATATCCTTGTTTTAGTTAGTTTATTCAGTTTATCAAACCTGAGGCCCAAAGTACATATTCTCAGCCTAAACATAATCAACCGCGAAGTGTATGTAATGGCATGTAATTTCCAGCAGGGAGAATTGGTGAATCTTGACCAAAGGCGGGAACCCAGCACACTTATTGGTCCTCAATTCCTTGCTTCCAACTCAAAAGCGCAGCAAACACAAGAAGTATTCCGAACGTACAGAAATAGATCAGACGGTCCATGAAGTCTTCCAGAGTGGCACATCTTTGGAAAATCCATCGATATACTCCTCGAGTTACAGTTGTGATTCACTGGGTTTCTAATAGATGTTCTCCAAACAACAAATCTTCCGAGGCAACGGCCAGGTTCCCAAAACAACTATTTAGCCCAATGGTGGAAGACGAATGATGCTTTTCGGAATAACCTCACGACTCCTTGATTGATAGCCCTCGACCGACTCAACTATCGAGGCTCGACAAATTGCCATACTACGAAATTCAACAATGGACTTTTTGTGATAAGTGTAGATAGTATACCTTTAAGCCTCATCTAGCGATTTAGAGTCTTAATGCAACTGCGCACAGTGACGATTTATGAGAGCATGATAATCTGCACACCCTCTGCATAGCATTCAATATCCGTCTACATATACTTTTGTCCTAGATGTATCTCTTAACAAAATAATAGAAGTGCAGCCAATTAGTTGTACGCATATTTATTTGCATGAGATCCCAGAGTCAATAAGACCTCAATTCGCTAGATGTTGCTCATTCCTTTAAGTATTCCTGTAAACAAACGCATTCAACTACATTCTGTAATGATGGTGATTATATATGTGTCGGAATCCGTGAATACCATCAACATAGTCAAAATAAAAGGACCACAAACTTAGTACCGGTGCAATTATTTTAATAATTCATTGATTGTTTTGTGTTTTATATTGCTTTCAACAGTTGTTCACTTTTATCACTGTGTTTACTGGGTAAGATACAATTACTATTGCTCCATTTATCCTGACACCAGTCAGTCGGAATACTAACCCTGCAACCCTGAGTGCCAAGGAGGGCAGCCATTACTACATTTTTGAAGTCTTTGGTATGACCCGGCCGGGTATCGAACCCGCGACCTCCCGTACCCGAAGCTTACCCTAGTTAATGGTTACATCAGACTGCACGTATGTTTAACTTGATCTGAATCTTCACTGTTTACAAATGCCTAAAAGATAGATTTCCCGGAGCGCTGCTACTGCAGATGTGGCTTTTAAAGGTAAGCGCAAAATGTGGCAGCATATTTAGAACTAATGACATCAGACACTTAGGATTTAGTAATTAGCGAAGGTATAGGTCAGTTTACGTCTCCTAACAGTCTGGTTAAAATATGTACCTGTTCAAGATCTCGTTGTACAAATATCAGGGAAGCCTTTGGAGCACGGTAATAACGAAAAACAAACTTTGCGAGAATGTTTTTAATCGTAGTTGTCTTTAATCAAATAATGCATTGAAACACTGTTTGTCTATGGAAGGGTATTAACGCATAAATTGCATCTTTCCTTCTTACATTACAACTTGCATTCGTACATTTACATCTTGCATTCGTACATTCACATCTTGCTTTGTGACATTCACATCTTGCTTTGTGACATTCACATCTTGCTTTGTGACTTGCACATCATGCTTTGTACATCTTGCGTTGTGACATGCACATCTTGCTTTGTACATCTTGCGTTGTGACATGCACATCTTGCTTTGTGACTTGCACATCATGCTTTGTACATCTTGCGTTGTGACATGCACATCTTGCTTTGTACATCTTGCTTTGTGACTTGCACATCATGCTTTGTACATCTTGCGTTGTGACATGCACATCTTGCTTTGTACATCGTGCTTTGTGATTTGCACATCATGCTTTGTACATCTTGCGTTGTGACATGCACATCTTGCTTTGTACATTTTGCATTGTGACATGCACATCTTGCTTTGTACATTTTGCGTTGTGACATGCACATCTTGCTTTGTGACATTCACATCTTGCTTTGTGACTTGCACATCATGCTGTGTACATCTTGCGTTGTGACATGCACATCTTGCTTCCGTACATTTAAATTTTGCGTTCATACATTCAATATTACATTCGGTTATCTGACATTAGGATCGTCCTTGAACATTTTGCTTGATGGCATGATGCATTTTTTTATTTAATGTTTTAACCTTATTTCAAATTCTTCGCTAGATCGGCAATTCATCGTCTAACTGTAAACAAATAATAGAACATGTCACAGAACAGAACGCGACCAACACGGTTTTTGACAGCAGAAGGCGCATGTTCGGAAACAAAATAAATTTGACTGTCGACCTACGACCTATGCGCCAGGTCAACACTTTCTGAACATAAGTTTGACTGTCGACCTACGACCTACACGCCAGGTCAACACTATCTTAATGTAAGTTTGACTGTCGACCTACGAGCCAGGTCGACACTTATTGAAAATAAATGTGAGTGTCGACCTACGACCTACGAGTCAGGTCGACACTTTCTGAAAATAAACGTGAATGTTGACCTACGACCTACGAGCCTGGTCGACACTTTTTGAAAATAAATTTGACTGTCGACCTACAACCTATGCGCCAGGTCAACACTTTCTGAACATAAGTTTGACTGTCAACCTACGACCTACGAGCCAGGTCAACACTTTCTGAACATAAGTTTGACTGTCGACCTACGACCTACGCGCCAGGTCAACACTATCTTAATGTAAGTTTGACTGTCGACCTACGACCTACGAGCCAGGTCGACACTTATTGAAAATAAATGTGAGTGTCGACCTACGACCTACGAGTCAGGTCGACACTTTCTGAAAATAAACGTGAGTGTCAACCTACGACCTACGAGCCAGGTCGACACTTTCTGAAAATAAATGTGAGTGTCGACCTACGACCTACGAGCCAGGTCGACACTTTCTGAAAAAAAACGTGAGTGTCGACCTACGACCTACGAGCCAGGTCGACACTTTCTGAAAATAAATGTGAGTGTCGACCTACGACCTACAAGCCAGGTCGACACTTTCTGAAAATAAACGTGAGTGTTGACCTACGACCTACGAGCCTGGTCGACACTTTCTGAAAATATTTGTGAGTGTCGACCTACGACCTACTAGCCAGGTCGACACTTTCTGAAAATAAACGTGAGTGTCGACCTACGAGCCAGGTCGACACTTTCTGAAAATAAATGTGAGTGTCAACCTACGACCTACGAGCCAGGTCGACTCTTTCTGAAAATAAATGTGAGTGTCGACCTACGAGCCAGGTCGACACTTTCTGAAAATAAATGTGTGTGTCGACCTACGACCTACGAGCCATGTCGACACTTTCTGAAAATAAATGTGAGTGTCGACCTACGAGCCAGGTCGACACTTTCTGAAAATAAATGTGAGTGTCGACCTACAACCTACGAGCCAGGTCGACACTTTCTGAAAATAAATGTGTCTGTCGACCTACGACCTACGAGCCAGGTCAACACTTTCTGAAAATAAATTTGAGTGTCGACCTACGAGCTACGACCTATGTGCTAACTTCACA
Source organism: Serripes groenlandicus (assembly GCA_031761405.1). NCBI lineage: Eukaryota > Metazoa > Mollusca > Bivalvia > Cardiida > Cardiidae > Serripes > Serripes groenlandicus. The sequence goes on along the minus strand of JASEVX010000010.1, from coordinate 58,729,677 downwards.
CACCTTATCTTCAAAGTATATTTGAGAGTCATTTACGGAAATTGCCGACAACACACACGTAGCGCCACCTGTTAGCATAATTTGGTTGTCGCGTCATTATTACACCAGGTGTCGCATCGTATTATGCCTTCTGTATTATGCTGTTTACATTCGGCTTTCTACATTCGGCTATTCGTCATTGTTACTGCTATGCACACTGACATTTGTCATTCGTAAAGAGGAAGTTGTTATTGAAATTAGAATATAAACATGAATTCATCTCATCAAATTAATATTAATTGATGGTGTTAAATAACGAGAATAACAGACAATATGTATTGCAATATGTGCATATCACATAGCAAGACATAAAGCAAGATGTGCATGTCATAAAGCAAGATGTGCATGCCACAACGCAAGATGTACAAAGCATGATGTGCAAGTCACAAAGCAAGATGTACAAAGCAAGATGTGCATGTCACAACGCAAGATGTACAAAGCATGATGTGCAAGTCACAAAGCAAGATGTGAATGTCACAAAGCAAGATGTGCATGTCACAACGCAAGATGTACAAAGCAAGATGTGCATGTCACAACGCAAGATGTACAAAGCAAGATGTGCATGTCACAACGCAAGATGTACAAAGCAAGATGTGCATGTCACAACGCAAGATGTACAAAGCATGATGTGCAAGTCACAAAGCAAGATGTACAAAGCAAGATGTGCATGTCACAACGCAAGATGTACAAAGCATGATGTGCAAGTCACAAAGTAAGATGTGCATGTCACAACGCAAGATGTACAAAGCAAGATGTGCATGTCACAACGCAAGATGTACAAAGCATGATGTGCAAGTCACAAAGCAAGATGTGAATGTCACAAAGCAAGATGTGAATGTCACAAAGCAAGATGTGAATGTCACAAAGCAAGATGTGAATGTACGAATGCAAGATGTAAATGTACGAATGCAAGTTGTAATGTAAGAAGGAAAGATGCAATTTATGCGTTAATACCCTTCCATATTTGTCTGCAGATGTTTTGAAACTATTTAGTTGGCTGTTATTCGCTTAATGCAGTACTACCTGCAGAGAGCTCGTCTGATCAGAATATGTGTCCGTTTGCGAATTCGTCAAAAAACCATAATGGAACAATGACTTCAACTCTGTTGAATAATTTAACTTTTATTTCCGACTACAAATATAAACAAGATGGCTATGATGGCCCTAGATCACTCACCTGAATCATGCAATGTGATTTCTAATGCAAAACACATCAATATAACTATTCTGACAAAAATGCAAACTTTCTTTTCTTTCTTACTGTTTTAACTTTAATTTTCTTTCTCTGCTTTCTCATTTTCCTTTTCTTTCTCACTATTTTCACTTTCCTTTGCTTTCTCACTGCTTTCACCTTCCTTTGCTTTCTCACCGTTTTCACTTTTCTTTGCTTTTTCACTGTTTTCACTGCTAACACTTGCATTTGCTTTCTCACTGTTTTCCTTTTCATTGGCATTCTCACTGTTTTCACTTGCATCTGCTTTCTCACTGTTTTCACTTGCATTTGCTTCCTCACTGTTTTCACTTGTATTTGCTTTCTCACTGTTTTCACTTTCCTTTGTTTTCTCCCTGTCTTCACTTTCCATTGCTTTTTTACAGTATTCACTTTCCTTTGCGTTTTCACTGTTTCCTATTTCCTTTGCTATCTCACTGTTTTCTCTTTCCTTTGCTTTCTCACTGTTTGCACTTTCCTTTGCTTTCTCCCTGTTTTCCTGTTCTTTTGCTTTCTCACTATTTTCACTTTCCTTTGCTTTCTGCCTGTTTTCACTTTCCTTTGCTTTCTCCCTGTCTTCACTTTCCTGTGTTTTCTTATTGTATTCACTTTCCTTTGCTTTCTCACTGCTTTCCTTTGCTTTATCACCGTTTTCCCTTTCCTTTGCTTCCTCACTGTTTTCCATTTCCTTTGCTTTCTTACTGTTTTCACCTTCCTTTGTTTTCTCAGTGTTTTCTGTTTCCTTTGCTATCTCTCTGTTTTTAGTTTCCTCTGCTATTTCACTGTTTTCTCTTTCCGGTGCTTTCTCACTGTTTTCACTTATTGTCTCTTCAACAATGATCTGATTTTTTTCCTCAGAACATGCTATTGTCCCGGATTCACCTCTATTTTCAACAATAATTCGATTCTCTGGCTCAGGACATGTTTTTGTCCTTGATTCACCTCTATCTTCAACACTGTTTCGACTGTTTCCCTTGGAACATGGTTTTGCATCCATAAACCTTGGTCTTTCTCTGTGTGAACCAACGACCCAAGTTTCACCGTGTTGTAAGCTTATAAATTTATCCTTGTCTTGTCCCATACAATTACATGCCTCCAACAAGTGAGGTGGATCCAAATAAAACTAGAAAAAATAAAAAACAATCAATTATATCCATAGGACTAGATAAGACGGAGAAAACTGATCTTTTTCCCACAATAGTTCTCTTCAACCTTTCCTACATACAACAAGTTTGCAGCTGATGACTTTCAAAACATCTAGAGAAAAATAAAGAAAATCTGTATAAATGAAAGAATAATTATTTCATAGAGTTGAAATAATGTGGGAAAAAGATTAACTGGTCATTTCGAGTAATTTCTACATTTATTTTGAGTAATTTCTATTGCAACAAAGTTTTCAAAAGTCGTCTGCAGCAAGGGCATGAACCTATGTAGGTGGGAAAGGGAAGTCAAGCAACCAAATCTGATGTTCAGATGTTTTTTTTTAGTAACCACAACATAAGATTTATATTTCAAATTAGCCAATAGCCTGTTCATGGGAAAAGGCACAAGTTGACTTTTGTGAACTGTACGTGTAGATCCAAATTTGTCTGTTCATTTGCACAGTCTGATCAAGATATACACTGTTCTCACATAACTTACACAAACTTATGGAAGCTCCTTTAAACTTGTGTAGACTCTGACAAGACTAAGCAAATGTGCATGCTGATCTGAACTGACACTGGTCAGGAATGCAAACTCGTATCTTTTCCAATAAACGGGCTCAAATATATATTATTTCATTTTCTTATCTCAAGCTCTGTTTATTTAATTTGAGTATCAAGTTCATTTCTGCATAAATTGTCACTACCACTGGTGCTCTTTTCCTCGCAATAGCTCATTTTGCTATCCCCCCTTAACAGTGAGTGCCAAGGAGTCTTTTGTATGACCCCACCAGGAATCCAACTGAACTCTGGTCTCCTGCTCTTCAGGGTACGCTTTAACAAACACAACACTGAGGCGAATATCTAAAGCTTTGAATGATGATCTAACTATAATAAGTTCTTGAAGTGCAGAAGTCATATGATACATATTTTTAAGCATATTTTCTTATTTTGCTAATTCGCTCAAACCAAAACTCAAATATGAGGACCATGATGGTCCTATATCGATCACCTGATTTGACAGAATTTAAACAGTGTTTACTGAGCCCGTACCCTGGTGGCAATGTTTTTCAAAAAACATTTCAACAACTTTGGTAGAGGGTTAATCCAAATAATTTAGACTTTCGGTTGCTCGTTTTATTATCTGTCAGTTATAGGGCAACCGAAGTCTAAACACTCATGTTCACATTTTCAATCGCGTTTGTCAAACCGACTCGTTCAACGTTATTATGATGTTTACAATCTTCAATCATTTTATTTTTGCCAATATCCGGTTTATAAAAAAACTAGACGAAATTGGTAAAAACGAGAGCTGTCGGCTCGACTTTTTTGTGCTTGCCAATAAAACAATTTTTTTTTGGATGGTACAGAAAACATAACCGATTTTATCATATTATTTATAAGCAAAGTAATTTATAAGTAAAAAAAAGGTCATAATTCTTACATAAACATTTACTGAATTATGCACTCTTGGCTGTTGGTGGAGGTAATGATTGTAAATAGATTTTTGTAAGTGTTTAAGCTATATCTCCAATTGTTTTGAAAAAACAAGATTTTCCTTCATTTGGCCTAGGGATCTATATTTTTTTACCTGATATGACCGATATTCCAACATGGACTAGATATCATCAAGACAACATTCTGACAATTTTTCAACTTGCTCAAAATAAAAATGCGGCCTCCGGAGTTTGAACAATATTTTCCTTTATTGACCTTGTTTACGACCCAATATGACCCATATTCAAACTTGACCTAGATATAATTCAGACAAACATTCTGACCAAATTTCAAGCTGCTGAAGCAAAAAATGCGGCATCCAAAGTGTTAACAAGATTTACCTTCAATTTGGCCTAGTGACCTAGTTTTTGACCCTACATGATCCATATTTGAACTTGGCTTAGATATCATTTAGATAAACATTCTCATTAAATGTCAAGCTGCTGTAGCAAAAAATGTGTCTTCTACAGAGTTAACAAGATTTTCCCTTGGCCTAGATTTGATAGAGATGTATGTCCTGATAAACTGTCATGATGATTGGATGCAAAATGTTGCCTCTAGAGTGTTAACAAGCAAATGTTGACAACAGACGACAAACGACGGACGCCTGGACAAAAGGCACTCACAGTAACTCACCTTGAGCACTTTGTGCTCTGGTGAGCTAAAAATGACGTCACCAAAACCAATCCAGAAGATGGCGAGAATGATTATTTGTCATTTGTTAGACTTGCCTTTATAATTAAAAATAATGGGCTTTAATGTTACGAAACATATACATTTAAACACTGAAATTGGGCCGAGATGACATCTGTGACGTTAATATAGTAACATTTTGCTGTTATCAACGATGAACACAGATCTGAAAATTACTTATAGAAAAGGAAATTGCGGGATCTACATAATGGCGCAATTTTACAGAAATGCTTCAAAAGATAAAGAAATGGGAGAAATTTTCAGCGAACTTTTTGAACACCTCTTGTATGTTTCATACACTAACTTAAACCTTACTGTAGAGTTATTTTATGATCCCTAATTAAGACACTGAAGACTTTGAAGTTCAAGCTAGCATGTGTCAAATCTTATAGTTGACTTTCTTTGAACTTGGCGTCATTACCGTTTTAGTTGTCCCTTATTCCAGCTAGTTAGACAGAGAGAGATTTAACTTTATTTGAGTTTAGTCTCAAATCCTGAATGCGGGCAATTCTAAGAAGTGGAAAGGTTAATTAAGTATATCAACCTCTGCCCACAAACAAATGTTTTCTGACGTTTATGCAGCAAACAACTTTTAAAAACAGTATGGCAAAGTTTTCAATGTTATTCATTAATTGTTCTTTAATTTACAGAGAGTTTTCATAATTTTTTACTAAAATGTTTTCAAAGATGTCTGCTGCAGATTTGTTGGAAACGGTTGATGTTTACCTTCACAGTAAGAAATCCAGTTGTGATATGCAAATAACAAAGAAAGTCATGCCGCTTTTTGTGTGCGTTGTAAAACACTCACACAAAAATTGTTGCCTCATGCTAATTTTATGCTTGTCCATGTTATGACACAGGTATTCAAGATTCCTCTGTCCAATGAAATGCAAGGGCAGGAAGTGCTTGTAGCCAATGTGTTTCATATTCCTCATAGCAAATTACAATTTAACCCAATCCCACTTGCATACACATTTCTATGCATCTGCAGCAGACAACCTTTGAAAACATTACAACATAAGGAGAAATTTCTCCTTTGTCACAATGTTTTCTTCTCTATCCATTAAGTATACTCTCATTCATAGAGATAATCCATACATAGCCTTGTTATTTAAAAGTCACCTTCTTCAGATGTGTTGTATGTGGGAACAGGTTATATTTAGTGACACATGAGCAGAGTTATTTATAAGAGTGAATATACTTATGAGTTTCCATATGGACTTTAAAGATCAGGGTCGAATAACACAAACCTTACTTAGCGCTAAGTAGGACTTAAAAGCTTAAAGGCATATTTCATCATTTTTGTTTCCATTATAAAAATGCCATTCATTTCTTAACAAGTATTGTTAGTAAGCAAGGAAACAATTTATGATACTTAGTCATTTACTTAAATACATTCCACCATTCATGTTTTACAAAATATTAGGGCAACACAAATTATGAAATTTAAGTTTTACTTAATGCAAGGTAAGGTTAGTGGAATTGGACCCTGAAAGTTATCATTCTTTAGACATATCTAAGAAACAAGTTAATGTTGTAAAGCCTTTGACCTTTGACATCTAAGTGTGACCTTGACATTTGAGGTACAGGCCTGTGTTGTGTGTGCCACATGTCATCTCATCATGGTGAACATTTGTGCCTAGTAACTTGGGAATCCTATGAAGCATAGTTGAGATGCGGGCCGAACAAGGTACAGTCCTATCAAACAATACTCATTTTAACCTCTAAGTGTGACCTCGACCTTTTAGATACAGGCCTGGGTCTTGTGCATGACACGCCACCTCATCATGGTGAACATATGTGCCTAGTAACTTAGGAATCCTATGATGCATGGTTGAGATGCGGGCCCGACAAGGTACAGTCCTATCAAACAGTACTCATTTTGACCTTTGACTTCTATGTGTGACCTTTACATTTGAGGTATAGGCCTTGGTCTTGAGCGTGACACGCCTCCTTATCATGGTAAACGCTTGTGCCAAGTTTCTTGGAAATCCTACGATGGATGGTTAAGATGCAGGCCAGACAAGGTACAGTGCTATCAAACAGTACTCATTTTGATGTTTGACCTCTAAGTGTGACCTTTCCATTTGAGGTACAGCCCTGGGTCTTGTGAGCGACACACCGCCTCATCATGGTGAACATGTGTGGAACATGAGTGCCCAGTAACTTGGAAATTTTAAGATGCATGGTTGAGATGTGAGCCGGACAAGGTACAGTCCTATCAAACAGTCCTGGATCTTGTGCTTGACACGCTGCCTTATCATGGTAAACGTTTGTGCCAAGTTTCTTGGCAATCCTATGATGGATGATTAAGATGCAGGCCAGACAGGTTAGGAGGGACTGACAGACAGAGTCGACCAAACATAAAGTCACCAAACCGGTCTCTGACCGGTAGGGAACTTATAATACCTCATTGGTCATGTGATATGCTCCCCAATGAATTGAAATGGACATTTCAGATTTCACATCATAGTGGATCTTCACTGCTTATCCTAGGCTTACATGTTGATATCTCAAGATTGGCCTGAAAAATGTGAAATTTGTCAAAACAGCATACTTATATGCTTCAACAGTACTACCCTTCAATTTAAGGATATGTGTTTACTCTCGATTATGTATAATGAGCTATGTGTCATCAAATCCATATGGAAACTCCATTCTTCAACCCTTCAAGAAGAAAATATTTTTTGTGTTAATAGGTCTAATGCTATACCTGTCCATGGGTAAAGGTACAAGTTGGTGTTTCTGATTAGTGTAGATCTAGATTAGCCCTTGCATTTGAACAACCTGCTCAAAATAAACACTGTCCCCATTTTATTCACAGAAGGTTCTGTCAACTTGTGTAGTTTCTGATGAGACTAACCAGGCTAATCTGAACCTACACTGTTCAGAAATGCCAATTATTGAACCTTTTCACATTAGACATACTCATATATACACAGTTATCAAACTTTTCCCACCTGCATACACTTTAACTCATCTGCAGCAATAGGCTTTTTAAAAGATTGAAGCAAAAGGAGATATTGCTAAAAATGGGTAATTTCCCCTTTAACCATATTTTTTCTTAACTCTAATCAATTGTAATATGTTCATTAACAAAGATTTTCCATAGTTTTGCCAATAGAATTATATAGCAATCTGTTGCAGATGTGTTGTATGTAGAAAGGAGTAAAACTTTAACATCTCTAGGTATAAGGTACCTCTAAAGCCATAGTTTTAAATGTGCCCCAATGCATACTGACAGACGACTCCGACTTTACATCATAATGTATCTTAGATGCTTCGGCTGGACAAACATGCTGGTATTCCAAGATGGATCTGAAGATGTAATCATAATTATAATTAGTTTATACATGTTAATAGAAACATTCAAGTTTTAGATCTGAAAATGTAATTATAATTGTAATTAGTTTATACAATGTCATGTTAATAGAAACATTCAAGTTTCCAAAGTTATTTCACCCTTTTCCGGAAACAAGACAACTGTTGACAGTTCAACTTTTGAAAACATTATAAGAACTCTATTTTATAATAAATGTAAAATCGTCTCATTTACATCAGGCATTTTTAAAAACATTGTGGAACCAAGAGGACCATAATAGAACATAAAAAGTTTTCAATGTTCTTACTCTATACATATATAAGGAAAACAAGCAACATCCCTTGGTGGCCATGTTCATCAACAGATATTAATAAGTTGAACAATCTTGATGGTACAGGGTCATCCAAGGAACCTTGATGCAGAATGTATTTTAAAATTGTGCCTATAATTTTGGTCAAGAATATTTTTAAAGATTACATAAACAGAAAAGGAAAAGAAGTCCCACTCCTGTTGAATGCTGCAGACTTGGTGTATGTGGGAAAGGTTTAACAGGTCTTACCTTGGTTCGCTACAGCCTATTGGTAAAGCGGATAGTGAAAATGGTCCATATTTTTCACCAATCTTTTCAAACACAGGTTTATAATATCCTGTGTCACCGGCAAAAAAGAAACTTTTTGTTGGTCCTTTTACAACCCAGCTACACCAAAGTCTCTGAAAAACATCATAATCCATTTAGAAAAATCATCTTCTAAATTATAAGTTTCATAATTAAAGACATAACCCTTTTACAAGATATGATACTTCTAAAGCAAATTGCTTTAAAAAAGTTTGAGAAAAGAATATACATGACTGTATTAACATCTTGAAAATTGAAATGCAAATTTTAAGTTCAATGTTGAAAACATAGAGGGTAAAGGAATAATTGCTTCATTTGAACTTTTTATCCTTTTGCCACATTTTGGATGAATTAATTTTATTTAAAACCCTTTCGTACTTGCAGACTCATCCGAACACATCCGCTACAGAAAACTTTATAAAAAATATGCCGCAAAATGAGAATCTGCTCATTATGAGCAAGTTTGCCATTTGCCAGTAGGTTTCTTACTCTATTCAATAATTCAATTATAAATAGATTTTTCTTATATTTTTGTTTAGATGTTTTCAAAGTCGTCTGCTGCAGATTTGTTGTATGTAGGGTTGAAACACTTCTCACACTCTCAAACATACAAAGAACCGCAGCAGATACCTTTGACACATCTGTAGTAGACGAATTTTGAAAAGGTTTTGCCACAAAGAGGTATTGCTCATAAATTCTCCTTTAGCGATAATTTAATGTCTGCATCTTTAGAGATTTTCCATGTTATTAGCGAGCTGTTTCCAAGTAGTCTGCTGCAGATATGTACACTGGAAAGGGTAAAATGGAACTGACCAACTGAGTCAAATATAGATTCATCACCCTTTTTCTGATAAAGACTGGGGATTTTTAACAGGGAATCTCGGGTTAGGTCCTCGCTTGCTGCAGTCATGGTGCAATGCCCTTTCCTAGCCTAGAACTGGTGTGTTGAACCATGTATCATGAATAAGTAAACTATCCATGTGATGTAACCGAAACAAGCAAATTCAGAGAATCATGGTCCCCCGCCAGGGTCAAGGTCACAAGGTCAAAAAAATTGGTATTGATGGAAAGGGGTTGTCACAAGGAATACACATGTGAAATATGAAAGCAGTACCTATTACGGTTCAGAAGTTATGACCAAGGTTAAAGTTTTTGTGACAGCGTGACGGACGGACTGACGGACGGACTGACTGACTGACGGATGAGAAATAATAGTCCCCAGCTTTCGCTTAAAGCGGGGGACAATAATATTGAACAAGGGCATACAACCCAAATTAAAACAAAATAAACTTGTAAACGAATTATACTTACACAGTAGACAAAGGACAACTATTGAATAAATGGTAAACAAACAGAAACTAGAGATTGCTTTTTTGAAAAAGCACTTGTCTCCCCATTTGTGTGGTTATAGGGAACGAAAAGAAATAATGGAGTCAAAATCAATTTGTTCAGGTGAATGTTACTGTGACCTTGACCTTTGACATTGTGACCTCAAAATCAAACAAAATCAATAGGGGTCATCTACTGGTTAGGACCAACGTGTGAAACCAAATAAGTTCCTCGACATAATCATTCTTTAGTTATTGAGTGGAAACCATCTTTTTCAGCTGAATGTTACCATGACCTTGACCTTTGATCTAGTGACCTCAAAATCGATAGGGGTCATTTGCTGGTAGTGACCAACCTGCACACCAAGTATTTTAAAGGTTCCTGGGCCCAAGCATTCTTCAGTTATTGAGCGGAAAGCATTTTTCAGCCCAAGGTCACCGTGACCTTGACCTTTGACCTACTGACATCAAAATCAATAGGGGTCATCTACAGGTTAGGACCAACCTGCACTCCAAGTATGAAGTTCCTGGGCATAAGCGTTCTTGAGTTATTGAGACAAAAACATTTTTAAGCTGAAGGTTACCGTGACCTTGACCTTTGACCTTGTGACCTCAAAATCAAATAAAATCAATAAGGTTCATCTACTGGTTAGGACCAACCTGCACACACGGTATGAAGTTCCTCGACATAAGCATTCTTTAGTTATTGAGCAGAAACCATTTTTCAGTTGAAGGTCACCATGACCTTGACCTTTGACCTTGTGACCAAAAATCAATAGGGGGCATCTGCTGGTGGTGACCAACTTGCACACCAAGTATCAACTTCCATGGCCAAAGCATTCTACAGTTATTAAACAAAAACTATTTCTCAGCTCATTGTTAATGTGACCTTGACCTTTGACCATGTGACCTCAAAATCAAACAAAATCAATAAGGGTCATCTACTGGTTAGGACCAACTTGCACAACAGGTATGAAGTTCCTCGACATAAGCATCCTTTAGTTATTGAGCGGAAACCATTTTTCAGCTGAAGGTTACCATGACCTTGACCTTTGACCTAGTGACCTCAAAAGCAATAGGGGTCATCTGCTGGTGGTGACCAACCTGCACACCAAGTATTAAGTTCCATGGCCAAAGCCATTAAGTGAAAACAATTTATCAGCTCATTGTTACTGTGACCTTTCACATCAAGGTCACTGTGACCTTGACTTTAGATGTACTGATTTCAAAATCAAAAGGGGTCTTTTACTGGGCATGGCAAACCTTCATACCAAGTAAGGAGTTCTTCGGCCCAAGCGTTCTTCAGTTATTGAGCGGAAACCATTTTTTACCTCACAAGGTCACCATGACCTTGACCTTCTGATATCAAAATCAATAAGGGTCATCTACTGGTCATGGCCAACCTGCATACCAAGTATGAAGTTCCTATGCCCAAGAGTTCTTCAGTTATTGAGGGTAAACAAGTATGATGGACATGACCTTGACCACTGTGACCTTGACCTTTGACCTAGTGATCTCAAAATCAATAGAGGTAATTTGCTGGTAGTGACCAACCTGCACACCAAGTATGAAGTTCCTGGGCCCAAGCAAAAACAACTTTAGACGTACTGACCTCAATATCAATAGGGGTCTTCTTCTGGGCATGGCCAGCCTGCATACCAAGTATGGAGTTCCTCGGCCCAAGCATTCTTCAGTTATTGAGCGGAAACCACTTTTTACCTCACAAGGTCACCATGACCTTGACCTTTGACCTTCTGACATCAAAATCAATAGGGGTCAGCTACTGGTCATGTCCAACCTGCATACCAAGTATGAAGTTCCTACACCCAAGCTTTCTTCAGTTATTGAGCGGAAACAAGTGTGACAGACGGAAGAACGGAAGGATGGAACGGGCAAAATCAATATGTCACCCCCATGTATGGGGGGAGATATAATTACTGTGAAAGATGAGTCTGTATAAGGAAAAGGCTTAACCTGATATAAATCTTTAATAAAAGTATCTCTGGATATGAAAGAACATGTAGATTATAAATATTACTTAAGTTAAATAGTTAGACATTCATTAATTGACAATCCATAGTTTTAATTACCTATATGTTTTTGAAGGTGACTGCTACAGATTGATTGTATATGTGTAATTAAGGTATAATATTACACATACCTTGTTCACGTCAAAGGCTGATCTTCTACACCAATGCTGGGCTGGGGTACATGCAAACATAAAACGTTTTCCTTTAATCTCGATGGTTTTCCCCTGCCACCACAACAAATCAGTGATATTTTCTTCCTTTTTCATTTGACACAAATCTCTACAGTTCTTTCCAACAAACCATTTGACATCCGGAAACTTTTTGCTGATTTCCCCAGCTGATTGCCAATCCAAATGATCAAAATGATCATGACTAACAATCACTGCGTCTATGTGTTGGAAATCATCCACCTGGCAAGCAGCTTTTCGGTATCTCTTGAAACCTAATGGTATTCCGGGAACTTTCGGTCCGCAATAGTCTCGAAAAACTGGATCGGTCAAGATTGTGATGCCATCAAATTGAACTAAAAGCGTTGCATGGCCGATCCATGTAACTTGAATTTTGTCTTCTGGGGGGCTCATTAGTTTTTCCTTCTGTATGTCCAAAATTGGTAAAAGCTGATCAAGTTCCTGTTTTAAAATTAATATGAATATAAAGCTTCAGTCACACACAACCAACATCCAACTGGCGACATAAAAAAACCCTTGAGCAAACAAATTCTCAAGATGTTCATTTAACTTAAGTTATTGACTGGTTTGCTGATGACTTACAGAGCCCAAAGATATCTACAACAAGTCGATGACTAATAAAGGATTTGTTGCCAATATTTGACAACAAATAAAGACACATTCTATAAAGGAAAATCGTTTGCAACAAATCACTGAAATAAGACTACTGCAATATTTCGAAATCTGTTTAGTAGTCAATCGGTTTCGTTTTGCAACATTGCAACGATGTCAACCTTAAAAAGAAACAATTTTTTAAAGACAGTCAGCAAGCACTGGCTGTTGGATGTTGGGATTTCATTGTTTGACTCAAGTTAATTACTACCATAAAACATGTAATAAAACTTCATTTGTTCTTCCCTCTCACTCATACAGAAAATCTGCAGCAGATGACTTTTGAAAACATATTGAAACTCTCTATAAATAAAAGAACAGTTTTTTTAATAAAGTTAAAACATTGTGGCAAAACAAGAAATTGCTCATCATGAGCATTTTCACCTTTTACCATAATGTCTTCAAAAGTTGTTTGCTGCAGAGGCGCCAGAAAGTATCTATATGCAGAGGCGCCAGAAAGTATCTATATCTCCAAAAGGGTAAAGTTGTATTACTGACCTCTTTTTCAGGAATGTTACTATTATTTGTCTTAAGGAACTTCCATTTCAGCAGATCAGAAGTAGATGGCGCCTTCCATATTTTCCATGGACACTCAAATCGTCTCAAGTACTTGGTATAGTTAATTCTAAATTCATCAAGGTCTTCATCATCTAGTGTAAAGATTTCATTTACTGTTCCACCAGTGGCCATGATGAGAGATCTGTGTGAAAATGTTGAGGGCTTGGCGTGAAACGGTTGTAACTAAAAACCTATTTTGAAAACCCTGGTTTAGGGGCAATTTTGACCCCTTTGTAAACAATGCAAATTTAGGTGCCATTGCTCAGAACGAGCAATGGCACCTAAATTTCCATTGTTTACCAAGAAAAATTATTTAACGCTTGTAAAGATTTTATGAGGAGGTGATTAACCTTGGTAAAAAAATACCTATTTTAGTTACAACCGTTTCACGCCAAGCCCTCGAATTGTAGTTATAGTTTTATTGGGATTCAACACTAATTTCAACAACACTTATGCCAGTTCTAGACTAGCAAAGGTGCCGTACCCTTTTCAACAGTATTTCGAGGGCTTGGCGTGAAACAGTTGTAACTAAACTGGTATTTTTTTACCAAGGTTAATCACCTTGCCATAAAGTCTTTTTAAGCGTTAAATCAATTTTCTTGGTAAACAATGGAAATTTAGGTGCCATTGCTCGTTCTGAGCAATGGCATCTAAATTTGCATTGTTTACAAAGGGGTCAACAATGCCCCTAAACCAGGGTTTTCAAAATAGGTTTTTAGTTACAACTGTTTCACACGAAGCCCTCGATTTTAGGCCGTCCATTCAAACCCAGACTACATTTTTTTTTTTTTTAAAACAAATTACGTTTTTTTGTTTTTGCACTATGAGGGGCATGGAAAATTAAGACCCCACTCACTGTTCCAGAGTCGAAAAATAAACCTCGGAATTCGTGAAATAAATTTACAATAGACAACATTAACAACATTACCCAAGATGGCAACGCAGAAGATACTGCAGGGGCCGCATGTGGAGACTGCCTAGAACGATCAGGTCTCACAAGAAATAATCATTTAGGTGTCGCTCGTTTACCGAATTTGATAACTAAACAAATCAAATATTTAACGAAATATTTGTATAATATAAGATCTTATTCATGAATACAAAAAGTATGGTCATATTCCATTTAATTTCAACCGCGTGTTAGGAAAAAAATGGCGGACTTTTCAAAATTTTTGAGCAAGTTATCCTGGTTTATCTTTCATTCTGTCTCACTGTACTATCGATCGATAAAATCCTCATGATTGCTAGACTTACAAGCATTTCATCTTATTTATTGCAAACGGCAAGTGATTTTCTGTGCAAGACAGTCACATTGGCTCTTGGATTGATAAACAAGAGGCCCATGAGGGCCTATAGATGCTCTACTGGCATTGATCTGGCTTGTTTCAAAAGGAACCAATATGTCATCAATATTCAAATACCATCTAAGTTTGGTGAAGATCAGATAGTAAATGGAAGCTCTATTGTGTTCACAAGCTGTATTATAGCAATTTTGACAATTTCAAGGGCCATAATCCAGCCATGCATGGGTAGATCTGGCCGCTTTTTAGAAATGAACCAAACTCTCATGGATATCTAACTACCGGTACTGTATAAGTTTGATTGTCAATAATTTGAGATACAATAAAAAATAAGGACTGTATCATGTTAACAAGCCCTATTATAGCAATTTTGACAATTTCAAGGGCAATAATTCAGTCATGCATGGGGCGGATCTGGCTTGTTTTCGAAAGGAATCAAGCTCTCATGGATATCTAACTACTGTATAAGTTTGGTTGAGATACAATAAAAAATAAAGACTATCGTGTTAACAAGCTCTATTATAGCAATTTTTACCATTTCAAGGGCCATAATCCAGTCATGCATGGGCAGATCTGGCTGGTTTTCGAAAGAAACCGAGCTCTCATGGATATCTAACTACTGTATAAGTTTGGTTGAGATACAATCAAAAGTGAAGACTGTATCATGTTAACAAGCTCTTTTATAGCAATTTTGACAATTTCAAGGGCCATAATCCAGTCATGCATAGGCGGATCTTGCTAGTTTTCGAAAGGAACTAAGCTCTCATGGATATCTGTATCGTGTTAACAAGCCCTATTATAGCAATTTTGACAATTTCAAGGGCAATAATTCAGCTACTGTATAAGTTTGGTTGAGATACAATCAAAAGTGAAGACTGTATCGTGTTAACAAGCTATTTTACGCACGCACGCACGGACGACGGACAAATCGCCACGACATAAGCCCTTCTGGCCTTTGGTCAGTAGAGCTAAAAATGCATGCATGACTTTTGAAATCTGTGCAGCAGAGGACTTGAAAACAAAATTTGCCAAAATATAAATGAGAGTTTAATCATTAATGAGAGTTTAAAACATTGTGGCAAAAGATGAAATTGCTTATTATGAGCAATTTCGACTTTCGCCACAATGTTTTCAGAGGTTGTCTGCTGCAGAGGCGGCAGAAAATGTCTTTATGAAGAAAAAAATCCCTACCTACTGACCCTGTTGATTTTGAGACCCGTGACCAGAAACAAGACTAGTTTGTTTTTAAGCCAGAGTTATATCACAGTGACAAAACACTTATATATGCCAGTTCTAGTCTAGGAAAGGTGCAGTTCTAGGCTAGGAATTCTGGAAAGGTGCCTTGCCATTTTCAGCAGTATTTTAGTTATATCACAGTGACAAAACACTTATGCCAGTTCTAGGCTAGGAAAGGTGCCTTGTGATTTTCAACAGTATTTTAGTTATATCACAGTGACAAAACACTTATGCCAGTTCTAGGCTAGGAAAGATGCCTTGCCATTTTCAACAGTATTTTAGTTATATCACAGTGACAAAACACTTATGCCAGTTCTAGGCTAGGAAAGGTGCCTTGCCATTTTCAACAGTATTTTAGTTATATCACAGTGACAAAACACTTATGCCAGTTCTAGGTTAGGAAAGGTGCCTTGTGATTTTCAACAGTATTTTAGTTATATCACAGTGACAAAACACTTATGCCAGTTCTAGGCTAGGAAAGATGCCTTGCCATTTTCAACAGTATTTTAGTTATATCACAGTGACAAAACACTTATGCCAGTTCTAGGCTAGGAAAGGTGCCTTGCCATTTTCAGCAGTATTTTAGTTATATCACAGTGACAAAACACTTATGCCAGTTCTAGGCTAGAAAAGGCGCCTTGCCATTTTCAACAGTATTTTAGTTATATCACAGTGGCAAAGAACATATGCCAGTTCTAGACTAGGAAAGGTGCATAGCCATTTTCAACAGTATTTTAGTTATATCACTGTGACTTTGCCAGTGTGTCAAATCAGTACTTTGTTGGAAAGGTTCCGTACCAAAGGACACTCTACCATGAGAGCTGCAAGTTGGGATCAAATCTGTAAGGGCTTAAACCAAACAGGCTAACCACACAGTCATGGCAGATTCCCGTATAAAAATGCAAGCAATTAAAACCAAATGTAACATTTCAACGTGTTTATTTCTGTGTACTCATGAATTATTCCGTCAAACAGAAACTATAAGTTCTGAATCCTTTCAATTTTTTTTTCTTTTTCAAACATTATGATCTGATACTGTTGAAACTACTGTAACAGACATATATTTAAATCATTGTGAAAAATGGGACATAAATTCCTTGTTTTTTTCTGAACAATTTCTAGTCATCACTGCATTAACAATGAAAACCATTTCCTACATTCAACAAAACTGCAGCAGACACCATTAAAAACATCAAGCTCATATAAATGTGCAATTTCTCCTTTTGCCATTATGTTTTCCACTTTTTTCAGTAGTTAAACCTTCATTAATAAAAATTAACTTTGTTTTTGACTTGATATTTTCAAAATCGTCCGCTGCAGATTTGTTGTATGTGGAAAAGTTTTAACAAAAGTCTTATTAGTTTAGTTTAAACTTATTTATTTTACATCACTTGCGACACAAGTCCAGGTTTCTGCACTAGGAATGCTTTATATTTTGACTGTTCGCATCCTTATATAGGTTCTAGTTCAGATTTCTGAACTAGGAATGTGATTTTATATTTTGACTGTGCGAACACAATGCAGTATGTAATGGCGATATATTGAGACTATTGCGACACAAGCTTTCTGCTTATAATATTTATCATGTTCAATGTCTGATTTTTATAGAATAGATATATTGAAAACAACGTGGAAAAGGAGTTACTGCCAGATCATTACAAGTAATTTTACCTTCAGCCAGTTTACTAAAAGGCATCTGCTGCAGATCTATACGACAAAAGGGTTTTGTATTGGGAAAAGGTTTAATACAGGCATTTCAAATATAGCCAGGTCTCATGAACATTCAAAGTTGACCTTCATCAGATCCAGGGATTTATTACATGATTGTTTTAAACATGAACTATTTATATTTATTTCAATGAGTGTTACAATTTTCAGGAGTGCTTACATTTAAAAAAGGTTATCTTTTTCGGAAATCCCTTCTTTCGGTTTAGACAAATAAATTAATGATTATGTTCCACATCAATTGAATAATTTATGGAAATTTATGTTATTTTCAAGAAGATCAGACATAAAGGATTTTTCAAAATATAAATGCATGTATACATATATTTTCTAATATTTAAAATGGGGTCCAGACGTTTCGTAACAGAAAAAAATAGCGGTTTGGTAACCAAACCGTATCGTACCGGGATCATGTTTGGCTGTTTGGTATCCGAAAACCAATTGGTTGTTTCGAACCTGAAATTAAATCAGCTTATTTGTACCCGAAAATATATCGGCGGTTTCGTACCCAAAAAAGTATTAGCCGTTTTGTAACCGGTATCCAATTGAGCTCCTTATATTGCTCAATATAATTGTTCTAAAGTCATCTTGAATTTGTTGGAGTTACCACTATCACAACCTGTAGTGCAATATCTTTGATAGTCTTAGTAGTAGTTTCTATCTCGATCTTTTCTTTCGGAGATATGGGCCGGCCAGTCTGGCCACATCACTGCAATTTTTTTTTGTTTAGATGAAGAACACCTTTGATCATTGTCAGACGAAAACTTAAGATGATAAGATAATGGACGCGCAAAGGGATCACTCATTCCTCAAAAAGTCAAATTGATCTGCTAAAAACATGTTAAAACCCTTTCCCACTTGTAGACGCATTTGCAGCAGACGACTTTTGAAAACATTGTGTCAAAAGAAGAATTTGCTCATGGTGATTAATTTCCCCTTTTGCCACAATGTTTTCAAATATATTTAATGGTTAACTATAATTTTTGAAAATATTTCACATTATTCCCAATATGTTTTCATAGTCATCGGCTGCAAAATTGTCATATGTGGGAATACGCAAGTCACTGCAGAGTTCATCCAATCGAGTGATTTCAAATTGACAAAATTTGACAAAGGAGACCTGATTGATACAACATACCATTTATCATTACAAATGTATAACAGTTTTAAGTTTTAATAACATGCTGACATCCAAATTTTCGGCCATATATTTTCGGTTACGAAACAGCCGATACATTTTCGGTTACGAAACAGCCAATTTATTTCGGGTACAAAACAGCCGAATAATTTTCGTGAACAAAATAGTAACAGTTACGAAACAGCTGAACGTGTTCTGGGTACGAAACGGTTCGGTTTTTGAC
Organism: Serripes groenlandicus; assembly: GCA_031761405.1. Taxonomy (NCBI): domain Eukaryota; kingdom Metazoa; phylum Mollusca; class Bivalvia; order Cardiida; family Cardiidae; genus Serripes; species Serripes groenlandicus. The sequence goes on along the minus strand of JASEVX010000010.1, from coordinate 58,710,780 downwards.
AATTTTTGACAAGCAGCCAATTTTTTTCGGTTACTAAACGGACAGATTACGAAACGACCCTACTTCTTCAAAATTATAAGCCAGAAACTCACAACGATGATGAAAATGTCTAAATGCTAGCCTCCTGAAAGAGTTTTGCTGACCGTTTCCTTTTTCTTTAGGATACACTTGTTTGCAGTACTAATTATTTTTTTATTGATAATAAAACATTTCAGAACATACTTGCATATTGGAAAGATTTCTCTAAAATCACCTTCAGTTACACATTTTCTTTCAAATAGTAATTAGTTCAAGTTTAAATTGCTATGAACATGTGAGAAAATGTATAGTCATGTTAATTGTTCCTTTTTGTGTCAGGGACCGTTCTCAATTAGAGCATAATAAAAATCAAGTAGTTCTGCAGCGTTTCATTAGTGCACCAGGGACTTTCATTTAACTGAACCAGAATAATATCTTTATTTTCTTCCTGTGTTTTGGTGTATTTTTTTTCATTTTATAATCATAACTGTATTATTAACCGTAGGTAAACAGCATTATAATTAATTAATGTTTTTAAGTTACACTTATCAAGACATTATAAATACAAGTCTGAACAAATATGATATTATAACAAATTCTATGAAGATATGGAACTGTGGTATCCATTTTATAGACTGAAAGAGGAAGGTCACGAAACATTTACTGTAGGGCCAGAGAAGTGGTAAACTTACAACTCCAAACATGGCTACCCATGCAAGGCAGAATATGGCATTGATGAAATCAGCGTGTCGAATATTGATGGACTAATTATTACAGGAGATTTCGCACCTGACTACTGGCGAAGGGACAAACGGATCTTAGATTTGAAAAAGCTCTCGATGATGAAGGGAAGCTATTGGCCTTAATTTGTCATGGACCCTGGGTGTTGATCTCTGCTAAGGTTAATATGAGTATAGATGCTACCTATTTCGGATAAACATTTATTAACTTTTGTGCTCGGTAAATTATTCCCCGTAAACTGCAGTTAGCCCCTTGCTTGCTGCACGATCAGTTATTTACGAGTCCTACGGACCTAAGCAAAGAAAATAAAAAGCATCATCAGGTTAAGCATATATTCTGGGAAGTCATCCCAGATATATTTAACTTTAAAATATGGTCATGATTTTAAAACTATTGAAATTAATTATGATGACAGGTACAAATAATAATCAACTTGCCCTTCATAAAATATTTCAAATGAAACGATTCCATAATTTACGGAACTACATTTGTGACGAGTCAAACTATCCTTTCCTATCCTTTCTGTCGTTTTCCTTTTGGTTATTTAATCATCATTTGCATTACGCTAATATAATGACGTCATATTACAGGAATCTGGATTTGTAACTTCCGGAAAGTCAGAAAACCCTTGTGAGTTTTTATTTGAACTCGTTTTAGAAATAGACGACGAGGGTTATTGATGATCTAACATAAAATTACTTGTACTCGTTCCTTTATCGAGTACGTATTATCATATTTAATTATTTTCTCTAGATTTCTTTTTTTGTTCGATATTTTCTTTTCATCCAATCAAAACGAACGAGTATCGTGACTGCATCGAAAAATCCACTTTGGACTAGACGGTATAGCAAACGGTAAAGCAAAGTTCATACACAATACCTATTAAAATGTTACCTGTTTTTCCGCAATAAAAGATGATGTCGAGAATGCTGGTGCAAATTACACAGATGAGCCAGTCGTTGTTGATAAACATATGGTGACATCCCGACTACCGAAGGATCTTCCAGAATTTTGTAAAGCCATATTTGAGACACTAAAATGACTGAAACATTGTTGATATTTTTAAGAAACAAGACATCATGTTTTTTTCTCTTTCTGTGACATATACTTTTTGTTTCTCTTATGTAGTTTTCTTTAACTTTGATAATTTCGAACCAGATCAGTGAGACCAATCAAAGTATGCAAATAATTGATTTGATATAAAGTTATTATCTTGAATAGATATACATTATATTTACATATATATATACAACTTTGCATGTTGGCCTTGTTACTTTAACTCCATGTTCACTCAATATAGACTCTCTTTTTTAAAATTGATGTTTTTGCAGGGTTTTTTTAAACATTTTTTTAGTTATATCACGACAGTCAGTTCATGGTAGATGTACTCAGACTGAGATATGAGAACCTCTGTAGCAACCTCAGAGACAAAAGCTTCTTCCTTCAAATGAACATTTCTTTTCTCTTTATATATATAATTAAAAACTCTCTGGGATATCGCATTCTTTAGTGTCTGTAATAAATCCGCTGTTGGCGAGGGGTCGTTTAGTCCCTAGTTTGGGGAACAATTAGTCAAATATTAATGTAAAAAATATAGCTCTCTACAAACTATATAAATCCTTTATTTCAAAGAAGTAAAGTTATTCCCAAATATAACAAATCTGCCCTTGATAAATTGGAACATATCTAAACAAAAATATGAGCAATCTGTATAAATGAAAGTATTGTAATTGAAAAGAACAATTTCTCCTTGTGTTACAATGTTTTCTAAAGTCGTCTGCTGCAAAAGTGTCAACATGTATTTGTATGAGACTCTTGAGAGAAAGGGTTAAGTTATTACAAGGAGATTTTAATGAACAGTTTGTGGCTTCAACCTGAAGTGTGATCTCACTATGCAAGTCCACATAAATCAATCCGGTTAGTTTTATGTTGCCTGCCTTGGCAGGGTAACACTATGGGATCAATTTACCACAATATTTCCATCACACATTCAATAACAGTTTCCCACATACAACAAATCTGGAGCAGACAACTTTGAAAACATCTTGAAAAAAAATGATGGAAAATCTCTTTAAGTGAAAGTATTATTTTTGAAAAAAAAGGGTCATGCCATATTGAACGGTATCGTATCCTAGCAACCAGCTCTCGTAATTTCTCGCTTTCTCACTGCTGTAGTATCCGGCACAACATTATTCTGGGGCAGTTGGCTAGCTTCCCACATTAATTTGTGACCCCACCATTGGACGCTTTCTGACGCCTCTGCAGCAGACGGCGTTTTGAAAACATAGTGACAAAAGAAGAAATTGCACAAAACGTGCAATTTCTCCTTTTGCCACAATGTTTTCCACTTTTTGTCATAGGTTATCCATTCAATTATGGAGCTTTTTCTATGTTTTGACAAACTACGTTCAATGTCGTCTGCTGCAGAATTGTCGTATGAGAGAAAGAGTTAAAACCCTTGACCGACAGACCCCTTTTTGACTGTTGATACTACCTGTGCTATTGCAGCTTGGACAATCACTATACATGAAAATATAATCATAATAATCATTGAAAACAATTGAAATCATTGTGGCAAAAAGAGAAATTATTCATTATGGTGGTTTTTTTCCGGGTTTTTTTTCTCAAGAAATTTGCTGTAAATAGGTTAAAATGAGTCTGCAGGTGGAAAGGGTACAGTTCCTTATGATATTATACAGGGGACCGGTTCACATACTATTTGCTATCTGAGGCCTCTGCTCTACAGGGGACCGGTTCACATACAATTTGCTATCTGAGACCTCTGCTCTACAGGGGACCGGTTCACATACTATTTGCTATCTGAGGCCTCTGCTCTACAGGGGACCGGTTCACATACAATTTGCTATCTGAGACCTCTGCTCTACAGGGGACCGGTTCACATACAATTTGCTATCTGAGGCCTCTGCTCTACAGGGGACCGGTTCACATACAATTTGCTATCTGAGGCCTCTGCTCTACAGGGGACCGGTTCACATACAATTTGCTATCTGAGACCTCTGCTCTACAGGGGACCGGTTCACATACTATTTGCTATCTGAGGCCTCTGCTCTACAGGGGACCGGTTCACATACAATTTGCTATCTGAGGCCTCTGCAGCACAAGACTTAAAATTGAAAACATTGGAACTTGATTTTAAACCCTTTCCCTCATACGACAATTCCGCAGCAGACGACTTTGAACGTATTTTGTCAAAACATAGAAACTCTCCATAATTGAATGGATAACCTATGACTAAAAGTGGAAAACATTGTGGCAAAAGGAGAAATTGCACGTTCTGTGCAATTTCTTCTTTTGTCACTATGTTTTCAAAAAGGCCGTCTGCTGCAGAGGCGTCAGAAAGCGTCTATATGAGGGAAAGGGTTAAATTAAATAATCGTTCCGTTTCAAAATTTCAAGAGATTAAACATACTTTTGACTATAAGTTTTTAAAGTCATCTGTTGCAGATTTTGTGTATGTTGGAATGGGTTAACTATTTAAATATGTTGTTATAAGAGTCATCTGCTTTAATAATTTTCCAAGGCTAAAGAAGTAAGATAGCTGGAACATTCAGACTAACTTAAACTTTCCCATGCTTTCTGGTGCCTCTTCAGCAGATGGATTTTGAAAACATTGTTGCAAAACAAGAAATTGGTCATAATTTCTCATTTTGTCATGCCACAGTGTTTTCATTTTTTTCTGTGATCACTCATTCATTTGTAGAAGTTTTCCATGTTCTTGCCTATATATATATACAATGTACATGTATTTTCAAAGTCATCTGCTGAAGATTCGTTGTATGTAGGGAAGGGTTAAATATTTTGAAATTAAATCCTTCATTTTTCCACAATGTTTTATAAAGTTGCCTGTATTTCAAAATTATTAGCACGTCTGCAAAAAAACCTGTTGAAAGTAGAAATTTGCTCATTATGATTTATTTCTGTTCTTAATGTCTAGGCTTTTCATTTCTTTTTCAAATATTTATACCTTGGAAGAGTCTACTATTTATAAGCATCATTGGGAAAAGATTAAGCTGTAATGTTTTGTAGGTGAATTTTATCCAACCATAGTCAACCCTTTCCCATATGCAGATGCATTTTTTCATGGCAAAGTGAGAAATATGGTTTACAGATCAATTTTATTATTGAGTGCCACTCGGAGGAAACTAACCGAAATCATTTTGTGATCAGTGTAGACCCAGATCAGTGAGCGCATTAGGGCAGTCTGTTCGGTGGGGGAGTTAATTAGTGTATTCAAAACAAGTGCTTTTGTGTGCAATTATGGATTACTCCTTTCCCACATTTAGACGTTTTCTGACGCTTCTGCAGCAGACGACTTTTGAAAACATTGTGGAAAAAGGAGAATTTGCTCATAATGAGCAATTTATTCTTTTTGCCGCAATGTTTTCAACTTTATTCATTATGTGTTCGTTCGTTCAGTCAATTATAGATATTGTCCATCTTTCTGACTAAATGTGTCCAAAGTTGTCTGCAGCAGATTTGTTGTATTTATACACACCTGAACGACACATAGTGATATAAGAGCCGGTATATCATTCAAAATGAGATCTATTTCAATTCTAGCACTTGTTTATAACTTAAAAGGATACAAATAAAGGTGGAACTAAGTTTTGACATGACGTTATTTTCCTTGATAAAATCACGTGTAGGCTATTCTATCTTTACTCCCCATTGTATTTATTTTGGAAATATTTTTTTTTTTTCAACTAACAAAACATTTTGAAATCCGTTTTATTAACAGTCTATGAACATCTATATTTTTATTATACCGTTTTCAATTGTTCTTAACTCACCATGGGCAATTTGTTACTGTCTCATTCTAACACAACACTTTCGACCGCGTGAAGCACATGAATGACGTCATTTAAAACAGCTACATCACCGTTACAATTCAAATTTCCAAACGGCATTTACAACAAAAGCTCGTGACTTCATTACAAAATGTCAAGCCCAACGTAGTAACGCATGCGCTCTGAGAAACGTTGTATGAAAAATAATCGGGAGAGAATTTCAACAGCCAAAAATAGTTCCGGAAATTTAGAGTGATATATATATATATACTGCATTTAGATCACGCTCAAATCCTTCTTTGTGTCAATAACGTTAGAATATAACATGACCGAATCACTATGAAAATGACGTCACATCGGCGGACTGACATAATAACGTTAGTCACTTTGGCGCCAAAACCGGTAAATTTCATCTAAAAATATCGTAATTTTATCGAAATCATTCATGTGATAAATAGAATATCTCATGAGTGTTTATTTATTATCACTTTTAAAAAACTGTATGAATATGACCTCGGCATAATTGATGGCGGCATTGTTATACGATTTACTGACGAAATTAAGCCCGATTTTCTTTTTGTGTTTCGTCATGTGATCATGCTTAATAACACAAATGCAATTCCTTCTTTTGCCACACTGTTTAAGAAAAGCGACGTCTGCATATAAGTCAGAATGTGTCTACATGTGGGAAAGGCCTAACGTAAAAAAGAAAACATAACAAGGAAGTTCACAAGTAATTAGTGACATTGACCTTTTATATCCAATCAGATATTCTTAAACCCTTTATATATATATTTATATAAACGAATGCAATACGTTCTCAATTTCAACGAAATTAAACCCTTTCCCACATACAACAAATCGGCAATAGATTGAAAACATCTAGAAAGAATATGGAAAATCTCTGGAAATGAATTATTGGATAGAGCTTTTAACCCTTATTTGTCAGCTATTTTGTCAAAACATAGAAAATCTCCATAATCGAATGGATAACCTATGACAAAAAGTGGAAAACATTGTGGCAAAAGGAGAAATTGCACGTTTTGTGCAATTTCTTCTTTTGTCACTATGTTTTCAAAAAGCCGTCTGCTGCAGAGGCGTCAGAAAGCGTCTATATGAGGGAAAGGGTTAACATAACATAAGGTGATACATAGGAAGTATAAATGTTAACATAACAAAACGATGATACATAGGTAGTATAAAGGTTGACATTACATATCGGTTTTCCATACGAAATATAAAGGATGACAGAAAGATGTTTAAACCTTTCCCTCATACTACAATTCTGCAGCAGACGTCTTTGAACATATTTTGTCAAAAAAATAGAAAATCTCTATAACTGAATGGATAACCTATGACTTAAAGTGGAAAACATTGTGACAAAAGGGGAAATTGCTCATTTTGAGCAATTTCTTCTTTTGCCACTATGTTTTCAAAAAGCTGTCTGCTGCAGAGGCGTCAGAAAGCGTCTATATGAGGGAAAGGGTTAATAAGATAGATGAAATGAAGGTAAGCACAACATCAATCCGTGCTTCCATATGCAAGTAAAGTATTATAATCAAATCGATGTTCTATATTCAATATGAAAGTTAGCATTACATCAAACTGATAGTCCTCATCATTCTCGGTACCTATTCTATGACACAATAGTAATATGAATAGCCTGGGTACCGATGATAATGTTCAATATAAGATATGAAAGTAAGTATTACGTCAATCTGATAGTCCATCATTATCGGTACCCATGCTATGATATAATAGTAATATGAATAGCCTGGGTACCGATGATAATGTTCAATATAAGATATGAAAGTTAGCATAACATCAATCTGATAGTCTATCATTCTCGGTACCCATGCTATGATATAATAGTAGTATGAATAGCCTGGGTACCGAGGATAATGTTCCATAGGAGATAAGAAAGTTAGCATAACATCAATCTGATAGTCTATCATTCTCGGTACCCATGCTATGATACAATCACCGGGTGATATAATATGAATAGCCTGGGTACCGAGGATAATGTTCCATATGAGATGTGAACGTTAGCATTACATCAATCAAATGATCCAAAGGCGACATGAGCTCATCCGATGTTCCATAGGCTGTATGAAAGTTAGCATAACAGAAGTGTGATGTTTGGTAGAAATTATTAATATAGGAAAATAGGAAATATAAGCGAAAATTGCAAAAAAAAAAAAGATAGAATTTCGTTTGGCAATTTAACATTTTATGCATATTTCAAGGAAATAAGATCAAGAAAAATCCCAAGTTTATGATGTTAGTGCTATTGGACTAAGCATATACCATTACTTTTCGTAAACAGGAACAATTACTGCAAAATGGAATAGCACTTGAACTACTTTATTCACACTTATGTATCGGCATTTAAAAATGATCACACACTTTACTCGAATGATGTTATTTCAAAAGAAATCTTATCAATTAAACCTAGTTAGGCTTTTATAGGATGCACAGCATCATAGACAAAGTAGCCATCAATTTTGGCAGGGCTTTATATTCCCACAATGTTTTCCTGTTTTACATCTTCGGATGATACGAATATGAAGTCTGAATACACCGGAGAATGTATCGTAACATTTTCCCTCATGCAGGCGCACTTTGATGCATCTGCAGCAGATGACCTTTGAAAACAGTGTTGCAAAGGAAGAAAATGAAATGCACATAGTGAACGATTTCTCCATTTGTCACACTGTTTTCACTTTATTCAATAATTTAACTCATATGTATAGATGTTATTTCATATATTTGCCTAGATGTCTTCAAAATCCGTCTGCTGCAGATCAGTATTTATCCTAAGTTGGAAAGGGATGGTCTAAGAGGCTATTATAACTTGTTGTATATAATTTTATAGTGGTAGGTGTTCATTGGCTAATGCATAATGGATCATGGACCACTTATATAAAAGGATTTGATAGAACATTTATAGAAACATCATTATAAGTGCACAATACTAGTTCGTCTTCACTGTCATGAACACAACATTGTGAGACAATGGACTTGATACAATTGCTGTTTTGTTTCGGTGTGATTTCCACGATTGGTATTCAGTCTACGTATTCCGGTAACATATTTTCAGTTTACCATAGTTTTCTTCTCTGTTTTTTTGTGTTTTTTTGCTGAAACTTTCATCTTTTAAACAAATGATTTTTGGAGGGACATTTGTTACTTATTATTTGTATGTTATAATCTATTACTTATTATTTATTACTTGTAATTTATAACTTATTTGTTATCATATAGAAACCGATTTGAATATAGATTTGATTGATTGGGGTTTAAAGCCGTTTTTAACAATTTCTCAGTTATATCACGACGGCCAGTTTACCTACTCATGCATTTCCTGGTTTTCTCACACCAGTACTCCACACAACAATCTTCCCAAGCAACTGGCTGCTTTTCCACATAGACTTAGCCCATTGGTGGAAGACGAATGACGCATGTCGCATTGACTTTTGTCAATCGTCGGAAAGGAAGTTGGCCGAGCCGGGATTCGAACCCCTAGATTGACAGCCCGCGTCGCTACCGACTGAGCTACAGGGGCTCGGCGAATATCGATTTGAACATCAAGCCAGGTTGATATTCGGGATTATGGTGATTATGTAGCTACGCGAATATCGATAAGAATATCTAGCCAGGTCGTAGATTCCGCCTTTAGAAGGGCAAATACCGATATCAATCTCTATTTAAATATGGAGCCAGGTCGATATTCCTGAAAATGGTTATTGCGTCATCAAATCATAAGTAATAAATATTAAGATATTAATTATAAATAATAAGTTACCATTTATAAGTTATAAGCTGTAAACTATAAGTTATAAATTATAAGTAAACAGTTATAAATCATAAGTAATCAGTTAAAAATTACAATGCCATGAGAGGGAAGATCCGCGTAAAGATTAATTATGTTACTGTCTGGTACAAATATATATATTTATCTCATGACAATACTTGTATCCGATCTAATATACCCATTGCGTATTTCTTTATATGTAACGTGTGTAATATAATACGACCGAATCACTATTTTTGTATTCATTCGCGAATGTTTACAAAATGGCTGAGAACGTGTATCCTGTAAACACAAACGTGTAAGCATAAGCTATAAATCATAAGTTATAACAAATAAATTAAAAGTAATAAGTAATAGTTTATAACAAACCAATAATAAGTAACAAATGTCCATCCAGGGCTTCCGTAATTTCTTGTTACTTTGATACCAAATTATTACTAGAATGTTGAAAATTAAATGAAATAAAGGAGTTTTCTTGTCTCTCGGGCGATGTCGATTTTATCGAAAATTCTGAAAGGGGGTAGGGTAATTCAAATTAAAAGAAAATTGTTATTTGACGGTAAATTTCTTTTAAATTTTGTTTTTGAATCCAGGAAATGATACACATTAAGAAATTATCAAGCTGATCATAGTTTGAAATGATGCCCATTAGGGTCCTACTACCTTAAGTAAGGTTGGTGGAATCGGACCCAGACGCTAATATACTAATTCACGTCCTTTCCTGTCAGAAGTTCGTACCAGAACAACTCAACGGTTAATCTATATATATGTGTTACATGTCGCATTATTAAATGTTAATTTTGCGTATTTATTTTGTTAAAAATCTAAATATTTTGAAAAGAGAGATATCTTTTCCCGAAACAAATCAGAGTACTGTTTCTTTCCTACCATTATTTATGCTGTCGGTTAAAATGACGATGTATTTTTCATAAATCAAATGTGTTATATAGTTTATAATACGTAAAATTTGGAAGAACATAAATTAGATTATGAAGTCGATTGTTTGAAATGTTTGAAATGTTAGTCGAATGATAAGTGCCAGTGATGTTATTTTACAAACGCCTCATCTGCATACATCTTATAAAAATAGCAATATATGCAACACAACCAAACACATGAGCAAAGTCACTCCAGATCCATATAATGAGCACTACACTAAAGGATCCGTATACATTCATTGATATATTTAACATGTGACACTGACCTCCAAATTAGGAGAAGATACACAAAGACTTCGCACCTCTCGTAACTCTAAATATGTGTGCAATCTTTGACTGCTGGAGCCGTTATTGTGAAGTCTGTGCCAGCAGTATTGAACCGGGTGTCAGCCGGCGCATCTACGCCATCTGTCCACCAAAGTCTACAAATTATGCTGACATACTCTCCATGTTTATCTTGGTATTCCTAAAATTGGCTGTGGATGGATTGAAAGCGTCAATAAACACGAGAGCCGTGGCGTCCCATGCATTCATGTTTCACATTTAGACTGATTCTGGTCTTTGATCTTATTCCCTTTCCCACATACAACAAATCTGCAGCAGACGCCTTATTGACATAGTGGCAAAAACCTGACACATCTCCATAAAAGATAGCTTAACTATTAAATAAAGTTGTAAAAATTGCAGCCGAAGGAGAAATTGCACAATGTTTTCAAAAGTCGTCTGCTGCTTTTGCGTCAAAATGCGTCGCAGGTGGAAACATGTTAAGGTCATTTGTTAGGGGAAAGATGAACGGCTCTTGAAAGCAGTCTATTCCTCCTTAGTCTGTCGCAGTCACGTACTGTTCGTGTATGCATGTACGCCATGCCCCGGGTGCTCAGTCGGTAGCAACGTGGGTTGTCAGTCGAGAAATTGTGAAGTCGAACTCCAGCTAAGCCAACTTTCTTGCCGATGTTTGACAAAAGTCTGGCATTCTAATAGGCTTACATTCTATGTGGGAAAGCAGGAGGTTGCCTCGATACGGCTGTTGTGGAGAATACATATGTGGGAAAGCCAAGGAAGACATGGGTATGTGAACTGGCCGCGGTGATATGAATGAAAAGTTGTTGAAAACGACGTTTAAACCCAATGAATCAGCCAATCGTGCGTGCATGAACGTTCCTGTGTGTGTTCTATCTTGCAATGAATCGGTCTGGTAGTTTCTATTACGCAACAAACAAACAAAGTGCAATTGTGCAGGAACAAAAAGTCTTTAGCAGGATATTGTATCAAAGTTCAATGACTACTTGATATCTCATTGTATCTGTCTTAAGCTGATAAGTTATAACTCTTTTAACCTTATAACCCTTTATCTGATGGATATGCATAACAAATACTAGTCAGTTTACACCTTACGCTGGCAAATTAAACAAATTAAACCTTTCCCATATGTAGGCAGTTCTGGGCACTTTCGTGCAAGTTTTACGTCTTACGTTTTGAGAATATCAAATAAGTGGTAACACGAATCTTATCTAGTTAACCAGTTATTATTTTACTTATTATGTTAATTCTCAAACCCTAACTAGATAACCTGTTAATATTGTACAAAACACTAACTGGTTATCTTACGGCAGTAAAATGCCACCAACGATATTGCCTATATAATTGCAACATTATTTTCAACTCTGTTTCAAGAGTTATCCTTCATTTACATGTATATAGCTTTTCCACAATTTCCGAGATGTTTTCTTAGTTGTCATGTATGTGAATTGTATGCGTGAAAGGTTTAAAATGTTTCGACCCCTCCTAAGGAAAACTAACAATCTGAACTCTGGCAGAAAACGCGATTTAAACAGATGAAATTTCTATCTGCCAAGCTGTTCATTGGAAACTGATATAGAAACATTGGTAAGTGACAAAGCAGTATGTTCTTTTTTATGTGTTTATACCAGTGCCTGGTCGCGTGTTTCAGTTTCTTGGGTGCGTAGTAACTTGGTTCGTGTCTGGGATGCCTACAAGTGTCTTGGGGGCGTATTATCAGAGAATGTGTGCGTGTGTCAGTGACAGGGTTGCGTATATTAGTGTGTTAGGCGCGTGTATCTGTTTGGGTGCGTGTTATCAGTGTCTATGATGCGTGTATGAATGTCTGGGTACTTGGTGTCAGTGTCCGGGTCCGAATAGAAGTGTATGTTGCGTGTAGTTGGTTGGTGATGCTTGAATCAGAGACTGAGGGTGCTTGTATAAGAGTCTTGGGATGCTTGTATCAGAGTATGGAGTTTCTCCTATATGCCCAAAGTGTGGTGTACGAAATACCACAGAGCATTTTATGTTACATTGCAAAGTTCACAGGGAAGCAAGAACACAACTATCAAATGTCATACAGGGGTCTGGTATGCAAATGTCAATAAATGACATTCTTTTTCCATCTAAAGCACGCCAGACTTCCTTGTTTAAGGCATTGGGGACATATCTCCTAGATCGCCAGATGACAGACACAATATAGCTGTTATCTGGCAATAATACAACATTTTTAAAAGTACATCTATAAATAGACCACGAGTCTATACATAGAGAGTAATTCTTCAATCATTGAACATTTTTTCCATCATCTTACTATTAAAAATGTAATTTTTCAAATTACACTTTTTAGAAATGCTGGCTCAGTACTGAGGGAGAAAATTCACAAGAAATGGGCCTCCTACCCATATTTTTATGCTTTTTTTCAATTACCCCTATCGTGGAAATGACGTCAAACATCTATGTCGTCTGCCCCAACGACAACTGTTTTAATATATATATATACATTAGGAAGAGAGACAACTCGTCTTTCCGTATTTTTAATAACTGAAATATCACAAATATGATCAAATGGCACAGTGTGGACGTTTGTATATAGTATTTTTATAGGCATCTTATTTGGACCGTTGTTGTTGATCAGAAGACATTACTTATGTTGTAAATAATCTTACATTAACTTTTTACCCACACTGTGCCATTAAGATTAATATACCCAACCAAACTTTTTGAACAAAATATTTCGGTCCACCCTTTGTCCCTTTGTACCAGTGGAGATGTATACAAAAACTTATACAACTTTACGGGCTAAGGGTGGAATTCGATTTACTAAATGAGAGGGGGCTAATAATTGGCTTATCAAAACATTTGGTCGGACTCGGCTTTTTCCATTCAATTAAGCTTGATTGAGAGGGGTGAGGCGAGCTTGACAAAAAAAAAGGATTGAAATTGAGCCAATCAGAGGCCCCCTATCAAACCATTGTTGGACCATTCATTTTCACACAAAATATTTTCCATATACATAGAGCGACATAAACATATTAATCTTTCAAGGAGAGCAATTGATATACATACAGTTATTTTAATGAAACAATATTTTTAAACATTAGTCTTATGTACAATTATTAAAACAGAAAACGGGAGAAATGTTAAGCAATTGGAAAGTAATAATAGAAAATTATAGAAATCCTGAAATAATAGTCCCTATAAAAATGTTGAAAGGAGATAACAATGGCAGCTCGCCAAATGGCTTTATGTCGAAAGGCGAGGGTAAATAAACCCAATACGACGACGACGACGATCAGAGTATGGGGTGCTTGTATCAGAGTATGGGGTGCTTCTATCAGAGTACGGGGTTGTTGTATCAAAGCCTGTGGTGCTTGTATCAGAGTATGGGGTGCCTTTATCAGAGTATGGGGTGTGTGGTGCTTGTATCAGAGTACGGGGTGCTTGTATCAAAGTATAGGGTGCTTGTATCAGAGTATGGGGTGCTTGTGTCAGAGTATGGGGTGCTTGTATCAGAGTATGGGGTGCTTGTATCAGAATATAGGGTGCTTGTATCAGAGTATGGGGTTCTTGTATCAGAGTATGGGGTGCTTGTATCAGAGTCTGGGGTGCTTGTATCAGTGTATGGGGTGCTTGTGTCAGAGTATGGGGTGCTTGTATCAGAGAACGGTGTGCTTGTATCAGAGTACGTGGTTCTTGTATCAGAGTATGGTGTGCTTGTATAAGAGTAAGGGGTGTTTGTTTCAGAGTACGAGGTTCTTGTATCAGAGTACGTGGTTCTTGTATCAGAGTACGAGGTTATTGTATCAGAGTACGAGGTTCTTGTATCAGAGTACGAGGTTCTTGTATCAGAGTACGAGGTGTCAGAGTACGAGGTTCTTGTATCAGAGTACGAGGTTCTTGTATCAGAGTACGAGGTTCTTGTATCAGAGTACGAGGTTCTTGTATCAGAGTATTGGGTGCTTGTGTCAGAGAGTGGGGTGCTTGTATTAGAGTATGGAGGTACTTGTATCCGAGTATTGGGTGCTTGTATCAGAGTCTTAGGATGCTTGTATCAGAGTCTTGGGATGCCTGTATCAGAGTCTTGGGGAGCTTGTATCAGAGTATGGGGTGCTTGTATCAGAGTATGGGGTGCTTGTATCAGAGTATGGGGTGCTTGTATCAGAGTATGGGGTGCTTGTATCAGAGTATAGGGTGCTTGTATCAGAGTATGGGGTGCTTGTATCAGAGAACGGTGTGCTTGTATCAGAGTACGTGGTTCTTGTATCAGAGTATGGTGTGCTTGTATAAGAGTAAGGGGTGTTTGTTTCAGAGTACGAGGTTCTTGTATCAGAGTACGTGGTTCTTGTATCAGAGTACGAGGTTATTGTATCAGAGTACGAGGTTCTTGTATCAGAGTACGAGGTTCTTGTATCAGAGTACGAGGTGTCAGAGTACGAGGTTCTTGTATCAGAGTACGAGGTTCTTGTATCAGAGTACGAGGTTCTTGTATCAGAGTACGAGGTTCTTGTATCAGAGTATTGGGTGCTTGTGTCAGAGAGTGGGGTGCTTGTATTAGAGTATGGAGGTACTTGTATCCGAGTATTGGGTGCTTGTATCAGAGTCTTAGGATGCTTGTATCAGAGTCTTGGGATGCCTGTATCAGAGTCTTGGGGAGCTTGTATCAGAGTATGGGGTGCTTGTATCAGAGTATGGGGTGCTTGTATCAGAGTATGGGGTGCTTGTATCAGAGTATGGGGTGCTTGTATCAGAGTATAGGGTGCTTGTATCAGAGTATGGGGTGCTTGTATCAGAGTATGGTGTGCTTGTATCAGAGTATGGGTTGCTTGTATCAGAGTATGGGGTGCTTGTATCAGAGTATGGGGTGCTTGTATCAGAGTATGGGGGTGCTTGTATCAGAGCATGGGGTGCTTGTGTCAGAGTATGGGGTGCTTGTATCAGAGTATGGGGTGCTTGTATCATAATATGGGGTGATTGTATCAGAGTATAGGGTGCTTGTATCAGAGTATGGGGTGCTTGTATCAGAGTATGGGGTGCTTGTATCAGAGTCTTAGAGTGCTTGTATCAGAGTATGTTGGTGCTTGTATCAGAGTCTGGGGTGTTTGTATCAGAGTCTAGGGTATTTGTATCAGAGTATTGGGTGCTTGTATCAGAGTATGGGGTTCTTATATCAGAGTGTAGGGTGCTTGTATCAGAGTACGGGGTTCTTGTATCAGAGTATGGGGTGCTTGTATCAGAGTAAGGGGTTCTTGTTTCAAAGCCTGTGGTTCTTGTATCAGAGTATGGTGTGCTTGTATCAGAGTATGCGGTGCTTGTTTCAGAGTATGAGGTGCAGGTATCAGAGTATGGGGTGCTTGTATCAGAGTCTGGGGGTGCTTGTATCAGAGTATGCGGTGCTTATATCAGAGTATGGGGTGCTTGTTTCAGAGTATGTGGTGCTTGTATCAGAGTATGCGGTGCTTGTATCAGAGTATGGGATGCTTGTATCAGAGTTTAGGTTGCTTGTATCAGAGTATGTTGGTGCTTGTATCAGAGTATAGGGTGCTTGTATCAGAGAATGTTGTTGCTTGTATCGGAGTATAGGGTGCTTGTATCAGGGTATGTTGGTGCGTGTATCAGAGTATGGGGTGCTTGTATCAGAGTATGGAGTGCTTGTATCAGAGTACGGGGTTCTTGTTTCAGAGTATGGGGTGCTTGTATCAGAGTATGGAGTGCTTGTATCAGAGTATAGGGTGCTTGTATCAGAGTATGGGTTGCTTGTATCAGAGTATAGGGTGCTTGTATCAGAGTATGGGGTGCTCGTATCAGAGTCCTGGGTGCTTGTATCAGAGTATGGGGTGCTTGTATCAGAGTATGGGATGCTTGTATCAGAGTATGGGGTGCTTGTATCAGACTATGGGGTGCTTGTATCCGAGTAAGGGGTGCTTGTATCAGAGTATGGGGGTTCTTGTATCAGAGTATGGGGTGCTTGTGTCAGAGTATGGGGTGCTTGTGTCAGAGTACGGGGTTCTTGTATCAGAGTCTGGGGGTGCTTGTATCAGAGTATGGGTTGCTTGTATCAGAGTATAGGGTGCTTGTATCAGAGTATGGGTTGCTTGTATCAGAGTATGGGTAGCTTGTGTCTGAGTCTAGGGTGCTTGTATCAGAATATGGGGTGCTTGTATCAGAGTATGGGGTGCTTGTATCAGAGTATGGGATGCTTGTATCAGAGTATGGGGTGCTTGTATCAGAGTATGGGGTACTTGTATCCGAGTAAGGGGTGCTTGTATCAGAGTATAGGGGTTCTTGTATCAGAGTATGGGGTGCTTGTGTCAGAGTATGGGGTGCTTGTATCAGAGTATATGGTGCTTGTATCAGAGTATGGGGTTCTTATATCAGAGTATGGGGTGCTCGTATCAGAGTCCTGGGTGCTTGTATCAGAGTACGGGGTTCTTGTATCAGAGTATGGCGTGCTTGTATTAGAGTCTGAGGGTGCTTGTATCAGAGTATGGGGTGCTTGTATCAGAGTATTGGGGTGCTTGTATCAGAGTCTGAGGGTGCTTGTATCAGAGTATAGGGTGCTTGTATCAGAGTATAGGATGCTTGTATCAGAGTACGGGGTTCTTGTATCAGAGTATGCGGTGCTTGTATCAGAGGCTGAGGGTGCTTGTATCAGAGTATGGGGTGCTTGTATCAGAGTATGGGGTGATTGTATCAGAGTCTGAGGGTGCTTGTATCAGAGTATGGGGTGCTTGTATCAGAGTATAGGATGCTTGTATCAGAGAACGGGGTTCTTGTATCAGAGTCTGAGGGTTCTTGTATCAGAGTATGGGGTGCTTTTATCACAGTCTAAGGGAGCTTGTATTAGAGTATGGGGTTCTTTTATCAGAGTATGGGGTGCTTGTGTCAGAGTACGGGATTCTTGTATCAGAGTATGGGGTGCTTGTTTCAGAGTCTGAGGGTGCTTTTATTAGAGCATGGGGTGCTTGTATCAGAGTATGCTATGCTTGTATCAGAGTACGGAGTTCTTGTATCAGAGTATGGTGTGCTTGTATCAGAGTCTGAGGGTGCTTGTTTTAGAGTATGGGGTGCTTTTATCAGAGTATGGGGTTCTTGTGTCAGAGTATGGGGTGCTTGTATCAGAGTATGGGGTGCTTGTATCAGAGTCTGGGGTTGCTTGTATCAGAGTATGGGGTCCTTGTATCAGAGTATGGAATGCTTTTATCAGAGTATGGGGTGCTTGTATCAGAGTATGGGGTGCTTATATCAGAGTATGGAGTGTTTGTATCATAGCATGAGGTGCTTGTATCCGAGTAAGGGGTGCTTGTATTGGAGTATGGGGTTCTTGTATCAGAGTCTGGGGGTGCTTGTATCAGAGTATGGGGTGCTTGTATCAGAGTATAGGGTGCTTGTATCAGAGTATAGGGTGCTTATATCAGAGTATGAGGTGCTTGTATCAGAGTATAGGGTGCTTTTATCAGAGTATGGGGTTCTTATATCAGAGTATGGGGTGCTTGTATCAGAGTCTTGGGTGCTTGTATCATAGTAGGGGGTTCTTGTATCAGAGTATGGGGTGATTGTATTAGTGTCTGAGGGTGCTTGTATCAAAGTATGGGGTTCTTGTATCAGAGTATGGGGTGCTTGTATCAGATTCTGAGGGTGCTTGTATCAGAGTATGGGTGCTTGTATTATAGTATAGGGTACTTGTATCTGAGTACGGGGTGCTTGTATCAGAGTATGGAGTGCTTGTATCAGAGTATGGGGTGCTTGTATTAGAGTATGGGGTGCTTGTATCCGAGTAGCGGGTGCTTGTATTGGAGTATGGAGTGCTTGTATAGAGTATGGGGTTCTTGTGTCAGAGTCTAGGGTGCTTGTGTCAGAGTACGGGGTTCTTGAATCAGAGTCTGGGGGTGCTTGTATCAGAGTATGGGGTGCTTGTATCAGAGTATAGGGTGCTTGTATCAGAGTATAGGGTGCTTATATCAGAGTATGGGGTGCTTGTAACAGAGTCTGAGTGTGCTAGTATCAGAGTATGGGGTGCTTGTATTAGAGTATAGGGTGCTTGTATCTGAGTACGGGGTTCTTGTATCATAGTCTGATGGTGCTTGCATCAGAGTATGGGGTGCCTTTATCAGGGTCTAAGGGTGCTTGTATTATAGTATGGGGTGCTTGTATCAGAGTATGGGGTGCTTGTGTCAGAGTACGGGTTTTTTTGTATCAGAGTATGGGGTGCTTGTATCAGAGTATGAGGGTGCTTGTATTAGAGTATGGGGTGCTTTTATCAGAGTACGAGGCGATTGTGTCATAGTCTGGGGTGCTTGTGTCAGAGAATGGGGTGCTTTGGTCATAGTATGGGGTGCTTGTATCAGAGAACGGGGTGCTTGTATCAGAGTACGTGGTTCTTGTATCAGAGTATAGGGTGCTTGTATCAGAGTAAGGGGTGCTTGTATCAGAGTACGGGGTGCTGTGTCTGAGTATGGGGTGCTTGTATTAGAGTATGGGGTTACTTCTATCTGCGTATGGGGTGCTTGTATCAGAGTCTTGGGATGCTTGTATCAGAGTATGGGTTGCTTTTATCCGAGTATGGGGTACTTGTATCCGAGTATGGGGTGCTTGTATCGGAGTCTTGCGATGCTTGTATCAGAGTATGAGGTGCTTGTATCAGAGTACGTTGTTCTTGTATCAGAGTACGGGGTTCTTGTATCAGAGTATGAGGTGCTTGTATCAGAGTATGGGGTGCTTGTATCAGAGTATGTATGGGGTGCTTGTATCAGATTATGGGGTGCTTGTATCAGAGTATGGGGTGCTTGTATCAGAGTATGTATGGGGTGCTTGTATCAGAGTATGGGGTGCTTGTAGCGGAGTATGGGGTTATTGTGTCAGAGTCTAGGGTGCTTGTATCAGAGCATGCGGTGCTTGTATCAGAGTACGGGGTTCTTGTATCAGAGTATCGGATGCTTGTATCAGAGTATGGGGTGCTTGTATCCGAGTATGGGGTGCTTGTATCCGAGTAAGGGGTGCTTGTATCAGAGTCTAGCGGTGCTTGTATCAGAGTACGGGGTTCTTGTATCAGTGTATGGTGGTGCTTATATCCGAGTATGACGTGCTTGTATCCGAGTAAGTGGTGCTTGTATCAGAATATATTGGTGCTTGTATCAGAGTACGGGGTTCTTGTATCAGAGTCTAGGGTGCTTGTATCAGAGTATGGGGTGCTTGTATAAGAGTTCGGAGTTATTGTATCAGAGTATGTGGGTGCTTATATCAGAGTAAGGGGTGCTTGTATCAGAGTCTTGGTATGCTTGTGTTAGAGTATGGGCTGCTTGTATTAGAGTATGGGTAGCTTGTATCCGAGTTAGGGGTGCTTGTATAAGAGTACGGGGTTCTTGTATCAGAGTATGTGAGTGCTTGTATTAGAGTATGGGGTTCTTGTATCAGAGTATGGGGTGCTTGTATCATAGTCTATGGTGCTTGTATCAGAGTCTGAGGGTGCTTGTATCAGAGTATGGATTGCTTGTATTTGAGTCTGAGGGTGCTTGTAT
>JASEVX010000010.1:58665908-58690464 GCA_031761405.1 Serripes groenlandicus | reverse complement strand
CAGGGGAGGGCGATGAACTTTACGCCGAGAGGCCACATATGTTTGTTTCTCGCGGGGACGGCTCAAATGCTCACACTAATACCAACCGTAACTCTTTCAGCGACAAAGGCAATTTGTGCCAAATTTTTTGCAAATTTTGCAAACAATACAGATTCAGGTGGAGTCAGCTCGTAACGAGCTATCTCACCTGAAATCAGCATTGTTTTGCCTTTTATTTATCAAAATAGTCCAACCATTTTATTATATGAGAAAATTGAGACGCCCGTTTTTTGAACATCGAAGAGTCGACTTTTAACAATTCCGGCGCTGAAAGTGTTAACGTCATTACACAGTGCGTTGAAAGACCATGCCTTCGCTTTCGTGGTAAGGATACGAATGAGCACTGTTTTACAGACTGTTCGTGATAAGTGCAGAGCCGGATCAGACTGCGCCGATGTTCTGGCTGATCTTGATCTACACTGGTAGCCAATGCCTTATTTCTTTCAGCGCCAAAGGCAATATTAAGGTTTTTGCAAAACAATACTGATTCAAGTGAGTCAGCTGCGTAACGAGCTGTCTCACCTGAAATCAGCATTGTTTGCCTTTTAGTTATCGAAATAGTCCAAACTTTTATTACATCAGACATGGAGATGCCTGATTTTGAACATGGAATAGTCTTCTTTAAACAATTCGGCGCTGGAAAGAGTTAAGGGTTGGTTTGGTTTAGAGTTAAGGTTGGTTTTCGCAGATAACCGCTTAGATGCTCTTTATCTTAATGTTGGGCCATTCAATACTGATTCTAAAAAGAGATCTGATGACTTTTCGCGTTTTACAAGTTTGCTGGCATTTTGTTCACAGGGACACGAACCTCAAACTTAGTTTGTCTAAATTTTTAGTTTTAAAATATTCAAAAGAAATTACAATTATCAAAGAATACAAAACAACTTTTTAAAGTGTTGCTCTCTGTCTCTCTATTTCCTGAATCAAGACGGTGTTAAGGGCAATGAATCCTACGTCGTCCCCATTTCGTTGACGATATTTTGATTGATTGATTGGAGTTTGAAGCCAAAGGTATTTAGCCATATCAAAGCGACCAGCTAACTGTAACCGGCTACGACAAATATTTAGCCTATTGACTTGGGTCCATCATCGGAAAGAACATGAACGGTCCAGCCGGGGTCCGAACTCACGACCTCTGGATGGGTTGCCCCCGTCGTTACCTGCTTGAGCTATCGCGGCTCTAACACGATTATACGAAATTATAAGCATATTAAAAGTTAATGTCGTTGTGAAGCAATACGAAAACACAAACTGTATATAACGCATGCGTTGGGCTCTTTAGGCCGCTACGGATCTATTTCATCGAAACTGGAACGTAATAAATTGATAACCATTTCTATTATCCTTTCCCACATGTAGACACATGTTGACGCATGGTGCAACGGAAAACGTTTGAAAACATTGTGGCAAAATGGGAAATTGCTCATAATGAGTTATTTCTCTCTTTTTCCACAATCTTTTAAATAACTTTACTTTCCCTTTAAGAGATTGTCCACAATGTGTCTATAATTATTCAAAGTCGTCGGCTGCATACTTGTTTTTTTAAGGCAAAGGGTTTATGCTCCCATTAAGAATAGAAGAAGATAGCATCAATTCACATATCAAATCGACTAAGCGATCTTGTATAATAGAGACAGCTACCAAACACGCCCACACATCACAGCTAAATGTACTATATATTGTCCATTCAGTATCGCAAGCTTGTTTGAGTAATGACGGACTCGGGGAGTTGCAGTACCTTCTGTTTGCCTACAGAAACGGGTTTTCATGCGCCTGTGAAGACGGGATCAAACTGTTGGCTGATCAACGACGTGCGAAAATGGTAAGACAAGTATCGTATTACAAAACCAGGGGGCGTAGCTCCCTTTAGGCACTGTATGCACGTGCCTACAATTTTTTCTAAAAATGCCCCCAAAATGCAGCTGCGGCGATAAACATCTGCGTAATGTATCGACCAGATCAGCCTGCGCTGTCCGCGCAGACTGATCCGCCGACACATTCCGTCTTAGGGGGGGGGGGGGGGAGGGGGGGGGGGGGGAGGGGGGGGGCAGATAGAGTAGTGATTTCCTGAAACAGAAAATCCACAGCGAGGGGCGAAAAGTGTCTATACGGGTAGGCCTGTGTGGCATGCTTAGGCTGATCCGGGGGTCGATACTTTACGCAGAGTCCACAATGTTGATTTTCTCACGAGACGGCCTACACATTGAGTATGCCTAGCTACGCCCCTGAAAACGCTGCAATCCCTAAATGAACCCTTTCCCAAATACAGCAAAACCTGCAGCAGACCGACTTCAAACGACAGAGGCACAACTGTTAAAACTCTCTGTAAAAGAAAGTAAAATTATTTTGTAAAGTTGAATTACAATTTGGCAGAGAAGGAGAAATTACTGGTTATGGGTCAACTTCTGCCCTTGTCACAATGCTTTTCAAGAGACCGTCTTGCTGCAATTGTGTAACCCTCACTTTATGTTTTTTGCATTCTTAAGAAGCTAGGCCCTCACCCTTGTTTGTGTATTCTTGAAAAATTAACCCTCACCCATTTGTTTGTGTATTCTTTGAAAGCTAACCTCACCCATGTATGTGTATCTTGAAAAGCTATCTCTCACCCATGTATGTGTATTCCTGAAAAGTTAACCCTCACTCATGTTTGTGTATTCTTGAAAAGCTAACCCTCACCCATTTGTTTGTGTGTTCTTGAAAAGCTATCTCTCACCCATGTGTTGTGTATTCTTGAAAAGTTATCTTTCACCCATGTGTGTGTATCTTTGAAAAGCTAACCCCTGGTCCCATGTTTGTGTATTCTTGAAAAGTTATCTTTCACCTATTGTATGCGTATTCTTTGCTATCTCTCACCCATGTTTGTATATTTCTTGAAAGGTTAACCCTCACCCTGTTTGTGTATTCTTGAAAAGTTAACCCTCAGCGGTGTTTGTGTATTCCTGAAAAGTATAACTCTCACCCGTGTATGTGTTGTATCTATCTCTATTATTAGGGAACTGGTTAAACATTACTGATCTGGATTAAATAACGATAGTTACTTTGAGGTAAAAAAAATATATAGTATACCATTTATTGAAAACCTTCTTTCCCCCTATTTTTATCATGAGTATACTCTTTCCCACATACAACAAATCTGCAGTAGACGACTTTGAAAACCTCCAGGCAAACACATAGCAATTATCTTTAAATGTGTATATTGAATAAGGTTGAAAACATTGCATTCAATGTAGAAATTGCTCATCAAGAGCAATTTTGCCTTTTGCCACAATGTTTTCAAATGTCGTCTGCGACAGAAGCGTCAAAATACGTCTGTAAAATATAAAGGGTTAATAGGCCTATTCAATGATGAACAGTTTATTCTATTTGTTCTCTTTTTTCCAACACATATAATCATGATGTATAATTAAACATATTTTAACTTTGTCATTTACGATCCTGTTTAAAAGACCTTTCTTTTAAAATATAACCCAGAATAAGATGAAATCATATTAGTACATCGGTTCCAAATGCTCTGAAGGGGGAGGTTGGCTCAAAAAGGTTATTATGATGTCATCATGTCGGATTGTAAAATTATGAATTTTACGAAATTATGCGAATCCGTTCGTTAATCTAATTGACGAACGTATCTTTGATATAAATCTTTGGAAAATACAACGAACTTTATAAATATCTTGACGAAAATCTGGAATCGTTCTATGAATGAAAATATGATTGTGGAATAGAGTTGAAAACATTGTGACAAGAAGAGAAATTGTTCATTGTGAGCAATGTTTTCCTTTGCAGCAATGTTTCCCTTTGCAGCAATGTTTTCAAACAAATGTCAGGCAGATGCGTCAAAATGGGTCAATATGAGGAATAGGGTGAATGGCTGGATGTAAATTGTATTGCGTTGATCGGGATGCGCAATGCGAAATGAAATTGCCTTTAACAAAGCAAATAATACCCGAATGTCGAAAACAATTAGTGTGGCCTTATCTATTTTAAGCTCGACTATTCGAAGAATGTGAGAGCTATTTTACTCACCCTTGCGTCGGCGTCGGCGTCGGCGTCGGCGTCACACCTTGGTTAAGGTTTTGCATGCAAGTTCATATATTACACCATAGCTCAGTTGCAGTATGTATTGCATTGAAATTTTACAAGGCTTCCCAACCATCACAGCTATGTAAATATTCAAGTTAGATAACTATATTAATGCAAATTGTGGCCTTTTTTTACTTAGAAATTCTGGTTAAAGTTGTGCGTGTGCAACTACATCAAGAGTCCATATCTCAGTAACTAATTGAAGCATTGCATTAAGACTTTATATAACCATTCCTAACTATCACAGCTATGTAAAGAATCAAGTAATATAACTCTATCCTGCATTTAAAGCATTATGATCCTTTTTGTTTACTTAGAAATTATGTTTAAAGTGTTGCGTGCAACTACATTAAAAGTTCGTAATAATGATCTCAGTAACTAATTTATGTGTTGCTTTGAAACTGTATACAAGGTTTCCCAACCATCAAGGTTATGTAACTTATCAAGTAAGATAACTCCATCATACATATAATGCAAATTATGGCCCTATTTCTTACTTACAAATTCTGGTTAAAATTTTGCATGCAACTACATTAGGAGTCCATATCGAGGCCTTGGCATGAAACGGTTGTAACTAAAATTGGTTTTTTTTTTTACCAAGGTTAACCACCTCGCCATAAAGTCTTTATAAGCGTTAATTCATTTTTCTTGATAAACAATGGAACTTTTAGGTGCCATTGCTCATTCTGAGCAATGGCACCTAAATTTGCATTGTTTACAAAGAGGTCAAAATTGCCCCTAAACCAGGGATTTTAAAATAGGTTTTAAGTTACAACTGTTTCACGCCAAGCCCTCGATATCTTAGTAACTAATAAGCGGCGGAATAGTCGAGCGCGCTGTTCTTCGAACAAAAAGTAGTTCCGTGACCAACTGCGTTCATTTAAAAGTAAAACGCAATACCTTTCGTCACTTGATCGATTTGAAACCAACTAAAATAAAAAATAAAAATGTCATGAAATTACACCTTGCAAACCACGAGGTATGGCGGTCGTAAGTTCAATATTCTCTTTTACCTCACAGTCATGATGACGAACTCGTCTGACGAAGAAACCATCTTCATCAACAAAGATACGGACGACTTACAGCTAGGAAACCCGGGCTCAGATCTTCTGGGAATGTTCCTGTCTGGATCCGAACTGGATGTAATAGAGGAACACAGTGATATACCGCCCAAAGTAAACGACCAATTGCATGGGGCCATACAAAGACGTCGACGTGAAGCAGCTCTGTTTGCATCCGATGATTCCTCCGTATTGCAGTCTGGAAAACCTTCGTCCGCTTCTAGAGCCAGAATGCGTAGAGGAGCAACGTTGGGTGTAATGACGAATAGAGAAGCAGGGAAGCGGCGAATTGATCGCAGGAATAGATCAGTTTAGAGTGCAAATAGCCTGCTTTACAGACGCTTTAAGAGAGTTTTCGCATATATATAAAGACATGCATTACATCTTAGTGTAACATGTATGTTACACACACGTGTATTTCAAATTCAAAGATTGACATTAATAAATAATGATTGACAGTTAACAAGTGCTATGTGTCTTATCGACATAGATCTCTTAAGTCTTTCGCTGCCGAATTATACAAAGCCGATTCTTCTATTTTTCGTCCAACAGGAAATTTGGTAAAATGTAATGTCTAAGTGGCAAACAATGCATATTTCAGGAGAGACAGCTCGTTACGAGGTGACTCACCTGATACTGCATTGTTTGCAAAAAAGCCTTTATTTGCCTTTGGCAGCAAAAGGGTCAAAGAAACAGAACATTTTTCATCGAAGATAAATGAAACACTAAACCCTAATCCCGATGAACTTGACCTTACATTTACGTATGCTATAACACGACTTGAACTCATACTTTCGAACAATGCAGAACCAGATCAGTCCGCGTAATCGTGTAGTTATATGTGGGTCGACATTATTCGGTACTCGAGTATCAATATGTAACTAACGCATAATACTGCATGAATTTGAAAGAAGTTATAAAAGTAAATTGTGATGATACTATTAGTATTATAGTGGGAAAGCAGAGGGATACGGGTCAACACGGAGTTCACTTAAACGCTGTAATTGACATGTCATTATGTTAATTGAACAAATCTTCAGAGAACAACAATAGTATCTTAAATGTGCATTTCGTAAACGAATTTGAACTCTTTTAGATATTGTGAAGAAGACTTTTACACGGCAACCAAATGGTGTTAATGTCAGATGAACAAAGTATATTACAGGAATTTAACAACTGTCGTAGACAATTAATAAGTGCTAAATTTTAAACTGTCAAAGACCAGAACTTTATAAGTGCTATAAATTACATGTATACTCAGACTTGCTGTGTCAGCTTGCAACTTAAGAAGTCAACCCAGGCAACTACTTATAAGTGCTCATTTTTAAATGCTACTTGAAACTTTTTTGACACATTTTTAAAGTCTCTTGCAGTACTGGGCTCATTAAATCTGTCAAACATATACTTTTAATTATATAACGGGAATGGTGTATAGAAATAAGTACCACTTCTACAGCCTTGCTGTGGAAGCCGGTTTTTATAGCGACGTTGGTAGAGTGGTTGAAGTAAGTTAAGAAATAACATCACAGTTAGTGTCTGGATGGGTGACCCGCGGTGCCTTAACTCAGTTATGGACCCGGTGCACGTTACACTTGGTGGCCGAGGTGGGATATGGGTTGGCATCACCGTCATTCTAGGTCCCCGGTGGTTCCCAGTGCTGATATATAGGCTTCGCTCTGGCTTACTGCTAGTGAGCAGTTATGTGACTTTGGATCGAAGTCAAGAAAAAAAGAGGGAGAAATGTAACGGGAATGGGAAATACGTATACATACCACTTCTACAGCCTTGCTGTGGAAGCCGGCTTTTATAGCGACGTTGGTAGAGTGGTTGGCTTTTTCACAAAGTTAAGCAACGTACATCGCGGTTAGTACCGGGATGGGCCACCCGCGGTGGCTTAACTCCGCGAAGGACCCGGAACACGTAACAGTTCTATGCTTTTAAATCTGTAAATGCTTAATCATAATTTTAGTTGCTTAGATTGCTTAATATTTTGTAATGTATTTGCCTAATAAAATGGACACATTAAAATTCAATTAACCAAGTATTAAATGTTGTCTCAGGATACTTTTTATCGGTTATATGTGTACAAGACATTACCTTTTAATACATTAAGGAACCATTTTTCTGACAGAAGCGTGTTATATCAAAAGCTGGAAGTAACATACCGAAAACGATAATGTTTTCCTGTTATAATATATGACAGCCTTATAGCATAAAGTATTCGGTTATACTGATTGAAAAATTCAAATAATGTTTCTTGCTGCCGGTTAAACATTATTTTTCATTTGCGAAAAAGCGTGTAGTAATATATTCAAACGCATGTTTGGATTTAAATGGGCTTGAGATCAAGATTAACTGGGCCGAGAGTGAGAATTTGACTTGTAAAAAACCTAGAACCATTGATTACCTAGTAACTTTTGCATACATATATGTATCTAATAGTCCTTTAGGGTACTATATTACCAAATACATCCGCGCCTGAGATGATACAAATTGTCCATAAGAACCTGTTTACGAATGGAAATGTTTGTGTGTATCTACTTGAAGGTATTGAAGATATAAAAGTCAGTTTAGAGGTTTTATGCATGTATATTTGATGCAATTAAAGTGTCTGAATTAAAGGATTTTTTGGTGTGTGTGTTTTTATGCCCCCGGAATCTCCGATTCGGTGGGCATCTAGTTTTTGGCCTGTCTGCACGTCTGTCTGCACGTATGTCTGCACGTCTGTCTGCACGTCTGTCTGCACGTTGCACGTCTGTCTGCACGTCTGTCTGCACGAAAAAAACTTTAACCTTGACCACTACTTTTGAACCATAACAGGTACGGCTACCATATTTCACATGTGTATTCCTTGTCACATGACCTTTCTGTCAGTACCAAAATATTTTGACCTTGCGACCTTGACCTTTGACCTAGATGTTGCCATTCTCGAACAAAAACTTTAACCTTGGCCATTAATTTTGAACCATAACAGGTACGGCTACCATATTTCACATGTGTATTTCTTGTGACATGACCTTTCTGTCAGTACCAACATTTTTGACCTTGCGACCTTGACCTTTGACCTAGATGTTGCCATTCTCGAAAAAAACTTTAACCTTGGCCATTATTTTTGAACCATAACAGGTACGGCTACCATATTACACATGTGTATTCCTTGTGACATGACCTTTCTGTCAGTACCAACATTTTTGACCTTGCGACCTTGACTTTTGACCTAGATGTTGCCATTCTCAAATTTTTTTTTAACCTTCAGCACTACTTTTGAACCATAACAGGTAAGGCTACCATATTTCACATGTGTATACCTTGTGACATGACCTTTCTGTCAGTACCAAAAATGTTCACGTTGCGACCTTGACCTTTGACCTAGATGTTGCCATTCTCGATAAAATCTTTAACCTTGACGACTACTTTTGAACCATAACAGGTACGGCTACCATATTTCACATGTGTATACCTTGTGACATGACCTTTCTGTCAGTACCAAACATTTTCACGTTGCGACCCTGACCTTTGACCTAGATGTTGCCATTCTCGAAAAAAACCTTTAACCTTGACCACTACTTTTGAACCATAACAGGTACGGCTACCATATTTCACATGTGTATATCTTGTCACATGACCTTTCTGTCAGTACCAACATTTTTGACCTGGCGACCTTGACCTTTGACCTAGATATTACCATTCGGGGGCATCAGTGTTTCACAAACACATCTTGTTTTTCTTTAAATTTGACTTGAGCGCAAAGAGGAAGTAGGTGTACTAGACTTTGTCGTGTTCTGACGGGTTGCTAAAAAGGGTTGTTTACTTCATCTGGACACAATCCTTCTAATGACCGCCGTTTTTAATTTGATATTTTTAAAGCTGCTAGGTAACTCTTTTCATTGATATATTAGCTACCTGAGAACATGAATGAACGTGTTATTATTAAGGGTTGGAATTTGTTGATTTACATCTTAATAAAGACGGAATTAATTTTTTATACTCTGAATTATATAACACGTTTGCTAAGAACAGTTTTCACCGTCTTATCTTTTCAGGTACTACATCCAGTTTGAACCCAGATAGTTTACGAACGACAACAGTGCCTTCAATAGTTACACAAGAGAGCTCTACTAAAATTAAACAGTCCAATCAGAGCATACCAGTGTCAAAAGAGAAACAGCATTCGACATTGCCAGTCAGATCTGCTACTATAGCTTTTACAACAGAATCTGATAAACTGTCTACAACAGCATTCACAGAGTTTGAGACGTCATTAGCAACAATGTCCTCAAAGAGCAAACAGGAATCAACCAATAAATCATCAAGACGGGTTTCTATCAGTAGCACACAAACAAGTTTGAGAACAACAGTCACGACACCACCAGATATAACTAAAGATAAAACTACTGTTTCATCTGAGATGAAAACAACACAGGGAACAGTTTTAAATAACAACACCCTTCCTTTAAAAGGGAGCAAAAACATATCATGGTGGATTCCGTTTGTAATTTGTCTAGTCGCGTTCTTGTTAATCGGCTTGGTTGTGATCGCAATTATGTTCATGAAAAAAAGGTAAGAGATAAAATATCTTAATTTTCCATAATAGTTTAACCATTTCATTTATTCTTCCTGTCTCTATAGATAACATGTGAGCCGTCCCACGAGAAAACCAACGTTGTGGACTCGGCGTAAAGTATCGACCCGGATCAGCCTAAGCATGCCGCGCAGGCTTACCCGGATAGACACGTTTCGCCTCCTGTGGATTTTCTGTTTCAGGAGTCATTACTCTATACCTCTATCCCCCTGAGACGATATGTGTCGACCCGGATCAGTCTGCGCGTACTGCGCAGGCTGATCTGGATCGATACATTACGCAGAGGCCATAATGTTGGTTTTCTCACGGGACGGCTCATGCTGATAATGGATTAATCTGTTAGTAATGTCCAATATATCAATTCGGGATTCGTACGAATCCGGTGCATAATAACATTGCTGGGAATGTACCGTGACAGGGGACTTGGGACCGGGTGATCCGGATTCGATCCCTACTTGCGACGGTCATAGTGGAGTGCCCTTGTGCAAGGCCCAATTCCTGGCCAAGCGCTGGTTTGTCAACAGGGATCATGAATAAATGTTCTGACGGGGTGATATAACTGAAATACTATTTAGAATGGCATAATACATAAAAGAAACAAATTAGTCCGTTTCCACATTACCGGTTGAACCGCAAGAGCCAGCTAAATGGGTCTGACCGCTTGGAGTCAATGCAACTCTTGTTTTTTATCTCGATGTAAATAATAGGTGTGGGACCAATATCATATCGAGGGCTTGGTGTGAAACGGTTGTAACTCAAAACCTATTTTGAAAACCCTGGATTAGTAGCAATTTTGACCCTTTTGTAAACAATGCAAATTTAGGTGCCATTGCTCAGAACGAGCAATGGCACCTAAATTTCCATTGTTTACCAAAGAAAATGATTTAACGCTTATAAAGACTTTATGGCGAGGTAATTAACCTTGGTAAGAAAATACCAATTTTAGTTACAACCGTTTCACGCCAAGATTGTCCTAACACATGCCGAATCCACCATTCAAATTACAGCGTTTGACATGCACCCGTCGAGTATTTGGTATGTTAGGACAATCTGATAACACCCAGTTAGCGCCCCATATGTATGAGTCATAACGTAATCAAAGAACCGGGCGTGTCCGAAGATGGTCAGGTTGCTGCCCACAGAAAGCCTTTAGCTAAGCAAATGTTCACTCTTCAAATCCAGTAATATTTATTTTTTTCAGGCACACTTGGAATTTAAAGCGACCGGAAAGCACCCGTTCCTCAAATCAGGGTCTTACTAATCCAATGTATGAGAATTTGCTGAGAGATGAACAGTTAATATAGATAACAACATAAACCATTGTGACAGAGTAATGTCTGCAACTCTAACCAAAGAAAATATACTACAGAGACATTTAGCAAATGACTTAAAAAACCCGGATATTGTTATTATTTTTACCTTTTTCACATGACAATTTAAGGTAATTGGATTAACAATTTCTTAAACAGACGTCCTTTAAAACATCTAGACAAAAATATGAAACATCTGTACAAATTCAGGGAAATGCATAAGGTTCTAACATTTTAAAAGCTATTAATTAAATTCAAACTATCATAATCTTCTTATTTTAAGGGCAATGATGAAGAGGTGGAAATCATTTATGATGTGCAACATGGCCAATGTAAAGCTACAATCATAGATTGGAAAAATGTGCCCAAGCACAGCCGAACACTTATAAATGTATTTATATGTCTCTGATTTAACTTATCATAATGGTAATCAAATTTATTTTTTTCATAAGTTCAGATTCATTTAATCTATCACTTATAATTTCCCCCTTAAAATGCCCCCTAATCCCCTAATTTGACCAAGTAAAGAATAAATCCAGTAAGCTTTCGGGGAACAAACTGCACTTTTTTTTTCAATAATCGTGTGCTACTGTGTGTCATACGATAATATTTAAATTTATAAAACCTTCTTAATGAGCTTGTAATGTGAGAATTGATTCAAATTGAGGGCATACTTATACAATTATGCTTTCATTCATACAGAAAATTTACCTTCTACGTTTTATGCTCATACAGATGTAAAATGTATTCATGTTTACATGTCATAGAGCTTTGTATACGTTTTACGCATTTTCTACATGCATTTATAGATATGTCAATATATGATGTCTCGATAACCTTTGAAAGACGTTCTATGCATTGTCCTTGTGCAGACGCATTGAAAGTCGTCTTCGTAAGTTTTTAAGAACATTATTAATGTGATATCTTTGTAAGATTTTAAGAACATGATTTCAACCCTTTTCCATAAACAGAGGCTTATTTGTCAAGGTAATTCTGAACTACTGTGTCAAACGTTTAATTTGCTCATGACGAAAAGATTCTCCTATTATTACAATGATCTAACTTTATGCCTTCGACAGGACAGTCGGAATGAAAGTAGTGTTGATTGATTGATTGATTGGGGTTTAACGCCGTTTTTAACAATTTCTCAGTTATATCACGGCGGCCAGTTCACCTACTCATGCATTTCCTGGTTTTCTCACACTAGTACTCCACACAACAATCTTTCCAAGCAACTGGCTGCTTTTACACATAGACTTAGCCCATTGGTGGAAGAGGAATGACGCATGTCGCATTGACTTTTGTCAATCCTCGGAAAGAAAGTTGGCCGAGCCGGGATTCGAACTTACAACCCCTGGATTGACAGCCCGCGCCGCTACCGACTGAGCTACCGGGGCTCGGCGAAAGTATTGTAATCAAAGATTGCAAAACTACTATTAAGTTGTATCAAGTTATTTGATGAACTGCCATTTATAATTTGCTTTATACATGCGGTCTAGTTTCGACCGCATCCGTGTTGTAGTGGTAGAGCTACCACCTCGAGAGCGGGAGGTCGCGGGAAGGATCCCCGGCTGGGTCATACCAAATACTTAACAAATGGTAGTAATAACTGCCCTCCTTGGCGCTCAGGGATAGCATTTAGACTGACTGGCTGGTGTCAGGATAAATATACCAGAAGTATTGGTAACTTACCCAGGGAAACTTCTTGACAGTTTTTGCTTACTAATGTAAATATAATTTTGTATGTCCATGTGTCAACAATTTTGAATTTTGTATTCTTTTTTGTATTATTGTATGAATGGTAAACTTCCGAAATTATATACTATAAAAGTATTAACTAAACAAAAAGTGTTTGTGTTTTTCTACTCTATTTGTTTTATTTTATTTATCATTTATTTTCCAACATATTTGCTCTCGTTTGTTCCTATTCATGATAAATTCATACCTTGCATACATTTCATTATCCCATCTGCACCTTGCTGACATCACTCTAAAGTCACCTTCCAACAGTACTTTCAGTACTTTGATTAAACTTGTGTCACGTGTCTGGGTTCGTTGAACGATTTGTTTTTCAGCATATCAAAATGACTTGAATAAGACCATCACTATAATGTTGAATGCATCAGACAAGCACTTTCAGAGGAGAATAATTTCAAAATGTTGCCACTTTAAACCCATAGTTATTAATAAAATGTGATTCTATTAAACACATATTAAAGAGGACCCCAACAGGAACATTGCTGTAAAATGTGGTTGAAATGGTTTATCAGATAAGATGTTATGTGTACATATTTTTAATGACGACGCACAACGACGGACTCACGGTGATTGCAACAGCTTACCTTTACCACTTTAGTCTAAGTTTAAGATAATTCAATAAGAGGTATATGCAATGAGATTAGCCTACGTGTAAGCTCATTTTGAGGGTCAAACTCATTGATTGTGTACCGACTTTCATAATTGTTTGATGTATTAAATGTGTTAATATATATTTATTTGTATCACGCATTACTCTTTATAATTGCAAACATGTATAAATACAAATATAATATAAAAACCCCATAATTTAACCCTTTGTTATTGAAATTTCGCCCAAATATGAGTAGGGTCAACATTGCGCAGTCGTTTTATCTGTGCTTTACACATGCATGCCAAACAGTTCAGCCAATGTTACAGTGGAAGGCAGTGATAGAGCGACGGTGTCTCAATCAAACGATTTCGGGTTCGGATCCAGTGATCAGCAAGGTCTTCCTTTAAGATTTCTTTTCAAAACAAACTTTCAACATTGATCCCGATTTATATAAGCTGAAAACATTTTTCGCAATCGTTAATTATAAACTAAATAAGTTTTAAGTCGTGTTTAAGCAAAATCGCGATCACGTATCAATGTTTAAGTTAAACCATTTCCCTCATGAAGACAAATTCAAAGGCATCTGCAGTAGACGAGACAATTAAAAACATCTCGACACATTGAGAAATTACTCATAATGAGCAATTTCTCTCTTTGCGTCAATGTTTTCAATAATATTCAATAATTGATACGTTCATTTATAGTATTTTCCAAATATTTTAGATTCCTATACTGCAGACCTATTGTATGTGAGAAAGGGATACCATGTGCGCGTTAGATTAAGATTAGCCTAAACCGTTCCGAACATACCGTGCTTTTTGTGCGTTTTATTGGTTTTTTACGCGACAGATCTCTTATTCATGATCTTTTGGTAAACAAACCAGTGCTAAGCTAGGTAATATGCCTTGCCCAATGTCACTCTACCATGACCACCGCGTCGCGACTGGGAACCGAACCAGGGACGTCCAATTCCAAAACCCTGATGCTATCGTACCTGGCGGCAGATTTTCTCATGGTGTATTACTGGAAAATATTGATCTGACCTGTTGACGCTTGTGAAAAGATATAAGATGTGCAGTCTCAAACCTTTCCACAACACTCATTTAAACATATGTTTTGCCATCACATTTGTGATTTGCTGTATGGAAAAAGATGTGGTGAGACAAACAATGCGCAGTTAAAAATTATAAAAAGAAATGTATATCATAATAAAATAGATCTTAGCATAAATGCAGGTATATTCTATTTATTTTTTTATTATGTATGTAAATCAGTGTACATGTGTTCAATCACTTATCAATAGTATCATTGACAACACTATTTTAGTTTTGGCGATGTTTCCTACCCCCACATTCAAATTAACACAGTCAATGAATAACATTTCAAAAGCTCGCATAAAGAGAACTCTGCAATAGTGAATGAATTACATTTGAAAAGCTTGTTTTAAGAGAATTCCGTACATCGTTACAATCAAAATAGTCTTCCATAGTGAATAAATTACATTTGAAAAGCTTGTTTTAAGAGAATTCCGTACATCGAAACAATCAAATTAGTCTTCCATAGTGAATGAACTACATTTAAAAAGCTTGTTTTAACTCTTTCGGCGCCGAGTTGTTTAAAGTAGACTCTTCCATGTTCAAACTCGGACGACTCTATTTTCATGTAATAGGATTTTTGGAATAGTGTTATAACTCACAGCCAAACAATGCAGATTTCAGGTGAGACAGCTCGTTACGAGCTGACTCACCTGAATCTGTTTTGTTTGCAAAAAAGCTCAATATTGCCTTTGGCGCTGAAAGAGTTAAGAGAATTCCGTACATCGAAACAATCAAAATAGTCTTCCATAGTGAACGAATTACATTTGAAAAGCTCGTATAAGGAGTACTTCATTAATCGACGCAATCAAACTAGTCTTCCACAGTCAATGAACTACATTTGAAAAGGTAAAAAAAGAGAACTTCGTTAATCGAAACAATTACATTTGAAAAGCTCGTATAAAGGAAGCTCCGTCTATCGTAACAATTAAAATATTCTCTTTGCTGAGAAAGAGAACCGACAATGGGTTCACTGTTTTGTCGTGTTTTGAGGTCAAACACTCAATAGGATGTAGATCTGGTCCGAGGTGGTATATACAGCTACAATGTTTATCACAAACATACAGTGTATTGTTGATGTGATCAATGCAAATCCCAGTTGGATCTAAGTCTGGTCTCGAAAACCTCTGTAAAACCATTCCATCTCTGTTAAAACTAATGACCTGTTTCAGGTCTGTATCTGTCACATAAAACAAGTGACTTGTTTCACTAACAGCAATATGTTCAGGATTTTTAAACAGACGTTCGCCATCTTTTGTTTTGTATATCACGTGATTGACATTTCCGGTTTGGTCTAACATGTGGATGCATGGTGAGCGATCTGTACCGTCGTATTTACAAACCGCGGCGATAGAGCTACCATCACACGCTAGACCATAATACTCGTTACCAGATTTAAGTGGATACCAGTATGCGATCTTTGATTCGTCCTTGACCTTCAAATACTGTAACAGTTGTACGAATGGGAATGATACTACTAAATATGTCGGTGTTAACGCGGTTATGCCCCATGGCTGGAATACTGACGTAAGACGACTTGTTACGTTAAACGTTTCGTCTAATAATTTTATATTCCCGTTGCCATGGTCACACATAACAAAACAGTTACCAACCTTTGTGTTGGTTATACAAGTAAGCTCGAATGTAGTTTCGTTTTTCATAAAGATTTCGTGATCTCTAAAATTCAATTCTTTCACCAGAATAGACTGGCTATCATTGTCATTTATATTGCTAGAAAGCATGACACCGTTGGTAGCGTCATCTGAAGTGGGTTCCAATTCGCTCGGTATCTTCGCCTCGAGTAAATCGCTCATTATGTAAAAATGGTAGTGATCGAGTTCCAATGGTTCTGAATCCTCTACTCGAATTTATTCGATCATTATATAAACGTGGAAGTGAGTTCCAATTAGTCCTGCATCTTCTCCTCAAACTATTCGATCATATATAAACTTGGAAGTGAGTTCGAATTAGTCCTGCATCTTCTCCTCAAACTATTCGATCATATATAAACTTGGAAGTGAGTTCGAATTAGTCCTGCATCTTCTCCTCAAACTATTCGATCAGTATGTAAACTTGGAAGTGAGTGCGAACATGTTCTGTATCTTCTCCTCTAATTATTCGATCAGTATGTAATCTTGGAAGTGAGTTCGAATATGTTCTGGTTCTCCTCCTCGAATTACTCGTTTATTATGTAAACTAAACCCGAACATTCTCTAGTTAGTATTTTATTCACTTTAATTATCAATTTAAAATTCATCAAATTTTTGCAAAATGGGTTATATTGTATATTTTTAGATTATAATTGTCGGGGGTGGGTTGCTTCCAAAAGTCGTCTACTGCATCTTGTAATCGACAGTCCTGTTTTAAAACGGAAATATTGCAACTAAACACATCTGTATGTAAAACGCATTTATACTGCCTCTTCAAATACGATAAAAAAAAAACGGAAGCCAAATTTAGAAATTGTCCTCCTTCTTTTTAAATGTTCATGTGAAGAAATGGCACCTTTTCCTGAAATGTTTGAATTAATGGAACTTCCCTCGAGCTATACTGTCCAGAATAACGACACTTCACATTATATCCAAAAACTCACTCACATGACTTTCAGAAGATTGACTGCCGACACACCCAGTATTTTCTTTTCAATGTTC
Organism: Serripes groenlandicus; assembly: GCA_031761405.1. Taxonomy (NCBI): domain Eukaryota; kingdom Metazoa; phylum Mollusca; class Bivalvia; order Cardiida; family Cardiidae; genus Serripes; species Serripes groenlandicus. Next base: position 58,673,297 of record JASEVX010000010.1, on the reverse strand, counting down.
TATATATACAACATCAATTATTCAAAAGTTTCGGTTTTGTGTTTAACAAGTCGTCGAGTAATGAGTTTAGAAGTGTTTTCTTTACAATCGATGATTATATTGACAATGCCGTTGACTTCATAGTTTATATATTACACATGTCGCACCATGCGAAAAGAGTTCTGACTCCAAAACTATATGAGCTTAACCCTTTCCCACCTACAACAAAGCTGCAGCAGACGACTTTGAAAATGTCTACTCAAAGATACGGAAAATCTCTATAATTGTAGGTATGATTATTAAAAAAAATGAAAACATTGTGGCAAAAGGAGAAGTTTTGAGCAATTTCTCCTTTTCTCACGATGTTTTCAAAAGTCGTCTGCTGCAGATACGTCAACATGCGTATATATGTGGGAAAGGGTTAATATATGAAGTTGTGCTCAAGTATAGTATTGGTTAGAAGTTAAAAAATTCTCCAAATTGGCCAATCATAAGTTTCTAAGCACTGAGAACGCTTTCAGAGTTTGATAGATTTTGACCCTTTTATACAGCTACTCGTATAAATAATAAAGGTCGAGATTAGAGCGAATGAACTGGTCTGTTCCACTCATAACCTATCCTTTTAACCCTTTCCCAAATGTAAACAGTCTGCAGTAGGATAATTTGAAAATATGCCCTCAACAATATGGAAAATCCTTAGGCCTACATAGGTTCATTTTGGGCAAGTTATCCATTTGTCACTGCGTCATTCGTCTTCCACCAATGGGCTAAGTCTATGTGGAAAAGCAGCCAGTTACTTGGGAAGATTGTTGTGTGGAGTACCGGTGTGCGAAAACCAGGAAATGCACGAGAAGGTGAACTGGCCGCCGTGATATAACTGAGAAATTGTTAAAAACGGCGTTAAACCCCATTCAATCAATCAATCAATCAATCCATTTGTCACTATGTTTTTTAAAGTCGTCTGATGCAGAGGCGTCAGAAAGCGTCCATATATGGGAGATTGTTAACTAAACCCTAGGTTGTGGGTATTCAATATAATTCTCAGTGAGGCGATTCTTTTGAATACCACACAGATTAGGGTTTAAGGGTCGAATCAGACTTTTAAATTAGGAAATATACAGCTAATTCATCTAGAGCTATAATAATAAAAGTGGGGTATACACGTTTAACCGATTAGATTTCACTTTAATATTTTGAGAATAGTAACTATTCAGAGCTCTAGATGAGGGGCATTTTTCAAATTCTGAAATCCTTATTTGTCAATCACAACCCTATGTTGTGAGTACTCAAAAGAATCGTCTGAGTGAGTCGATTATTTTGAGAACCAACAACATAGGATTGCGTTTAGTAATAGGATAAATAGTGTGGGGAAAAGACCTGTTTATTCCCTCTTATTTAGACATCTGGACCGTTACATTCGAGCGGTGCTCTTAAAAAACCAACATTAACGTAATCATCACAGCATTCGAGCGGTGCTCTTTGAAAACCAAACTTAACGTAATCATCACAGCATTCGAGCGGTGCTCTTTTAAAACTAACCTTAACGTAATCATTACAGCATTCGAGCGGTGCTCTTTATTAACCAACCTTAAAGTAATCATCACAGCATTCGAGCGATGCTCTTTGAAAACCAAACTTAACGTAATCATCACAGCATTCGAGCGGTGCACTTTTAAAACCAACATTAAAGTAATCATTACAGAATTCGAGCGGTGCTCTTTGAAAACCAACATTAACGTAATCATCACAATAATGCTTATTGATCAAAATGGATACTGCTTTAGGGAAGTTACTTTAAACCTTTTATGACTATTTGGCGAATAGTTCCGATCTAGATATCCCTGTGCGGATGCTCTGGCTGCTCCGAATATAAACTGAGTGCGCTAGTCATTGAGTGATTTATACGATACAGACAGTGAATTAAGGCTCTAATGTGACTTTCCTTAAACATAGGTAAATCAATTCCTTCACTGTTTGTATACGGAATGATAGCGCGGATACTATATAAGTATTATAATGTCATTCTTCGATTTTATTTTAAAAGTAGTTCAAATGACTCCAGCCTTCAAATAGAAACATTGTCTATAAGCTCGTTCAGCCCGTGCAATGACAGTTAACAACGGATTAAGATTTGCTGTTATCTAACATAGTTATACTGCCGTAATGTGTATATATGTCATACATAGATCGACTCGCTCATACATATAGCTCTTCAAAGTTGATAATGCTTCCCAATTTGGAAACACTATCTCGTCAAGTTAACCCTTTCTCGCATATAACTTAGAAAACGTATTTGGGAGGGGGGAATAGGAAAATATCCCTACGTACATGTACGTGCAAGTACAATATTAGAAAATAAAAGAAAACATTTAGGGAAATGGAGAAATTGTTCGCTGTGAGCAATGTTTTCCATTTCCCAAACTCTTTTTAAAACAATGTCTGTTGCACACGCATCAACAACCGTCAGCAGTAAGGAATGGGTTAACCCTACCCGGATAGAGATGACTTTTAACGCAAAACCGTGCACCTTTTTAAAACACTGCGAGGTAAAGGGAAGCATTATTTTTCTTCTCCTTTTTTTCTCAAACACTTATTTTTACTTTTCGAGTGCTTGGTTTTCACCTCTTTTTTTTCAAAGTATACTACTTTTAAAAAAAGCATATCGGATAAAGGGTTTACAGAAGATATCTTGCCTTTATCTGTGGTAATTTAAAGCTCATTCGCGACTCTTTCAAACTGAAAACAATAGGGGGGAAATAATGAAGGACTCATTTAACATTTAGATGGAAGGACTACTCTTTTTCTGGACACATGGTTGTTCTCTTTTTCGTCCATTTTTTCCCTCCAAACTACAGCTACCCTTTCCCTAATATGATTATATAAAGACATTTTCTGACAAAATCTTGAGGCAAATAATCTACGTAAAAATGTCCGTCTTTTAAGAAATGCGATTTTAACCTTTATCTTAACGATGATCTGAGCGCGTCTATGGGATAAAGTTTGCTTTTATGAACAGTTTGGATTCAAATCAGCTTGTACAAAATTGCCATTTTCGCCATATCGCACATATGGACTTTATTATATTAAACTATAAATGTTCAGATTAGTCTGTCTTGCTTCTCAGTCTTGCCAGAATCTACACAAGTTGACAGAACTTTCAAACAAGGTTGTGTAATAATCAATGAACAGTAATCGAGGGCTTGGTGTGAAAGGGTTGTAACTAAACACCAATTTCGAAAACCCTGGTTTAGGGGCAATTTTGACCCCTTTGTAAACAATGCAAATTTAAGTGCCATTGCTCAGAACGAGCAATGGCACCTAAATTTCCATTGTTTACCAAGTAAAATGATTTAACACTTTTAAAGACTTTATGGCGAGGTGATTAATCTTGGTAAAAAAAATACCAATTTTAGTTACAACTGTTTCACGCCAAGCCCTCGATTTGAGGTATTGTTAAGATTGTGTGGATTCAAGAGCTCATCTGGATCTATACTGTTGAAAAAGCCAACTTGTACTTTTCGCAAGAACGGGCTCGTTTCGTAGTGTCACACGGTGGCAGGCACGTTTCCCCCTTGCAACAGAATAGGGCATTACCTGTACACGTGATTACACGAGTCTTCATCGATAACAAACGCAAAAAGATACTTCGGTTTTGGGTTGACTCAGTTCATTTCAAATTGGGCTATTTTCTGTCGTCGCGTTGTTCTTTGTTTGTTTCGGTATAACAAAGAGCTATTACTTGTATCTGTGACGGTATATAGAAAATGTGCGGTCCGCAAACACTCAAATAACACAAAATAAACTCGACAAGTTTGTTTTATCGATATTTACATTAAAACTATCTAATTTGAACATTCTTCATTCAATATGGTCTATAGATACGGCCCACCGTAAAATTGACCTTTTCATAATCGAGTCGATATTGCATTAGTTTCTGTCGCAAATATGTATTACTTTCTTAAAAGGCGCTCTCCACACTTTTGTTCTTTGTTATTAATATCGAACGTCAAATACTTTTAATATCAAATCGCTGAAATGATATCCCAAAACTTAATATACTTTTGCAGTCCAGTTTCTCTTCGGAAATTCCGTGTACAAAGTTGACACAGCTTGACAGATAGGTATATATAGGAAGAAAAAACAACAATTAACATTGCATCAGTTTCCAATATACCATGCTAATCAAAGTACTTAAAGTGCTGAAAAAAAAACTTGATGTAGAGAAACAAAGACAGCACACGCAGATGTCTCCGGTTAGCGACTTACGTTCAACGTGCGAAATAAAACACTTTTCCTACAGAATTCAAATCATAAATGTAATGCATAGTGTTTCCAGAAGCATGTTTTCAATAGTATCTGCGCATTTATGACGTTACTTCACGCATGGCATTCGTATATGTTTAGTATTTTATAAGAATTTTGAACTACTTTACAGTATTCTTTGGTGAATTACATAGCTAAATGAAAATTGGACACGTGCTGGTTGGCATATGGGCTTTTCGCCCCTATCCGAGTTTTAGCATGAGTAGGTGAACTGGCCGCCGTGATATAACTGAGAAATTGTTAAAAACGGCGTTAAACCCCAAACAAGCAACCAACCGATTTCTAGCATGCGTTTCGACAGGTGAACGTTCGGCCCAAATTAAGCTCCACATAACGTATCCTAGGGCAAAAGTCGACATTTCGATTGGTTGCCATCTACTAAACACTTATTTGATTTGTTCGACCGAATGAAACAAAATCCATCCGCTTGCATTATTGAGTCAAAAGAGTTTCTCACTAGTGTTAGCCGACAAAACACTCGTAAATGGCTATATATATGCCAAAAGGCGAGGGTAAATAAATCCATAGCCGTCACAATCGATCATACTGTGATCTCAACAAATCTACGACAAACGTCTTTGAAAACAGTTAGAGAACACTATGGAAATCTCTAAAAATGAAAGAATAAATATTGAAAAGAGTTGAAAACATTGCGGCAAAAGGAGAAATTGTCTGCTGTAAAACTTTAAGATATTGAGGAAAATGGAGCAATTGCGGATAAGGACATAAAACAAATGAAAGTATACTTATTTACTAGAGTTGAAACCATTGTGACAAAAGAAGAAACTGCAATTATTTCTCCTTCTGTCACTATATTTTTTAATTTCATCTGCTGCACTTGCGTAAAAAATCGTCTGTAAACAGGAAAGTGTTAAACCAATTTTTTCACAATGTTGTCATCACAAGTTAATACTTTCATCAATAAAGATTATACAATTTTTGCCTAGACACTTTCAGATTTAGTTGATGTGTTCAAGGGTTAAGCAGACTGTAACCATATCATGTTAACAGGCGATTGTATAACCAATATAACCAATTTCAATGAATTCGTTCATAGAGCGAGCGCCCCACTGTTTTTAAGTGCCATGAATGACAGAATGATCACATTCTCTCAGCTAATGGGAAATCTTAGAAGCAGGTCGCGTTTTATTTTAAATATCATCCTATGTGGATGGTAAGTAATTTGTTTCCTTTTGTTTAGTTTGTCTGTCTGTCCGTGTCAACTAGGACAGCTCAATTAGGATAAGTAAATTTAAACATAAGTACTTGTGAGTGATTTATTTTACACATGAACCGCTTCTAGCAATTTAGGGTCTTAATGTATTTGCATTTGCGCACATTGAAACACATCTTAACAATAAACTAGAACTGTAGCCTCGTTTGTTGTTCGTTAATTCACCTTGTGTGATCCTGTTACGGAAACTCAATTAAATCCCCAAAATCGTTATAAACGTCGCCCATATGTGAGAACAAATACACAACCATGGGGCCGTATTCCAGTAGGATCTTAAGTGGAATACGGCCCCTGGGACCATAACACGTTAACCCTTTCCTAAATACAGACGAATTTTTTCGCATCGAACCAGTCTGCTGTTCGCGATAATCAATATGTGTTTGTGTCGTCTACCTGTAAAGCTAGAAGGGCACCAATGGAACTCACCTCTCCGTCGTCCGGCTATCTCTCTCCCTCTCTCTCTCTCCTCTCTCATCCTCTCTACTCTCTCTCTCTCTCATCCTCTTCTCTCTCTCTCTCTTCTCTCACTCTCTCTCTCCCTCCTCTCCTCTCTCTCTCCCTCTCTCTCTCTCTCTCTCTCTCCTCTTCTCTCTCTCTCTCTCCTCTCTCTCTCTCTCTCTCTCTCTCTCTCTCTCTCTCTCTCTCTCTCTCTCTCTCTCTCTCTCTCTCTGTGCCCCACCCCGTCTTTCCATATGTCTGTCACTCTTTGCATTAATAGGTCAACACGTTGTTTCTGTTTGTTAGATTCATTCCAAAGTGGTCACACATGCATGTATATGATCAGGTCTGAGGAGTACGGAAACATAACTCCTGGACTGATTCTTTTAAGTAATCCCAATTTTACATTATTTTTGTTCGGCTCTTGTCTTAAATGATTTCCAATGTATCAATTTCTGGGTTGACAGGTTAACTTATGATATGCAGATGTGCAGTGTACAAGAACCTTAACTATACCATGCTTATTTCAAAGTGTTGGTATCTTCCCCCCCCCCCCCCCCCCCCCCGATTTTCCTCACTTATTAATTATCCGACTTTCGCAGGCGACACATGTGTTCCGAGACACGCTCGCGTTTATTTATGACGGCTTCCACAAACTTAGCTTATTTTGTCCGGAGCTTGACTCCAACACTATTCAACGGATTCATTTGCATTTCGCAAGTATGCAGATAACAAGGAGAAACGCGATGCAACAATAACAATTACTATGGCCTTTGGATTTGAATTATTTCCCAGTTAATGAACAATCACTTTTTGATTGATTGATTGGTTGACAAATTGAAATAAAATTCTCTTTTTTTTTTTATATGCTTTTGCTTGTCAGTTATTTAGCAGCAATATTTCAATAGTTAGTGTTAGTTTAGGTCTCTGAATATACTGATGCATCTTTAGCGACGACTATTTGAAAGAAAATACCAAGAGACATTATATCATATATATATATACATTTATCTCATAAAGCCCTCTCAGGGATAAATATCATAATTATGATACTACTAGTTTGGTTTCAAAGTATTACGCTCAAGTCTTTGTTACATCGTAGAAACCAAACTATGAAAATGACGTCACGTCAGCGGTTTCGACGTTTATAACGTTAGACACTTTGGCACCAAAACCGGCAAATTTCATGTACACGTTTTCGAAATATACGCCTCACAAATCACTATAAATATGTGATAAATATTCATGTTGAGTTATTATCACTTTCAATAAACTCGTTAAGCTGAATATGACAATCGCAAAGGATATCAATTTAGTAACTCGTTTATTAAAAGTGATAATAAATAAACACTCATGAAATATCCTATTTCCAGTATTACGCTCAAGATTTTGTTACAACGCGGAAACAAAACTAT
>JASEVX010000010.1:58525612-58665708 GCA_031761405.1 Serripes groenlandicus | reverse complement strand
GCTCGCGGAATATCATCTTAGTAAAATAGTTTATTAAAAGTGATTATAAATAAACACTCGTGAAATATCCGCTATTATATATATCGTGTATCTCATTCCCACTAGTTATCACTTTGAAAGATTAATCTTCGTTTAAATATGTTTTTAACTTACAGTGGCCAATACCCTTCACGCAAAGATTGTTGGTGTTTACATTGCGACTGAAAAAATATTGAAGGTGGCGTAAAACACTATACACCCAACCCCAAAATACAATCAAAGCGCCAATGGCACTGTAGTGGCGATCGTATTCATATATTGCAACAACTACAAAGCGTTTATAATATTTATAAAAACCTTTCAGAATTTCCAGATTTGATAAAATTCCAGCTTCCCGTTTTTAGGTCGGTATAGCTAGATACCGAAAACAACTTTTAATATGACTCATAAAGGTCTCACCGGGTGTTCTACACACCGGCTATTGTTTGTTGATAGAGTTGGAACATTGTGAGAATATGTATGAGTTGAAAACATTGTGATAAAATGTGAAATTTCTCATTTTATCACAATGTAAGATATAGCATTTGTATGACTTGAAAACATTGTGAGAAAATGTGAAATTTCTCATTTTATCACAATGTAAGATATAGCATTTGTATGAGTTGAAAACATTGTGAGCAAATGAGAAATTTCTCATTTTATCACAATGTAAGATAGAACAGTTGTAAGAGTTGAAAACATTGTGAGAAAATGATGATAGAATAGTGAAGAGTTGAAAACATTGTGAGAAAATGATGACAGAATAGTGAAGAGTTGAAAACAGTGTGAGAAAATGATGATATAATAGTGAAGAGTTGAAAACATTGTGAGAAGAACAGTTGTAAGAGTTGAAAACATTGTGAGAAAATGATGATAGAATAGTGAAGAGTTGAAAACATTGTGAGAAAATAATGATAGAATAGTGAAGAGTTGAAAACATTGTGAGAAAATGATCGCTGATAGAACACTGTAAGAGTTGAAAACGTTGTGAGAAAATGTCATTTTCGTAGGACAATATCTTTTCTAAAAAATGTTAATCAATCATTTGTTCCTAATTCAAAAATTATGAAGACATACAACTATAAAAAGTTGTTTTCGTAACAACCAAAATATGGTAATATGGGATTAAAAGTCGTAAGCAAAGTTGTTTTCGCGGCAGCCGAGTTGTTTTCGTGAGCCGATTTTATTTATTTATATGCGTTTTAGCCTACGCCACTCACTAATTTTTCTATTTCGCGTAATTAGTACAAAAAAAAACTATTACATACTTTTAAAATTCATCGTTATATGTTTGTGCACATGCTTTTAAGTAAATAATTAGAAAACTTATGAATACATGTGATTTATTGTCAAATAAAACGTTGTTTTTGTGACAGTCATGTTGTTTTCGTGAGCCGACTTTATTTATTTATTTGCGTTTTAGCCTATGCCACTCTATAATGTTGCAATGTTATTGAAAACGGGACCAGGTACGAAATAAGCACTTTTTACGGACCATAATTGTTAAACTCGTAGGTATTTTCAGAAATTACAAAAGAAGTTAATTGGCCGTTTTATTTTGGCGAGGTGCTTTCAGAGTACAACCAATTCCTGTAAACACGGTAATATTTTACCCTCAGGCCGAATCAGGTTAAAGGTCAAAAGGTTACGGTTGACTACAGTAAAAATAGAACGAGGCACAGCTCTGCATACCGTACCCAAGACGCGCGATGATATTTATTATCTGCCCAAACATGAAGAAAGCTAATATGTAAATAGTTTAACTCTATTTAGATATTTTCTCGGTAAATCTCAAATATTAGTACCAATCCGGTATCAAAGTAGCACTAACATTATCATTATTAATCGTGTGCCTGCATCATTGATGGAACTATATATATATATGGCGGTTTAACGGAAGTGAGTAAATTGCCTTTGCAGAAATATCCAACCGACTGTTCAAAACCGACTATATAAGTTTTTTTTCGTTGTTGTTGTTTTGGTAGCACTGTGGCGATTGTCACCCAATCGCCACAAAAACCATTACGTCCATCCTCTGAAATCGAAAGAGAACCATCCTTTGCGAGCATAAATATCGCCAAGGGAAGTAATCCTCCCTGTCCAGCCTCGCTTTCGAACAAGACAGAAAGACGGCCATTTTGTGGCACAATTAACAATGATGTGAATTTTATAGCTGTTCCAAGAGGCGCTACTACCATCTTACATTGCTTGGGCAGTCAGAAAATAAAAACTTGGGAAGTTGATTTATATCATATCAGCGACTGGAAAGACCCGAGCTCGTCTTATAGCTTGGTCACATGCTCTGCGGTACGCAACCGGTCAAGAAAAACATGAATCAACTCCTGTGAGGAAACGTGGTCGAAGTTTTATCATTATCGCGCACACACAATTAACAGTTTGATTTCATGCAAATTAACTGGACTTCTTTGGGGAAGAATCTTCCAAAGAAGTGGTTTAATTAAACCTGTCTGTACTCCGTTGGCATTTTCTTTGCCAACATACTCGTTCACACATCAACCCGTACTCCATACGAAGATGTCCAAAATGCCAGCTCCAAGTCGAGCAAGAGTGTATGCGGACGTAAACAATCACAGACCACGGGAATACTGGGACTATGAATCACATGTCGTTGAATGGGGGTATGGATGGTTTCTTTTCACTGAGAAATAGTTTTAGATGTTGACATTATTGAACATGTTTTGTATTGAAACCATTCTGGTAAATGAAAAAATCCGTCGTAATTATATCCTGAGACTTTCAATTTATCAAATATACAGTAACACTTGAGGTTCATCCACAAAATAAAGTTAATCAAACAGATTTTGAACTATGAAATTGTGGTTTTCAATGAACTTCAATTTATAAATAATGAATTGAAACATCACTTGATGTTTAAACTTTCACACTTTCCTGCATGCAGACAACTTTAAAGCTTGTCTGTTCTTTGAAAAAAAAGTTTAGCAATTGTGATATCCTTGGCGTCATTGTATATGTGTCGTCACAAAACTTAAACTTGACCGTTTCATTGATAATAACTCAAAAACAATCCCAACATTTTATAAATGGAAACTTGGTACACATGTTTCCTAGGAACCAAGGCTGCAGATAAGGATTTTGGTCAATTGGGTAATTACTTCATCAACTTTACACTTAATCGGGTAACAAGCAAAACGGATACTATTAATTTGCACAAATTTACACTTACATTTATCAACACACACCAAACAATTCATATTAGTATTTTTAACATTTATAACAAGCCATGGGTATTTGCTTTTCCATTACGTTAGTTGTTATTGTATTTTTACCGACTCGACCTCTGTCATGTTTCTTTGGGGCTTGCATTCGGCAGTTAAAACCTCGTCCAAAATACTAGTTACAACGTCTTTTGCACTGAACAGTATGCTATCGATGAGGCCAGCCATGATGTTTTTGCAAATCATCTCTGGTTTGTTCCATGAGGCTGTCAAAATGTTTTTTTTAACAGATCCAATGAGAAAAGTAACCGATCAGGCTGGGGGTCAATTCAAGGGCAAAACTCTGACAGGGGGCCAAGGGAGTGAAACTAACAGATTAAAGAGCGATTTTAACTGATAATTTTGATTGGCAATCGGTTAATTTTGACTACCCTGGTTGCAGATAGCCAACACTCATGTTTGTTTAGACACTTGTCTGATTTTTTCTACCACTCATAGCCATTGCGAAAGCTTAAATGAGAAATTTGATGGGTTAATAATGCTAAATGTACATTAAGTGAGAAAGTAGCGGAAAGACACCTTGCCTATTTTGTGGATAATAATGGATAATTGAATAACCAGCCTGGCCGCTCTGACAAATTGTAATAGCCAAAATGCGTGTTTGTTCGGTTAATCGTCTGTTATCTTCTACCTCTCATATCCATATTGACTGATATTTACGCTAAGAACCTAAACTTGAATAAGTAAACGAAAGACACAATGTCTATTTTGCGGATAATAATGAATAATAAGAATGACCAATCTGACCTCTCTTATCCGCTAATTGTAAACAAAGCAGTTATTTTGAAGTAAACGCATAAACAACTTTTCCAATTGCCTTTTATTACGCTACAATTTCTAAATAAATGCTTTTTATCGACTCTTATTGCGTATTTACACAGATACGCTTCTTATCTGTAACCCTGCTAAGAACATTACACATGTGTGCCAAGTCACATGCCTCTGGCTTAATAATTGTTCAGTAATGCCCATTTTTTTCGACAAAAAAAAGATGATCGTTTGCTTTCGCTCTGTGGCGCTTTTGTTTAAACATTGTGGCAAAAAGAAAAATTGTTTTTCCATAGTTTTAGTTGATGTTTTCAAAGTTGTTCACTGATATGTAAACAACTTATTTTTTACTGTACATCTACAAATAAATGTTGCTGGGAATGGGAGATGAAGGTCGAAACAAATTTGGTACAAGGCAGGGTTCAATCGAGGCTGCTTATGGTTTCATTGGCGCACTGTGAACATCTTTGGCCTGATGTCCTCCTGTTTATTACAATGATGCAAAAACACAGCCTACATTGAACCCTGTACTCCTGTGTAAACTGTAAAATAACTGTTGTTGTTTTCTTTCAGTCAACAAGATGACTATCAAATTGTCAGAAAATTGGGTCGTGGTAAATACAGTGAAGTGTTTGAGGCCATCAATGTAACAAATAATGAAAAATGTGTCATCAAAATCTTAAAGGTAATTACATTATATTCATTTATTTCATTATAATATTTGTCAGATTGGCTGAATTTAAACAATTTATGCATGGTTAACTGTTTGTTAGAACTACATTAACAATGCAATTAATTTATGACAAAAGTCATAAATATTCGTAAATATATCCTAAATTGGCACGCACTAGACTGCATTTGTAAATATCATTGGAAAACTCTTAAATTGCAGAATTTCTTTGTTACCTATCCCCCAGATACTGAAAAGTTTCCACCCTTTTTTGGCAAGGTCTAAAATAGCATGCCACTTCAAGTTCATGTGTTTATAAGAGTTGTTTCTGTATGAAAAAACATTCATCGTTGTTTTTATTTTTTCAAGCCTGTAAAGAAAAAGAAAATAAAGAGAGAAATCAAGATTTTGGAAAATCTCCGGGGTGGAACGAACATCATAGCTCTTCTGGCTATTGTAAAAGATCCTGTGGTAAGCTTACTATACTTAAGTTTTATACAAGTTCACATTTAATCTTGGTTGATTTGGCACAATTACCATTTAATGTTGTTTTTGTTTTCGTAGATGGGCAAGAATTCACTAATGCAACACAAAGTGTGACATTGAAACAAAAAAATAGATCACCTTTATTCATTTTATAAAATGCCTTACTACTAAGTTCTTCTAGCAAGACATCTAAAACCAAGAGACTTTTTTTAAAATATATGTCTTCTTGTCTTCTTTAAATGTCATAGTTATTGAAATATGGAGTATGTAACATTGACACCAAGATATTTCAATTGTTCATATCTCATATAATTGAAAGAGGCTCTAATTTGTGCTATGGTGTGAAATGATGTTGGGAGTTTGTTCCAACATTTACCCTTTGAATGAGAAATACTGTCTTGTCGTTTAACAGGAAAAAATAGCAAAAAGATATGGTTGGTGTCAATGTTACACTTGTAAAGTTTGTGCAGACTTATGTTTGTTTCAAATAATATATCTTGCTTCTGTCCTAGCCTATTTCATGGCTGTTGGGGTCAGTGTGTTTTTTGTGAATGAATTTCATAAGTAAACATCCTAATAAATAAAAATAAAGCTCCATTTGATGCATGTAACATTGACACGTTGATAGCCATAGATTAAAATGTCATTTATATCCATTAAACATATAAAATCTTCTTTAGTTTGTGGATTATATGTTAGAAGTTGGGACCAGGTCTTCTGATTCAGGTTGTATTTACTACTGTGTATGTTTGATTGCCAGATATTTGAAGTATGTAACATTGACACTTTCGTGTCAACTGAAATAGTTACATACATTTAGAAATCTCATTTATTTCTGTTATATACAATATTATTTGTTATTTTTTTTACTTGTAGCAAAAGCATGTGATGCAATATATCAAATAACTTCAAACATCTCTAAATTATGAACTTATTAATATTATACTGTTATATGTATTGTTGCATGTAACATTGACAGAATTGTTGTCAATGTTACATACAAATTTGAAAATCAATTTTATTTAGTTAGATTTGAAATTTAATATGTTATTTTGTGGTTTGGAGATTAATTGTCAGGAGTGGAATTTTTCTAAATTAAATAGTTTAGCCTGTCAGCTGCTGTATAGAAGATATGGCTATGCTGGATGCATGTAACATGGACACTTTTGTGTCAAATTAAACAGTTACACACACATATCAAAGGTTGTTGTTTCTGATTAAGAGAAAAAAAAATATATATATTTTTATTTATAAATGTTCTACCAAAAAGCATAGCCAGTGATTGGAGATACTTGTCTAAAGAGAAGCAAATAATTGAAGTTTTAAAAAAGTATGGTGTAGGTAACATCTTGTCAAGGTTACATGCACATTTTGACGTCAGTTTATTTTTTGTCATACATTATATTATGAATTCATATTATTACAGATTTTTAAATCATCCAATAATTTGTAAATTTTATTAAATTAAAACAACTGAAAGCATTCCATTATTGAAGTATTTGATCAAAATGTGTAAGATTTATTTGACACCAAAATTTAAGACATTATGCTGGGCCTTCCTATCATAAGTCACTCAAAGATTTGAAGAAAATGTGTTTTTATTCATCAACTGGGTAAGGAAAGCATAATATAAGGCAAAACTTTAAGTCCTTTGGTGCTGCAATTTATGTTTGTTTGATAAATGTATGCATGTAACAATGTTTGACACCAAATGTTACATGCACATGTCAATTTTCATTCTTTTTTTGTAAAACAATTGTTGCAGACAAATACACTGGATTGATTTTTTAGGAAAATTTGATTATTAGAAGTTTTGAATCAACTACTCACTAAAATGAGGCAAAATAAGCTGTTATACACACACATTAAAGTGCATGTACAAAATGTCACACTTTTTGTCATACTAAAACCTTAAATATGATGTTTTAAGGCTTTATTTCTCGCAACCAATACTTTTTAAGTTCATTCTTTTTTTACAAAAGGATGTGTAAGTTATAAGGTATAAATGTGTAAATAAATGTCTTAATTTTTTTTCTAAATCTGTACTTAATTGAAACTACATACAGGATAGAGTGTTGACACCAAGAATTCCAATAGTGAATTCTTGCCCAGATACGAATCACAATATAGTATTTTTTATTGATTATGATTGGTATTAATTAATATTATGATGATGTTGATCTGAAATAATTGTTTCATACATTAATATCATATTGCCTTTTATCACATGACACTGCTTGTATCCGATTTTTTTATACCCATTATGTATTTCTTTATATGTGACACGTGTAATATAACATGACTGAATCACTATTTGATATTCATCCGCGAATGTTTACAAAATGGCTGAGAACGTGTATCCAGTAAACACAAATGTCACAATAGATGGAAGTGGTAAAGGGACCATTATGTTGGGACTATTTTCTGACAGCGAAAAACAGATTTTCTTTTTGTGTTTCGTCATGTGATAAAAAGAATCTGACATTCGTTGTTATTTCATAAAAATATTTATTAAACTCGTCTAAGAAATTTGTTATTAACCTCGCACAAGGCTTGCTCAATAACCACTTAGGCGCTATTTCTTTGGTTGTAATGAAGTTATAAAAATACTATTGTAAGTCTTTACTCTGAAAAAAACCATCACAAAGATCAGTTAATCCACATTTATAAATTATTAGGCATTTGACACATTTTGTCTGTAATTAGTACATTACTGTTATTCATGCTTGTGCTGGTATTTTCATGAACGGTTTCATTCTCAGCAATAATTTTATCAGATATTACACATATTCACTGCTACAATCAATATAATTTTTGCATGAGTCTTTCTTCAAACAATTTGTTGAAATGAAAACAATATTGTGTCCAGTACATGAAGTATCATTTAATATATTCCATACAACAAATTTAATAAATTGCGAAAGAAATTGAAGAAAGCGTCAAATTAAATAAAGAAGTTTGATTTGTAGCATTTTTTCAATGTGGAAATTTTGTTAAGTGGAGCACTTAGTACGAGTTTAACCCTTTTCCACATTCATCAAATCTACAGCAGGTGAATTTGAATACATCTACCCAAAAATAAGAACCATTGCCATAATTGAAAGGTTTTATTATGGAGTTGTGTTAACCCTTTCCCACATAAACGAATCTGCAGCAGACTACTTTGAAAATGTACCCACACAATTATTGAAAATATCTTTAAATGAAAGTATATGTATTGAATAGAGTTGAAAACAATGTGACAAATGGAGAAATTGCTCAATTTCTCAATTTGTCACAATGTTTTCAAAAGTCTTCTGCTGCAGAGGCGTCAGAAAGCGTCTGCATGTGGGAAAGGGTTAAATACAGTATGGTGAAACAAGAAAATGCACAATCAGACTCGGAGCAAATGTGTCTGCATGTGGGAAAGTGTTAATGAAATGGATAAAACCTGTCCTATTGTTTTTCAGTCAAGAACACCTGCTCTTGTATTTGAACACATCAACAACACAGATTTCAAGGTATGGTATTTCTTCACAATATAGACAGTCCATTTAAAAGTTTTATTCTGTTTATTCGTTTGTAGTATATATCTTAAACGAACTTAAAATTTGATTATGTTTTTCACCTTATCTTTATTCCACCATCTTTATTTCGTTTCCTTTCCTCACGCTTTTGTTAGCTTACCTTGTCACAAAGTGCTCAAGCCTTCAAGGTCAGTTATTTTGATCACCAACATTTTCTCCTCTATAACCAGGGGGTAAATTGGGATGCAACTTCAAAGCAAAAATTCCTCAATGTGCTCTCCAAAACTCCTTCAAATATTATGGATCAATGCTGACTTATGATTTATCACATAAAGCCCTCTGGGAGTGTCAAAATGCCATTATACAAATATCATATGACACTACTAGTTTTGCTTCAAGTCTTACGCTTACAACGCGGAAACCAAACTATGAAAATGACATCACGTCAGCGGTTTGATGTCAATACGCAGTCACTTTGGTGCAGAAACCAGTAAATTTCATGTAGAAATATGGTAAACGTTATGACGTCGTTATGTACATTTTTAGCTCACCTGAGCTTTGCTCAAGGTGAGTTATTGTGATCGCCTTTTGTCCGGCGTGCGTCGTCCGTCCTGCGTCAACTTCTTCTCCTCAGTAACCAGTGGGTCAATTTGGATGAAACTTCACAGAAAGCATCCTCTCAATGACCTCACCAGAATTCCTTCAAATTTTTGGGATCCATGCAAAATTCTTGTTTCCATGGCAACGAAACCGAAAAAACTTCAAAATTCTTCTTCTCCCAAATTGGTTGACAGATTTTCAAATAATTTTGTAGAAATGTTCCTTGGATGACCCTCTATCACATTCCTTCAAGCTGTGTTGATTGGTCAAAAAACACGGCCGCCAGGGGGGCGGGGCTATTTGGCCTTATATGGCTATAGTGAAAACTTAAAAAATCTTCTCCTCCGAAAGTGTCGGGCTGATTTTCAAATTATTTTGTAGAAATGTTCCTTGGATGACCCTCTATCAGATTCCTTCAAGCCATGTTGATTGGTCGAAAAACATGGCGGCCAGGGGGGGGGCGGGGCTATTTGCCTTATATGGCTATAGTGCAAACTTAAAAAATCTTCTTCTTCAAAAGTATCGGCCCGATTTTCAAATAATTTTGTAGAAATGTTTCTTGGATGACCCACTTTCAGATTCCTTCAAGCCATGTTGATTGGTCAAAAAACATGGCCGCCAGTAGGCAGGGCTATTTTGCATTATATGGCTATAGTGAAAACTTAAAAAATCTTCTCCTCCAAAAGTATCTGGCCGATTTTCAAATAATTTTGTAGAAATGTTCCTAGGGTGACCCTCTATCAGATTCCTTCAAGCCAAGTTGATTGGTCGGAAACTATGGCTGCCAGGGGGCGAGGCTTATATAGCTAAAGTGAAAAAAAAAAAAAATCAGGTGAGCGATTCAAGGGCCATCATGGCGTTTCAGATACACCCCATAAATCACTTTATGTGATAGATAGAATATCTCATTCCTGTTTATTTTTTATCACTCGTTAACTAAGCTGAACATGATGCTCGCCAAGGCTCACAGCATATCATCTTAAGTAGTGAACCCGTTTAATAAAAGTGATAATAAAAAATCTCGTGAAATATCCTCTATTTTTATGTCAACAGAAAGAAAAAAACTTATTATCATCCCAAAGTGGTTCTTTCAAGCAATGTTAATTGGTAAAAAAAACATGGCTTTAAAGGGCAGGGCTGCTAATTATCGTAACTTCCACCCTTTTTTGGCAAGGTCAATCCAAAAAACGTCCATGTGTAAATTTGCGTATATTCTTCAGAAAATCGGGACATACAGTACTTGATTTTTGGACGTTATGGGGGAATGTTTCACTTATAAATATAATATTACAACCATACCGAGGGCTTGGCGTGAAACGGTTGTAACTAAAATCGGTATTTTTTTACCAAGGTGAATTACCTCGCCATTAAGTCTTTATAAGCGTTAAATCATTTTTAGCTCTACTGGCCAAAGGCCAGAAGGGCTTATGTCGTGGCGATGTGTCCGTCGTCCGTCCGTGCGTCCGTGCGTCCGTAAACAATTTCTTGTTAACACGATACAGTCTTCACTTTTGATTGTATCTCAACCAAACTTATACAGTAGTTAGATATCCTTAAGAGCTCGGTTCCTTTCGAAAACCAGCCAGATCCGCCCATGCATGACTGGATTATGGCCCTTGAAATGGTCAAAATTGCTATAAAAGAGCTTGTTAACACGATACAGTCTTCACTTTTAATTGCATCTCAACCAAACTTAAACAGTAGTTAGATATTCATGAGAGCTCGGTTCCTTTCGAAAACCAGCCAGATCCGCCCATGCATGACTGGATTATGGCCCTTGAAATGGTCAAAATTGCTATATAAAAGAGCTTGTTAACACGATACAGTCTTCACGTTTGATTGTATCTCAACCAAACTTATACAGTAGCTAGATATCCATGAGAGCTCGGTTCCTTTCGAAAACCAGCCAGATCCGCCCATGCATGACTGGATTATGGCCCTTGAAATGGTCAAAATTGCTATAAAAGAGCTTGTTAACACGATACAGTCTTCACTTTTAATTGTATCTCAACCAAACTTATACAGTAGTTAGATATTCATGAGAGCTCGGTTCCTTTCGAAAACCAGCCAGATCCGCCCATGCATGACTGGATTATGGCCCTTGAAATGGTCAAAATTGCTATAAAAGAACTTGTTAACACGATACAGTCTTCACGTTTGATTGTATCTCAACCAAACTTATACAGTAGTAAGATATCCATGAGAGCTTGGTTCCTTTCCTAAACCAGCCAGATCCGCCCATGCAAGACTGGATTATGGCCCTTGAAATTGTCCAAATTGCTATAATTGAGCATGTGAACACAATAGAGGCTCCATTTACTATCTGATCTTCACCAAACTTAGATAGTAGTTAAATATTGATGAGAGCTTGGTTCCTTTTGAAAACCAGCTAGATCTGCCCATGCAAGACTGGATTATGGCCCATGAAATTGTAAAAATTGCTATAATACAGCTTGTGAACACAAAAGAGCCTCCATTTACTATCCGATCTTCACCATACATACATGCTCTGGATTGAAAATGACCAAAGAACCATACCAGTAGAGCATAGGCCCTCATGGGCCTCTTGTTCTTGGTAAACAATGGAAATTTAGGTGCCATTGCTCGTTCTGAGCAATGGCACCTAAATTTGCATTGTTTACAAAAGGGTCAAAATTGCCCCTAAACCAGGGTTTTCAAAATATGTTTTTAGTTACAACCGTTTCACGCCAAGCCCTCGATACCCGCTTGATGCAAGCACTGGATTGACTTTTTTCCCTTCTTTCTTTCAGCAATTGTATCAGACATTTACAGATTATGACATACGATTTTACATGTATGAATTACTGAAAGTAAGTGATATTAAATACTTGTACTTACACTACAGACAGTTTGATTAATGGACAATTACATTTTTTAATTGAAAATTCTTTAAATTCTAATACAGGTCTGTTAGATATAAATATACTAACACTGATTATTATTTTTCTATAACTCGAACAAATGTCAATGTTTACAAATATCTGAAGCTTAGAATTAATTTAATTAGATAAAGGTCACTGTTATGATAACAAAATTTGTGTTGTAAGCACAAATCAGGGTGTTTTTAGAGTCCTCTGCTGTGCAAACTATTGAGGCAAAAAGTTGAAACGCATTGGTGAATATGCAATCATTAATTTCATTCACTTTAATTTACAAATTAGCCTAGTAAATGTTTTTATTAACTAAATCTTCATATGCTTTCAGGCATTGGATTATTGTCACAGTATGGGTATAATGCATAGAGATGTTAAACCTCATAATGTAATGATAGACCATGAAAACCGAAAAGTAAGTATTCTTAAAAAATAATATTATACTTCTAAGTTCTAGAAAACCAGAACATATCAGCCTCAAATTGGTACCACAAAGGACTCCTTTGGACCAGTTCATCTGCACATTTCTACAGTGACTTCACTGTCCGTTTACATTTAGATTGATTGATTAGGGGTTTAAAGCCGTTTTTAACAATTTCTCAGTTATATCACGGCGGCCAGTTCGCCTACTCATGTATTTCCTGGTTTTCTCAAACCGGTACTCCACACAACAATCTATTATTCAATTTAGAAAAGTCACATGTATTTGATACACGTTTCTGTGACAGGCATACATGAACAACCTTTATAGACGGATAAAGCTCACATATTGATTGATTGGTCGGAGTAAAACAATGTTTTCAAGGGTATTTCAGTTTAATTACGGGAGCCAATTCATGTTTTTCTGGATTTCTACCATCAGTACTCGCACAACATTCTGCCCAGGCAAACAGCTATGCATTTTGTGCAATTTCGTCTTTTGTTACTATGTTTTCAAAAAGCCATCTGCTGCAGAGGCGTCAGAAAGTGTCTATATGAGGGAAAGGGTTAAGCACCATCATATTGCCTGACGATATTATTGGAATTTAAACAACATATCTGAACAGTCTAATATAAGATTTTTGACACTTTATCTTGTTCTACTTTGTTCATTACTCATTCATGAATTTGTAGTTAAAACAACTCCCATTGTCAAAAATTCTGGATGATGATTATCAGTTACAGGATGAGGATTCAAGTTGTATGAGGTATTCACAATTTGTCTTTGATAATACTTCAGCTACGTTTAATAGACTGGGGTCTAGCAGAATTTTATCATCCAGCAATGGAGTATAATGTAAGGGTAGCCTCAAGGTATTTCAAAGGACCAGAACTACTACTAGATTATCAGGTAGGATCAATAACTTACTATCTTCTGATGAAAAAAATGCTGGGTGGGCTTCTACAATTGTGTCCTCTATAAATAAAATTTGCTTTGTTGGAATTTCTAATAATTATACCCCAACAAACCAAGTTTGTGGTTGCTATATAGGACTGAAAGTGTCTGTTGGTTTTGATGATGTCCAGACGATAACTCATGACAAATGACGTTGATCGATTTAAATAAGGTTTGATACTCCGGTTTAAAACCATTAAAAACAGGTAATGTTCAACTTTGGTTATAAACAACCAATTATTACAGAAGCTATGGCCCCTTTTCTACTGAATTTTTAAAAGAAAACCTTTCTAACTTGAAAAAGGCTTTATCTATTTTAAAGTTATTTGGTACCTTTGTTTATGACTTTGGTTACAAACCACCAATTTCTTATTGAGTTATATCTTGTTTTCTATTTAGAATTTACAACAACAAAACACATCCGGATGTTAGTCATGAAAGGGTCCACAGATTTAAGTAGCCTTCGGCACACATATTTTTGACCATAACATGCAAATCCAGTTCTACTTTGATTTCAAACCACCCATTTTTACAGGAGTTATGGCTCCTTATCAATTTAGAATTTGCATCAAAATCTGTCTTGGCCATTGATAGTATCTATTCAATAATTGTACCTTTTCTCATTGAGATTTTCATTATGCCTAGATGTTGATAAAGTTTTCTGCTGCAGATTTGTTGTATGTGGGAAATGTTTTTTAATCCACTGAAAATCATGAGCTTAATGCCAGTTTTCAATGAGCTCTTTATGTTTCAGATGTATGATTACTCATTGGATATGTGGAGTTTAGGCTGTATGTTTGCCAGTATGATCTTCAGGAAGGAACCCTTCTTTCATGGTCATGATAATTACGACCAAGTAAGTACACATTACTACACAGTGTCCAACAAATTTCAGAATTGTTTGGTAGCTTACTGGGCTACGAGATTTGGATGCTTTTATTGTGTTTTATGGTTATTTTTTTTCTACTTCTGTACAAAGAAAATATTAAGAGCACACCATGTACATGATTTAAGGGTAGTGACCAATTCAAACAAGAGCACCGCGTACGGCACAGACGCTCGACTGATAGGGAGAAAACAGAAAAAAAAGCTGAGCTAAACAAAAAACCTTAACCGGCCGCCGCCACCATCGCCGCCGACGTCCGGGTTATGACAATAACTCTATTTTTTTCAAAAGTCGAGCTAATAACATGACTGTTGCAAAAGACCTGAAGTGCAGCATTCAGTTAAAAAAAATGAGAATTTTCTTCGTCTTTCTGAACCAGTCTGCACCAGTTTGCAAACATCACATACCAAAAGTAGAAATATGGATCAAAATACATTTAAGGAAATATTTTAATTTCATTGGTTATTCGCTATAATTCATTGATTAACGCCCTCCAGGGACCTATCACTAATGATTGGACCTGTATTGGGTATATATATATCATGTTAATTGACTATTATTGATGCGATTCTGTTGGCTGAAACCACTCGATCTGACAGGTGGGTAATTCCGCCTACTGTTATTGATTTTTTATGGGCACAGCGGATGGTTTTCGCATGTAACATACAGTCATTGTTTATACACGACATGTGTGTAAGTAATTAAGCCGGGCTACCCGACACAGGAATAAACGGTAGCCCGGTGGGCTTTCATTTAAAAATGACAGTAGCCCGAGCAATTATTGTCGTAGCCCATGGGCTCCGGGCAATGGATTTGTCTGACACTGACTACAGGTATTCATGTTGTACACTCCCTATACTTTAACCTCCCCCTTTTGCAACATGCAGGCAACTTCAGAAAAACATAGTGGCAAGAGGAGAATTTGGTCACAATGATTTTGATTTGATCTCTTTAATCATTAACAACTCTATTTAATGATTATACCTTCATACAAAGAGGTTTTCGACAGTTTTGTATCACCATTCCCATATTCGTCTTTTGCAAATTTGTTGTAAATTGGAAAATGGTTAAAAATGTGAAAGACGGTGGTGTAAAACACAAATTCAACACCATCTGATATCTTAGCAATTATTTCCCCATAAATTCCAATTACATGAATTCAGCAGGATAAGCTTTAAACCTTGCCCACATACAGACACTTTCAGACCCTTTTGACCTTTCATTTATAGAGCATTTCAATATTTTCGATGTATGTTTTTCAAAGTTGTTTGCTGCAGATTTTGTGTATATGGGTAAAGGTTAACATGGGCTTTCTTTTTTCTTTCAGTTGGTTAGAATAGGAAAGGTATTAGGAACAGATGATCTTTATGCATACATAGAAAAATATCAAATAGACCTTGATCCTAGGTTTAATGATATTTTAGGAAGGTAAGTCTTAGTCATTGGTTTGGATAAGTTTGGTTGTAGTTTCTTGCCCGTTACAGGGGTCTGTGTAAGGGAAAGCATATTAACCCTTTTCCACATACAGAAAATCTGCAGCAGACGACTTTGAAAATGTCTACTACAAAATATGGTAAATCTCTATAATTGTAGGTAAAATTACTGAAAAAAGTTGAAAACATTGTGGCAAAAGGAGAAATTGCTTGTATTGAGCAAAGTCGTCTGCTGTAGATGCGGCAAAATGCGTCTATCAGTGGGAAAGGGTCAAACAAGTCTTTCTTATTACATATGTTTGATAACCCAAACAGACTCTAATTTATGATAGTTAAAGCGTCAAATATGGATTTTGAAAAACAATTAACATTCTCAAATGACAAAAAGTCATGACCTCCTATTCTCCTTCACTTATTCAATCATAATGCTTAAAACAGGATATATTTAAGTTAAATATTTATCAGATGATGTATTATTCCCCACAATAATTCCAGGTAGGAATGACGAGCTTTCTTTATTGTTTTTAGCTCGACTATGCAAAGAATAAGGGGAGCTATTGTAGTCACGTCAGCGTTGGTTAAAGTTTTTGTGCAAGCTAGCATTTACCCTTATAACTTAATACATACGCCTAGGCCAATGATCTTCCAACTTGGTATGGACATACTTCATAGCAAGTTGTTGACGCCTACACAGTTTGGAGTCAGTAGGTCAAAGGTCAAGGTCACTGTAACTTTCTATATAGAAACAGTTCATGGTTAAAAGTTTAGTGCAAGCTAGCATTTACCCTTATAACTAATATAAACTGAGGCCTGTGATCTTCAAGTTGGTTTTGCCTAGAGAGTTTGGAGTTATAGGTCAAAGGTCAAGGTCACTGACATTTCTGTAAAGAAACAGTTAATATTTAAAGTTTTTGTGAAAGCTAGAATTTACCCTTATAACTTACATATGCCTAGGCATATGATCTTCAAACTTGGTATGGACATACATCATAGCAAGTTGGTGATGCCTAGAGAGTTTGGAGTCAATAGGTGAAAGGTCAAGTTCACTGTAACCTTCAATACAGAAACCTTCCTTGCTTTTAAACTACTGATTACTTAGGCATATGACCCTGAAACTTAGTTTGGGTAATGGTCATGATCAGCACTTGACTCAAACAGGTCATGGGATCATAAGGTCAAAGGTCAAGGTCACTTTGACCTTTAACTAAAAAAACACTATTTTTTGCAATAACTTTGACTAGTTGCATATGGTGGAAATTATTGTCCTATGGTTAAAGGTTTGCGTGCAACTACAATAAGAGTCCATATCTTAGTAACTACTTGATGCATTCCATTGAAACGTTATACAACCCTTCCCAACCATCACACCTATGAAAATAATCAAGTTAAATAACTAAAAAAGTGGAAAACATTGTGGCAAAAGGAGAAATTGCACGTTTTGTGCAATTTCAAAAAGCCGTCTGCTGCAGAGGCATCAGAAAGCGTCTATATTAGGGAAAGGGTTAAGACATTGTGCTTAATGTTTAGCATGCAACTACATTAGAGTCCATTATCTCAGTAATCAAATAAGCGATGGAATAGTCAAGCATGCTGTCCTCCGACAGCTCTTGTTAATTAAATATAATTTAGTTTAATACTAATTAATGACATTTTCCCCCTATCCAACCATCAAACTCGCATATTTGTTTTCCTCAATCAAATGAATTTCTACCCATTAATGTTTTTCAGACATTCTCGAAAAAGATGGGAACGTTTTGTACACAGTGAAAATCAACATTTGGTTAGTCCGGAAGCGTTAGACTATTTAGACAAACTTTTACGCTATGATCATCAGGAACGCTTGACTGCTAGAGAAGCCATGGAACACCCATATTTTTGTAAGGAACTTTTCTATTATTAATGATCTATGCTCTACAAAAAAACCACCTTTGGAGATTTTTGGACATGTGTTGAAAAATTTCAATTTACACATACTTTCCATGTAAATAGCTGTCAGAGATTTCTTGAATGCCTCTGTGACTTTTACATTAAACAACAAACAGTGCAGATTCAGATCAGACTGCACAGACCTCCAGGGTTATCTGGTTCAACACTGATTATTAGTCTCTTTGTTAATATCTCACCTGAGCCAAATGCTCAAGTTTAGATCTATCTGTGCTGGGTGAATTATTTTTTTCGCCAAATTTGATTTTTTTTTTGCCACTTTTTGGAAATGTGAGCCAAATAATTCGCAGTTGGAAGCAAACAAATTTGCTAATTGTTTCCTGTGTTTGACTCTTTAAATGCGACTTTTTAATCAAAAATCAAATTCATGGATATATATTTTTCGATGTCTGTTTAAGTCGAATGATAGTTTTAAGTTTGAGTTACAATGACAAGTCATAAATACCGGTATAATCCAGTCCAAGAGTCATCAAGATTAAGTTTTATAAAGAAAATCTTTTACGAACACGAATGGGGATCAGATAGACTAAAGTCAGATATAAATTGACTAGTTTCATTACAAACCAACGTCGGTAATCAAATTATTGACAGAACTTAATTATAACCATAATATTTCGTAGTTGTGCATCAGACGACGTGATATAGCATTGGAAAGAGGCTGACAAACTTAAAAATAATTATTTGCTAATTAAGATGTGAAATCAATCTTGTGTAAATAATTAAATGGTTTAACTGTGGGTCTTAATTAATATTTATTGATACGCCACGCTTCAATTATCGGATTACCCACAAACAAAAAGAATTAACACATGGTATATTTGCTCTAAAGTGTCATAAACTGCAACCCAGACAGGTACCCGGATTGGGAAAAGGATCAATTTGCTAATGATTTATAACTTGGCGAAAACCAAAGAGGAAGCAGCTTATCATGGTGTGAAACATTGTTTTCCCCTTAACACCAAACCCTGAGACTTTGAAAGTTATTGCCATTCATTTTTGCAAATTGAAAAAAACTTTCGCCACTATTTTTAGCTCGACTATTCGAAGAATATGAGAGCTATACTACTCACCCTGGCGTCGGCGTCGGCGTCCACGTCACACTTTGGTTAAGGTTTTGCATGCAAGTTCTTAAATACTACATGTATTGCATTGAAACTTTCTACAACCCTACCAAACTATCACACCAATGTAGATTATCAAGTTAGATAACTCTATCCTGCATTTTATGCAAGTTATGGCCCTTTTTTACTTAGAAATTCTGGTTAAGGTTTTGCGTGCAACTAAAGTAAGAGTCCATATCTCAGTATTTAATTGATGCATTGCATTGAAACTTTATACAGCACTACCCAACTATCACACCTATGTAGATTATCAAGTTAGATAACTCTATCCTGCATTTTATGCAAGTTATGGCCCTTTTTTTACTTAGAAATTCTGGTTAAAGTTTTGCGTGCAACTAAATTAAGAGTCCGTATCTCAGTATTTACTTGATGCATTGCATTGAAACTTTCTACAACCCTACCCAACTATCACACCTGTGTAGATTATCATCTAAGATAACTCTATCCTGCATTTTATGCAAGTTATGGCCCTTTTTTTACTTAGAAATTCTGGTTAAAGTTTTGCATGCAACTAAATTAAGAGTCCATATCTCAGTATATACTTGATGCATTGCATTGAACCTTTATACAACCCTACCCAACTATTACACCTATGTAGATTAACAAGTTAGATAACTCTATCCTGCATTTTAGGCAAGTTATGACACTTTTTTTTACTTAGAAATTCTGGTAAAAGTTTTGCGTGCAACTAAATTAAGAGTCCATATCTCAGTATTTACTTGATGCATTGCATTGAAACTTTCTACAACCCTACCCAACTATTACACCTGTGTAGATTATCAAGTATGATAACTCTATTCTGCATTTTATGCAAGTTATGGCCCTTTTTTTACTTGGAAATACTGGTTAAAGTTTTGCGTGCAACTAAATTAAGAGTCCACGTCTCAGTATATACTTGATGCATTGCTTTGAACCTTTATACAACCCTACCCAACTATCACACCTATGTAGATTATCAAGTATGATAACTCTATCCTGCATTTTATGCAAGTTATGGCCTTTTTGGACTTAGAAATTCTGGTTAAAGTTTTGCATGCAACTACATAAAGAGACCATCTCTTAGTAACTACTTGATGCATTGCATTGAAACGTTATACATCCCTTACCAACCATCACATCTATGTAAACAATCAAGTATGATTACTCTATCCAGCATTTTATGCAAGTTATGGACCTTTTTGGACTTAGAAATTCTGGTTAAAGTTTTGCAACTACATTTAGAGTGTAATCTCAGTAACAACTTGAAAAATTGTATTAAAACTTTATACAACCTTTCCCAATTGTACAACTATAAACACAACCAATTAAGATAACTCTATCCTGTATATGGTGCAAATTGTTGCCCTTTTTTTACTTAGAAATTATGGTTAAAGGTTTGCGTGCAACTACATTAAGAGTCCATATCTTAGTAACTACTTGATGCATTCCATTGAAAGGTTATACAACCCTATCTAACCATCACACCTATGAAAATAATCATGTTAAATAACACTATCCTGCATATAATGCAAATTATCACCCACTAAGAAATTGTGGTTAATGTTTTGCATGCAACTACATTAGAGTCCATTATCCCGGTAACTTAAATAAGCGGTGGAATAGTCGAGCGCGCTGTCCTCCGACAGCTCTTGTTTAAATGTCAAGTGGGGCCTGTATCTGTGCATCATCCTTCCGTCTGTCCTTAACTTTGAGCTTCAAACTAAACCTCCTAAACACCTTGTGCATTTTCAACAAAACTGCATAATTGTTCCATAAATTTTATTATGGAAGTTCAACCGTTGCCATCAGAAAAGGGGCTAAATGACAAAACTTTAAACTTCATCTTTTCTGAATCTGCTTGTCCATTTTCAAGATATTTCGGAAGAATTATTCTTTAGTATTGATTGGTTGAAAAACATGGCTTCTAGGGCCTTGGGCTAGCTAGCTCTCTGTGTTATTTTTATTTCATTACTTGATATTTTTGGCTTTCTGCTGTTTACACTGTCAACTCTTTGCCGTTTCTTTTCTACTTGTGATCAAATATTCCCAGGCATTAGTAGTTACACATTTGCTACTATATTACTATATTATTACTCAGATGATTGATTTAGAACATTCTTGGCCCTGATGTTTTGTTCGGCAATTCATTCTTTCCAATAACTGACAAGAAATTGTAACTAGTTCCATTCGTCTTCCACCAATGGACTAAATAGTTTGTGTGAGAAGGTAATCAGTTAACAGAGAAGAAGTGGAGTAATGGGGCAAGAAGGTCGGGTAGTACATAGTTTATAGGAGAATTGGCTGCAGTGATATATAACAAGACTACTGTAACTGTTGTTAACATTTTAAAACTCAGATAAATATTAGGTTCTCCTGTAGTCCTGTTCAGTTTTAAATTAGTCATTACTAGCTTGACAGTAAAGACCTCAGGCTCAAAGGCATTTGACGGTATTTTATAAAAGGTGATAAAAATAACAACTGGTAATATTAATCCCCAGATTATATTACACCAAATGCCATTTTGTTGTTGCATGTTACTGTGTTACACCTGTTAAAACATGTTTTATTTGTTGTCACAGATCCCATAGTTAAAGAACAAGGCAGAATGTCATCAATGTCGGGTCACAATTCACCCTCACCAGTACCGGCCACAGGCCAGGTTGGAGGAGGTATGATTTAATTGATTCAATGAACTTTACAGTCTTTGTTAATGTAATGCAGAATTATAGATTAGGTTGGTAAAACATTGAGTTACCAGTTTAATGATAAGCTCAATTGTTCATATATGGGAAAGAATGTGTTCATAATGCATTGTTTTCAAGTCATTTTATTTCAAAAACTACAAAATGACCAGCATATCATATCTCGATGAAGTAACAGTGGCAAATGTACACATTGCCATCTGTGTAAAGGGAAATCATTCACCTAGGAACTATAAGTACTTAGATTTCATTTTCTTACGGTTTGACTTTTTCATTTGATTTAATTTTTTTATGTATCTTAATTAACAATCTTTATAGTCCAGTTTGCTTATACATACTTAATTATATATCCATCTTATTTCCTTTCATCATAGAAAATTTAAATTAGTTAAAAAACAATCATGTGTAATTTTTACCCTATACCTAGCAAGATTTTTTTAGCTCGACTATTAGAAGGATATGGAGAGCTATTACAGTCACTTGTGCGTCTGCGTTGTAACTTTGGTTAAAGTTTTGCATGCAAGGCTTTTTCTCAAAAACCACAGATGCTATTGCTTTGAAACTTCACACACTTATTGGACATCATCAAATGACAAGTACCTTAACTCTATATCAGATTTTGACACAATTATGCCCCCTTTTGGACTTAGAAGTTTTAGTTAAAGATTTGGGTGCAACTATATTAAGAGTACATATCTCTGTATTTACTTGATGCATTGCATTGAAACTTTATACCATTCTTCCCAACCATCGCACCTATGTAAGTTATAGCTTTTTTTTTACTTAGAAATTCTGGTTAAACGACATTTATAAGAGTCCTAGTAACAACTTAAGGAAGGTGCAGAGGTAGAGCGTCGGCCTCTCGTATCAAAGGTCCCTGGTTCGAGTCCTGTGATGAGCGGGTCCTGACTTTGGGATTTTTCCACACAATCGGCGCGAGTACTGGTTAAGTATCCAGGAAGCAGACATCGAGCGTGATTAATATAAGCTTAAAGCTGGTTTCGCAATCGATTTAAAATAAATAAATTTAAACTAACTTAAGGAATTGCATTGAAACTTTATACAACCCTTCCCAACCATCACACCTATATAAACAATCAAGTTTGATTATAACTCTTTCCAGCCTATAATGCAAATTATGGCCCTTTTTTCACTTAGAAAATCTTGTTAAAGTTTTGCATGCAAGGTACTTTCATGGATTTATCTCAGTAACCACTAATGATATTGACTGGAAACTTCATTCTTATCTTCAGTTGTCAGACTGTCAAGTTAGATAACTATTGTATGAATTAAGTACAAATTATGGCCCTTGTTTGACTTTGATTTTTTAGCTCCACGAGCTTATGTCATGGTGAATTGTCCGGCGTGCGTGCGTCTGTGCGTGCGTTAACTTTTTCCTTTAAACCACTTCTTCTCCCTAACCACTTGGCCAATTTGGTTGAAACTTCATAGGAAGCATCCTCTCAATTTCCTCTCTTAATTCCTTCAATTTTTTTTGATCCATCCATAATTCTGTTTTCCATGGCAACCCAAAGAAAAAAAGTGAAAACTTAAAAAATCTTCTTCTCCGAAAGTGTCAGGCCAATTTTCAAATAATTTTGTAGAAATGTTCCTTGGGTGACTCTTTATTAGATTCCTTCAAGAAATGTTGATTGGGCGAAAAACATGGCTGCCAGGGGGCGGGCTATTTTGCCTTATATAGCTATAGTGAAAACTTAAAAAATCTTCTACTCCAAAAGTGTTCAGCAGATTTTCAAATAATTTTGTAGAAATGTTCCATGGGTGACCCTCTATCAGATTCCTTCAAGCCATATTGATTGGTAAAAAAACATGACCGTCACAGGGCGGGGCTATTTTGCCTATATGGCTAAAGAGAAAACTTAAAAAATCTTCTCCAAAAGTGTCAAGCAGATTTTCAAATAATTTTGTAGAAATGTTCCTTGGGTGACCCTTTATTAGATTCCTTCAAGAAATGTTTATTGGTTGAAAAACATGGCTGTCAGGGGGCGGGGCTATTTTGCATTATATAGCTATAGTGAAAACTTAAAACATCTTCTTCTCCGAAAGTGTTCAGCCGATTTTCAAATAATTTTGTAGAAATGTTCATTGGGTGACCCTCTATCAGCTTCCTCTAAGCCATGTTGATTGGTCGAAAAACATGGCCGCCAGAGGGCGGGGCTATTTTGCCTTATATGACCATAGTGAAAACTTAAAAAATCTTCTCCTCCGAAAGTGTTTGGCTGATATTCAAATAATTTTGTAGAAATGTTCCTAGGCTTACCTTACCCTCTATCAGATTCCTTCAAGCCATGTTAATTGGTTGAAAAATATGGCTGCCAGGGGGTGGCTCTATTTTGCCTTATATGGCTATAGTGAAAACTTAAAAATTAATATCCTCTCCTCCGAAAGTGTCAGGCCGATTTTCAAATAATTTTGCAGAAACATTCCTTGGGTGACACTCTACAATATTCCTTTAAGCCATGGTGGTTGGTAACAAAAATAGCCACCAGGGGGTAGAGCTGTTTGGAGATTTTATTTTTGCCTTATGGCCGTGGAGCGATACTGGCCCTCTTGAGCCTCTTGTTTTTAGCTCGCCTGTGCACGAAGTGCTCAGGGTGAGTTATTGTGATCGCCCTATGTCCGTCGTCCGTCAACATTTTCTCCTCTGTAACCGGTGGGTCAACTGGGATGAAACTTTACAGAAAGCATCCTCGCAATGTCCTCACCAGAATTCCTTAAAATTTTTGGGATCCATGCAGAATTCGGGTTTCCATGGCAACGAAATGAAAAAAACTCCAAAATTCTTAAAAATCTTCTCCCAAAGTGTCAGGCCGATTTTCAAATTATTTTGTAGAAATGATCCTTGGGTGACCCTCTATCAGATTCCTTCAAGCCATGTTGATTGGTCGAAAAACATGGCCCCCAGGGGGGGGGGGGCTATTTTGCCAATATGGCTATAGTGCAAACTTAAAAAATCTTCTCCTCCAAAAGTGTCAGGCCGATTTTCAAATAATTTTGTAGAAATGTTCCTTGGGTGACCCTCTATCAGATTCCTTCAAGCCATGTTGATTGGTCGAAAAACATGGCCGCCAGGGGGGGGGGGGGGGGGGGGGGGCGGGGCCATTTTGCATCATTAGGCTATAGTGCAAACTTAAAAAATCTTCTCCTCCAAAAGTGTCAGGCCGATTTTCAAATAATTCTGCAGAAATGTTCCTTGGGTGATCCTCTATCAGATTCCTTCAAGCCATGTTGATTGGTCAAAAAGCATGGCCGCCAGGGGGCGGGGCTATTTTGCCTTTTATGGCTATAGTGAAAACTTAAAAAATCTTCTTCTCCATAAGTGTCGGGCCGATTTTCAAATGATTTTCTAGAAATGTTCCTTGGGTGACCCTCTATCAGATTCCTTCAAGCCATGTTGATTGGTCGAAAAACATGGCAGCCAGGGGGCGATGGCTTTTTTGCCTTATATGGCCAAAGTGAAAACTTAAAAAATCTTCTCCGCCGAAAGTGTCAGGCTGATTTTTAAATAATTTTGTAGAAATGTTCCTAGGGTGACCCTTTATCAGATTCCTTCAAGCCAAGTTGATTGGTCGGAAACTATGGCTGCCAGGGGGCGGGGCTTATATAGCTAAAGTGAAAAAAAAAAACAGGTGAGCGATTCCAGGGCCATCATGGCCCTCTTGTTTCAAGTTTTGCATGCATGTTACTATCATGTACCACTAAGGGATTAATTTAAAACTTCAATATAGTCTAAAGGTATCAAACAATTAGGTTAGGTAACCCCTGACTGAATTTATTTTAAATTATGGCCCTTGTTGAAGTTAAAAATTTGGTTTAAGTTTTGCATGTAAGGCCTTTTCTCACAAACAGCAGACACTATTCAAACAAGACTTATCCAACTTGATGTATAGTTCTATTAAGCCACTATCTCAGTAACAACTGTTGACTATAGTATCAAATGGCCAAATAATCGAGCATGCTGCCTTGCAGACAGCTCTTGTTTACAGTTATAGTGATTTCTAATACATCACCAACAAATGTAACCTCTGCAAATTGGGTTGTTTAAGTTTGATAAAGCTGAAAATGTTAATGGCAAAGAAAGCTAATTTTATGCAATTTTCCCTGGTAAATATCTAAACTTTATTGTGTGATTAATTTAATAACAGGTTCACTTGATTAAGACAAAACATTTTAATTTTGCACAAAACCAGATTGAACAGACCATTTTATATTTGTGCCTAATTTGTATTTTTTCCTTCTTCAAATTTTAACCCTTTTCCACTTGCTGACTCATTTTGACCCATTTGCAGCAGACGGCTTTTTGAAAACAATGTGCCAAAAGAAGAAATTGCTCAAAACGAGCAATTTCTCCTTTTGCCACAATGTTTTCCACTTTTTGTCATAGGTTATCCATTCAATTATAGAGATTTTCTATTGTTTGACAAAATATGTTCAAAGTCATCTGCTGCAGAATTGTCGTATGAGGGAAAGGGTTAACTCTCTGCTTTAAAGTTAGTTTTTGTGTCAAAATATGCATTTGATCTTTTCCCACTTGCTGACTCATTTTGACCCATTTGCAGCAGAAGTCTTTTGAAAACATTGTGGCGTAAGAGAATTGCTCAATTTTTTACTATTCAATGATAATGCTATTTTTAGAGATTTTCCCGTGTTTTCTTACTAATATGGATAGGCATCATCTGCAAATATTTTGGTTTAACCCTTTCCTGCATATAGACACTATCTGACAGCTCTGCAGCAGAAGATTTTTGAAAACATTGTGACAAAAGGATAAATTGCTCAACATGAGCAATTTTTAGCTCCACTGGCTGAAAGCCAGTCGAGCTTATGTCATGGCGAATTGTCCGTTGTGCGTGCGTGCGTGCGTTAACTTTTTCCTTTAAACGACTTCTTCTCCCTAACCACTTGGCCAATTTGGTTGAAACTTCATGGGAAGCATCCTCTCAATGTCCTCTACTAAATTCCTTCAAATTTTTTTGATCCATTTAAAATTCTGGTTTCCATGGCAACCGAAAGAAAAAAATAGTGAGAACTTAAAAAATCTTCTTCTCCGAAAGTGTCAGGCCGATTTTCAAATAATTTTGTAGAAATGTTCCTTGGGTGACCCTTTATTAGATTCCTTCAAGAAATTTTGATTGGGCGAAAAACATGGCCGCCAGGGGGCGGGGCTTTTTTGCCTTATATAGCTATAGTGAAAACTTAAATAATCTTCTTCTCAAAAAGTGTTCAGCAGATTTTCCAATAATTATGTAGAAATGTTCCGTGGGTGACCCTCTATCAGATTCCTTCAAGCCATGTTGATTGGTAAAAAAACATGGCCGTCACAGGGCGGGGCTATTTTGCCTATATGGCTAAAGAGCAAACTTAAAAAATCTTCTCCTCCAAAAGTGTCAGGCCGATTTTCAAATAATTTTGTAGAAATGTTCCTTGTGTGAACCTTAATTAGATTCCTTCAAGAAATGTTGATTGGGCGAAAAACATGGCCGCCAGGGGGCGGGGCTTTTTTGCGTTATATAGCTATAGTGAAAACTTAAAACATCTTCTTCTCCGAAAGTGTTCAGCCGATTTTCAAATAATTTTGTAGAAATTGTCATTGGGTGACCCTCTATCAGATTCCTTCAAGCCATGTTGATTGGTCGAAAAACATGGCCGCCAGAGGGCGGGGCTATTTTGACTTATATGACCATAGTGAAAACTTAAAAAATCTTCTCCTCCGAAAGTGTCAGGCATATTTTCAAATAATTTTGCAGAAACATTCCTTTGGTGACACTCTACAAGATTCCTTTAAGCCATGGTGGTTGGTAAAAAAAAATAGCCACCACGGGGCAGGGCTGTTCGGAGATTTTATTTTTGCCTTATGGCCGTGGAGCGATACTGGCCCTCTTGGGCCTCTTGTTTTAACTATTCAATAGTTTTCTGCTGCAGATTTTTTGTTTGTGGGAACTAGTCAAGACAATGAATTTCTCCATTTCTCACCATGTCTTCTCAGTACGTTTCATATGAGACTTACTGTAAGAACACCCTGTGCACACTGCACCTGCACTGTTTGTCAGTTAGGCACAGAAACATTATCAAAACCCAGTATGCATCTGGTTCAGATAGAATTGATGCAGACAGGCAGTTGCATATTTGATCTGTCTTGTTACAAATACCTTAACCCTTTCCCACCTATAGACGCATTTTAACGCATCTGCAACAGATGACTCTTTGAAAACATTGTAGCAAAAGGAAAAATGTTATCAAAACAAGCAATTTCTCCATTTGCCACAATATTTTTAACTATTTTTAGTAATTATTTCTTAATTTATAGAGATTTTCCAAATATTTTACTAAGTGTCTTCAAAGACATCTGCTGCAGATTTGTTGTATTTGGGAAAGGGTTAAAGTTGATTTTCTTACAGCAGAACTCAAATATACTAAGTTGACCCTTTCCCACATCCAACATTTCTGCAGTGCAGCAGACGACTTTTATAACAAATGGTCAAGAATATAGAAAATCTCTGTTCATGAAAGTTTGATTATAGAATAACGTTAAAAAAACTTTTGGCAAAAGGAGACATTGCTTGAGCAGTAACCATTTCGCTACAATGTTTCCAAAAGTTGTGTGCTGCAGATGCAACACAATATATCTATAAGTGGAAAAGGGTTAAGATGAAAGGTAGTGCAGGTAATTTTTCATTTCATAGTACTTTATATTTTGTATTTTCAGTGAAGTGATAATATAGGGTGTGTAACCTATCATTTCATTTGCCTCATTCTAATACAGTGTTTAAACAAATTCCCTTTAGAAATGGTTTATTTGGCTTTCAAGAAGTACAAGTACTTGATCTTCTCAGTTGAAGTCGTTTTGTGTAACATGCTTTAGGCTACGTTTTGATTCACAAATTGAACACATTAGCTGTTCAGAAATAAAGACCACCTTTTTAAATATAGCAGGAAACGGTTTCAGAAATAAATGATTTCACAGTATAAAGAATATGACTGTTTCCTACCTTATTTTAAAATGGTGATCAAATAGATGTTAAATTGTCATTTGACAGAACGGTTGAGAGATGTTCTTCCATTTAAGGTTTATGTGCATACTTAAATATGACTTTTAAAATTCTAGTAATGGAGGAAAAAATACAAAATTATAACAATATCATTGACAGCAAAACTCCCACATGTACTATAACCCTTTCACCCATACAACAAATCTGCAGTTAACTCCTTTGAAAACATCTTGGCTAAGATATTATAAACCTGTAACTAAAAGGGTAATGATTGAACAGAATTGAGAATATTCTGGCAAAAGTAGAAATTTCTCATTATGAGCAATTTCTTACTTTGTCATGAAACGTTTTCAAAAGTTAACATTGGTATGTTTGTTTGAAAGGTTTTAAACTGTTTAGCAGATAAATGCGTAGTAAATTATGATCTGGAAAATGCTAGAAATGGAGGAACAAATTACAAACAATAGAATGTCAATGACAATAACACTTCTGTTTGTACTTTAATAACTAACATGCTGTAAGCCAAATGATCCATTTCCTACTAATTGCTAAGTTCTATATGAGGGTACCTTTTCTGGCACTGAAGGTTCGATTTCTCATACAAAAGGATTGATTTTATCGCTTGATCATATGAATCAATATTAATTCTCGGCTCAGGGGTTTCCATTTAATTACAAACCTTCTGTATATTAATATTTGTAAAGATGGCCAAAGTTTAAAATCTATTATCATAGAAAAAATATGATCTTAATTTGAAAGTCGTGTTAACCCTTTCCCTCATATAGACGCTTTCTGACGCCTCTGCAGCAGACGGCTTTTTGAAAACATAGTGACAAAAGAAGAAATTGCACAAAACATGCAATTTCTCCTTTTGCCACGATGTTTTCCACTTTTAGTCATAGGTTATCCATTCAATTATAGAGATTTTCCATCTTTTGACAAAATATGTTCAAAGTCGTCTGCTGCAAAATTGTCGTATGAGGGAAAGGGTTAACCAATATCCACATACAACAAATATGCAGCAGACGACTCTTGAAACATAAATGCAATATATATGGAAAGTCTTTAGAACTGAAGAGTATAAGTATTGAATTATAGAGTTGAGTGTATTCTGGCAAAAGGAGAAATTAATCGTTGTAAGTTCTCGTTTTGCTTTAATGTTTTCTGAAAGTCGTATGCTTGAGATGCACCTAAATGCTTCTGCATGTGGGAAAGTGTTTGTTGCAAATTGTTTTTGGATAAATAGGCTATTTGCATACAAGAGTAATCCGGATAAATAGGCTTTTGCATACAAGAGGAATCCATGATTTGATTACTAAAAATAGGCCATGTGCAGAATGCTGTTTGAGAAACCAACAGTAAAGTGTTTGCAACCCCAGTGAAGTACCAGATCATATTGCCCATTGATGCATATTGATCTACTTCTGCACTGTTTGCTAGTCAAACAAGGTTTCAAGATACTTCTTTAACCCTTTCCCACATACAGACTCTTTCTGACGCCTTTGCAGCAGACGATATTTGAAAACATCGTGACAAAAGGATAAATTGCTCAAAACAAGCAATTTCTTCCTTTGTCACAAGTGTTCACCTCCTTTCAGTAATTATACAAACATAAAGATAGCTTCTCCGTGTTTTTGCGATTTCAAAGTCGTCTCCTGCAGATTTGTTGTATGTCATAATGTGGGAAAGGGTTTAAGCAGTATCCATTTGGATCCTAAGCATCAATGCGCAGATAGTTTTTTTTTTCAAAATTGTAATTATTACGTTACTGTTGGTTTACCGCGAGTGCTCAAATGTGTGTACCCTTATTAAGAGCTCTTTTAAGTTTTTCTGTCCATACCCTTGGCCATTTATCTTTTGGTGAGGGGTTTAACCCTTTCCCTCATATAGACGCTTTCGGACGCCTCTTCAGCAGACGGCTTTTTGAAAACATAGTGACAAAAGAAGAAATTGCTCAAAACGAGCAATTTCTCCTTTTGCCACAATGTTTTCCACTTTAATTAATAGGTTATCCATTCAATTATAGAGATTTTCCATTCTCTGATAAAATATGTTCAAAGTCGTCTGCTGCAGAATTGTCGTATGAGGGAAAGGGTTTAATGAAGAAGTATACTTTTTATCTACAGTAGGGGTGGGGTGTTTTGCATACTTTTGAGATGATCAATTTTCTTCCTAAATAAACATTAAAGAAATAATATTTGAAATTGAATCTATTTTCATCAAAGTTGGAAATAATTCAGTAATAAGGAACAAGCAGGTATTTTGGGGTGATCTATATTGATCACTCACCATCTCGTAGTGGTATCTGTCTGTCCATTCTGTTTTGTTCAAACAACTTCTCGTAAACCATTGAACTAATTTCTTCACACCAAAATTTCCTTAAAAGACCCTCTACCAACATTTGAAATATATGTTCTGCTCAACTGCACAAGATGGCAATCAATCATCTAAACAACATTTAAACCTCTGGCCCAAATTTCAAAGAAAGATTATGCCCACATTAATGTTCCTTTTTCTTACCACCCTCTACCAAAATTCTTCCAACTGTTCTGTTCTGCTGATGGAAACCAGAGCTAAAAATAGAAATCTTTAACCCTTTCATGATTAGCAACGGCTCCTCTTTCCACACCCTCATATAGACGCTTTCTGACGCCTCTGCAGCAGATGGCTTTTTGAAAACATAGTGACAAAAGAAGAAATTGCACAAAACGTGCAATTTCTTCTTTTGCCACAATGTTTTCCACTTTTTGTCATAGGTTATCCATTCAATTATGGAGATTTTCTATGTTTTGACAAAATACGTTCCAAGTCGTCTGCTGCAGAATTGTCGTATGAGGGAAAGGGTTATAGGACACTTAACCCTTTGGCACAATTTAAATAAATTCACACAACTGTTAATCAGTTGCTCTCGCTATATTGTGCAAATTGGCCACCAGAGTTGGAACTTTTTTTACAATGTCTCCTTAACCATTGGGCCCACTTCAAAATAAATTCTAACAAACTTTCCTTATGCCTCAAACAGAATTGTTTGATTTCTTTCTGCTTTGTAGCACAAAATGACTGAAGGCTTTTAAAAGAAATATCTGAAAGCAGCAACTCTTCCTTCTTTCTCCAATGCAACAAAAGGTCTTGGGCATAGGATCAGGCATAAGATCATCATGTTTATTCCAAGTGTCGAAATGAAATATTGATATCTGAATCAGACTTAATTATCACATTCATATGAAACATTGTTGCTTTGCTGCATGCTAGATGACACTGTACTTGTTTTCAAAGACAGTTTTATGTCTTCAGCATTCTCTGCTCTTAGGCTTAAGTTCACTCTTATTTCATACATCTATAAAATAAACAGATTTAAACAATATTGCGTACAATGTAACCACATCAGTGTGCCGTGACTCACCAAGGTTTATTACTTGCTGCTTCTTAACCCTTTCCCTCATATAGACGCTTTCTGACGCCTCTGCAGCAGACAGCTTTTTGAAAACATAAGTGACAAAAGAAGAAATTGCTCAAAACATGCAATTTCTCCTTTTGCCACAATGTTTTTCACTTTTAGTCATAGGTTATCCATTCAATTATAGAGATTTTCCATTTTGTCTGCTGCAGAATTGTCGTATGAGGGAAAGGGTTAAGCTTCCCATATTGTTTACCATTCGCCATTAGTCTGTTAAATGACATGTCAGACAGCATTGCAGGAGTTTTCTTAACCCTTTCCCACATACAAGAAATCTGCAGAAGACAACTGAAGACATTGATGCAGTGGTAAAGCGAAGGACTCTTAATACTAAAGGTCCGGGTTTGAAACCCCGGATGAGCTGATTTGCTTTCGGGATTTTTACACAAAAAAGGTGCAAAGTACTGGTTTAGTTTCCAGGAAGTAGACATCGAGCTTGAATAACACCAGATGAAAGCTTGTTTTGCTATCAATAAATAAGTTTAAATAAAATAACAAACATCGGTTTTAAAAGTTTAAGGTTGTAAGAAGAGGTTTAAAAATTAAGTTTTGACATCATGTGTAAATTACATAGATTTAATACTGGTTGCACTGAAACTCAATTGGCTGCTTCAAATTGGTGCAAAAGTTTAAATATTTAGCGTAGGTTCACAGAAATCAATCAAAATAGTGTTTGCCTGTTAACCCTATCCCTCATACAGAAACTTTCTGACGCCTCTGCAGCAGACAGCTTATTGAAAACATAGTGACAAAAGAAGAAATTGCTCAAAACGAGCAATTTCTTCTTTTGCCACAATGTTTTCCACTTTTAGTCATAGGTTATCCTTAGGTTATCCATTCAATTATAGAGATTTTCTATTTTTTGACAAAATATCTTCAGTCGTCCGCTGCAGAATTTTTGTATGAGGAAAAGGGTTAACATGGGGGGGAAAAGGAACAATTTTTTGAGTCTTTGCTCCATGTTAACCTTAACATACAGATGTATTTAGAGGCATTCTGTAGCAGACGACTTTTGAGAACATTTTGGCTAAATGGGAAATTACTCATTATATAAATTGTTCTTTCAGTTAGAGTCCGTTCCAATATTTTTTACTAAATTTTTTCCAATTCTCCTTTTGCTACAATATTTTCAACACTTCTGAATGATTATTTACCTATTTAAAGAATTTCACCATATTTATATATACCAAGATGTTTTCAAAATCAACGATTGTAGATTTATTGTTTGTAGGAAAGAAGAGTTGAAACTGAGTCTTTATTCTTTCTCGCATACAAAAAGAAAAGCAGCAGATGACTAAGAAAACGTTAATATCAAATTATATTTATTGAATAGAGATTAAAATATTGTGACAAAAATAGTAATTACCCATTATGGGCAATTTCTCCTTCTGTAGATGTGCAAATTGCATCTGTAGGTTGGAAAGGGTTAAAAATACATTAAAGTTTAATTGAAGAAAAAACCTGCCATACATGTTGTGAAATCCCTCCATATCATTTGAACACCAACCACTGTCAGATTTGAATTACTAAAACAAACTCTTAAACCCTAGGAGACCTCACTGAAAATTTCAATTTCAGCCGACACTAAAGAAATGGAAGCAAAAAAGGACTGATGAATAATTAGTAGTTAGGTAAGGCCAGTTCTCAAACCATTTTGTTGGTATGGGTGTTGTACACT
Organism: Serripes groenlandicus; assembly: GCA_031761405.1. Taxonomy (NCBI): domain Eukaryota; kingdom Metazoa; phylum Mollusca; class Bivalvia; order Cardiida; family Cardiidae; genus Serripes; species Serripes groenlandicus. Next base: position 58,631,924 of record JASEVX010000010.1, on the reverse strand, counting down.
TGCACTTTGGACTGACAGATATTTTGATGTTAGTAAAGTTAACCCTTTTCCACATACACTTAATGTAAAGCAGACAACTGAAAATGTCATGGCAAAACTGAATATTTCTCTCCATAATGAAACAATAATTGTTGTATCAAGCTGAATGTTTTCAAAAGTTATCTGCTACAATTGTAGCAAAAGGCCCCTGCAGGTTGGAAAGGGTTAAATTGTTGCCTGATATAGATGACTTTTGATGCATTTGCACCAGAAAACATACAGTTCCTTTTTTCCTGCAATGCTTTAATGTCTGTAACTAAAGTTTTATTTACGTATTTCAAGATGAAGCATTTTTACCCTTCAGATGATATTGAATCAGACGACTCTAAAAATATCTTGTGAGGTAAACAGTTTAGAACAGTTTGAATTCTCAAACCATTAATGTTGTTACTATGGATGTTGAAAGCCTTCACTATTATAATTGCAACGCTCACATCAAATATTGGTAAGATAGAATCTTACGATGGGTATATTTGGCATGCAGTTCTGTCACCGCCTCGGAGGTGTAGTGGTAGAGCGTCTGCCTTGGGTACCGGAGGTCGTTTGTTCGATCATCAGCCGGGTCATACCAAATACTTTAAAAATGGTAGCAATGGCTGTCCTCCTTGGTACTAATGGTTGCGGGATTAGCATTATGACTGACTTACTATAGACCAGTAGTACTGGTGACTTATCCAGGAAATGCCGTGCTATAACTGATTATTGTTGAAAGCTGCGTAAAACACAAAACAATCTATGCCTAAATATTTCTCCTGAGCCCCTTTTATCTTACCTGAGCATGATGTGCTGGGTGAGCTTTTTAGATCAATCATTGTCTGGCGTCTGCTGTCGATTTACATTGTCCTACAAACAACTTCTCCTTAACAAATGAACCAATTTCAAAATAATTTCACAGGAATGTTCTTTAAGTGGTCCTTTTTCAAAGAAGTTCCATGTATGTCATTCTATGAAGAACTTGGGTTTCTGCAACATCAGATAGTGGGGGAAATGCCAAATCTTTATAAATCTTCATATTCAAAAGTAGTGGTTCAATTTGAAAATAATTAAGCAAAAAAGTTCCTTGTGTGACCTTTTACCAAGATTGTTCAAATTATTCAGATCCACTGATAAACATGACCGCCACCAGGAGGCATTGCTTGTTTTCCGTATATATGTATCGAGTAAAAACATTGAATACTATTTAAGCTCTATTCAATCAGATGAGTCATAAAAGGACTATGATGGTCCTTATAGCTCAGTCGGTAGCGATGCAGTCTGTCAATCCAGGGGTTGTGAGTTCGAATCCCAGCTCGGTCAACTTTCTTTCCGACGATTGACAAAAGTCAATGCGACATGCGTCATTCGTATTCCACTAATGGGCTAAATCTATGGTGAAAAGCAGCCAGTTGCTTGGAAAGATTGTTGTGTGAAGTACTGGTGTGAAAAACCAGGAAATGCATGAGTAGGTGAACTGGCCGCTGTGAACTGAGAAAATGTTAAAAACGGCGTTAAACCCCTATCAATCAAAAAATCCCATGTTTCTGTAGAAAACAATAACAATTCAGATAATAAAGTATACACATGTGCTTCTATTAATTCATAAACTGTGTATTAATCCTTTCCCACATACAACAATCTTCAGCAGATGACATTGAAAACATGGAAAACCTCTATAGTTGAAGACAGTATGGCAAATGGAAGGAAGCTCTTTTTGAGCATTTTCTCGCTATCATTTATGCCACAATGTTTTCAAATGTCGTCTGCTGCACAGGGGCATCAGAAAGTGTCTGTTTGTGGGAAAAGGTTAGTATATTTAAATTTTGAGTTGCCAAGCATGCAAGAATGTGATTGGTAGTTTGAATTATAAAAGTTTATCTATTATATTAAAAATATATTAAAAATATTTTTTATTCTTACCAACTCTAAATACAGTATGTCTTTGGTAGTGCATTTCAACACCTTCCGCCCTCGACCATATTTTTCCCTAGATGTTTTCAAAAGTGTCTGCTGCAGATTTATTTGTATGTGAGAATATGTTAAATGTCAGTAATTACAGATTGCATGGAAGCTTCTAAAGATGATATATTGAATCTGACATGAGTTGTCATTTCAGATAAAGTTTTATTAAACAAGTTCAAGAATTTGTTATTAAGTGAGCCTTTGGCGAGCTTAATTAAGAAATTTCTTGAATGAGTTTAATAACACTTTTTATGAAATGACAACGAATGTCGGATTCTTTTTATCACATGACGAAACACAAAAAGAAAATTGGGATTCCAAAGCTATTTTAATTTCGTCCGTAAACCGTATAACAATGCCGCCAATAATTATGCCGAGGTCATATTCAGCTAAGTTAACAAGTTTATTAAAAGTGATAATAAATAAACATTCTTGAGATGTTCTATTTATCACAAAGTGATTTATGAGGCGTATTTCGATAAAATGTACTTAACGTTTACAATATTTCTAGATGAAATTTACCGGTTTGGGCGCCAAAGTGACTTAACGTTATGACATCAAACCGCTGACGTGACGTCATTTTCATAGTGACTTGATCATGTTATATAACGCATGTTACTTATAAAGAAAGACGTAATGGATATATTAGATTGGATACAAGCATTGTCATGTGATAAAATGTAATACCCTACCCTACTGTAGAGCCTCTGTACAGATAGCTTTTCTTTGCCATGTTTGAAATACAATTGCTTCATTCATCTTCATTCATGCTTGGCTCATCTTTGTACTAACACTTGGGAGTTTTAAATATTAAACAAATGATAATGGTGTTACCTTTCCAACCTGTAAATGCATTCTGAGGCATCTGTAGCAAATGAAAGATTTTAAAACATTATGGCAAAAGAAGAATTGCTCATGTTGTTTTCAAAACTTTTGTACATTCTTGCAGAGATGTTTTTAAAGATGTTGGCTGCAGATTTGTCTGCTCTTTGTCATCATCTTGTTACATCTAAACAAACATAAAGGAAAAACGAAAATTTAATACAGATTTGAAAACATTGTGGAAAATTGGAAAACCGCTTGTAATAATTAAATTATTAAGGAAAAATGTTAGTTAAATGTTTTAAAGGGAATAAAAAGTTTGTCTGATATCTAGATCTCCTTTAAGCTCTGTCACTTGTTTGTGTTTCAGAATCTTGTGTTATACTTCACAGGTTATCTTTTCTCTTATTAACCCTACTCTGTGTTCTTAACTGTTCTTCAAAAAAACAAACTGAAAAACTTAGACATTTTTTTACTGAAACCCTTTTAATCCACACACGTCTGTTAAATATATTCAGAAAGTTGTAAAATATTTATAGCAGAAGAGTATAAAATGTAGATAAATGATGTAGATTTATTTTTAAAATTAAGAACGTATGTGTCCAGTTTATGTGTCGGGTAACTTCTGACTGTCTGTCATCCTTTAACCCTTTCCCTCATACGACAATTCTGCAGCAGATGACTTTGAACATATTTTGTCAAAACATAGAAAATCGCCATAATTAAATGGATAACCTATGACAAAATGTGGAAAATATTGTGGCAAAAGGAGAAATTGCATGTTTTGTGCAATTTCTTCTTTTGTCACTATGTTTTCAAAAAGCTGTCTGCTGCAGAGGCATCTATATGAGGGAAAGGGTTAACTAAAGGGTTAACTAACTGACAAGTTTCACCTGTGTTCTTTCTGATTCTCGTATTTTCATTGCTCAGAATAAAATTATGGTTAATTTGTTCAATCCTTACCTACATACGACAATTCTGCAGTAGATGACTTTGAAAATATCCGGACAAAAATTGCAAAAATCTCTATAATTGAATGGATAAATTTTCAAAAAAGTAGAAAACATTGTGGCAACGGGATATTGCCCGTTTTGAGCAATTTTCCCTGTTGTCACTATGTTTTCAAAAATCGTCTGCTGCAGAGGCGTCAGAAAGCTTCAAAAGATGTGAAAGGGTAAAAGTATGTATTGACTATACACTTTTTCTACATACAACAAATCTGAAGTAAGAAGGAAAGACTTACCCATACACAGGCCTCTTCTGACTTGTATCAAGCAGACTACTTGAAAACAAGTTCTCCTCTTTTCACAATGTTTTCAACCCCCTTACAAATGATTATACTTTCATTTATAGAAAATTTCCATATTTTTGCCTAGATATTTCCGTTTTGCTGAAGATTCTTCATAAGTGTGAAAGGGTTAGTTTGTTCTTAATTAAGATAACTCCTGATTATGTTGAAGAACTTTCCATGAAAGGGAGCAAGTGCTCATGATGAGTTAACTTTTTACCCAACAATGTTTTCTCTCTTTACTATAAATCTTTATATTTTACTTTTAATTTGTCAAGATATTTTTTTCAATATTTCCTGTAGATATTTTGAAGATTTCTCAAATAGCATGTAAGCGAAAGGATTATGTTTGTAAATAATTACTGTTGAACATTGAATTAACATTCTCTATTTATATATTTTTTACTTAGGTACCAGCATCAATAGCACAGTGCCGGTTTCCAGCTCTTCAGTTCTGGCTCCCAACATGTCATCTTTACCGAGTAATCCACCGACTACAGCTCAGTCCTAGACGTAGTATGTTAAAGACATTTCAAGCTACCTTGGAAATTTTTCTCTGTAGTTCTTTTCGCTGTTTTCTTGATAAGAAAATAACATGAAAGGGGGGAGTGTTGTCTGAAAAAAGTAACGCATTAAGCTAAAAATGATATTTGAGAGATATACTCTACAATAAAACCACCATGGAGCTTTTAGACAAGTGTAGATACTTTCGATTTGCACATTCATAATGAACTGAATGTACCTGTATGTCAAAGAACCAAATTTTGAATGGTTCTCTGGCTTATAAGTTAGATCTTGATCTACATTTGTCCTTTGGTTGGATTTCCTGTAGCGCCAATCTTTTTTTTCTTCATAAAGATGTCTTAATCCATTACTTCACATAACTTTTCATAGGTTGTCTGCTTGACAATCATCAGACGAACAATTTCACCAATCTAGAAAACTGAAAAATTTATATTGTTAAAGAGTTGAAAACATTGCAATAAAAGATGAAATTGCTCGTTTTGAGCAATTTCACCTTTTATTGCAATGTTTTCAAATGTCGTCTGCAACAGCAGGTGTGTGAAGTAATGGGTTAACCTAGTACCTGATGTACCATTTTTAGACTGATAATGAAATAGTCTGAAGAAAAGAAATGATAAGTCTCGACAAACAGTGAGGGAAAAAGGTAAATGTTGTGACAATAATCAACTTTTAACTCTCTAAAGTGTCAAAATATGTCTGGATTTCTTAAATCTTCTTACACAAGCCTGCAGCAGAAAAATTTAAAAACGTCAAGGCAAAAAAGAAAATGTTGATATGAAAGCATAATTTATAGTAGAGAGTTAAACAAAATATAGGCGCAAACGAGATATTGCTTATATTGCGCAGCTTCTCCGTTTGTCACTCTTTCAAAAGTCGTCTGCTACAGATACGTCTAAATGTGTCTGCATGTGGGTTAGGGCATTATCTTCTGTATCTTGGGTAACAGACTAAAGGCTATTGTATGTCTTAACTGTGCAACCTTTTTCCTGATAAAAGTACCCTTTTAACTTTTAAAAATATTGAAAAGAAAGAAATTTCTCCTTCATTCACATTTTCAAAGCCACATGAAAAGAATACTTCCAAGTTACAAGACGTTACACCTTAGATATATTTAAAGAAGTCGACTCTAAAAATGTTATATTGAGTAAACGGTTAAGCTTATGATGTCATGAATGTATGATTTCTAACAATGATCATGCATCTGGTCTTCAGATATGGGTTTACTTACCTATCCCTCTTTAACCTTTCATACATAAAGACACTTTCTGACATCTCTGCAGCAGAGGGCTTTTAAAAACATTTTGGTAAAAGTGTCAATTGCTCATAATGATCAATTTCTTCTGTTACTTTAATGTTTCAGCTCTATTCTTAACCTTTACTTTTATATGAACAGAATTTTCATGTTTTTCTCCAGATGTTTTCGAAGTCGTCTGCTGCAGTTTAATTGTATCTGGGAAAGGGTTAAACCTTGTGTTGTAGGTATTTAGAGCTGTACAGAATGAAGTTTTTCCATGTTACTTATGTGTCCCTTAAACCTGATGTTGCTGGTATTCAACAGAATCTTCTCACCGAGATGATTCCTTTGAATATGCACAGCATTGGATTAAATTGAGTTATAAAGAGAAGCATTGTGGGGTACAGACCTGTTTATTCATTTAGACTCTCAGGCTTTGAATGAATGCCAGCACTGCATATAAAAGATAGTATAGAAATAAATATAGTATTTAAATTACTGCTACTTGACACTTAACTTTATGCAGATGATTTCAGAAAAATAAGTGTGAAATTGTCCATATTGAACAATTTTTACTTTTTTCATAATTATTAATATTTTCTAATCAAACCTAAAATAAAACATTTATTTATAGAGGTTTTTGATTTTTCACTAGATGGAAGCAGAGTTATAAAACGAGAGTAAAAAATATTTTTGGAAAACGCATGACCTGAAATTATTTATCACTTTTGGTGGTCAAAAAATGTTAATGTAACTGTTTAACCCTTTCCTGCATGCAAACAAACATGGGGCAGAAGACTTTGAAAGCATCTTCAATAACATATTTTTGAAAGTATAATTGTTGAATAGAGTTGAAAACAATGTGGCAAAAGGAAAAAATTGCTCATCATGAGCAATTTCAGCTTTTGCCACATTATTTTTAAAAGTCGCCTGCAGCAGATGCAGCACAACACATCTAAACGTGGGAAAGGATTAAAAAGCATTTTGGAAAAATTGTGAGCAGTTTCTCCCTTTCCCACAATTTTTTTCAATGGGTGTCGTTTCATAATTTGTAAAAAGTAGATCAACAAAAACAAGACTTCAGCTATTTGTGTTCAGTACTTGCAATAGGAATACAGCGATGTGGCTGCCAGAATTCTAGTAAAGGGGCATATTTCATTTTATTGAACCCTTATTTGGTCTCCAAACCCTAGAAATGGAGATGATTACTTTGACTGCCCATAATATAGGGCAGACTTCAGGAAATCTTTCGAAACCTGTTAGTCCGAAAGCTCATTTTCATCTGTTACCTTCTTTTTCCAACCAATTATTGCATGAATATTTGTCATTTAGGACTGAAGGACTGAGGACTTTAGCGAAGATTGATAGTCTAAGAAGAACCAATAATAACTATGACTCAATGACTTTGCCTTAACAAACCCCAGCATTGCAGTTGTAGATTTCACTGAATAATTTCCCAGTGTGCCTGTATTTAATTGTACATTCTTCATTATTATCCATTATAAATATGCAGTTTAACCATGTTCTACAATTTAAAAATCTAATGCATTTTTATCCGAAGCAAAATGTCTTGTATCTTGTAAAGTGAAATTAGGGTATTGATGCCAAGTTGAAAACACTAAGGGAAAGGGAAAAATTGCTCAAAATGATCAAATATGTCTTCAAGTTATCATGGATATCTACTCCTCCGAACATCTTAAAAGTGTTTCATAGAAATGATTCTAGGATGGCCCTCTTACAAAAGAAGAGTCTCCTGGTAGCTCAGTCGGTAATGACGTGGGCTGTTAATCCAGGGGTTGTGAGTTTGAATCCCGGCTCGGCCAACTTTCTTTCCGACGTTTGACAAAAGTCATTGTGTCATTCGTCTTCCACCAATGGGCTAAGTCTATGTGGAAAAGCAGCCAGTTTCTTGGGAAGATTGTTGTGTGGAGTACTGGTGTGAGAAAACCAGGAAACACATGAGTAGGTGACTGAGAAATTGTTAAAAAACGGCGTTAAACCCCAATCAATTAATCAATTAAATCTTACAAAAGACAAATGTAATGGGGTAGGGTTAATGGTCATGCCCCTCTAGGGTCTCTTGTTTTACAATATTTTCAAAAATTGTCTGCATCAAAGTTGTATGGTTTGAATACTTTTAATGCTGAACAAAAAACTTTAACAAAAAGGTTTTAACTAAATATTAAGACAAAATGTTGTTGCAAATGTTTTGCACAAAATCATAGTAATTCTTTTCTGTTTTCATGATGTAAAAATGCCAAAGTTTGAAATATTTGTAAAATGATGAGATAAATATTTGTTGACATTTTTTAACCCTTGCCTGGAATCAGATGACTTGAGCTTGGAAGTTTCTTTGGCACACAAATTGTTTATGATATATTGAGAAAAAGAGAAATAACTTGGAAACAACAGTTTCTCTCCTGGATGACTCTTTAACTTTTCCACATACAACAAATCTGTAGCAGACAATTTCTCAAGCATCTTGCCAAAGATATGATAAATCTCTATAAAATAAAGTATAATTATTGAATCGAGTTGAAATTATGGTGGAGAATTTCCTTTTGCAAAAAAGTTTCTTAATCTCCTCTGCTGCAGATGCATCAAAATGTGTCTGCATAATGGAAAAGGGTTGAAATGATATCAGCAGATGGGTTGAACGATGACGCTTCACAAATGGTGTTGATGCAATATTGATATTGTGAAATTAGTAAGTCATATTGTTTATCTCTAATTAGTTGTTACTTCATTAAAATTTAGGATGAACATTTTTCCCATTTAACCAAATACCTTGTATTCTTTTCGTAAGCTGTAGGAAGTTAAATTACGTGTATATACAAATGAAATGTAACTTATAGAAAGTTTGAGGAATGAAAATGATTCTTTATGATGGTAGCTTAATTAAAGTAATCTTTCCTTTTCTCCTCAATGGGAATCCTTCTGCTGATGAAACAGCAAACTTGGCCTTTATCAGGAAAAGGATTAACATTTGCTCACTAACTCCCAACAAGAAAGGCATTGTTTGTTGACGAAGTACACAGTTGTTTAATTGTCACTTTTGTTCAAGATTAGATTTACTTATTTACCCTACATCTCTTAGTTTCAAATGTCATACACAATGCAAGAGCAATTTTATATATTAGTATGAGCCTCCATGGTTATTGTCAGAGCTTTTTGCAATTCCTCCATTTTTAGTTGTCCGCTGCAAAAGTGTAAGCCATCCTTATCAGTTGGCCTATTGACATGTGTACATCTGCTGTAGGCAAGTGAAACACTTTTTGGATAAAAGGAAGTTTTGTTTATAAAGGGTAGATATGTTTTCTTCATTCATTCATTCTTTGTCTAGATTTATTTTTTCCTCCATATGTAAACAATTATGAGTCTAATGTTGGAATATCAAGTAACTGGTTTAGAAGAAATTTTCGAACATCTGTGACAATGTAAAGTAAGTTAACTTCTATCAGTCTACACCTTAATAATTTACCACAACTAGTATTTATTCTGTATCTTTCGTCACAAAATTATACAGTGTATAGCAATTCTGATAAGGCATTGTCTGTTTTGAAATGAAAAAGTGCTGTAAATAAGTGAACTGTGCTGACATATTTAAGACCTTATTGCATGGACCCATTTTACTTACATATTACAATTTTTTATTGTAAATTTGTACATGTCATAACATTATCTCTGCTTTGGAGTAAAAATTGAAGAAGAAAAAATAAATGGGATTGAAAATATTGTGGAAAAAGAAAGGATTTTTTTTTTTTATAGAAAGAATTGACTAATTTTGCCAAAACAGTTTAATGTATCAAATATCTTAGTAAAAGAAGCAGTTAAGTAAAACGTCGGAAAATGGAACTAAAAGGGTCCAATGGAATAAGGTATATTATTATTTTCTTTTTATTATTAGATATTTTTTAAGGACATAACATGTTCAAGATGGAAGAAAACATGGAAATTTCTTCATGTTATTTTCCTAGACTGTATCGTTTGTGTGTAAAATCAATGAATTTGAGTTAGTGTTAGTTTGGTCCCGAAGAATGGCACTGTACTACAACTCAGTAGAAAATTGAATATTTATTTTCATGATACATGCTGTTTAATGAATAATAAATACTGACGACATGAATTGTAAAATAACCAGCTGTTGAGTTCTTTTTGATAATACCCAGCATGTACAGGTCTCTATATTGAATTATAGAATAGAGCTGCCGTATGTCCCACCAAAAATCAACCTTCAAAATTTTGTCGCCACCAAAGATCCAGATGGACCATGCCTTTGTAAAGTCGGATCAGGCTCATCACTTGTTTTAAATGCCTCGGTGCGGGAGGTGGTGGGTTTGATCCACGGACGGGTCAGATCAAAGACTTAAGAGATGGTAGTAATGGCTGCATTCCTTGGCGCTCAGGGTTGCGGGTAAGAATTTCAACTGACTGACTATTGTCAGAAAAAATGGACCAGTAGTACTGGTTTACCCAGGAAACGCCATGATATAACAGGAAAATTGTTGAAAGCGGCGTAAAATATCAAACGATCAATAAATCATCCCTTTGCAGCCAAGAACATGTAGTTTAAACGCCCTAGAATCCTGTACGTCTCTGGAAACTGTCTACCAAATAAGCGACTAAACAAATAATAAAATGGATCATAAAGGCCATCAGAAGTGCCGATTTGAGGTCTTAAACCGACTGTATACAGTGAACACTCAGATAAGTCATAGCTGCGTCTTGCGAATTGATGTCTTTATGCGTCCGCTCACAGTAAAGACTCTGAAGAGACAGAGCCGTGTCTTGCGATTTGTCTGCATACAGTAAAAAACAGATGAGACCGTGCTGCAGAGCTGTGTCTTGCAAATTGAGGTCTTAAAGCGACTGAAATCCAGATGGCACGAAAAAAAAAAAAAAAAAAAATCGAATTCGCCCTTAATGTTATTCTTTATGTTATCCAAGTAAAACCAGGGTAGAAAATGTATCGTTTTTAGCTCCACTGGCTGAAAGCCAGTCGAGCTTATGTCATGGCGAATTGTCCGTCGTGCGTGCGTGCGTTAACTTTTTCCTTTAAACGACTTCTTCTCCCTAACCACTTGGCCAATTTGGTTGAAACTTCATGGGAAGCATCCTCTCAATGTCCTCTACTAAATTCCTTCAATTTTTTTTGATCCATTCAAAATTCTGGTTTCCATGGCAACCGAAAGAAAAAAATAGTGAGAACTTTTCAAATAATTTTGTAGAAATGTTCCTTGGGTGACCCTTTATTAGATTCCTTCAAGAAATTTTGATTGTGCGAAAAACATGGCCGCCAGGGGGCGGGGCTTTTTTGCCTTATATAGCTATAGTGAAAACTTAAATAATCTTCTTCTCAAAAAGTGTTCAGCAGATTTTCAAATAATTATGTAGAAATGTTCCGTGGGTGACCCTCTATCAGATTCCTTCAAGCCATGTTGATTGGTAAAAAAACATGGCCGTCACAGGGCGGGGCTATTTTGCCTATATGGCTAAAGAGCAAACTTAAAAAATCTTCTCCTCCAAAAGTGTCAGGCCGATTTTCAAATAATTTTGTAGAAATGTTCCTTGTGTGAACCTTAATTAGATTCCTTCAAGAAATGTTGATTGGGCGAAAAACATGGCCGTCAGGGGGCGGGGCTTTTTTGCGTTATATAGCTATAGTGAAAACTTAAAACATCTTCTTCTCCGAAAGTGTTCAGCCGATTTTCAAATAATTTTGTAGAAATGTTCATTGGGTGACCCTCTATCAGATTCCTTCAAGCCATGTTGATTGGTCGAAAAACATGGCCGCCAGAGGGCGGGGCTATTTTGACTTATATGACCATAGTGAAAACTTAAAAAATCTTCTCCTCCGAAAGTGTCAGGCATATTTTCAAATAATTTTGCAGAAACAATCCTTCGGTGACACTCTACAAGATTCCTTTAAGCCATGGTGGTTGGTAAAAAAAATAGCCACCACGGGGCAGGGCTGTTTGGAGATTTTATTTTTGCCTTATGGCCGTGGAGCGATACTGGCCCTCTTGGGCCTCTTGTTTATCAATAAAGTGAACTTGTGTCGTTTTCAATTGTCCCGATGAAGGGGTTTCCTATTTAAAAATACTTACCCTGTTACTGACAGGGTAGAATTTGCGATAGAAAAAGTATAGAAAACAAAGAAATCTCACCGATTATAGGGGTATGTAATATGTCAGTTATCTGGGTATCTGGAGTTCAGTCGCTTTAATGCGTCTGCATACAGTAAAGACTCCGATGAGAGTGCCGTGTCTGCTGATTTGATGTCTTAATGTGTCTGTATACAGTGAAAAATATGATGAGAATGTGCCGTCTCCGTCTTGCAATGAGAGTGCTGTAACTGACAATTTGACATCTTAACACGTCTGCATACAGTGAAAAATGGATGAGACTGCAACTCGGATTATAGGGGTATGTAATATGTCAGTTATCTGGGTATCTGGAGTTCAGTCGCTTTAATGCGTCTGCATACAGTAAAGACTCCGATGAGAGTGCCGTGTCTGCTGATTTGATGTCTTAATGTGTCTGTATACAGTGAAAAATATGATGAGAATGTGCCGTCCGCGTCTTGCAATTAGAGTGCTGTAACTGACAATTTGACATCTTAACACGTCTGCATACAGTGAAAAATGGATGAGACTGCAACTCGGCCCCTCTGCTGATTTAAGGTCTTAATTCATCTGTATACAGTGAAAATGGGATGAGACAGTGCCACTCAGCCCCGTCTGCCGATTTAAGGTCTTAATGTGTCTGCATACAGTGGAAAAATTGGACAAGACATTGCCACACAGCCGCGTCTGCTGATTTAAGGTCTTAATGCACTGCATACAGTGAAAATCAGATGAAACGGTGCCATGTCTGCTGATTTTAGGTCTTATTAAATGCGTCTGCCGCACAGCCTCACCAGCCTTCACAGCTCACATAAGGTTATGTGGCCCTAAATATATCCTGACAAAAAGCTAAAAGACAGTTTAGCCCCACCACTTGTATACACAAACTAGAATGAGCATGTGTGTCACCTGCTGGGGCCTTTGTCAGAAAATTTTAATTTTTGACAGAAAAGGGGCAATTACTCGGATATAAACATTTGTCAAAAGTTTCAATGTAATCCTTTGAGTAGAAAAGAAGTTATTTGAAAACGTGACGAAAAAGTGTGAAGACAGACGGACGCCGGACAAAAAAAAAGTAATCCCTAAGTGCCTACCATGCTGGTGACACAATAATGATGCTGTGAATACAGTCAATACTCATGAATCTTATAATTTCCATATAACCAATAACCTGATATTTTAAGTTGGCCGCTACGAAATGAAAATTATATAACATCTGGAAGATTAGAAAAAAAAGTACAAATTCGACATACATTCTGATAAAGTTTCATTATGCTCAAGTTAAAAATGCAGTATCCAGAGTGTTAACAATATTTCCCTTCAATTTGACCTAGTGACCTAGCATGACCCTTATTCGAACTTGGCCTAGATATCATTTAGATTAACATTCTGACCAAATTTTAAGCTGCTGAAGCAAAAAAAAAACAAGATTTTAATTCAATTTGGTCTAGTGACCTAAATTCTGACCCATCTTCAAGATAAATATTCTGACAAACTTCTGAAGCAAAAAGTGCTACCTCTAGTGTTAACAAGCTTTTCCTTCAATTTGACCTAGTGACCTACTATTTGACCCGACATGACTCATGTTCGAACTTGACTTACATCATCAAGACAAACATTCTGATAAAGTTTCAACATGCTCAAGTTGAAAATGTGGCCTCTAGAGTGTTAACAAGATTTTCCTTCAATTTGACCTAGTGACCTAGTTTTTGAGCTTAAATGGTCCAGTTTCAAACTTGTCTTAAGATTTGATGGAGATGAATGTTCTGATAAAGTTCCATGAAGATTGGATGCAAAATGTAGCCTGTAGAGTGTTAACAAGCACAAATGTTGACGACGGACGCCAGGTGAAGTTGCTCCCCAAAAGTACATGACTGAATAATTTAACTTATTATCAGTATTTTTAGAGTGTTAAAGAAGAAATCGCACCAGTTTCCCAATCTCGCATACCATTTTAACCCTTTCCCATATGCAGACACATGTGCACATTATGAGCAGTTTCGCCTTTTGCAACAATGTTTTTGAAAAGCTGTCTGCTTCAGAGTAAGAAAGTGTCTGTATGAGGGAAATATATTAGAATAAAGTTGAAGGTTGTTGAAGATCAATACCAAGACAGCACAAAAAAAACTTAATTTGTCTAAAAACATGACCACCAGGGTCATTCTGCATTCTAGTGTTCCTAAGACTTTCTCCGGAACTACTATTCCAATATCTCCTAGATTGTTTAACCCTTTCCCTCATACGACAATTCTGCAGCAGACGACTTTGAACATATTTTGTCAAAAAATATAAAATCTCTATAATTGAATGGGTAACCTATGACTAAAAGTAGTAAACATTGTGGCAAAAGGAGAAATTGCTTGTTTTGAGCAATTTCTTCTTTGGTCACGGTTTTCGAAAAGCCGTCTGCTGCAGAGGCATCAATAAGCATCTATATGAGGGAAAGGATTAAGCCTTCTTGATTGATTACAAAACATTGCCAACAAGGACTACTTACCATACTCACAGTGCAAAAGGGGTAGTCCATCCGAAAAAGTATACATGTTTTAGCATTTGAGAATACTGGAGATTCAGATCAGCCTGTGCATCTTCTCAGTCATATAAGAATCTACAAGTTGAATGAATATTCTTGCAAGCTTAGGAAAGTAATTAAGGAACAGTGTAGATCTTGACCAGACTGATCAGGATCTAGTCAAATTGTACCTTTATCCAATGGATGGACTAAAATATGGAATACTTGAGTTTAATTGCAAAGACATGGTACATGTTCCCTTTTTTAGATCACCTAGAGCCAAAGGCTCAAGGTGAGCTATTCTGATCACTTTTTGTTCGTCGTCCGTCGTTAACATTTAGCATTTAGATCATCTCCTCCTTAACCACATGACCAATTTCAACCAAACTTCACAGGAATGTTCCTTAGGGGGACCTCTTTCAAAATTGTTCAAAGATTTAAATTCCATTGAGAACTTTGGTTGTTGCGGCATCAGAAAAAGGGAATATTGCCGAATCTTAAAAAATCTTCTTGTCCAAAAGTACTGGCCCGATTTGAAAATTATTTTATGCAAATGTTCCTTGGGGTACCCTCTACCAGGTTTGTTCAAATATTTCCGATCCGTTGAAAGACATGGCCGCCAGGGGGCGGAGCTTGTTTTCCTTATATGTGCATTGTTAAAATTTTAAAAATCTTCTTGTCTAAAAGTACTGG
Source organism: Serripes groenlandicus (assembly GCA_031761405.1). Lineage (NCBI taxonomy): Eukaryota > Metazoa > Mollusca > Bivalvia > Cardiida > Cardiidae > Serripes > Serripes groenlandicus. The sequence continues at coordinate 58,616,748 of JASEVX010000010.1, read as the reverse complement.
CCCGATTTTAAAATTATTTTGCACAAATATTGCTTGGGACACCCATTACCAAGATTGTTCAAATATTTCCGAGCCGTTGAAAAAACATGGCCGCCAGGGGGGGGCGAAGCTTGACAACTTTTACTTATATGTGCATTGTTAAAACTTTAAAAAACTTCTTGTCCAAAAGACAGTAGTCACCGTATTAGCCCGATTTGAAAATTATTTTGCACAAATGTTCCTTTGGCACCCTCTACCAAGATTGTTCAAATATGTCCGATCCGTTGAAAAACATGGCCGCCAGGGTTGCTGCGGCATCAGAAAGGGGGCAAAATGTCCAAACTTTAAAAATCTTCTCCTCTGAATCTGCATGTCAGATTCCAATATAGTTTGATAGAAATGTTCCTTGGGTGAGCCTCTACAAAGATTGTTCAAGGCATACTGTTTGGTTGAAAAACATGGCATTCAGGAAGCATCAGAAAAGGGGCTAAATGACAAAAACCAATCCTAGGTTGTTGCAGGGACATAGATCTTAGCTACGTCCCTGGTTGTTGGTTCTCAAAAGAAACACCTCATGTTTAGGGGCATACAAGGATTAAAGATTAGGAAAAACCCTTTTTTCTTTTTTTTCTTTAGAGTTTTTTCATTCCTGTGTTGATATCAGCAGTGACCGTCTAAGTGAACAATTAGCCATATGCTTAGAAAAACTGGTGTGAGAAATCCAGGAAACACATGAGTTAGTGAATATGTGATATGACTGAAGAATTGCTGAAACCCGCATTACACCCAAAACAATCAACCTATTCCATGTACTCAAGGGGCCACCTTATTCTAATCACTGATGCCTCAGGTGCGAGAAGGGCGCAGCTTCAACTGCCTGCCTGGTCATTCCAAAGACTTTATAACAAAAATGGTAGTTTACTTTTTAATGGTTACCCATCTTTGTGCTCAGGGTTCAGGGTTAGCATTACGACTGACTGGCTGGTGTCAGGATAAATGGACCAGTTCACTTACCCAGGAAATGCCGTGATTCCTTTTGCCACAATGTTTTTAAGTAATTGTACCTTTTTTTATAGAGATTTTCTAAGTTTCTTTTAAGATGTTTTCAAAGCCATCTGCTGTATTTTGAACATAATGACTGGTTTAAAAGACACAGATATTGGGATTTCTGAATTATGTTATTTTTTCCACAAAATTAATAGACTGACATTTTTCATACGGATAACATATTATCAAAACCTGAAATATATTGAAATATTTTTATCTACTGCAATATATTTAGTATATAATTTAGTTACTTATCCCTGAGACTTATCTACGTCCCTGGTTATATTGAGTTATTACGAAAGCCTGTTAGGACCATCTGAGAAAAAAAAAATATCGTAAAGTCGTTATAATGCGAAAAAAGGCGAAGTAACGCGAAACAAGGCGAAGTAACGCGAAACAAGGCATAATAACGCAAAGTAAAGGCGTAATGATGCGAAGTAAGGCGTAGTAACGCGAATAAAGGCATTATAACGCGAAAAAAAGGCGTAAAAACGTGAAATTAAAGGCGTATTAACGCTAATAAAAAGCGTTATAACGCGAAAAAAAGGCGTAATAACGCGAAAATAAACGCGTAATAACGCGAAATAAAGGCGTAATAACGCTAAACAAAGGCGTATTAATGCTTATAAAAGGCGTTATAACGCGAAAGAAAGGCGTAGTAACGCGAAAATAAAGTCGTAATAACGCGGAAAAAGTGCGTTATAACGCGGAAAAAAAAGGCGTAATAACGCGAAATAAAGTCGTTATAACGCCTTTTAACTATATATATAAATCGATTACTGCTTTGAAGACTCTTTTTCAACCATGGATCTACGACCCAGATCAACCAATTCGCTATGTTTTTTCATTGGCTGAGCTACGATTTACGACCCAGATTAACCAACTCGCTATGTCTTTTGAGTGGTTCAGCTACGATCTACGACCCAGATCACCCAATACGCCATGTTTTTCTCAGTGGCTGAGCTACGATCGACGACCCAGATCGACCAACTCGCTATGTTTTTATTTTGGCTCACCTACGATCTACGACCCAGATCAACCAATTCGCTATGTTTTTTACAATTGCTGAGCTACGATCTACGACCGAAATCAACCAATTCACAATGTTCGTAGATCGTAGCTCAGCCATTGAAGAAACATGGCGTATTGGTTGATCTGGATCGTAGATCGTAGTTCAACCACGCAAAACACATATTAAGCTAATTGGTTGATCTCGGTCGTAGATCGTAGCTTAGTCACTGACAAAACATATAAAAGTGGCTTATCTGGGTCGTAGATCGTAGCTCAACCAATAAAAAATCATTGCGAATTGGTTGATTTCGGTCGTAGATCGTAGCTCATCCATTGTAAAAACATAGCGAATTGGTTATCTGGATCGTAGATCGTAGCTCAGCCACTGAAAACCCATAGCGAATTGGTTGTTCTGGGTCGTAGATCGTAGCTCAGCTAATGAAAACACATGGCGTATTGGCTGATCTGGGTCGTAAATCGTAGCTCAACCACTCAAATCACATAGCGGATTGGCTGATCTGGCTCGTAGATCAGCCAATGAAAAAACATACTTAGTTGGTTGATCTGGGTCGTAGATCGTAGCTAAGTCAATGAACAAACATAGCGAATTGGTTGATACGGGTCATAGATCGTAGTTCAACCACTCAAAACACATAGCTAATTGGTTGATCTTGGTCGTAGATCGTAGCTCAGCCACTGAAAAAATTAGAAAATTGTTTGATCTGGGTGTTAGATAGTAGCTCAGCCACTGAAATAAAAATTCGAATTAGTTGATCTGGGTCTTAGATCGTAGGTGAGCCAATATAAAAACATAGCGAGTTGGTCGATCTGGGTCGTCGATCGTAGCTCAGCCACTGAGAAAAACATGGCGTATTGGTTGATCTGGGTCGTAGATCGTAGCTGAACCACTAAAGACATAGCGAGTTGGTTGATCTGGATCGTAAATCGTAGCTCAGCCAATGAAAAAACATAGCGAATTGGTTGATCTGGGTCGTAGATCCATGGTTGAAAAGAGTCTTCAAAGCAGTAATCGATTTATATATATATATAACTAAAAGGCGTTATAACACCATTATTTCGCGTTATTACGCCTTTTTTCCCGCGTTATAACGCCCTTTTATTAGCATTAATACGCCTTTGTTTAACGTTATTACGCCTTTATTTCGCGTTATTACGCGTTTATTTTCGCGTTACTACGCCTTTATTTCGCGTTATAACGCTTTTTATTAGCGTTATTACGCCTTTATTTCGCGTTATTACGCGTTTATTTTCGCGTTATTACGCCTTTATTTCGCGTTATCACGCTTTTTATTAGCGTTATTACGCCTTTATTTCGCGTTATTACGCGTTTATTTTCGCGTTATTACGCCTTAATTTCGCGTTATAACGCTTTTTTATTAGCGTGAATACGCCTTTAATTTCGCGTTATTACGCCTTTTGTTTCGCGTTATAATGCCTTTATTCGCGTTACTACGCCTAACTTCGCATTATTACGCCTTTTCTTTGCGTTATTATGCCTTGTTTCGCGTTATTATTACGACTTGACGATATATTTTTTTTCTCAGATGGTCCTAATAGGCTTTCGTAAGTTATAATGTAACGTGTAACCAAATAAAAAATGTTTTTCAAAATATTCTGATCTGTTGAAAAACATGGACGCATGGCTGAATTTCCTTATATATATGTATAGAGTAAAATCTTTAAGAGTCTTCTTGTCCAAACGTATGATTTCAATTTGAAAATAATTTGGTAGATATGTTCCTCGGTTGAGGCAGATCCCCTGCAGCTCAGTTAGTAGCAATCCTGGCTGTCAATCCAGCTTTTGACAAAAGTCACTGTGACAAGCATCATTATTTGTGGAAAAGCAGCCAGTTGGTTGGAAAGTCTGTTGTGTGAAAATGTTGTGTGATTCAAAGCCAGGAAACACATGAGTAGGTAAACTGGCCGCCCTGATATGACTGAAAAAAATGTTAAAAGCAGCATTGATCCCCAATAAAACCTATGGTTGTTGATTGTTGATTTTTTTTTGATGATACATGTATAATCTTTTAAGAAACTCTTTATTTGGTCTTAAATACCACATTCTCAGGTGAGACATCTAGGGCATCTGAATGCTTCTTTTAAATAACTAATTGTTGGCCAAATTCAGTTCAGATTAAACTGTGCAGATGTACAGGTTGGTCTTGATCTTCATTTGTCACAAAACATGTCATTTGTTGTTTTTTACAGAAATGGGCGTCGATTAAGATTCATTATGAAAAGAGGTGTGTGATTATTCTGATTATTTCTAAGTGATAAAAGAGTACAGGAAAATACAGTTAAATGAGTTCATAGAAATCATGACACAGGACGGTGATCAGGACCCTATTACGGTCACATCAACTACTACTACCACTGTTAAACCTGGTCCCCCGGGCCACCATGAACCACAGGAGTACGAGGATTATTCCACGGATACAATTGCCGCTGTGACAATAGCCGTGTTAGCGGTAGTGATTGTTATAACTCTGTTGCTCATTCTGCGGGTACTCAGGAAACGTCGAAGGGCGTGGCAGGGTGATCAGTTTGGTACAAATTCACAGATTCACACATTGTCCACTGGAGTGATGGGTAGTGGTAAGTTATTCTCTTCCCTAATTCAAACGACTTTGGATGCCTTAGCAGCAGAGGTTTTTTTTTAGCTCACCTGTGCACGAAGTGCTCAAGCCGAGCTATTGTGATCACATTTTGTCCGGCGTCCGTCTGCCGTCCATCGTCAACAATTGTCTTGTTAACACACTACAGGCTACATTTTGCATCCTGTCTTCATGAAAGTTTATCAGAACATTCATCTCCATCAAATCTTGGACAAGTTCCAAACTGGGCCATATGAGGTCAAATTGAAGGGCGATCTTGGTAACACTCTGGAGGCGGCATTTTCAACTTGAGCATGTTGAAACTTTATCAGAATGTTTGTCTTGATGAAATGTAGGTCAAGTTCGAATATGGCTCATGTCGGTTCAAAAAGTAGGTCAGTAGGTCAAATTGAAGGAGAATCTCGTTAACACTATAGACTAGAGGCCGCAATTTTTGCTTCAGCAGTTTGAAATGATGTTGTCAAAATGTTTGTCTTAAAGATATCTAGGCCAAATCTGAATATGGGTCATATTGGGTTAAAAACTATGTCACTTGGCCAAATAGTGTTTAAACTCCGGCGGCTGCATTTTTAGATCACCTAGAGCCAAAGGCTCAAGGTGAGCTATTCTGATCACTTTCTGTCCGTCGTCCGTCGTCTTTTGAAAATTATTTTGCACAAATGTTCCTTGGGGTACCCTCTACCAAGATTGTTCAAATATTTCCGATCCGTTGAAAAACATGGCCGCCAGTGGGCGAAGCTTGTTTTCATTATATGTGCATTGTTAAAACTTTAAAAAAATTCTTGTCCAAAAGTATTAGCCCGATTTGAAAATTATTTTGCACAAATGTTCCTTGGAGCACCCTCTACCAAGATTGTTCAAATATGTCTGATCTGTTGAAAAACATGGCCGCCAGGGTTGCTGTGGCATCAGAAAAGGGGCAAAATGTCCAAACTTTAAAAATCTTCTCCTCTGAATCTGCATGTCAGAAATGTTCCTTGGGTGAGCCTCTACTAAGATTGTTCAAGGCATACTGTTTGGTTGAAAAACATGGCATTCAGGAGGCATCAGAAAAGGGGCAAAATGACAAAATGATTTAATGTCTTAAATTGATAAGCTGTTTTGTTGACTTACATTTCACTCACTGAATATGGGGAAAGGTGGAACAGCTAAATACAATAACATCTTAACATAATAATTGCACATTTACTGAAAATAACAGTGTTAAAAAAGCAAAGGTCAATAAGTTGTGTATAATACATTTAACAAAATCATATCGGGATTCACAGGACAAACATAGCTCTCCCCTTATATCTTATCATTTACCTCAGACTAGATATGCACTTTTAGAACTGTTATCGTTAGCCCATTTCACACATGCACACATTTTGACTCATCTGCAGGAGACAACTTTTGAAAAAATGGCGGCAAAAAGAAATATTGCACATATCGAGCAATTTATCCTTTTGCCGCAAATCTCTTCACTTGACTCAATAATAATACTTTCATTTACAGAAATCTTGCCAACTTTTGCCAAAATGTTTTTAGTCACCTTCTGCAGATTTGTTGTTAATTTGAAAGGGTTAATGTTGTATGAGAAAAAATAAAATGTCTGGATATTTTGAAGTATATGTATTATAGAGCTGAAAACTTTGTTTGACAAGAAAAAATATCAATGATTTTCCTTTTTATTAACCCTTTCCCTCATACGACAATTCAGCAGCAGACGACTTTGAATATATTTTGTCAAAACATAGAAAATCTCCATAATTGAATGGATAACCTATGCCAAAAAGTGGAAAACATTGTGGCAAAAGGAGAAATTGCACGTTTTGTGCAATTTCTCCTTTTGTCACTATGTTTTCAAAAAGCTGTCTGCTGCAGAGGCGTCAGAAAGCGTTTATATGAGGGAAAGGGCAGTCCAATAATGTTTTCAAACACCTTCTGCTTCACAAAGCATGATTATTAAATAGAGCTTAAAACTTTGTTAAAAGAGGAAAAGATCCTTTCTTTCAATAGTATTCTGCTGTATAGGCATCAGAAAGGGTACACAAAGGAATATTTCAAAAACTTTGCTCAAAATCATTGATGAAAAGGAGAAAATGCTCATTTGATTAACCTTCCCCCTCAAAGGTGCCTACAAGATGTCTACACAACGATAATGTTATGAGAGTTACATAAGGTTTTAGAGTCTTTAGCCCTTTCACGCATGCAGCAGAATGACCTTGAAAACATCTAGGTAAAAATGATGTGAAACTAGATAAAAATTTAACCCTTTCCCTCATACGACAATTCTGCAGCAGACGACTTTGAACATATTTTGTCAAAACATAGAAATCTCCATAATTGAATGGATAACCTATGACAAAAAGTGGAAAACATTGTGGCAAAAGGAGAAATTGCACGTTTTGTGCAATTTTTCTTTTGACACTTATGTTTTTAAAAAGCCGTCTGCTGCAGAGGCGTCAGAAAGCGTCTATATGAGGGAAAGGGTTAATTAACAGTCCAATAATGTTTTCAAACACCTTCTGCTTCACAAAGCATGATTATTAAATAGAGCTTAAAACTTTGTTGAAATAGGAAAAAATCCTTTCTTTCAATAGTATTCTGCTGTATAGGCATCAGAAAGGGTACACAAAGGAATATTTCAAAAACTTTGCTCAAAATCATTGATGAAAAGGAGAAAATGCTCATTTGATTAAATTCTCCTTCCCCCCTCAAAGGTGCCTACAAGATGTCTACACAACGATAATGTTATGAGATTTACATAAGGTTTTAGAGTCTTTAGCCCTTTCACAGATGCAGCAGAATGACCTTGAAAACATCTAGGTAAAAATGATGTGAAACTAGATAAAAATTTAACCCTTTCCCTCATACGACAATTCTGCAGCAGACGACTTTGAACCTATTTTGTCAAAACATAGAAAATCTCCATAATTTAATGGATAACCTATGACAAAAAGTGGAAAACATTGTGGCAAAAGGAGAAATTGCATGTTTTGTGCAATTTCTCCTTTTGTCACTATGTTTTCAAAAAGCCGTCTGCTGCACAGGCGTCAGAAAGCGTCTATATGAGGGAAAGGGTTAATTAACAGTCCAATAATGTTTTCAAACACCTTCTGCTTCACAAAGCATGATTATTAAATAGAGCTTAAAACTTTGTTGAAATAGGAAAAAATCCTTTCTTTCAATAGTATTCTGCTGTATAGGCATCAGAAAGGGTACACAAAGGAATATTTCAAAAACTTTGCTCAAAATCATTGATGAAAAGGAGAAAATGCTCATTTGATTAAATTCTCCTTCCCCCTCAAAGGTGCCTACAAGATGTCTACACAATGATAATGTTATGAGAGTTACATAAGGTTTTAGGGTCTTTAGCCCTTTCACACATGCAGCAAAATGACCTTGAAAACATATAGGTAAAAATATAGTTCATTTCTATAAATGAAAGTACATCACAAGGAATGATGTGAAACTAGATAAAAATTAAAAGAAACTTTTTGAGACAAAGTAAAAATCAACTTAGTGGAAAATTATTTAAAAGATCATCTGATACATGGGCGTGAAAATGCGTTTGCATTTGATAACTTGACCCTTTCCAACCTGCAGACAGATTTGATGCCTCTGCAGCAGGTGACTTTTAAAAACATTGTGGCAAAAGGTGAAATTTCTCATGATGAACAATTTCACCATTGGCAACAAAGTTTTCAACTTTATTCAGGTATCTTTTATGTAGATTTTTCAGGTTTTTGTCACTATGTTTTCAAAGTCGTCTGATGCAGATTTGTTGTATGTTGGAAAGGGATAACAGTGAGTACAATTAAAATTGAAAAATCATGCTGCCACGACTAAATAAGATCTACTTTAGAGAATATCACATAACAAACAGTAAACAAAATATTTCAATATCAGAAATGTCATAATTACAAAACTACATGACCCCGTAATAACTCAATTGGCAGGTTTTTTTTTAATACGATATAATATAAAGATGAATTTGATGTGTGTATAAAAATCATTTACAATCATGTTTTGTGCAATTTCGTCTTTTGTCACTATGTTTTCAAAAAGCTGTCTGCTGCAGAAGCATCAGAAAGCGTCTATATGAGGGAAAGGGTTAAGATGCGTTTTTGACAGCTCTGCAACAGATGACTTTTGAAAAAATTGTGGCAAAAGGACAACGTGCTAATAATGAGCAATTTCTCCCATTTGTCACAATGTTTTCAACGCTATTCTAAAAGTAATTTCATCTGTAGTGGTTTTCTTTTTTTTTCCTCAATTGTTTTCAAAGTCGTCTGCTGCAGATTGCTATATGTGGGTAACGGTTAAAAAAAAACCCAGACTTTGAACCGTTAAAACTTTACCTATGAATAAATAAATAAATAAATAAATAATAAACTTTTTAAAACACAATTTCACAATCCACTTTTCATGTACGTTCAACTAAGCTGAACTCTTTCCCACATAAAGACACATGTTGATGACTCAAAGGTAACTGAAGTTTGAAAACGGTGTAAAGTTGTCTGCAGCAGACTTCCTGTATACGGGAAATGGTTGACACAGCATTACACATTGATTTCTGACTGTCTTTAACCTGTAACCCCTTTACAACAATACTTCAGCAATTAACCCTTTCCCTCATACGACAAATCTGCAGCAGACGACTTTGAACATATTTTCTCAAAATATGGAAAATCTCTATACTTGAATGGGTAACCTATGACTAAAAGCAGAAAAAATTGTGGCAAAAGGAGAAATTGCTCGTTTTGAGCAATTTCTTCCTTTGTCACTATGTTTTCAAAAAGTCGTCGGCTGCAGAGGCGTCGGAAAGCGTCTATATGAGGGAAAGGGTTAAACTTTAAAATCTCTTCAAATGTAATTATTTAATAAAGTAGAAAACATTGTGTCAAAAGGATAAATTGTTCATAATGAGCAAACTTCCCCAGTTGCCAAAATGTTTTCAAAAGTCATCTGCTGCAGATGCGTCAACAAGTGGAGAAAGGTAAACAATTAACTTAAACAGTATCAACTATTTTTGCCCTCAAGTTTAAATTATTGATGTTTCAAAAGTGAAAAAAAACAATATGGTAACTGGAGCAAATCTGAGCACTAGAGAGGCTTTCTTACCGGTAAAAAACAGTAATAAAAACACTACAAATCAGATCTAAAAACAAGCTAAGAACTGTCCTAATTGAAATACAAAACAAAGCATGCTTCAGTAAGTTGTTAGCTATAAATGCCAACAGCTAAACTATGATTTAATTTCTAGTGAGTATTTTTCATAAATTAATTGATTAAGTTAACACTGATTTCAATACAACTTCTGTTATATCATGGCCACCAATTCACCAAGTAATGACAATTTGTTGTGAATGAATGAATGTATATTGTTTTATGGTGCATCGACAGCCAAGGTCATTTAGCGCGCAATTAAATTTAATTATTCATGATCCCTGGGTAAACAAACCAGTACTAGGCTAGAAAATGTGCCTTGCCCAAGGGCACTCCACCATGACCGTAGCGCTGCGACTGGGGATCGAACCCGGGACACCCGGTTTCGAAATCCCCGACGCTAACCACTCGACCACAGCGGATTCCTACAATTTGTTGTGTTTACCACTTTCACAGGCAACTGGCTACCTACCCATATAGACTATAAGGCAACATTTGGAAGATGAATGAATGACCCATTACCCCCATTCAAATGCACTGTGCTGCAGATAAGGGCTTTTTGAAGCATTGTGGCAAAAGGAGAAATTGATCATTATATTATTAAACCTTTCCCACATACAACAAATCTAAAGAAAACTATAAATGGAAAAATAATTATTACCAAGAGGGCAATGCTGGCTCTGGATATCTTGAATATTGAAAATCAAGCAAAGAATTAAGGATTAGGTTTTAAAATAATTCATTAAAATGAATGAATGAATGTATATTGTTTTATGGCGTATCGACAGCTAAGGTCATTTAGCGCGCAATTAAATTTAATTATTCATGATCCCTGGGTAAACAAACCAGTACTAGGCTAGAAAATGTGCCTTGTCCAAGGGCACTCCACCATGACCGTAGTGTCGCGACTGAAAATAATTCATTAAAGCCATATATGGTAAAACGGCCCGCCATCCTGACAGCCATGTTTTTTTGCCAATCACTATGGCTTGAAAGAATCTGGTCACCCAAGGAAATTTCACTAAAACCAATAAGGCAAACCCCCTTGATAGCCATGTTCTTTTTACCCAACAAAATCTGAATAATTATTTGAAAATCGTCCAACCAGTTTGAGAGTAGAAGATTTTTCAAGTTTTCATAAAAGCAATATAACATTTTATAAGTCAAAACATAGCTGCCAGGTTTTTCGCCCAATCAATTCAGATTGAAGAAATCTGATAGTGGGTCAACCAAGGAACAATTCTACAGAATTATTTGAAAATCGGACAGATATTTTCTGAAGAGATATTTTTTTACTATAGCCATAGGGCAAAACAGCTCACCCTCTGACGAACATTTTTTACCAACGAGCATGGCTTGAAGAAATCTGATATAGCTTCACCCAAGTTTGTATTTTCTACAAATATTTTGAAGATCGGCTTACCAGCTTGGGAGGAGAAAGGGAGTTTATTTCTTTCCGATGCCATGGTTCCAAAGAATTTGACTGAATTTTTGAGAGGTCATTGTGAGGATGCTTGTTGTGAAATTTCATCTCAATTGACCTACTGGTTTATTGAAGAGAAGATGTTGACAAATGGATGGACAGAAGTTGGCAATCAAAATAACTTGCCTGGAGTTCTACATGCTAAAAAGTGCAGTAATCATTTTGGCAAAAGGAATTATTGCTCATGATGAGAAATTTCTTAATATGTTACTATGTTTTCAAAAGTATTCTGCTGCAAATGTGGCTTCATTTGGGAAAGGGTTAAAAAAGGAAACATAATATAGGCCTTGGCAAATGAAGATCAGCCTGATTCCTGCGTAGTCTGATTAGTATAATTCCTAGTGTTGGGACGATGATCGATTATTATCGAAAGTTGATCGGATATGCATCACGTTAGCGATAATCGATTGCAATTTACCACAATCGGTTCACCTTTTTTTGCTTCATTTATGTTTGATTAATATTCGCTTCCACAAGGGAGATTACTCTCGTGGGCTAGCATGTAAATAAAACAACTTGAAATCGAAACAAAGTCTTTTTTTGGCAATAAAAAGATACAACCTAGTAAAGACGAGACATTAAGCCGGTATATTTTTTTATCAAACATAAATAATAAGAAGCATTGCGAACATTAAGGCTTTTTAAATACAATACTGTATGAACCGATTATATAATCGATGTCTAATCGAATGAGGCAAAGTGATTATAACCGATAATCGATTGTAAAAATGGAACCGATGGCCCAACACTAAAGAATCCCATTACCAATTTAATCCTACCAGTAATCCTGGAAGCATTTAGGGACCAGTAATAGCCAAACTTAGAATTTACAAGTATATTTTTCATTTGTAAATACCTGACGAGGGCTTGGCGTGAAACGGTTGTAACTTAAAACCTATTTTGAAAACCCTGGTTTTAGGGGCAATTTTGACCCCTTTGTAAACAATGCAAATTTAGGTGCCATTGCTCAGAACGAGCAATGGCACCTAAATTTACATTGTTTACCAAGAAAAATGATTTAACGCTTATAAAGACTTTATGGCGAGTTGATTAACCTTGGTAAAAAAAAAACCAATTTTAGTTACAACCGTTTCACGCCAAGCCCTCGACCAGTTATTTAATCCTCTCCCACATGAACCAAATCTGCAGCAGTTGACATTGAAATATCTAGACAAGGATGTGTAAAATAAATGAAAGTATAATTATTGCATAGGGTAGAAAACATCGTAGCAAAGGGTAAAATTGCTCCCAATGATTTCAAACTGTATCTGCAGACATGTGATCTCTCCCGATATCGGCGGAAGCTCCTGATTTGAAGCCTTATTTAAAGCTGCTCCCGCCGAGATATACCTTAGTTACAACATATCCTCGTAGATTCCAAAGTTTTACATCATCCAGTGGTGTTAAGCGATATTGACTTTCTGGGTAAAGGTTTAAGTTGTGTTGTATGTAAACATCCTGTACACAGTAATGTGTAAAATTACAGAAAATCTTGCCGTCAAAAAAGCTCCCTCTTTGGGACACCAATCTCACCTACCAAAAATATTAAATCTCCCTATTTGGGTTCAGGAAAATATCACATGTCTGTGTGTCTGTATAAGATGTTGTATGTAGGAAAGAGTTGCAATCTCAAACAGTCTGTTTTCATGAGACATGATTCGAACAACATGCGGGCTAAAATATATTCCTTGATCAATTCAGACGTCAATAAATCAATCAAAGCTGCCAAAACTGCCGAAACTTCCACAACTTCCAAAGCTGCCAAAACTACTAAGAGAGCTCCAGCTTCCACATCGTCCCATTCCAAACCCTCCAAATCCCATTCCCCCCATGCCCATTCCACCACCCATCATCCTGCTTGCTCCGTAACCTAGGGCGGCTCCTCCTATCAAACCTGTTAACCAATAGAAATAAGAAACATTATTTTATATTTTTTTCTGAAATGCAATGAAAAAGCAGCATATCAATTCAGCTTGATCTCATCTAGTTTGTTACTATGAAAGAATCTGCAGATGAACAAATTTATTTTAAAAGCAAAAAAAGAATGAAAAAACAACATAAAAAGAATATATCATCTTGAACATTACACAAATCAAATATCCTTTTCATTCCATTTTTTCATATTGTAAATTTATTTTGTATACAATTGCACCTGTGCTAAAGACCACCTTGGAATAGCAATTCCCTGTCTGTAGGGACCATACTTTTAGTTTCCAAAATACTAATTTTCTGTATAAATGACCCTGCAATTAAAGAGCACCTGTGAACAAAGACCAGATTGTTCACTTCCCAAGGTTGGTCTTTAAAAACAGGTTTGACTATATTGTTTTTTACAGAGTTTAAATCTGCAATGTTGTTTATAACATATTGCTGTATGAAAGACTAAAATCAATTCACAACAGTTCATTGGCAGATCATACAAAGTAGATGACGCTACAGGCCCATATAAATATAAAAGTAATTAGATGCAATCAATTTAAATGTCATATTATGTTTACATGGGAAGTTATTGGTAACAATAGTCTGTCCTCATCAAGTGTATTATGTTGAATCATCGCAATATTTTTTCAACAGTCATTTTTTCTCCTTTACTCAAGTTATGATCTAAAAATCATGATCACTTTTTTCAATGCAAAGTGAATGGGACAATATAAGAGTATACAATAAGCAAATGTATGCCTTAATATAAGAAATCATTGACATTATGGATCATATGACATAAAACATATCAATATGAAAGGAATTATACCTTTAATATAAGAAATCATTTAGTTGAAGGATAAAGTACTTAAGTCCTTATGACATTAAACATATCAATATGAAAGTATTTATACCTTTATTATAAGAAATCATTTAATTGACAGATAAAGTACTTAAGTCCTTATGACATTATACATATCAATATGACAGGATTTATACCTTTAATATAAGAAATCATTTAATTGATGGATAAAGGACATAAGTCCTTATGACATTATACATATCAATATGAAAATATTTATACCTTTAATATAAGAAATCATTTAATTGATGGATAAAGTATTTAAGTCCTTATGACATTATACATATCAATATGAAAATATTTATACCTTTAATATAAGAAATCATTTAATTGATGGATAAAGTATTTAAGTCCTTATGACATTATACATATCAATATGACAGGATTTATACCTTTAATATAAGAAATCATTTAATTGATGGATAAAGGACATAAGTCCTTATGACATTATACATATCAATACGACAGGATTTATACCTTTAATATAAGAAATCATTTAATTGATGGATAAAGGACATAAGTCCTTATGACATTATACATATCAATATGAAAATATTTATACCTTTAATATAAGAAATCATTTAATTGATGGATAAAGTATTTAAGTCCTTATGACATTATACATATCAATATGAAAGTATTTATACCTTTAATATAAGAAATCATTTAATTGATGGATAAAGTACTTAAGTCATTGCGACTTTTCATATCAATATGAAAGGATTTATACCTTTATTATAAGAAATCATTTAATTGATGGATCAAGTACATAAGTCCTTATGACATTATACATATCAATATGAAAGTACTTATACCTTTAATATAAGAAATCATTAATTGATAAGTACTTAACCCTTTCCCTCATATAGACGCTTTCTGATGCCTCTGCAGCAGACGGCTTTTTGAAAACATAGTAACAAAAGAAGAAATTGCTCAAAACGAGCAATTTCTCCTTTTGACACAATGTTTTCCACTTTTAGTCATAGGTTGTATACTCCATTTAATTATAGAGATTTTCTATCTTTTGGCAAAATATGTTCAAAGTCGTCTGCTGCAGAATTGTTGTATGAGGGAAAGGGTTAATATAAGAAATCATTCAATTGACGGATAAAGTACTTAAGTCATTGTGATTTTTAACATATGAAAATGAAAGTATTTGGTTCCTTTGTTTTATTACTCCAAAGAACAAACCTGCGGCCATTTTCCCAGTGTTGCTTCCCATCATTCCCCCTAATCCTCCCTTCTTCTTGTGATCTTGTACATACACAACCTGTTGTTGTGGGTACCCATGGGCTGCTGCATATCCCTGGGGTGGGGGTTGAGCATATCCTTGGGGTGGTGGAGGTTGATACCCATAAGGAACTGGTGCTGGAGCTGTTAAAATAACACAAATATTAGACTTACTTTAAAGATTAAACTGCAAAAACCCTGGATGCAAATACCCTGGACCCCCTGGTGGCCATGCTTTTTAACAATTAACATAGCTTGAATGGATTTCGTAGAGGGTTATCCAAAGCGTCTTTCTGCAAATTTATTTGGGAATTGGCCATATACTTTCAGTAGAAGATTTCACTTAAGTCAAATAAGGCAAAACAGCCCACCCTTTGTCGGCCATGTTTTTCGACCAATCAACATTGATCTGCTTAGAGGCTCACCTTAGGATCATTTCTATAAAATTATTTTAAAAAATCGGCATAACACTTTCGGAGGAAAAGATTTTTAAAATGTTCAATATAGAAAAGCAGACATAATAAGTATGATGTCTGCACAACAAGCAGAAATCTTAACCCTTTCCCTCATATAGACGCTTTCTGACGCCTCTGCAGCAGATGGCTCTTTGAAAACATAGTGACAAAAGAAGAAATTGCACAAAACGTGCAATTTCTCCTTTTGCCACAATGTTTTCCACTTTTTGTCATAGGTTATCCATTCAATTATGGAGATTTTCTATGTTTTGATAAAATACGTTCAAAGTCGTCTGCTGCAGAATTGTCGTATGAGGGAAAGGGTTAAGGTTTACCTGAATGGTATAGACCAACAACGTTAGATTTGCAAATTATTAATTGAAGGTTTCATGATACTTTTTAAAACTATTTTTGTGCATTTGGATCAAAAAACATTAATGCATACATAGACAGATCTACAGTTTATCTCGGGTTTCCTGAAGCATGGTTCATATGAGCAGTGGTCTATGAAAACCAACCTTAACCCTTTCCCAAACACGACCAAACTGCAGCACATGACTTTCCAAACATATTCCCAAAAGTGTGAAAGATCTCAATAAATGAGAGTTTAATTAATAAATAGAATTGAACATATTGTTACAAATGGAGGAATTGCTCGTAATGAGCAATTTCTCCTTTTGCCAGTGTTTTCAAAAGTCGATTTCTGTAGAGGCGTCAGAAAAAGTCTGTATTAGGAAAATGATTAATATATTTATTACTGATGTGGAAAAAAACCTGCCTGCACATCCATCATATGGATCCAAATGGAGACATCAAATGTTTCTTAAAACTTTCTGTGACAAATTGGCATTGCGCAGATGCCCAGACAGATCTCGTTCTACACTGGTATCAAATGTAATAATACTTTATATGTAAGATAACCCCATACCTCCTTGCCATTGCTGTTGTGGGTAAGCACCAGGTGGAGGCGGTTGGTACGGCTGTTGAGGATAGCCCTGGGGTGCATAGGGCTGTTGTGGGTAGGGTGATTGTTGTGGATAGGGCGATTGTTGTGGATATGCCTGCGGATAGGCAGGTGGCGCTGGTGCTGAAAATAGAATATACATGAAATATCATCATGAAAGAGAAAAACAGACAGTGATTCAAATTGCACTATAAAACAGATAAAACTAGAAATACTGTGAGCAAAGCTCACTGAAGAATACCCCCCGCTCCCCTTGGAAGAGTCCGAGGCGTGTGATCTTCCTTCATGCATATCTACATATGATGTGTAACCTTCATGTAAAGTTTGAACCAAATCCATTGAGCCGTTTAGGAGGAGTAGTGCTTACAAGAAATGTGGAGGTATGTGCACAGGAGTCCCTCGCAGATAACCTCTAAGTTAAATTATCTCCCCTTGGAAGAGTCCGAGGCGTGTGATCTTCCTTCATGCATATCTACATATGATGTGTAACCTTCATGTAAAGTTTGAACCAAATCCATTGAGCCGTTTAGGAGGAGTAGTGCTTACAAGAAATGTGGAGGTATGTGCACAGGAGTCCCTCGCAGATAACCTCTAAGTTGAATTATCTCCCCTTGGAAGAGTCTGAGGCGTATGATCTTCCTTCATGCATATCTACATATGATGTGTAACCTTCATGTAAAATTTGAACCAAATCCATTGAGCCGTTTAGGAGGAGTAGTGCTTACAAGAAATGTGGAGGTATGTGCACAGGAGTCCCTCGCAGATAACCTCTAAGTTAAATTATCTCCCCTTGGAAGAGTCCGAGGCGTGTGATCTTCCTTCATGCATATCTACATATGATGTGTAACCTTCATGTAAAGTTTGAACCAAATCCATTGAGCCGTTTAGGAGGAGTAGTGCTTACAAGAAATGTGGAGGTATGTGCACAGGAGTCCCTCGCAGATAACCTCTAAGTTGAATTATCTCCCCTTGGAAGAGTCCGAGGCGTATGATCTTCCTTCATGCATATCTACATATGATGTGTAACCTTCATGTAAAATTTGAACCAAATCCATTGAGCCGTTTAGGAGGAGTAGTGCTTACAAGAAATGTGGAGGTATGTGCACAGGAGTCCCTCGCAGATAACCTCTAAGTTAAATTATCTCCCCTTGGAAGAGTCCGAGGCGTGTGATCTTCCTTCATGCATATCTACATATGATGTGTAACCTTCATGTAAAGTTTGAACCAAATCCATTGAGCCGTTTAGGAGGAGTAGTGCTTACAAGAAATGTGGAGGTATGTGCACAGGAGTCCCTCGCAGATAACCTCTAAGTTGAATTATCTCCCCTTGGAAGAGTCCGAGGCGTATGATCTTCCTTCATGCATATCTACATATGATGTGTAACCTTCATGTAAAATTTGAACCAAATCCATTGAGCCGTTTAGGAGGAGTAGTGCTTACAAGAAATGTGGAGGTATGTGCACAGGAGTCCCTCGCAGATAACCTCTAAGTTAAATTATCTCCCCTTGGAAGAGTCCAAGGCGTGTGATCTTCCTTCATGCATATCTACATATGATGTGTAACCTTCATGTAAAGTTTGAACCAAATCCATTGAGCAGTTTAGGAGGAGTAGTGCTTACAAGAAATGTGGACATACGGACAGACAGACAGACAGACAGACGGACAGACAGACGGACAGACAGACGGACAGACAGACGGACAGACAGACGGACAGACAGGGTGATTCCTATATACCCCCCCAAACTTTGTTTGCCGGGGGGTATAAAAATGGAATCGGTGGAACCGAATGATGCTCCCCATAAGGGCTTTGTCAAGTGATAATAGACATTGTTATATAGAACTAGTGATCATACCTGACTTCATTAGTGTCCATTATATTTACATAATACAAACTTCATTAAATGAAAATAATACAAACAAGGGAGTTAATTTTTATTATTTATTATAGAGTTATGGTTCTTGTGTTATGCACTTCCTTTTTTTAATATCTATATAACTCTTTCGAGTTATGGTCCTGACATGGAAATATAAAGTCTAACAAGGGAGATAATTTGAAAATTATTCACTATAATGTTATGGTTCTTGTATGATGCACTCTCTCTTATTGATATGTATGTATATTTCAAGTTTCATTGAAATATATTCAGCACTTTTAGAGTTATGCTCAATGCAAATAAAGTGTGACGGACAAAGTGTGACGGACAGACGGACAGACAAAGCGACAACTATATGCTCTCCCAAACTAGTTTGGGGAGCATAAAAATCAATATCCTGAACTATATGGAGAGGGCTTGATAAGCACAATTCTTTTAAAAACATTTGACTTTGATATCATAATCTCTGCAACTATTCAAAAAGAAGAAATTGCCAAAAAGGACAATTCCCACTTTACCTAAAGACAAATTTGGTGGCTATGTTTTTCAACCAATCAATATGGCTTGATCAATGAATGTAGTCACCTAAGAAACATTTCTACTAAATTATCTTGAAATTAGACAAGCACTTTCATAAGAATGGAATTTTAAAGTATTGTCATTTTGCCCCTTTTCTGATGCCATCTGTCCACCCTGTTTTTCAACAAATCATGAGTGTTGAACAACATTTGTAAAAGGTAACCTTAGAAGAAGATCCAGGAGAAGAATTTTTAAGTTCAAAACCTCTGTATTAAGATTGATCATATTTTGATGAATTTGAAATCTAATTATGAAAATAAGTGTTGAAAACATTGTGGAAAATGGAGAAATATCTTAATATGTTTTCAAAGGACCTTTGCTGCAAATTACATCAAAGCACTGTATATTGATACTAACCATAGCCTGCAAATCCAACAGGTGGTGGTTGTGGCATGGGTGGGCCACCAGGGAATTGATTATAGGGCGGTGCATAAGGGGGTGGGGCCTGCTGCTGGGACGCTGATATCTTCGGTTGTCTTGGTTCTCTTTGAGGTAGCTGTAAGGGATAAACAGGAAGTGAACAGGTGGCATCAACAAGACTTACCTGCCAATATGTCAGTAACCGGTAATGGAGATGACATTTAGTGATAGGTAAGCAACATTCATGTAAAAATATTTTCAAATTTGGCGTTGTTTAAAGATTTTAATATTTTTAGCTCTGGTGGCCATTGTGTAGAGTGGAGTAAAATAATTTAAACACTTTTGGCAGACCACTAAGGAACGTTATTATTTTGAAATTGGTTTATTGGTTGAGGAGGAGAAGGAGAAGTTATTTGAAGGAAAATGTGAAAAGACCGACACAGATGATGACGTCAGACAAGTGAGTGATCACAATGAATCATCAAAAGCGCTTCTGCTCTAGAGATCTCAAAAAGATTAATGAAAATCTTTGACTAAGCAGATTAGACCAAATTGAATAAGCACATGGGAATTGGCCTTACACCTATTCAAGCATGGCTAAACATGCTGAACAAATAAAAATGGCATTATAAAGTTTTGGTATTTTGCCCTTTTCCCTGTTTTTTAACGAAATCAATATGGCTTGAACAGTTTTTGTAGAGGGCCACTTAAAGAACGTTTCTACCAAATTATCTTGGAATCAGACAAGCAGATTATGGAGGAAAAGGATTTTAAAGTTTTCTCATATTTCTCACTTTCTGATGCCGCAGCAACCAAAGTTCTACACAGAATGTAAGTCTTTGAACAAATGTGAAAGAGGACCAACATCCTATGAAGTAAAGTTGAAATTGGTCGAGTGGAATGGTAGGAGTTGTCATTTGTAGCTAGAAGTTAAATCAACCCCTTTCATGATGAAGCCTGGTTGGTATGATTGTGTAACCAATTAATACTGCTTGAACAAATTAAGTAGAGGATCACTAAAGTAAGATTCCTGAATTAATTTAAATCTTTAAACAATTTTGAAAGAGGGACACCAAAGGAATATTCCTGTGGATTTTTGTTGAAATTGGTCCTATGGTTAAGGAGCAGATGATGTTTAAAGCTAAAAGTTAACGACGACGGACGATGGACAGAGAGCGATCAGAATAGATCACCTTGAGCCTTCGGCTCAGGTGATCTAAAAAGGAATCATCTGCAACATGTGAGTATGATTTTGAAAACATAGTGAAAAAATGTGAAATTGTATATGTTTAGTAATTCATTATCTCCTTGTTTTTAAGTTCGCCTACTGCAAAGGCATCAAATTTTGTCTTTAATAAAGAATGGAATAAATTATTAGTAAGTTGCTAAAGTAATGTTACAAACTTCTAATAGAAAGTTTCCTTTTTGTTTGCAACTTTGCAAGGGTGCATTTAGATTGTTTGGACACTGGGTGCTCAGCAAGTGTGTTGGGAAAAACTGAATACGTCTCTGGTGTGTTCATAAACTTAAGGTTAAAACTCATATAGGTTTTTAACTTTTTGATAATTATGGTCATATTGCATCCTTTTTTTAAAACACATTTGTCTTAACCAAGCTTCCAGGGTATATTTTTTTTGCCAGATGGCATAAAGGGAAGATCCAGATCAGGCTGTACAGAGACTCAACTCAGTCTAATCTGATTCTTCCCTTCAGCATTTAAGGCAATGTCAAGAAGGTTGCTTACTGTACTACAAATTGCTGACATCCATTCACTGAAAATATATATAAAAAAAAATATTAACCCTTGAGATGGTTACAAGATATTGTCATAAGCCCTATTGAACATACATCAAATCTACAAAAGACGACTTTGAAAAATATCTAGAAGTGAAAATATTATCATTGAAATGATTTTAATACATTGTTGCAAAAGCAGAAACTTTAAAATTCATCTGATGCAGATTGGTAAAAAATGTGTCTGCATCTAGATTATACATGTATTTAAATATACAATATTAACAATGTAACCTGCTCTGATCCCTATGTGACAAAACAGGCTTCACAAAAAAGAAAGAGAATAATATGTGCATTTAATCCTTTCCCTCATATAGATGCTTTCTGACGCCTATGCAGCAGACGGCTTTTTGAAAACATAAAACGAGCAATTTCTCCTTTTGCCACTTTAAGTCATAGGTTATCCATTAAATTATAGAGATTTTCTATTTATTGACAAAATATGTTCAAAGTTGTCTGGTGCAGATTTGTCGTATGTGGGAAAGGGTTAATAGGTGCAACATTTTGTGAATCAATAAGGATGTACAAACATCAGTTCAAAGATACATGTAGAACTGACAGGACAATCTTGATATGCATTTTTATTTTCTTCTGTTTATTGCAAATGTTTCTTCACTACCTACTAGTTAGTACCTAGTATAAACCTTCCTTACCCAGATTGTTCACAAACACTTTCAACTTGGAAATGATTCCAGATAAAAAGTAACAACCATCAATAAAATCCTTTCCCTCATATGACAATTCTGCAGCAGATGACTTTGAACATATTTTGTAAAAAAAGAGAAAATCTCTATAATTGAATGGATAACCTATGATTAAAAGTGGAAAACATTGTGACAAAAGGAGAAATTGCTCGTTTTGAGCAATTTTTCTTTTGTCACTATGTTTTCAAAAAGCTGTCTGCTGCAGGTGTCAGAAGGCATCTATATGAGGGAAAGGGTTAAAAAGGATTGACTTCTTTGAAAATATCTTGGGAAGTAAATATTACATCTTGGAAATAAAATGTAAGCCATATATCGCAAATTGAAATCTTTATTAACCCTTTTAACTGCTGAATCTTAATTCCTTAACTCTGTGCCACCAGAATAGAGCCAGGCCAGCTTGTGTATACCTGTGCAATCAGACCAGACTCTTTACTGTTGACTGTCCGACTTAACATCTTTTATCTTTATACTCCTAAAATTGACTACAAAAGTCAATGCGACATGCGTCATTCATCTTCCACCAAAGGGCTAAGTCTATGTGGAAAAGCAGCCAATTGCTTGGGAAGATTGTTGTGGGGAGTACTGGTGTGAGAAAACCAGGAAATGTATGAGTAGGTGAACTGGCCGCCGTGATATAACTGAGAAATTGTTAAAAACGGCGTTAAACCCCAATCAATCAACTAAAATTTACTATGAAGCTGGAACAGTCAAAATTAAAAAAAATTAATATTGAAAGGGTTAAAGAGACCAACCATATTGCTCATTTTGAGCAATTCATTCTATTATTTATATATAATATGCTGCAAAGAAGCCAAATTTTATCTTTTATCATGGAAAGGATTAACCGTTTCTACTTTGCTGACACATTTTGACTTATCCGCGGAAGACAACTTGTGAGAAATTGGACATAATGTTTTCAACCCAATTCTTTAATTATACTTTGATATATTCTTTGGCCAAGTTGTGTTTCAAAGTTTTCTCCTGCACAGATTTGTATGATGTGGGAAAGGGTTAAGTTACTGACTCTTGTTGAGCTCTATCAATATAACTTACTGTAATTCTTGTTCATTGTTCAGCAGGAAGTAATGGGGCTTTGCCTTGTGACTAGGTTTCTCCGGAATAGCTAACAAACAGCTTATATTCCCCCCACCTGGTAGCTCTGGAATCTCTTTAAAGTTGTTTGTTACATGTTCCCCAAATGCAAAATGTTTGCAAACATCCTACAAAATAGATAAACATCAATAAGAACTGTACCTTTATCTAAAACATAAATGTGTGAATGTCTGGCTTATTCTTTTCCCACATACAACAAATCTGCAGCAGACGACTTTGAAAACATACCCAAACAAAATTGGAAACACCCTTCAAATGAAAGTACATCTACAATAATTGAAGGGTTTATTTATTTAAAAGAGTTCAAAGCAATTTGAGCAATTTCTACTTTTGTCACAATGTTTTAAAAAGTTGTCTGCTGCACAGGCATCAGAAGCATCTATATGAGGGAAAGGGTTAAGCAAACAATTGTGAAATGAAAATAGTTGAAAACATTGTGGCAAAAGGAGAAATTGCTCCTTTTGCCATAATGTTTTCCACTTTTAGTCATAGGTTATCCATTCAATTATAGAGATTTTCTATTTTTTGACAAAATATGTTCAAAGTCGTCTGCTGCAGAATTGTCGTATAAGGGAAAGGGCGAAATGAAAGCCTAGTTATTGAATAAAGGGAAAAGAATTTTAAAAAAATAGCGATTAATTTTCCCAAAAAAAAGCAATACGCTTTTTCCCAAAATGCTTGAAAAAGGCCTGGTATGTGGGAAAGGGATTATTCTATCTTATCTAGGTCTCCGAACATGAAGTTGTGACATTACCTTCAAACATATTTTGACTTTTGGATCTCTATCGCCTTGTTTTTTAAATGCCAGAAGGTAGCTATCTTGAAACAGTTTGACAAACACTGCATTCCATCCCCCTGAGAACATATTCTCTGAAACAGAAGGAAATATGAGCATGTCAGCATAACAAGAGCTGTCCACAAGACAGCACGCTCCACTATTTGCCATTTGATTATATAGTAAACAGTGGTTAATGAGATATGTGCATGATAGTACCATGCAAGCCAAACTTTAACCAAATTGTCAAAGTCAAACAACTTACAAGGGCCATAATTTGTACGGAATTCATACAAGAGTTATCTTACTTGACTGTCTGACACCCCTGAAGACATGAATGAAGTTTCAAGTCAATATCATTAGTGGTTACTGAGATAGGTCCATGATAGTATCTTGCATGCAAAACTTGAACCAAAATTTCTACGTAAAAAAGGGGCATAATTGGGTCAAAGTTGATGTAGAGTTTTGGGACTTGTCCTGCAAGGTCATGTGATGATGTCCAATAAGTGTGCGAGCCTTGTGTGTGTGTAAAACTTTAAGCAACATTTCTAAGTCCAAAAAGGGGCATAGTTGTGTCAAAATATGATATAGAGTTTTGGGACTTGTCCTGCAAGGTCATTTGATGATGTCTAATAAGCATGTCACTGTGAAGTTTCAAAGCAATATCATCTGTGATTTGTGAGAAAAAGCCTTGCATGCAAAACTTAAACCAAAATTTCTAAGTCCAAAAAAGGGGAATAATTGTGTCAAAATATTATATATATAGAATTTTGGGACTTGTACTGCAAGGTCATTTGATGATGTCCAATGAGTGTGTGAAGTTTCAAAGCAATAGCATCTGTGGTTTGTGAGAAAAAGCCTTGCAAGAAAAACTTTAACCAACATTTCTAAGTCCAAAAAGGGGGATAATTGTGTCAAAATATGATATAGAGTTTTAGGACTAGTCCTGCAAGGTCATTTGATGATGTCCAAGGAGTGTGTGAAGTTTCAAAGCAATAGCATCTGTAGTTTGTGAGAAAAAGACTTGCATGCAAAAACTAAACCAAAGTTGCAACGCGGACACCAACGACAACACACAAGTGAACATAATAGCTCACATATTCTTCGAATAGTTGAGATAAAAATGTACATGTTTGCATTTCTGTATAACAAAGGTCCAGATGTTCAGTCTCATCTGAATCTACACAAGTTGACAGAAGCTTCTAAAAAGCTTCTAAAGATTATGTAAGTAATAAGTGAACAATGTAGATCTTGATCAGGCTGTGAGGATGCCAATGCTGGTCTGGATCTACACTGTTCACAAAAGCCCTCTTGTACCTTTACCCCAAGGATGAGCTCAAAAATGAATAATATAACCACAGAAAAACCTATATCATATGGGCCTAGTCACATGCAAATTGCTATAAGATGTTGTATATATATATGTTTGGTTGGTTTTGGGGTTCTTGAATGAATGAATGAATGTATAGTATTTTATGGCGGATCAGCTAAGGTCATTTAGCGCGCATTAAAATTAAGTAGTACATGAAATATTATTTAAAAATGAATATGTTTGATAGAACTATATAATGGGAAATATTTGGGGTTCTTGAGAGGCTTGCTAATTGCTTGTATGACTAGATGGCACACATATAAGATTCTGATCTGACTTCGATATTTGTAATTTGCTGAAGGGACGTCAAAAAGCCTCTATATCAGTAAATGTGGCTACGAAAAATGTGGAGCAAAGTGTTCTTTACCCCTTCTTATTTAGGCTTATCAGGTCTTTCAAATAGTATGGTCTAGAAACGCCCTGTATAAACGTCTTATCGTACTTGATATCTCGTCTCGGTTATTTTTACCTGGAAGTGTTTATCACGCCGTGTATTTATCACGCTTAGTGAATTAACCGGTATTTTGGAAGAGCATTTTTACCAATAATTGATATCTAAGAAATGATTATATAAACTAAAAAAAAAGAAAATCTAATTCATAACATATGAAAAACAACCCTTAATTTACATTTCAATTACCAATTTTTCATCATTTGACCCTTAAAACACATTGAAAAACTGTTTCCAAATATCACCGTATCATGCATATAAAACGCCTTGTTTTTAGATTTTTGAGATTTGAACTGATCTACCCGTCTAAGAAAACGAAAATACGGGTGAACTATGAAAATCTAAGACAATTCATAAGTGAATTAGGCTTAAATCAAAGAGAAAAAGCCACTATATTAGTTTAGCCCCATGAACATCATGCAAGTAGGAAAGTAACGACAAAAAGAGATCGGGTTTCAGCTTTCGGCCATTTGTAAACAAAGTCGTTTGTATGAAGCCAACTTTCCAATACGAAAATCCACCTAAAAGGAAACATCGGGACAAAATACTCTCATGTAAAGAAAATGGAATACTGATATTGCATTAAGGATGACTTTGATGGTCAAATTGATTGGTTAAAAGCGAGATACAGTCAAACTTGTATTAAGAGACCACCCAAGGGAAATGCTATAAGTGGTCTCTTAAGACAGGTGGTCTCTTATCGAGGTACAAATGTATTTTTCTTTTTTTGGGTCTTATGTATACTACATTATACATGTACATGTATTGGTATTAAAGAATAAATAACAATAAACATTTTGTTATTCTTCTAATTTTATATTTTATTTCAATATTAATAATATTTATTTGCAAAAGTGTAAGTTGATAAATAAAACATATAAATTTAATCACAAACTTGATTGTTATTTATTATTTGATGTTTTTGTTTAACTATAACATGAAAAGGATATGTACATGTATGTTCAGAAGAAGAATAGAGCACTACTTCTTACTAAAATAGTCACTGATCGTGTTCTGTTTCAAAGACTGTCCATCTAAAAACAAATTATTTAAGGAGTCATTTAAAGACATAGTCAGGTTTAACATTTTTGAGTGTCCACAGATTTGCTAATTAAATCTAACAAAAGAGCCGATTAAATAAACGAGCTATCACCATTAGAAAGCAAAAAACAAACACAGATCCAATTAAAGAGATCAAAAAGTCAGACCAAAATTGTCATAATCAATCCACAAACAATCCCAAAACTATCCACGGGGTGATTTAACACGGTCAATAATTGACGTTAAAGTGTATTAAGTACAAATTGATAAACCTGCAATTATCGGCTTTTACCACTGCGATACATCTGCAGTATTTCAGAGTCATAACAAAGACAATAACTGTAGCTAAAATGTATTTAATACAAACTGCTAACAAGGCATTTATCGGTTTTTACCCACTGTAATACACGTCTGCAGAATTTGACCTCGGGTAATTTTACATGTAACACCTTTAGCTTGATGATAATTTAAACTTGTGTGGTTTACACGCGACAGTTGTGTTAGGATTATTTGACTGTTAGATTTAAGGTCGCTAAACCGTGGATTTTTATTAAAAAGGGAATGGTTTTAGTGTCCGTTGGTCTCAGACAGCAGGATCTCGCTTATTGCAGGTTAATTTATGACTAAAAAACATCGGGGGGAGTTCAATGTGGCCGCTTACACCAGGGGGTCGGTTATACCAGGTGGTCGGTAGTACAGGTTTGACTGTATATGCAGTTTTAAAACTTGATAATTTTCTTCCGTTTTCAAAATGGCGGGTTCCCCGGATGTTGGTTACGTGATGTGAGGCAGCTTATTTCGAGAACTACGCTTGTTTCCGGACCATACTATTTGAAAGACCCTGGGCCTATGTAGTAATTTTCATTGCTGAAAGATGATCTATGATGCATCGAATCTGACTCATCTCTGTCTGAACGACCTACAAATCATGAGGAAGTACAAAAGTACTTACTACTGTGTCTTTTAATGTAGCCTTCTTTAACCACTGACATCTTGAATTTTGTAGCTGCAAAACAAATTAAGAGAATGTCTAAAATTGAAGAAACTTATAGAACTGTATTCTTATATTCTAAATGATAGTACAATATTATAAATGATAGTACCATATTCTACGGCATTTAGAATGGTGTGTTTCTGTATTAAATTGGACTTAGATAGAAACCAACTGTCTGAAAATAGCAACATTTCAAACCAGTAAAATAACTAACATGTGTATTAGTTAGTATTACGGTATAGTTCAACTATGCAATGATAAAGAGCGGAACATAAAAAGCTTCTATCCACGCTGTATTTTAATATATCAAAGTTTAATTTGGTACTTTACATTTGTATTCCGGTATATTTCACAGTATAATGTATATATTACAATTTCTTTTGGTATATTTTAGTGTATTTATAATTTAGCATACATGTTCATAAAAATAGTTCAATAAAAACCAAATATCCAGCATATGTAAATTCATAAAAGCTTTAGTCAGAAAACTAACCTTAGATGTACTGAACTAAGATGTGATATTACAAGTTTTCTTTACATAACAAGTGAATGGGTGTGTCAACTAAACATTCTGGAAAATGTTCAAATATCCACAGGCTGAATTTGGATATTTGTGTTGAAACGTCACTCAAGTTCGTGCTTCATTTTCACCCTTGTGCAATGACTATAAGCGACAAATGCAGTCATAACGGCGAAAATGAATATAGGTTTAATAAAATATTACCTTGATACCCTCTTTTAGTGTCTTATTTTGCAATAATTCGGTAAATTTATGAATATAGTTTTCGTTTTATTTTTATTTTGTAAACGGTTCGCGTAAAAATAACAGTAGCATAAATATTACTTATTCTGTTCTATTTAAAGAATATATTTCTATATTTAGAACCAAATCCGGAAAACCCTTAATTTATAAGTTTATGTTTACTTAAAAAATTTATTCAGGGAATAAAGAGAACATATTTACACTGTTAAAGTAAAATTCTTCGAAATAGTCCTTGCATGTGTTACCACTTTTCACTCCACACATGTTAAAGCATTTAACGAAGATTTAGTTTTCTTTATTTTTTGTCACCTGCCCAAGAGAGGGCGCTGTTATCATTAATCATTTCCGGAATATACAGGTGTTCACTTTTGTAAATTTGATAAACAATTGGAAACTTGAATCAAATCATAGAGCTTTTGGAAAATAATAAGTTGCGATTCACTCCAGAACGAAGTTATGTAGGTAAGCTGGTATTTTGAAACTGGGGTTTAGTAAAGGGGGAGAGGAAATAAGAGCCAAATTGTTCTCACAATATCTATCTTATGACTAAACCAATCCTAGGTTGTTGTTGCAGGGACATAGATCTTATCTACGTCCCTGCTTGTTGGTTCTCAAAAAAGAAACACCTCATGTTTAGGAGCATACAAGGATTAAAGATTAGGAAAAACGCTTTTTTAACCAGCTTTTTTTTTCTTTAGAGTTTTTATTAGACAGTGTTGTCATTCCTGTGTTTATATAATCAGCAGTGACCGTCTAAGTAAAAAATTAGTCATATGCTTAGAAAAACTGTTGTAAGGAGTACTGGTGTGAGAAATGCAGGAAACACATGAGTTAGTGAATATGTGATATGACTGAAAAATTGCTGAAACCTGCATTACACCCAAAACAATCAACCTATTCAGTGATTTTTTTACCTGCGCGTCCTGCGTCGTGGACGCACAAATATTTCTGGGGACGCAAACTTTCATTTCATGTGCATCCACGGAACGCATAAAAAAATCAAGAAGAAAGTCCAATCAATATAGATATTTTCCGCTGTTGGTCGCCAAAGTCGCGAATTGCCCAAAACAAATCAAACTTGCGAAAGAAAAAAAGAATTTGCGAAAATCGTTTGCGAAAGAGAAAGTTTGAGCCACCATTTTGTTTATATAAATGCTCTAAGCGACGTATTTTTTTCTACAACGCAAGCGACTATCGATTTTGTTCTCTGTGTACAGAATACCACGATAACTTTAGCAGGTAACCAGTCTTGATATTTGACAATGTAAAGGTCAAGTTACTGTGTGATTGGAGGTTTTTCACACGTTTAATCAGGTTTATTGGACGAATTAAGTGTTATGCCCGATTAAGAAATGTTGTTATTGTCAATGAAAGGTTAACCGTTTGCTTTTTGATTGGACATATTTTTTAATTGAACATGTTTTCGTCCATAATCAAGATTACGTTTGTCTAAACACTTTCGGATGCGGACAATTTAACAAAATGATTTCAAGTGTGGAGTTCGAAGGTTTTCTGACACGCCAATGAAAATGATTTTAAGACCTATATAAACTGAATCGAAATGACGATCAACGCTGTAATCTCGCCAAATAGTTAACGCATTACTCTGCACAGCGTAAACACAATCAAATCACTCATTCAGTACCATTCTAAAAATGACTTCCGAACGTAAGCTAGATTGTCTTCATTCTGAACCTTCTGCAAAATACAAAAATAATCAAGCTTATCCCAAGTGAAAAAACATCCGGGATCCCGAGCGGGATATACCGGGATCCCGGTGGGATGTGCAATCCCGGCTGGGATGTTCCAGAAAATGCCGGGACCACCGGGATCCCGAAATTTGTGAAAGTGGGATCCCGGATTTTTGACCGGGATTCACTTTTAGAATGGGATCCCGGATCTTAAACTGGGATCCCGGTTTGTTGTAATTAATTAATGAACACAAAATCCCGAAAAAAAGATGTATCTTTTTACACAACTATATCTATAATGTACTGGTATAGTTCAAGTTACATTTGCATTGTCGAAGAGTATAAAAAGACGCGATATATAAAGCAATGTAAAAACAAGATACATTGCTCGTTACGAACAATTTCTCCTTTTCTCACAATATTTTCAAAAGCTGACTTTAAGTGTACTTCTTCAAGCTACATGGTGTGCTGCAAATGAAGTACACCTGCTTCAAATGTACTCTTATGACTTGCTCAAAATAACAGAAGAATATTAGGAGCTTTAAATGGACTTCCATGACTTAACACTATAATTTGAAAATTTGATTTATTGAAAATAATAAAATAAAATATATTTTCAATCGTCTGCAATTTTAATATGGACATTTTAGGCATTAAAATTAGATCACATGAAATCAGGAATCATAATCTGCACTAAATTTGAATAAAAACAATCACACCAAAAAAATGCTTGTCTCAATCCTTTTTCAAAACAAATTTCAACAGACGATTTTAAAACTCATAGGCAAATTGTTGATCACCTCTTCAAATATAAGTTGAACAGTTATATATTGTCCCTTGGTGGAATGAATAAAAGAGTTGAAAAAATCATTGTAAAAGTAGCAATTTCTCCTTTTTTCACAATGTTATTAAATTGTGTTTACTGCAGATGCATAAAAATGCGTCCACAAATGGGTAAGGGTGAACTTATTTACCCGGGGAAAACTGGAGCTGACCTACTTTTTTCCTCCACAAATGAGCCACGTCATACAAAAATGACAAAAATAACATTTGGGTTCTGTGCAACCAGCCGATAATCTGGTCAGGATCTTTCGTGTTCGCCATTCATATAGTCACACAAACAGCTTTAACTCCACAGGGGAATAACAATGCTTTATTAAAATGGGAAAAAAATGACATAGAAGTATGAAATGTGATCGTAGCTCATTGATTTATAATGTGGGTTTTCATATGACGTGGCTTGAAACTGTTAGGTCACGTGAGTTAGACAGCCAGACTTCATGTTAAAATAAAATGGACTTTCCAAAGCATTTATATTCGGATCAGTCCAAATTGATTAATTGGTGACATGTTATGAACTAGATTTCCAAATTGCTTCAAAAGTCTTACATATTTTAACCTCTGTGCAAATTTGTCCAGATGTTTATAGATTCTTCAAACAAACAACTTTTGACGCAGTTGCACCATTTGAAAACTTGTAAGAAAAGGTGAAACAGTTACACACTTAGTGTCCGAGTGTATTCAAACATATACATTTTTGGATTAACACTATACAAGATGGGTTGGTCATTGTTACTTTTTCTTTCAGCCAACTAGCTTTTGAAAACATTGTGATAAAATGGAGAAACATGCAATGTCAGTCAATTCATACACAATATCTGCATCTAGTATTTGTACTGTCAAACTATTTTTTTAAGTTTTACTTTCAGCTAACCAACTTTTAATTTTGAAACATTATGAAAGGGAGAAACAGGTTATGTCTGCTTCAGATGCATCAAAATGCGTATGGAAGTTAAATCAAATGTTAAAATTCAACTGTGTTTACAAACAGGATAAAATGTGGTAAGTGTTACGTCATGGCGCGTGGTATGACGTCATAAAAAAGTAGATCAGCGTTCCGAAAAATGTTCAAAACCAAGATGGCG
Organism: Serripes groenlandicus; assembly: GCA_031761405.1. Taxonomy (NCBI): domain Eukaryota; kingdom Metazoa; phylum Mollusca; class Bivalvia; order Cardiida; family Cardiidae; genus Serripes; species Serripes groenlandicus. The sequence continues at coordinate 58,584,573 of JASEVX010000010.1, read as the reverse complement.
GCCGTTTGTTTTTTCAGCAGGGATGTTGTTTTGGGGATTCATTTGCAATTTATCAGCTAGCGATCCTCTACATTGATATTTGTTTGGTTGACAGATAAATGTTCTAGAATATTCGTAAGTAATTATTTTAATTTTATTTTGCATTATTTCATGTGTATTGCAATCTAATTGCTGTTACGAAGCTCTCTTCCCCCACAACCCTTCCCTCAGTCCAAATAATTTAGTCTCTGTGAAAGAGAACGCATTTTATCATGTCATTTATCGGGATGCAGGATAATTACAAAATGAGCATTTGCGATGTCTTTCTATGTAGACTACTATAGCAGGAGGCACAAATTCAAGACACATTCCCATGTTTACATATACTTTCCAAATCATTTTGTAGAAATTATCCTTAGATGACCCTCTATCAGATTCCTTCAAGCTATGTTGATTAGTCAAAAGACATAGCTGTTTTGCCTTAAATGACTAAAGCGAAACAAATAAAAATGTTCTTCTCCAAAAGGCACATTCTGCCATTTTGTTTCTCCCCAAAAACAATAACTTTACTCTTTTCCCTTTGTCAGTGTGTCTGATACAAACATTATTCAGTTATATTTATCTTACATTTTTACATATATCTGATTTAACAGGAACCATTATCCAATAAGCAGTAAACGACATAACAAGCATCAAACATGCATGTGAAGAATCAAGATGAGATACCATTTGACAAGAGAAAGTTGGCAAGTTGTACCATTTACTGAAAGGTATTTTATTATATATGTTCAATTACAGTGAAATTAATATATCACCAACATTTGGCACCACGATACATGAGTTGGACATTCAGCAAAAATATTGATGACTATTATGTATTAACCCTTTTCATCATACAACACATCTGAAGCAGCGGACTGCATATATGTTTCTAGACTGAAATAAGGGATATTACTATAAATGAAAGTAAAATTATTTATTGTTGAAAACATAGTGGCAAAAGGAAAAACTACAGTATAAATGAGCTCAACAAAAAAGAAGATTATGTTGGAAAGTCTTTGATAGATCTTGCAACTTCAAAAAGTAGGGAGTAGAACTAAGAAGTCTGCCATCAATCAAGAGTTTTTAACACCACTATTCAAAGAATATGAGAGCTATAACTACTCGCCCTGCCGTCAGGTCCACGTCACACCTTGGTTATGGTTTTGCATGCAAGTACTTAAGTACTACATGTATTGCATTGAAACTTTCTACAACCCTACCAAACTATCACACCTATGTAGATTAACAAAGAAGATAACTCTACTCTGCAAGTTATGGCCCTTTTTAACTTAGAAATTCTGGCTTAAGTTTTGCGTGTAACTAAGTAAAGTTAAGAGTTGATATCTCTGTATTTACTTGATGCATTGCATTTAAACTATACAACCCTACCCAACTATCATACCTCTGTCGATTATCAAGTTAGATAACTCTATCCTGCATTTTATGCAAGTTATGGCCCTTTTTTTACTTAGAAATCCTGGTTAAAGTTTTGTGTGCAACTAAATTATCAGTCCATATCTCTGTATTTACTTGATGCATTGCATTGAAACTTTTTACAACCCTACCCAACTATCATACCTTTGTAGATTATTAAGTAAGATAACTCTATCCTGCATTTTATGGCCCTTTTTTTTTTACTTAGAAATCCTGGTTAAAGTTTTGTGTGCAACTACATTAAAGACCATACCTTAGTAACTGCTTGATTCATTGCATCATACTTTTATACAACCCTTCTCAACCATCACACCTATATAAACAATCAAGTATGATAACTCTATCCTGCATATAATACAAGTTATGGAACTTTTTTACTTAGAAATTCTGGTTTAAGTTTTGCGTGCAACTAAATTAAGAGTCAATATCTCTGTATTAGCTCGATGTATTGCATTGCAACTTTATACAACCCTACCCGACTATCACTCCTTTGTAGATTATCAAGTAAGATAACTCTATCCTGCATTTTATGCAAGTTATTGCCAATTTTTTACCTAGAAATTCTGGTTAAAGTTTTGCATGCAACTAAAATAAGAATCCATATCTCTGTATTTACTTGATGCATTGCATTGAAACTTTATACAACCCTACCCAACTATCAAACCTTTGTAGATTATTAAATTAGTTAACTCTATCCTGCATTTTAAGCAAGTTATATCCCTTTTTTTACTTAGAAGTCCTGGTTAAAGTTTTGTTCGCAACTACATTAAGAGTTCATATCTCAGTATTTCCTTGATGCATTGCATTGAAACATTTTACAACCCTACCCAACTATCATACCTTTGTAGATTATCAAGTGAGATAACTCTATCCTGCATTTAATGCAAGTTATGGCCTTTTTTTTACTAAGAAATTCTGGTTTAAGTATTGCGTGCAACTAAATTATGAGTCCATATCTCTGTATTTACTTGATGCATTGCATTGAAACTTTATTCAACCCTACCCAACTATCAAACCTTTGTAGATTATTAAATTAGTTAACTCTATCCTGCATTTTATGCAAGTTATGGCCCTTTTTTTACTTAGAAATCCTGGTTAAAGTTCTGCATGCAACTAAATTAAGATTCCATATCACAGAAACTACTTGAAGCATTGTATTGAAACTTTATACAACCCTACTCAACTGTTACACCTTTGTAGATTATCAAGTAAGATAACTCTAGCCTGAACACAGACGCAGTTTAAGATTTAATTTTTATGCTGGCACATTTTTTTTCCAGTTCTAATATATTGATTATCTATTTTTTCAGCCCAGATCTTCAGTTTGTACAGAAAAGAAAAAAGTGAAGAGGAGAACATACAATTCTGGAATGAGACAGTGGTGTACAAACTTAATGACAAAATAAGGGGAATTAGAAATGGAAAATATCAGGCAAAGAAAGATTAAAAGAAATTTTAATATACTCACAAGTTTATTGTAGTCTTTTTACAACATTTAGAGAAAATTGCTATAGATCATACTTTGCACTACTTGGAAGCTGGATTGTATGCAGATGCATGTTTGGAAAACACCGACAACATAGTGGTGGGAAGTATTTTGCAACTTATCCCAAGCAAATTAAGTCTGCGATAAATGATTCCCAGATTCGGGATTGGGATCCTGGATTAATGTGGGATCCCACTTTTGCATTTCCCGGTATGGAAGTTTTGGGATCCCGGTATATCCAAGGCGGGATTCAAAAATGGTTGGGATCCCGGCCGGGATCCTGACTGGGAATCCCATATATTTATCCCGACTGGGATCCCGGGTTTTCCCAGTCTGGATCCCGACTGGGAAAACCCGGGATCCCGTCAGGATTTAAAAATGGCTGGAATCCCGGCCGGGATCCCGACTGGGAATCCCATATATTTATCCCGCTGGGATCCCGGGTTTTCTCAGTTGGGATCCCGCCGGGATCCCACCCGGGATCCCAACCATTTTTTCACTTGGGATGCCAGAAACTTTCATGGAAATGACTAGCTCAGTTATGATCCTGTATCAAAGTTCATGCAATGTATAATTTGTATTAAAACATAAATTAAGCAATGTAGAAACATTTCCACCTCTTGATATACAGTCCTAGAGAAAGAAAATGACAACTGTGTACTTCGCTGCAAAGCAAATCTTATGTTCTTATGATAGTTACTGCATAATAGCTATTAGTAAATGAAATAAAAGAAGAAACAATTTATTTAATCTTACTGTCCCTTTTTTAAAACCCTTTGTCAATTTAATTGATTTTTCCATTTAAAAACAGAATGGCACCAAAGTACAATGCACTAACTTTCAGCAATCGACTCTTGCAAGGCATGCAACTTTATGTGAACATCAAATGCTTGTACAAGCACCAGGTTTACAACAAGATCTGCACACAGTACACCAACAATGTGATAGCAAACAAGATGCAGCTGCCAAAATCTTATTCAAGACTCTTCATTAATGATTATTTGTTAGATGGTTCATTTTAATAAATTCAAAGGTATATTACAGCCGACGTGAGATTTCATAAAATTGTCCTGAAAATTAGGACTCGCACCTTCAATTTTGGGACTCACAGACTTTTAGTTCAGCGAGTCCTGGGACTCACTGGTTGTAATTTGTAAAAAAATCACTGCCTATTCCATGTACTCATCACTGAGAAACCGCCTCGGTGGTGTAGTGAAAGAGGATCCGCCTCAGGTGCTAGAAGGTCGCAGCTTCAACTGCCTGCCGGGTCATTCCAAAGACTTTATAACATAAATGGTAGTTTACTTTTTAATGGTTATCCATCTTTGTGCTCAGGGTTCAGGGTTAGCATTACGACTGACTGACTGGCTGGTGTCAGGATAAATGGACCAGTTGTACTGGTAACTTACCCAGGAAATGCCGTGATTCCTTTTGCCACAATGTTTTTAAGTAATTGTACCTTTTTTTATAGAGATTTTCTAAGTTTCTTTTAAGATGTTTTCAACAGAAGACTTTTTAAACATTTTGTAAGAAAATATGGACAATCTCTATAAATAAAAGAACGCTTATTGAATGGAGTTGAAAACATTGTGTCAAAAGAAGTAATTGCTTATTAATATGAGCAATTTCTCCTTTGCCACCATGGTTTTAAAAGTAATCTCCTCCATGGTTGTCAGAAAGTGTCTGTAAGTAGGAAAGGGTTAAATACTTATTTGATCTCAATATCCTATACTATTCAAATTTTAATTCACTGTGTTTGAACTGCACATGTATGAACATCTGCATGTATTTGTGCTGGTCCGCTGGAAGATGTGCAGGTATAGAATAATGGGTTATATTGAGTTGTAATGTAACGTTTAACCAAATAACAATGTATTTTGATCTGTTGAAAAACATGGCCGCATGGCTGATTTTCCTTATATATATGTATAAAGTAAAATCTTTAAGATCCCCTGCAGCTCAGTTAGTAGCAATGCTGGCTGTAAATCCAGGGGTTGCGAGTTCAAACCCCAGCTCTGCCAACATTTTTTTCCGAATTTGACAAAAGTCACTGCGACAAGCATCATTCTTTGTGGAAAAGCAGCCAGTTGCTTGGAAAGACTGTTGTGTGAACATTTTGTGTGATTCAAAGCCAGGAAGCACATCAGTAGGTAAACAGGACGCCAAGATATGACTGAAAAATATGTTAAAAGCAGCATTGATCCCCAATCAATCCTATGGTGGTCCGGCCTGCACTAAGATTGTTTAATTTTTTTTGATGATATAATCTTTAAAAAAACTTTATTATACCCCCAAAAAACAAAGTTTTGGGGGGGTATACAGGAGTCACTGTGTCGGTCGGTCGGTCGGTCTGTCGGAAGCCATATTTTGTCCGGACCATATCTTAACAATGCAACATAGGATTTGAACGAAACTTCATAGGATGATACAACACATTGAGAGGAAGTGCGGTGTACAGGAACCATAACTCTATTTTATCTAAATACAGAGTTATTGCTCTTTGTTACTTTTTCTTATTCGTATAGTCTTGTCCGGAGCATAACTTTAAAACTAATTGTTGGAATTTAATAAAACTTCATAGGATGATACAACACATTGAGAGGAAGTGCAGTGTACAGGAACCATAACTCTATTTAATCTAAATACCGAGTTATTGCCCTTTGTTACTTTTTCTTGTCCGGAGAATTACTTAATAACTAACAGATGGAATCTAATAAAACTGCATACAATGGTAGAGCATAATCAGAGGAAGTGCAGTGTACAAGAACCATAACTCTAATTTACATAATAACCAAGTTATTGCCCTTTGTTACTTTTTCTTATTCGTAGAGTCTTGTCCAGAGCATAACTTTAAAACTGATTCTTGGAATTTATTAAAACTTCATAGGATGATACAACACATTGAGAGGAAGTGCAGTGTACAGGAACCATAACTCTATTTAATCTAAATACCGAGTTATTGCCCTTTGTTACTTTTTCTTGTCCGGAGAATTACTTAATAACTAACAGATGGAATCTAATAAAACTGCATACAATGGTAGAGCATAATCAGAGGAAGTGCAGTGTACAAGAACCATAACTCTAATTTACATAATGACAGAGTTATTGCCCTTTGTTACTTTTTCATATTCGTAGAGTCTTGTCCGGAGCATAACTTTAAAACAAATTGTTGGAATTTAATTAAACTTCATAGGATGATACAACACATTGAGAAGAAGTGCAGTGTACAGAAACCATAACTCTTTTTAATCTAAATACAGAGTTATTGCCCTTTGTTACTTTTTCTTGTTTACAGAGTTATGGCCCTTTTGTTGGTCGGTTGTAAGCCATATTTTGAGTCAAGGTGCTGTTTTGGGGGTATTTATCATCTTCAGTGATATTTCTAGTTTGGTCTTAAATACCACATTCTCAGGTGAGACATCTAGGGCATCATGGCTCTCTTGTTTATTTTGAATCTTTAAATTTCATACATTAGCTCAAGAGCGATGGCATTGGCTTGCTGTGCTATTTTTTTTTCAAATGCTTCTTGATACTGATATAACTATAAGCCAGGGGCGTAGCTTTGCAATAATCAATGTGTAGGCCGTCTCGTGAGAAAATCAACATTGTGGACCCTGTGTTAAGTTTCGATCCGGATCAGCTTAAGCATGCCACACAGGCCTACCCAGATAGACACTTTTCTGTTTCAGGAATAACTACTCTATACATCTATCCCCCTAAGACGGAAAGTGTCAGCCGGATCAGTCTGCGCAGACAGCGCAGGCTGATCTAGTCGATACATTACGCAGATGTCTATCACCGCAACTGCATTTTTGGGCATTTTGAGAAAAAATGTGTAGGCATGTACCTACAGTGCCTAAAGGGAGCTACGCCCCTGTTGGCCAAATTCAGTTCAGATTAAACTGTGCAGATGTACAGGTTGGTCTTGATCTTCATTTGTCACAAAACATGTCATTTTTTTTTTTTTTCAGAAATGGGCGTCAATTAGGATTCATTATGAAAAAAGGTGTGTGATTATTCTGATTATTTCTAAGTGATAAAAGAGTACAGGAAAATACAGTTAAATGAGTTCAAAGAAATCATGACACAGGACGGTGATCAGGACCCTATTACGGTCATATCAACTACTACTACCACTGTTAAACCTGGTCCCCCGGGCCATCATGAACCACAGGAGTACGAGGATTATTCCACGGATACAATTGCCGCTGTGACAATAGCTGTGTTAGCGGTAGTCATTGTTATAACTCTGTTGCTCATTCTGCGGGTACTCAGGAAACGTCGAAGGGCGAGGCAGGGTGATCAGTTTGGTACAAATTCACAGATTCACACATTGTCCACTGGAGTGATGGGTAGTGGTAAGTTATTATCTACCCTAATTCAAACGACTGGATGCCTTAGCAGTAGATGTTTTTTAGCTCACCTGTGCATGAAGTGCTCAAGGTGAGCTATTATGATCAAATTTTGTCCGGCATTAGTCCGCTGTCCATCGTCAACAATCACCTTGTTAACACTCTACAGGCTACATTTTGCATCATATCTTCATGAAGGTTTATCAGAACATTCATTTTCATCAAATATTGGACAAGTTCGAAACTGGGCCATATGAGGTCAACAGCTATGTCACTAGGTCAAATTGAAGGAAAATCTCGTTAACACTCTTTAGAGACCGCAATTTTTGCTTCAGCAGTTTGAAATGTTTTCAAAATGTTTGTCTTAATGATATCTAGGCCAGGTTCGAATATGGGTCATATTGGTATAAAAACTAGGTCACTAGGCCAAATTGAAGTAAAAAAGTGTTTAAACTCCGGAGGCTGCATATTTACTTTGAGCAAGTTGAAACTTTGTCAGAATGTTTGACTTGATGATAATATAGTCCATGTTTGAATATGGGTCATGTCAGGTGAAAAACTAGGTCACAAGATTAAATTGAAGGAACATCTTGTTAATACTGTGGAGGTTGCATTTTTAACTAATTTGAGCTAGTTGAAACTTTGTCAGATTAAATGTCTTGATGATATCAAGGCTAAGTTCTAATATATAGGGAATGTCAAGTCAAAAACTGTATCAATAGGCCAAATTTGAGAAATATCTTGTAAACATTCTAAAGACTGCATTTTTTGCCCAAGCAGCTTGAGACTTTGTTAGAATGTTTGTCTTGGTCAGAATGTTTTTCTTGATGATATCTATGCCAATTTCGAATATCAGCCATGATGGGTCAAAAAGTAGGTCATTAGGCCAACTTGAAGCAAAATCTGGAAGCCGTATTTCTAACTGGAGCATTTGAAACTTCGACTGAATTGGTGTATGTTTTAATTATATCAAGGCTAGATTTGAATATGGTTAATGTCTGGTCAAAAACTAGGCCACCACCCGCCCAGCTAGCAATCTATATGGGACCCATATGGGTCCCTTATGGGCACCTACATGGGTCCCATATCGGCTGCCTATATGGGACCCAGGTGGGGAGTGCAACCGGGTTCCACATGGGTCCCATATGGGCTGCCCCATAAACATGCAATATGGGACCCATATGGGTCCCACATGGGCAGCCCTTTTTCTCAATATGGGTCCCTCATGGGCAGCCAAGATATTTCCATTTTGGGCAGATCTTTCATTTCTTGAATTGCATTAATTTCAATTTTAAGTTTGCTGGACTTTCAATAAACAACCACTTGTCAGAAACATCGGATACAAACATGCGAAATTCTTTAAGCTGGAATGTAACAGCAGTTGCATGATTCTTGTACTTCCATTTTAATATTTTTATGTTTTAACTCTTTCTTTGTCCTGGAACAGAGAGATATTATGGCGCAAACGACTATATTATAATATTATCCTGCAAGAAAACAACACACTCTATGCTTTGACACTAAAACTTTATTAAGTAATCTCCTGTATGGTTCATATAAAGGCAGGCATATAATCAGAATAAGAAATAAATAAAAATTCAACTTAGATGTAAACAAAGAAACATTTGAATATAATGACAGCGGAATTCACGTCTGCGCATGCTCGAAATTTATTTTATTTTTAATCACTCGATGATTAAATTCTTGATAATAACTATGTCTAAATGATACATTATATATTCTAATTCATAAAAATTAAAACCTATATTAAAAATAAAATAAGTTAATTTCGCGCACCTGTTCAGGGGTGTTGACGTTTTCGGGAAGCCCAAATGGGACCCATATGGGTTCCACATGGGTTGTAAAATATACACGTTTGTGTTGAATTACTATTTTTAAATAAAATAATAGCAGTTTAGATCAAGGTAGTCACATACTAGCTAAAAGTAAATGTTTTTTAAATAAATAAATAAATAAATAAATATTCGTTTTTCCTAAAGGTGCTGTAATATGGGACCCATCTGGGACCCTTATGGGCAAACCCACAAAGGTCCCATATGTGTCCAATATGGGCATACCCATATGGGCTTGCCCAGAAATAGCCCATATGGGACCCATATATGCATGTTTGCTGGGCGGTAGGCCAAATTGGAAGAAAAATCTTGTTAATACTCTGGAAGCAGTATTTCTAACTTGAGCGTGTTGAAATTTTGTCAGATTGATTGTCTTGATGATATATAATATATAGGCTAAGTTCGAATATGGATCATTTTGGTCAAAAACAGGGTCACTGGGCCAAATTGAAGGGAAATACTGTTAACACTAGTGTTTTCTTACCTGACCACAAAATGAGTTATTGCCATTGACTATGTGGTTGAATTAACACAGGTGAGCCATCCAGGGCCACTATGCCCCCTTGTTTTGTGTAATTATACCACCTTCGAAGAAGAGGGGGTATATATAGAGGTCACTGTGTTGGGCTGGCTGTCTGTCTGTCGGTCGGCCGGAAGCCATATTTTGTCCGGCCTATTTCTTACAAACCACTGGGTGGAATTCAATAAACTTTTACATGAAGCTTCTATACCAAGAGGAGATGTGCATATCCTAAAGGGGTTACAATTGCATGTTGCTTAACAGAGTTATGGCCCTTTTACTTATTAAGTTATGGTGTGTTTTAGCAGCTTAATTGTTTATAGAGTGCCTGATTTATACGAAATTTAAATCTTTCCTCATATACTGATACTTTTACAGTCTCCCCTCGAGGCTCCTTGCAGTTTCTTTCTGCTGTTTATCTAGTTATCCTCAACAATAGCAATTTCACATTTACTACCATCATTTGGGTGATAAATTAACCCTTTCCCTCATATAGACGCTTTCTGACGCCTCTGCAGCAGACGGCTTTTTTGAAAACATAGTGACAGAAGAAGAAATTGCACGAAACGTGCAATTTCTACTTTTGCCACATCGTTTTCCACTTTTTGTCATAGGTTATCCATTCAATTATGGAGGTTTTCTATGTTTTGACAAAATACTTTTAAAGTCGTCTGCTTCAGAATTGCTGTATGAGGGAAAGGGTTAAGGGCCATCTGTACCTTCTTGTTTATCCCCAGCCAAATGCGGATTGGATAGTGGTTTGGCATTATCTATCCGTCCATCCAACTAATGCATGGTTAAGATGGATTTGATTAAAGCTTTATGGAAATGTTAAATTCATACAAAAATATGACATTGCAAATTTTGCTAACATAATCTGAGAACACCAGTTATGTCCCCTTGTTTATCATGGTTTATTTATCACAATTACCTTGTTAACTCTCTACAGGTCACTTTTGACACCTAATCTTCATAAAAGTTCATCAAAATGATAATCTACATCAAATCTTGGTTAAGCTCTGAAACTTGGTCAATTTCATTGGTCTAATTAAGTCAAAGAGTTTTCATCCGATCTTCACGAAACTTGTTGAACATGTGTATAGGCATGATTTCTCAGCCGAGATTGATAACCGGCCAAATCTTTTGGGTTATTGCCCTTGAATTATTCATCTTAATCTAAATCAAACAGTTTTCTTCACATAACTTGCGGAACATGTTTGTGGGCATAATGTTTCGGCCAAGTTCCATAACCAGTCAAATCGTGTGAGGCAAACTTTTGGGTTATGGTCTTTGAATTATCCAAAATTGCAGAAAATAGCCCTGTTTTTTCTCTAAGTCAAAGTGTTCATCCGATATTCATTGAACACGTTTGTGGGTAGAATGTTTTGAACAAGCCAAATCGTGACAGGTACTTTTGGGTCATGGCCCTTGAGTTATCAAAATTTGCCAAAATTAGCATTGTCAACTCTTTCAGTCAAACAGTTTTTATCAGATCTTCATGAAATTTGTTGGACATGTTTGTGGGCATAATGTTTTGCAGCAGACAACTTTTGAAAACGGCAAAAGGAAAAAAAATGTTCATAATGTTCACTTATCTGTTGTATATGCCGTCTTCAAACAGGGGCATTTTATGGGGAAACATTCACGTTTGTCTGCTCTCTTACTTGAGCAGTCTTTATCCAATCATCATGTTCCTGAGTTATGCCTCCCTGAGGGACATATTTTGTGACAGTTTGTCATCTTGTTAACCCTTTCCCTCATATGGACGCTTTCTGACGCCTCTGCAGCAGACAGCTTTTTAAAAAAATAGTGACAAAAGAAGAAATTGCACAAAACGTGCAATTTCTCCTTTTGCCACAATGTTTTCCACTTTTAGTCATAGGTTATCCATTCAATTATTGAGATTTTCTATTTTTTGACGAAATATGTTCAAAGTCGTCTGCTGCAGAATTGTCGTATGAGGGAAAGGGTTAAAAACCTGCCTTTAAATGATACATCTGGTACATTTGTGTATTTTCATCAAATTGATGAAAATAACATTATTGAATAAATGACAGATTATGCATATTTAATTTATATCAATAAAAAAAGTGTTGTGTTGCAGAACTATGACGTCACACGACAACTTATCATAAAGCCACAACGAGTAAACTTTTTACTTTGGTTGTGAGGACATTTAGGGACATAGAGTAAGGGCTCTAGCTTAGACCCCTTATTGCATGATGAGGCTCAAATCTTTGTACAAAGTCACGATATGGTTAGTTTTGTCAAGTAATGCAACTTTTTCTTTAATTTACAGGGGGTTTTGCATACGGAAATACAATATCGGCGGTCCCTGTACGTGGTACAGTGAGCTGGGAGTCTGTCAATCCAGCGGGTGCAGAGGCAGCAAGTCGATGACAAAGAATATATTATTATTGAATGATTCCTTCCTTTTTTTAATTTCCTGAATTTTGGTTCTATTGACTGAGTCAGTCAAGCTTATAACATGGCCAATTGTCCGTCATGTGTCTATTAGATTATTTATGACTTAAAACAACTTCTCATCAGTAACCATTTAACGAAATTTTTCAATATCCTCTTCAAAATTCCTTCAAATATGTTTGATACATCCAGAACTGATATTGCTATAGAAAGAAAAAGGGCTTTTAATTAAAAAAACGTATTTGCCTCATAAAACACTAATGTGAAAACTTGTTTAAGTAATTGTTTAAGTTATGTTGTAGAAATGTGTATTTGGTGACCCTCTACCAGATTTCTTCAGGCAATGTTGATTGGTAAATGACATGGCCAGGCACTTTAAAAATCCACTCCTTAAAGTCAGGCCTCTCAATGACCAGGAACCCATTGTAATTGTATTTGAAAAATATGAGCCATGTAAGGTGAAAAAGGAAAATTAACTTAACTTGGCTCAACTATTTCCAATATAAAACAAATCTGCAGCAGTTGACTTTATAAAAAACATAAACACAAAAATAATTTACATCGCAATAAATGAAAGTGTTTTATTAAATAATTTTGAAAACATTGTGGCAAAAGGTGAAATTGCTCTATGCACAATTTCTCCTTTTGCTATAATGTTTTCAAAAATCCTTTACTTCAGATCAAAGACCTAATAACACATTAGGTCTTTGTTCAGATGCATCCAGAGGTGTCTATAACTGGGACATCTGCAAGCAGTGAAAAATCCCGCTGTTCTGTGCACACACATTGTCTCACCAGAGTTGTCCCTTCACTGCTCACGTGTCTATAATAGAGCTCTAGATGTGAGCCAGAGGTGTATCCCCACCTGTTTCATGGCTTTGAATGTTAACCCTTTCCCTCATATAGATGCTTTCTGACGCCTCTGCAGCAGAAGGCTTTTTGAAAACATAGTGACAAAAGAAGAAATTGCACAGAATGTGCAATTTCTCCTTTTGCCACAATGTTTTCCACTTTTTGTCATAGGTTATCCGTTGAATTATGTAGATTTTTTATGTTTTGACAAAATACGTTCAAAGTCGTCTGCTGCAGAATTGTCGTATGAGGGAAAGGGTTAAACCTTTCCCACATGCAGACACATTTTGATGAGTCAGGAGCAGGCAGCTTTTACCAGAGTGTTTTAGACTATTATGATTATTCTACTTATTGAAATAACCATACTTTCACATATAGATAACTTTCCATATATATTTGCCTCTATTTGGGAAAGGGTTCATGGAATGCCGAAATGGAGATGTAACAAAACACTTTTTTCGCTAGATCAGTCTCATTTTGTAATTTCATTGTATTATAATTATCAGAACATATGTTTTAATGCTCCGATAAACCATGACATTCGAGTAGTTTTGTCCTCATTAACCCCTTTCCCACATAGAACAAATCTGCAGCAGACGACTTTGAAAACATGGTGACAAAAACCTGAAAATTTTCCAGTTTAACTGTTAATTAAAGTTGAAAACATTCATGATTGTGGGAGAAATTGCTTATCATGATCCTTTGGACACAATGTTTTCAAAAGTTGTCTGCTGCTATTGCGTCTAAATGCGTCTGCAGGTGTGAAAGTGTTAAACATTCTGTGTTGTGCATGAGATTTGAGTATTTTTGTCCTAATTCAACATTGAGATGTGTGGAAATCCTGTTAACCATATACCAATTATACTGATGCAGAAGCATAAGGCATTACCTGCATCAGGTTCATGGTTAAATGGAGCAAATCTTTTGTTATATGTTTGTATTGTCTTTACTGACATGTCCAGGGCTTGGCGTGAAACGGTTGTAACTAAAAACCTATTTTGAAAACCCTGTTTTAGGGGCAATTTTGGCCCCTTTTGTAAACAATGCAAATTTAGGTGCCATTGCTCAGAACGAGCAATAACACCTGAATTTCCATTGTTTACCGAGAAAAATGATTGAACGATTATAAAGACTTTATGGCGAGGTGATTAACCTTGGTAAAAAAATACTAATTTTAGTCACAACCGTTTCACGCCAAGCCCTCGATTGTATTACTTGACAATTTTAAACTGGTCCTGACTTTTGTGCATATAGGTACAAATTGAGGATCTTTTATAAATCCCTTCATGAATGTTTTCATAAAGCAAATTACACATTTGATGAAATTACAGAAATGTCATAATAATATAATCTTTGTACAAACTTCAGGATCAGTTTTAAATTGTCAAGTAGTACATGCAGCACATTTTGAAGCATCTCTAGCAGACGACTATTGAAAACATTGTAGCCATAGGAGAAATTGTTTATTTTCAACTTGATTCCATAATTTCGACGTAATGTTTTCAAACTCATCTGCTGCAAATGTGTTGTATGTAGGATGGGGGATGAAAAGAAAACTATAGAATCTTCACATCTTCACTTTTTTTTTGTTTATGTCTGCACCTTGCTTTTTGTTGCCCTTATTTATAATATTGTGTTCATTTCTGTTAATTAACCCTTTTCCGCATACAACAATTCTGCAGCAGACGACCTTGAAAACAATTAGAAATAAATATGGAAAATCTATGAAAATGAAAGTACAATAATTGAATAGAGTTGAAAACATCGTGACAAAAGGAGAAATTCCTCGTTTTGAGCTTTCTTCTTTTGTCCTATGTTTTCAAAAAGACTTCTGCTGCAGAGGCGTCAGAGAGTGTCTATATGAGGGAAAGGGTTAACTTTTTGCAATATATGATGTTTATACAGTTTTCTTCTTTGAAAAAAAGGAGAACATTCTTGTTTTTAGCAAAAAATGGATTTTTTCTTTTTCAACAATATTTTCAAAAGTTGTGTATATATACGGTAAAGGGTTAAACTATTTATAAGGATAAAATCACTTTAAATGTTAATGTACTAGATTATCATGCTACTTTTGTGCTATACCATGTAAATATGATTGATTTTCTCACAACTTTTGTGCTGCACTGTATAGTATACATGAACTTAAATCCATTCCCGCAATGTTATGTTCTGAAACATATCTGTAGTCACAGACATCTGAATTATAGTTTTGCGAAAAACCTGTTTCTAACATAATTCACCGAAAACATATAAATTCAAATTAATAACATGACAATGCTTGTATCCGATTTAATATAACAATTATGTATTTCTTTATATGTAACATGTGTAATATAACATGACCGAATCACTATTTTTTGTATCCGGTAAATACAAACGTCACAATAGATAGACGAGGTAAAGGGACCATTATCAGTCATAACAAAATTGTGTTTTTTTGTGATTAGTTATTAAGTATTGGGACTATTTTCTGATTTTCTTTTTGTGTTTCGCCATGTGATGTAGAGAATCTGACATTTGTTGTCATTTCATAAAGTTTGATTAAACTTGTGCAAGAAATTTGTTATTAAGCTCGCCAGAGGCTCGCTTAACTACACATTTCTTGAACTCGACTAATAAAACTTTATATAAAATGATAACTCATGTGAGATACTATATATATATCATACAAATATTTCAAACAAAATAGCGATCGGACTGCTTTAAAATGTGTCTGAACTCAAACATTATAAACCCTTCCTTTGTCAGCAAATCTGTATCATTAAACAACTCTGAGAACACCATATAGACAGGGACGTAGATCTAGGTTCCTGATATAGACACATATGGAAATAATAAAAAATATATTACGGTATTTGTATATTTTCAGTTTGGTGTATTTTCAGTTTTCGCAAATACAAAAAGTTCAGAGGTCTGTGCTGCAGTTTACAACTTTCTAAGTTATTTTATAAATACCATAAGATCAAAATAACAGGCACACATCTCATCTAAAGATTTCCACATAGACAAACTGTATTGACTTCTTTCACTCAAGTTGACAATATGATACACCTCTGCAACAGAAACATTATGGAAGGAGGAAAATGTGCTCAAGTATTTTCCCCTTACCCATTATATTCTGAACACTGTTTACTTATACTTCCAAATTTTTAGATTTTACATTTGTTCCTTAAATGTTTTCAAACTAACAAATGTAACATTATTGAACTGTCCACCATGATGTGACTGAAAAATTGTAGAAAACGGCGTTAATCCATCCCCTAATATAGACGCTTTCTGGCGCCTCTGCAGCAGACAGCTTTTTGAAAACATAGTGACAAAAGAAGAAATTGCTCAAAACAAGCAATTTCTCCTTTTGCCACAATATTTTCCACTTTTAGTCATAGGTTATCCATTCAATAATAGAGATTTTCCATTTCTTTACAAAATATGTCCAAAGTCGTCTGCTGAAGACGGCTTTTTAAAAACATAGTGACAAAAGAAGAAATTGCTTAAAACGAGCAATTTCTCTTTTTGCCACATTGTTTTTAACGTTATCCATTTAATAATAAAGATGTTCCATTTTTTTTACAAAATATGTTCAAAGTCGGCTGCTGCAGAATTGTCTTATGAGGGAAAGGGTTAAACTACAATCAACCAATTAGATGTTTTCAAAATATATTACTACTCTAAAGTGAAGAGCTAATAGCTAAATAGGTTGTCATGTTTATTTTCTGTCATCTGTGTCCCTGATTTTACTTTACCTCCCTTTTTCTAATTTCACCGAACTTGGTCACATTTTCACCTAACTTGGTCATATTTTCGTGGGTATACATGTATTCATTGACATTGACTTTTGACCTACTTTAACAAACTGTTGTCGGGAGTATTGGTGTTCACAACCACCTGTTGTTAGCCTTTGTTATAGTTACATTTTTGATAGAATAGCAGCTCAATATTGTTAGTTCAGGTACAGTACAACACAAACTACTGTAGTATTTATGAAAATATTTTTGTAAAATGTTACATGCTGAATTTGTTAAATTGTAAAACATAATAAAATATGTCACGACTATAAACATATTGGGTTTGTTTTTCACAGTTGACCAACTGAAAGATCAGCGACTTCAGAGGTTATCACAACCCCAATGTTGCCATTTCAATCAGATTACGTATTTACCTCTTTTCCCACATACAGAGGCCTTTTAACCCGTCTGCAGCAGGAAACATTTGAAAATATTGTGGCATTGGATTGGAGAACATACTCTTAATGATCGATTTCTCCCTTTGACACAATTGTTTCACTATGTTTAACGATTATACTTTCATATTTAGCTCCATTAGCTGAAAGCTTGTGAGCTTATGACATGGCGAATTGTCCGTCGTGCGTGCGTCCGTGCGTGCGTCAACTGTTTGCTTCAAACGACTTCTCCTCCTTAACCACTTGGCCAATTGGGATGAAACTTCACAGGAAGCATCCTCTCAATGTCCTCTCCATAATTCCTTCAATTTTGTGGATCAATGCAAAATTCTGGTTGCCATGACAACTGAAAGAAAGAACTTTAAAATTCCTCTCCTAAACTGGATGGCCGATTTCAAATAAGTTTGTAGAAATGTTCCTTGGATGACCCTTTATCACATTCGTTCAAGCTATGTTGATTGGTCGAAAAACAAGGCCGCTAGGGGGCGGGGCTATTTTTCCGTATTATACGGTATATGGCTAAAGTGAAAACTTAAAAAATCTTCTTCTCCTCAGTCGGTAGCGACGCGGGCTGTCACTCCAGGTGTTGTGAGTTCGAATCCCGGCTCGGCAAACTTTCTTTCCGACGTTTGACAAAAGTCAATGCGACATGCGTCATTCGTCTTCCACCAATGGGCTTTGTGGAAAAGCAGCCAGTTGATTGGGAAGATTGTTGTGTGCTGTACTGGTGTGAGCAAACCAGAAAACACATGAGTAGGTGAACTGGCCGCCGTTATATGACTGAGAAAATGTTAAAAAACGGCATTAAACTCAAATCAATCAATCCTCCGAAAGTGTCAGGCTGATTGATGTTTTATGCTTATGTTTTGTTCCTAAGGGCAGTGGAGCGATACTTGCCCTCTTAGGCCTCTTGTTAGAGATTTCCATAGTTCCTTGGTGTTTCAAAGTTCCACTGCTTGTAAAATGTTTGAAAGTGTGATTTAATCGTCATGTAAATGTTCTGCAGTTTATTTTTTAAAGGATGCTCAGATGACGAACAGAGACGATTCTAAATCAGACTGCAGGGAGGTGAAGGCTGATCTTGTTATTATTCTTGTTGATTTAGTGTGACTAGGTGACTTTGGCAGCCATTGTCGTTATTTGATATTTAATACTTTATCTCAAAAATATATTTATTTGTTCAGATTTGGCTTTCACAACTGTGGTTCGCCCTTGACTTGAATCCGCACTTGAATCCGAATATAGCGAAGCTCGTGCTGAAGGTTAATTTGAAAATGAAACGAAAAATGCATGATTTTCAAATCAACCATTTAAAAGAAAGGATATAATCACCAACTGAAAATTACAATATAAACGTGATAAAAATGGTCAAATTCGCATTTTCTATTTGTACCAATGACGCAGTACTCTAACTAAGGAATATAATCAAAATACTAAAAAGTACTGAAAGTCGAGCTCACATGAAAACTTGAAGTAAATAAAAAAAAAAGAGCAATGCAAGCAAGTGTCATTGTTCATCAGTTTTTTAGCTCGACTTTCGAAAAAACGAGAGCTATTGTCATGTCTCTGGCGTCGTCGTCGTCGGCGGCGGCGGCGTGGTCGTCCGGTTAAGGTTTTTTGTTCAGCTCAGATTTGTTTCTGTTTTCTATCAGTCGAGCGTCTGTGCCGTACGCGGTGCTCTTGTTTAAAAAACTAGAAGCACAAGATTACGGTTCGATGGTGAATAAGTTTCAAAGTCGTAGCTTGTATGTAGTTAAGGTAAAACGTCAACCTAAACGTAATACTTAAACAATAGTGTAAATAGTGTAAGTCAAATAAGGACCAAACTACATGTAATATTTGTAATAAACCTTGCAGAATACAATCAACCTACATCAGATAAGCTTAACCCTTTCCATCATATAGACGCTTTCTGACGCCTCTGCAGCAGACGGCTATTTGAAAACATAGTGACAAAAGAAGAAATTGCACAAAACGTGCAATTTCTCCTTTTGCCACAATGTTTTCAACTTTTAGTCATAGGTTATCCATTCAATTAAGGAGATTTTCTATTGTTTGACCAAATATGTTCAAAGTCGTCTGCTGCAGAATTGTCGTATGAGGGAAAGGGTTAAAATTAAATTAAAAACGCATTTGCATATCTATTTTAAGATAAGATTAATGAACTGATAATTACTCATATATTATGTGCGGTGCAACATGTAAGCGTTGCACATTAAATGTGTATTACCCTTTGCTTCCAACAGTGATTGAGTATTTGGGAAAAAAATGTTTTTCGATATTAGTTACAGGGGCCGTAGCTCCCTTTAGGCACTGTAGGCACGTGCCTACACATTTTTTCTCAAAATGCCCCAAATGCAAAATGCAGCTGCGGCGATAGACATCTGCGTAATGTATCGACCAGATCAGCCTGCGCTGTCCGCGCAGACTGATCCGGCCGACTCATTCCGTCTTAGGGGGATAGATGTATAGAGTAGTTATACCTGAAACAGAAAATCCACAGGAGGCGAAAAGTGTCTATTCGGGTAGGCCTGTGTGGCATGCTTAGGCTGACCCGGGTCGATACTTTACGCAGTCCACAATGTTGATTTTCTCACGAGACGGCCTACACATTGATTATTGCAAAGCTACGCTCCTGAGTTACCCCATTTATAATTTTTCATTTTAGTAATTTAACACATGGAATAAACAACTGGTGATAGATGATACTAGATCAATCAAATGGGGTTTTAATCATAACTACAGGGTATGCAGGGGTGTACCTGGATTACAATCAAGTAAACGCACAGACGTGCATCTGGTGCAGTCTATGAGCATCCTTTTAGCACATACAGAACACATACATTATAAACTAGGTATAACCACAAGCAGATTTATTGCATAGCCTGTAAATAAATAAACAAAACTATATATACCGATTATGTATTCATGATTTTAACACGAAATTTATTTTTCCATGGAACACGGAGGGATCTTGGGTGTTTTGAGATTGCCCTAACACATTGAACGCTCGGACAGGTTCTATTCAAAAGCAGAAATTTGAAGACATCTGAGTTCTCGGTTAGATTAATAGGATAACCTGAATATATCCCACCTTTTTCGGCGATAGCTGATTAACGTGGGTTTTGACCTAGATGTTAAACAAATGATCTAGATTGTAGACCAATCAAATGTTGTATTTAATGAATAATATCGAAGAAATAAAGGAAATGAAACGTTTTGATTGGTTCATAGTTAAGTTGGCGATCCTACGAGAGGCACCAATGAGGTGAACATTTAAAATGAAATGTTCTGCATACTAACCTTTAATTGTTTTCCTTAAGAAATAAATTTCAGTGAAAAAAATCAGTAACGTATGAAATATAATATTTAAGAGCAAAATATTAATTATTTTTGAAACATGATAAGTTTTCATTTATTATCGTCAATTGAAACTTGTACTTTGTTACATAATACACCTCTCGGGAGCCTCGCGTAATCTCCAGATTAATAAATGTGATAAATTATCGGCCTTGAACGGTATTAAAGTTATGTCGCGCTAGTGTAATTAATGGATGTTGACTTGGATTGACAACTGAAAGGTCTGTGGTTCGCTTCCCGGCAAAGGCAAGCTTTTTTTTTTTATCTCTCTCTCATTCATATCAAAACCAAAGTATATATATATGAACTAAACCATTTATAAACCAAATATTACATATTTAACGTTATTGTTTTCTGTCATTCTAATAAGTAAGATAAAATATCACATAATATGCGCATGTTCCCTTTATTAGTGTTTTCTCATATTGATCGCCGTTTATCTTTTTTTAAAGATATTTCTTGTTTGTAATTACATGGAATATATATTATCTCTGTTAAGCGGTGGGCGCTTTTTTGGAACAACCAATAGGCTGGATCATTGTCAGAATTGATATAGTTGGTTAAGTTACCTCCCGCATATTTACATACTAACCGATACTCGTCTCCATTCTCTGTTGAACAATCTGTATAAATTAATTAAAATGTGTAACTTAGCAATATTTACAAATACAATACTGAATCCGTTTACTTCAACATTATTTAAACACTAATGATCCTATTACGCTTACTGAAGTAATTATGAAATCAGAGTTCAAAACATTTTGCCTAGATTTATTACTTAATTATACATCGATTCATGTTTTATTACCATGATTCGTCTAGATTTCAAACATCCATGGAAAATATTGAAACGTCGAAATATTTAAAAGTTAATACCGTTTTTGGGAAATATTGAGGTAAAAGAAAAAATAGCTTGTTTTGAGGTAATTCCCTCTTTTCAAAAATGTTTTCAAAAGTTATATGTTGCAAACATATGCTGTCGGAATTCGTTTATATCAGATAAAGAATTAACCCTCATCCTGCTGAGTTAATGATCCGTGATTTCAGATATGTTCTAGCCCTACGATATATTGATTGATTAGGGTTTAACGACGTTTTCAACCATTATGCAGTCATACCAAGGCGGGAAGTTCACCTATTCATGCGTTTTCTGGGCTTTCCCACACCATACTTCCCAAGCAACTGGCTGGTTTTAAACATAGCCCATTGGTGAAAAAAAATTGACTCGAGTCACAGTGACTTTTGTCAAACGTCGGACAGAATTTAGGATAAGCTGGAGTTCTAACTCACAACCCCTAGATTGACAGCCCGCGTCGCTACCGATTGAGCCACCGGGGCTGGGCTCTCATCCATTGATCTACTAATTGAATAGAAGGCGAAATAGAGGAAACAATGAATGGACGTTTATGTATAGACAGATCGTGGTCTTCCTTGATGGTTAATGTGGTTTTAAAGGGACTGAACACCATAATGGTCCAAAATCGTTATATTTTATACTTATTCTAATTAATCCAAAATACGTCTTACTCTATATATATGTAACGGAATGTTGTAGAAGGTCGTACACGTCTTGTTTTTTATTATTTCATAGGAAATAAGCAGTTAAAAAAACGTCCGTTCCGTGTTTTCCCGTTTAAAAATACCGTGGAATTTCCTCTTGCTCATTTGAATTTGTGGATTCCATTCGGCATTCTCTAACACTATCGACTCATTACATTTATGTATGCGTGAGTGTAAGGAACAACAACTCTGGGAAGGAGATTTTCAATTCGGTTGTAGTGATAACGTGATAAATATACAGCGATATTTTTAGATTTACTGGGTTACTAACCCAGTAGATTTTACAATGCAAAATAACGAAAAATCTTCGCAATATTAATAGTGTGCATATATTGTATGTAGTACATCAGTCAGCAAATCTCAATGCCTTACATGCAAAAACATCAAGGTAATAGCAATTTTTAACAATTTTCTTTTTTTTGCGCTTTTTTCTCATATGGTATTCACTCCCTTTAAATCAAACATTGCAGGAAAGGAACAATCACAGGAAAGAAACACTCACACGATACAATACGTATATTGCAGGATGCACTTAGATCACGGATGTACGGTTAATTTCGATAATAAAGCTCGTTGATTTTAAGTAGGCGTATGGTAGGAAGACTCTCCATATTCTTTCAGACCTTAGTCTTTTGAGAAAGCACACCAAATGGTTTGGAGTTCCGATACTGATTTAAGAACATGAATTATGTCCCTCATCTAGTGCTCTGATAGCGTGCAAGTGCTACTAGATCTGATATATTTGTTAAAAAAAAATGACGTACTGCCATGTTTCACGTGTTATTTCTCGTATGTTTAATGTTGTATTGTTGTAACTTGTAACTTGTTTCCACATGGTTCGTTGAATAAATAAACTAAACTATATATATATATATATAAAATGTTGGCTTACTTTCAGACGTAAATCTGTGTATCAAACCTGTAACTGACGGCGGCAGTTTAATAACAATTTCAACATGTATATTTTCTATTTGTCACATATAACTCTTTCGATGAAACAGATGGCGTTCACAACTGTTTTGGGGGAAATGATGCATTGCTTAAAACAGTATTTCAATCATTTTACGGTGTTTCCTGTGTAAACTATCAGTGCTGATTTGAAGCTTATCCTTTCGCCAGTTCACCCGTCTGCAACACTTCGCACCATGGAGAGTCATAACTACTACCACTTTCAAGTCTTTCGTATCCCAACTATGGATTAAACACTGGTCGCCCACTCTCGAGACGGACATCATAACCATTACACCACCGGGGCAGTTCTAACCAAACTGCACGAAGTGGCAGGCTGATACCCATTCTTCATTGCTCTCCCCCCCCCCCCCCCCCCCCCCCCCCCCCCCCTCCTCAGCCTTCAGTTTTTATTGCATAATTCAACCTTTAACTTTTTCAATTTTTCTGACGAATAGAACGCATTGGCATATGCCTGGATACGCGCTTGGTTTCTTCTTAATGTTATGCAGAATTGACAGAAACGCAAAACGCTCTTATCGGTTGTACCGACACATATAATTCACTTTGGTGGTACATGGCACGCGCGTCAACTGACGCAATAACGTAAGTGTTATAATTCAGCTTTCTAAACGGCATTTGCAACACAATGACTTGTAACGTAAACAAACAGTTTCTCTAGATAAATAAAAGTCAAATGTATGAACCATATGAGAGTATGCAATAGAAAGGTTATTGACCCTGTACTTTGAAATCATCGTTGGACTTTGGCGAATGTAGTTTCGCAAGCTCGGCAACGTCAACCCGAGAACTCGGTCCAACGATTATTTCACAGTACAGGATCAATAACCTATATTCACAGCTGAATTTAAATTGTGCATACTTGTGGTTAATATTGTTTAAGTATGTTCAAAAAGATTTTTTAATCATTTTACATTATGGCGATTGTACGGACAACACATCCGGCAAAATGTGCACGATTGCAATAGTCGGTTTAACTGCTTCTCAATTGAGCCCAACTAAAAATCATCATTGTTATAAAAGCACTGACAGTAAAGCAATCATAAATAAAAAGGTACACATTGAAGTGCAAACCACGCCCTTAGTTCTCATAACCTAACTCTAACCTATATCTTAACCCAATGGATTGCAACATGTTCATAAATTCAATATTTATCTAAATATAACGCTTATGAATTTTTGTGGACAGTCCCACTGTACCAATTGTATAACAATCTCATTAAAACCAGACCTAAACTCGCACGCTCGAATATCGAGTGTTTTGGTTGGATTTCAATGATATTGATTGTGTAAGTAACCGTGAATTCGAACCCCGTCTTAGTCCATCGTTATGTTGATGATATAATGCAGAAACTGTTGAAAACGGTGTTTACTTCCAATAAATAAATCCTTCCCCGTCTTTGCAAAGGCGAACCACCGTTTTAGCCCCGCTGGTCAGGCTGTGGTAGGGATAGTGAGTTCGAACCCCGGATCGCTTCATCGTTCTTTCCGGATATGATTGTCCATCTGTTGAAACGTTGTACGGTTTTCTTTCAATCATTGTTTGTACACATATCATGTGCTGTATACACAGTTCTCGGCGTAGGCTCATTGAGGTACACATTACGTATTTGAAGAAATATGACACATTCGGATGTTTGAATAATTGAGTTTAAATATGAACAAGTAACCATAATGTTTACAGAATAATTTCTAATATATTTTCTAAAGCCGAATGCTAAAGCCGTGACAAAAGCCATATTATGGAAGAGATATTTGAGTCCTACCAAACGACTTTAAGCTTTGTTATTTTTGTCGTTTGAGAGAATGTTTTCCCTTGATAACTCTTTCTCCGATAAGTGCCACTGTGAGTATTGCACGAGGTTTTTAAGCGACCGTGCTAGCGGCTTTTAACTATTCAAGTCAAAGGGCAGTAATTCGGATCAGTCAAAACCATTTCTGGAAATTTCAAATGAAGAATACAAGATAGAAGTTGTCTCCCATTGGGAAATAATGATTTGGTTTAAAGTTGAATGTGTGTATTACAAAGTTGAATAACCATTGACTCAGTAATAACTAAAAACATTGTTTGCTTTAGCTATATTGACACCTAAAGGGCCATTTTCAGAACATTCATCATTTTCGGAACCTACTCTCTTTTTTTGGAAATTGAAAGTAAAATTCAGTGCCTTCGACTTGACCTCGTGAAAAGAAAAGTGATCGGTTAACCTGTAAGGTTTCATTGTTATTTGGCAGTTATAAGAATGATCTTTAATTTGATACAGGTTTGGGTCTTGTTGGACTTGTTGTGAACAAGCATAACCCTTAATAATGCTATAATGGTCATCTATGGACAATTAATTCTTCCCTTTGACTTCCAGCATTGGAGTTGGCGTGTTTCTTTTTGTGGGCTGCGATTTGACTGTAGCGTGCAGATGTCACAATGAGAGAAAAACCATTCAGTCAGTCCGGGGCTCGAACCAGTACGTCTCGCTATCAGTGCGGGTACTCTACCGACTGAGCTGAATGGGCTGCTTACATGTAATTTCTGTTATTGTGTATAAGTTCGACCTGCGACATTCACCACTGCTTAACTGCTGTCATGATCCATTATTGGGCGCCATTGTCACAAGAAGAGAAAAACATGCAGCCAGTCCGGAACTCGAACCGAGTACACTACCGACTGAGCTAACCGGGCCGCATGTATTATCTCATTGCGAATTTGGTATAACATTCCTTGGTACGACAGAAGACAAACGGGCACAGGTTTCAAGAGGTTTTCTATATTTAGATTTTATCTCAGGTTCTTCCTTTGAAAGTTGAACGCCTCTATACTCTTATACTGGGTATAATGAGATAGCACATAATGTATCCCAAATTAGTCATCATTGACATTTACTTCCTTTTATACTTGTACTTTGTTTATTAATAAACATGTCTCTAATTTCGTCTAATACACGACTATAGTTGAATTCCATGTCTATTGTTCAGGCTTGTTTCACAGATAATGTTTTAGAGAATCCGCCATGGCCGAGTGGTTAGCGTCGGGGATTTGGAACCGAGCGTCCTGGGTTTGAACTCCAGTCGCAGCGATCGTGGAAAGGAACCCTTCCTCGCCTAGTACTGGATTGTTATCCAACGATCATGAATAAGTGAATTGTCACCGTGATCCGTGATATCCTAGTAACTGAAATGATGTTGCAAACGGGCGTAAAATCCCAAACTAACAAACAAAAACTGTCTCTCTGTACCTGTCTGTCTTTCTCTGTCTCTGTCTCTGTCTCTTTCTCTGTCTCTTTCTCTGTCTCTCTCTCTGTCTCTTTCTCTGTCTCTGTCTCTGTCTCTGTCTCTGTCTCTGTCTCTGTCTCTGTCTCTGTCTCTGTCTGTCTGTCTGTCTCTCTCTCTCTCTCTCATCTCTCTCTCTCTCTCTCTCTCTCTCTCTCTCCCTGTCTATCTCTCTCTCTTTCTCTTTCCTCTTTCTCTCTTCCCCCTCTCTCTCTCTCTCTCTCTCTCTCTCTCTCTCTCTCTCTCTCTCTCTCTCTCTCTCTCTGTCTCTGTCCTCTGTCTCTGTCTCTCTCTGTCTCTCTCTGTCTCTCTCTCTGTCTCTCTCTGTCTCTCTCTGTCTGTCTCTGTCTCTGTCTCTGTCTCTGTCTCTCTCTCTGTGTCTCTCTTTCTGTCTGTCTGTCTGACTGTATCTCTCAAAAATAAATAAATATACTATCGTAGAGAGTATGCGTACTTCTTGGTTATAATCGGTTACTGAATATTGCATCACGAACAGTCACAAACTAGAAAATAAAAGTACAATAACAAGACATGTTTTCGAAATGGATTAATGACACAGTGGTATAATCATATGTAAAATTGTTTTTTATCGAATGAGCTGATTACCAAAACAAGTTGTTTATCAACAATCGCCAAAATATCGTACCCGGTCGATAGTATATCGGTGATCGTGTCATAGAGTTATCTTTGTTTAATTAAACTGATTTATTGATGTCGAGTCACCCAAAGGCAACACTCCGCAAACTGGACAATAACTTACGAAAATATGTTTAAAAAAAAAAGAAAAGTTGCTTATTCATGAGCATGTACTCCTTTTGCAACATTGTTTTCAAATGTCGTCTGCTTCGTCAAAATACGACTGCATGCTAGTAAACGGGTAACATTGGAGAGACTGTTACGGAACCAATATAACGTACACATTTTATTCGATATCGACCCCCAATATCTGCACAACATATCTTATTGATTACGAATTGATTTAAACAAACAATTTCAGCTGCAGCAGGCGAAAAGGAATTATATTGCATATTCTTCCAAACAACACCTGTTTCATCACTGGACATCCGGCTACATGTTATGAATTCCTAGAGGTAAGTTCTAACAAATAACCAGAGACAGAGCACACCACTGGTTTAAATAACCATTTCCCCCTCATATAGACGCTTTCTGACGCCTCTGCAGCAGACAGCTTTTTGAAAACATAGTGACAAAAGAAGAAATTGCACAAAACGTGCAATTTCTCCTTTTGCCACAATGTTTTCCACTTTTTTCTCATAGGTTATCCATTCAATTATAGAGATTTTCTAATTTGTTTGACAAAACAGGTTCAAAGTCGTCTGCTGCAGAATTGTCGTATGAGGGAAAGGGTTAAAGCAGACGGCGTTTTGAAAACATAGTAACAAAAGAAGAAATTGCACAAAACGTGCAATTTCTCCTTTTGTCACAATGTTTTCCACTTTTAGTCATAGCTAGGTTATCCATCTGACAAAATATGTTCAAAGTCGTCTGCTGCAGAATTGTCGTATGAAGAAGGGTTTAATACCATTTAACTTTACTCGGATGCTAAAACAGAGATGTTACAAGACCTCTATTCCCCCCGGACGCGGCTTCTTTACAATATTTGAATAATTAGCGTGAGAAATAATTAATCAACAATACATACTCGAGTCGAGTCTTGCGATTTCGGGGTCGTATTGTCTCTCACGGTTTGCCATCGTTTCAAGTGAACAGTGACGTATAAATAGTGGGGTTACACTTCTACTTTTTTTGTTCATCAGTTGTCCAAATGACTGACTTGCATGTAAACGGACAGTACAGACTCTGGTGATACTGTGGGATGCACAGGCTCACCCGATTCTTCACCGTAGGCAGATGAAATAAGACCCCAAATCGCTTGACGCGACTCCAATACACATGCGCCGTTCCACGAGAAAACCAACATTGTGGACTCTGCGTAATGTATCGACCCGGATCAGCCTTAACATGCCGCGCAGGCTTATCCGGATAGAAAACTTTCGCCCCCTGTGGATTTTCTGTTTCAGGAGTCATAACTCTATAACTCTATCCCCCTGAGACGGAATGTGTCGGCCCGGATCAGTCTGCGCGGACTGCGCAGGCTGATCTGGGTCGATACATTACGCAGAGGTTATACTGTTGGTTTTCTCGCGGGTCGGCTCATATACCCATTTTCGAGTTAGCATTTAAATGTACTTTAGTGTACTTCTGTATGCATCCACACCGTTATTCATTGTAATGCTAAACTATTTTTTTCAACGGTTTGATTATTTTTAAAACGAATCGATGGAGTTAAGGGTATATTTTTTTTTTGAACGGATGATTTGGGACATATATCATATAGGATGACATGGAATCGACTGGCATGGACTTTGGTAAGTTATGTTTACACTGTGTCTTTCTACATTTATTTCTTCCTTCTTTACAAGATTTTGAGTAACATACATTTTTATGAATGTGTAACAATTGATATTATCTTATCTTATTTTATCTTGGGATAACATTGATATGCATGTTATATAGATGTCCCGAACGAACACTGAACCCTTAATTAATACACGAGGAGAACTATCAACCAAGGGGTCGTCCATTCGAATCTCGGCTCGACAGTTCTTCTTAGCAATGATGGACACATTGCGAGGTTCGTCTGCAATCAATGATCGAAACGTCTTTGTAAAAACTTAAAAGCATGTGAAATTAGCGGTGTGACTTAACCCTTTCCCTCATACGGACGCATTTTGACGCCACTCTATCAGACAACTTTTGATAACATTGTGACAAAAGAAGAAATTACTCGTAATGAGAAATTTCCCCTTTTGTCACGCTGTTTTCAATTCTTTTCAATATTTATAATTTTATTTATAGATATTTTCCCCTACTTTTTCCTAGATATTTTCAAAGTTTCAAATTTGTTGTATGCAGAAAAGGGTTAGGACAGTTTGAATCAAGATTTTTCAAAATGATTTAGGTAAAAAAGACTACAGATATTAATTATTTGGAAGAAAAAGGATTGACGTTTGATTTGATACAAAATTGATGAATTTCAGTTGAGCTATATAATAGTCGTTTAAACAGCTTGCCAAGATAGGCTACACACGTCAGGAAAAAAGCATCTCGATAAGATTATAAGATAACATTTATTTTTTAAATTTAGCCTTTCCAAAAAACAAACAAATCTGCAGCAAACGTCTTTGAAAACATATGAAAACTCTTCATGAGAGTAAGAATATGGTACATGTACACGTAGAACTTGCTGAACAAGAGCAATTTCTCCTTTTTCCAAAATGTTCAAAAGTCGATTACTGCAAAGGCTTCAAAAAGTGAGGGAAACTGTTAACGTGAAATGTCTTAAACATAGTTTGGTTAACAATATCATATACCCCATCCCTAACTCCCACACCCGGGAAAAGGTGAATTCACTCATAATAAACATGTTCTCAATTTCCCAACATAACGTATGGTAACACGTGATACGTCACTCTACCAGGTTTACGATTACGGTAAAGATAATAAATAAGTCATGACCAAATAAAGATCTATTCATTAATCGATCTTTATAACACGCTTTGTCTGTCTGGGCGTTTTTTTAATTAACCCTTTCCCTCAAACGACAATTCTGCAGCAGACGACTTTGAACATACTTTGTCAAAAAATGGAAAATCTCTATAATTGAATGGATAACCTATGACTAAAAGTGGAAAACATTGTGGCAAAAGGAGAAATTGCTCGTTTTGAGCAATTTCTTCTTTTGTCACTATGTTTTCAAATAGCCATCTGCTGCAGAGGCGTCAGAAAGCGTCTACATGAGGGAAAGGGTTAATTAACCGTACTCAAGAAAAAACCAAAACCAAAACCAAACTAGATAAAGATCTATATGAGAACCAATGAATCTTATTTAAAGCTAGAATGTTTGACAGAAGTATACCTTCGGCGTTGCTAACTCGTAACTGATGCAGACACAGATATGGATGGGTGAATGCCCCGATTTAAAGTTGCAATGTTTGAACGAAGTAGCTTTAGCGGTGCTACGATTAATATGTAAACGAGGTCCAGTTCAGGATGCAAAAAATAAATAAAAAAAATGCGCAAATTGATCTGGATATACACTGGTCGCAAAAGGCTTTAACCCTTTCCCTCATATAGACGCTTGCTGACGCCTCTGCAGCAGACGGATTTTTGAAAACATAGTAACAAAAGAAGAAATTGCACAAAACGTGCAATTTCTCCTTTTGTCACAATGTTTTCCACTTTTTGTCAGAGGTTATCCATTCAATTATGGAGATTTGCTATGTTTTGACAAAACAGGTTCAAAGTCGTCTGCTGCAGAATTGTCGTATGAGGGAAAAGGGTTAAGCATTGGTTTCATTGAGCACGGCCCATTTCTGTCAAGTATACCGGTGCCTTAAGTAATACTTCACTCATTACCCATTCCGTATGTGCCATGTGTAACCCATTCCCACATACAACATATCTGCAGCAGGTGCCTTTGAAGGCATTTAACTCTTTCAGCGCCACAGGCAATTTGGAGGTTTTTTTTTGCAAACAATGCAGATTCAGGCGAGTCAGCTCGTAACGAGCTGTCTCACCTGAAATCAGCATTGTTTGCCTTTCAGTTATAAAATATATTCCAAAAGTCTTATTACAAGAGAAATGGAAACGCCCGATTTTGAACATGGAAGAATCTACTTTAAACAATTCGGCGCTGAAAGAGTTAATCAAAACTATGGAAACTATAAATGATAGATATTTTTCAAAATAAACTTGAAAACATTACGGCTAAAACGAGAAAATGCGCACTGTGTGAAATTTCTCCTTTTACCACACGGCTTTCAAAAGTCGTCTGCAGCGTCAGAAAGCTTCTATATTTGCGAAAGTGTAAACGTTTATAAGTGGAGTCTAAGTTCTGATAGCGTATGGTGCAATCTGATCTAAATAGACCATGCTTGTCGAAAGGTTATTGGGTTATTAATTGCATTTGTGACCAATCAGCGAATCGGATCGACCTGAATCTACACTGATCGCAAATATACTAAGGTTTGTCGTCCGTATGCATTAATTCCCCGAATTTATCTGACCTCGCTATACACCGTTTAAACCCTTTCCAACATTCAGACGCTTTTTGACGCCCCTGCAGCAGACGACTTTTGAAAACATTGTGGCGAAAGGAGGGCTTGCTCATAATGTGCAATTTGTTCCTTTGCTACACCGTTTTCAACTATGATACTTTCATTTACAGATATATCTTTCATATCTTTGCCAACATGCTTTCAGAATCGTCTGCTGCAGATTTGTTGTATGTAGGGAAAGGGTTCACATTAAGAATGCCATTGCCTTAACCCTTTCAGCGCCGAATTGTTTAAAGTAGACTCTTCCATGTTCAAACTCGGACGACTCTATTTTCATGTCATAGGATTTTTGGAATATCTTTATAACTCAGAGTCAAACAATGCAGATTTCAGGTGAGACAGCTCGTTACGAGCTGACTCACCTGAATCTGTATTGTTTGCAATAAGCTCAATATTGCCTTTGGTGATGAAAGAGTTAATGATCAATAGAAAAGATCTGCTATGAGAGTTTATCGACTTGCTTTGCTTTTTACTAGTTAATCGAACGCCAATGTCTAGTGCTTAAATATTTATTTGGATTATACAACAACAACATCTTATATGTTTGAGTCGATTGGAAATATATATCTAACATAAACACGGCGTTATTCGTTGGGATTTCGATTTAAAACACCATTTTCTATTAGCATTTCGATACAAACTATTGCTTGTGTTTATTTTTTACATGACCACCAGCAAAATGTGTATACTAATAAATTATGGGGGTGGATATCAAAACAGCAGTTTGTGTTCGGTTTTCAAAAGCTTACAGTTTACATATGTATGTTTGATTATCTATGAAATGAGCATCAAACGTTAACATTGGATGTGCAATTATCTATTCGGTGCTATCAGTATGTTTGGACTAAATAATTGAGTCTCTTTTATCTATGTTAGTGAAGACGAGCAAAGCACTGCGAGTACTGAAACACCTCAGCGTGGTCCAGCTGTTCGTCACGACGCTCGTGTTAATTATGGGTGGTGTATCAAGCAGCCAACATGGCGAGCGAGCGACTGGTGTCCCGCCTTACTACCTCGGTGTGTTCATTGTAGGACCAATGGTTCGTTATTTTCATTTCACGTAAGCCCTGCATCAAACTTGAAACAGTTTGATTGGTTGAGGTTTAACATGGCGAGCGAGCGACTGGTGTCCCGCCGTACTACCTCGGTGTGTTCATTGTAGGACCAATGGTTCGTTATTTTCATTTTTACGTAAGCCCTGCATCAAACTTGAAACAGTTTGATTGGTTGAGGTTTAACGCCGTTTACAAGATTGTTCAGTCATAATACGACGGCCAGTTCAATCATGTTTTCCTGACCTTCTCACACCAATCTAACTCTAACAGTCTTTCCAAGCAAATGGCTGCTTTTCCGCATAGACTGTTACCCCTTTGGCGGAAAACTGCCAGGCTGACGCTTGTCGCACTGACGTTTGTCAAACGCCAGAAAGGCTGTTAACCAAGCTGGGATTCGAACTTACAACCACTGGCTTGACAGCCGGTGTCACAACCGACTGAGTTACCGATGCTCTGGAAAACAGAACAAAACGATTCACGACAGCCCAGTATGTTTCAGTGTTGCCTTTTTGGTGACAACTGACTACGTTTTGGGTGTCTAGAATAACGGAACAGTTTTAAATTGCGCCTGATGGAAGCAGGACTGATCTCGCGTGAAATTTGATAACATGATAATAACGTTTAAATGTGCACTATACACTCGGTTGTGTACAATCTGACTAAAGTACACAATCTGACTAAATGTAAGCTATGCGTAGCGTTACTAGGAGATGATTTTAATGAGATTGGGTTGTGTATTAAGTTCTTATAATTAATTTTGCTCAATGTCTTCTTTCTGGAAACTACACCAGTATTCGCACCGAGTGCTTGAGAAGATCCCACATTTTGACACTAGCAGGAATAAAACTCGCGGTCACTGGGTCACGAGACCGGCACTCTACCCCTGTGCTACTGTCTTAACATAATTATACATACAGTTTATTAATTAACCCTGAATGATCCATTCCTTCTTTGTAGTCTGTGTGTTAGGTTGCCGAGTTCCGGTAGTTCAATCGGTATCGACGCGTCCTGTCAATCAATGGGTTGACAACTTGTGAGTTCGTACCATACCCCAGTTCGGCCAACATTCTCTTCGATGTTTTAAGCGTAATTCGTCTTCTACCAGCGGGCTAACAGTCTATATGAAGAAGCAACCAGTTGCTTGGAAAGACTGTTTCCTGGAGTATTGAAGCCAGGAAAACATGAAAAGGTTAACTGCCCACCATGCTATGACTGAAAGGTCTAGGTCACGGCGTTAAGAATAATCATACATCCGTATTAACTATGTGTTATGGTAACACTTGTGCAACTTAGTATTCACTCATGATATCTCGAACATTCGATGTTTCGTATGTAATATATCTATAGGTGCTACCTATTTACGAAAAAAAAAACGCAAGATAATTATAAACAAAAATCAAAGAGCATACTTTGGCCATAAAAAAGGATTTATAAGTAATTGACTAGACAATAATAATGTTAATGTCATGTTTCTTGCATTATTAAAACATATTTGAAATTCGTATTGATGTTGTCTATTATTTGAGCAGAAAATAATAAAGTAAAGACTTTCAGACAATCAAGGAATACATTTATAATGAACGAGGTTAAAACATGAGGG
This sequence comes from Serripes groenlandicus, assembly GCA_031761405.1. Taxonomy (NCBI): domain Eukaryota; kingdom Metazoa; phylum Mollusca; class Bivalvia; order Cardiida; family Cardiidae; genus Serripes; species Serripes groenlandicus. The sequence goes on along the minus strand of JASEVX010000010.1, from coordinate 58,550,502 downwards.
CCAAGATGATCCTTAATCGATCACCTGCATTATGGCAAAGAAGCAAATAGATCAGCCCTTTTCTGATGCCACCTGGCGACTGCCTTTTTCAACCAGTCAATATGACTGGAAGAAATTATGTAAGGGGTCACATTTCTGCTAAACCCTTTCCCTATTAGAGACGGTTTCTGAGGCCTATGCAACAGACGATTTAGGAAAAGATTGTCGCCACAAGAACAATTGCTTCTTATGAGAAAGTTATCCTTTTGCCACAATGTTTGATAAATAATTATACTTTGAATGAGTGAGTCAATAGTTCATGTATAGGAATTTGGGGTCTTTCATGTTGATACCACTTTTTTGCGGGAAACGACGTCGGTCCATTGACGTTACGCCAAGATGAAGTGTAACGGAAATGACGTCACGTCCTTCTTTGGCTACGATACAGTCAACATTTAGTTTCGGGCGTAGAAGGCTAATGCTGTCGGTTTTTTGACGAACGGGAAAACATATTTCTTACAGATTTCCATTTATTTTTAACTTTTCGTACAAATGTTAATTCCCACATAACACAGCACTTAAATGATCTTAAATATCGATTTTAAAAAAATGATTAAAAAGACGACAATAATTTTCAATCCGTGTTTTTCTGCTCATTTTATACATACCCAAAATACCGATTTAAAAAAAAAAAAAAAAAAAGCCGATAATAATTTTCAATCATTGTTTTACGTCTGCTTTTTATACATATCAGAAAGTTTTACGAAAACTGCCTAGCAGCAGTTCGGATTGCTCATACAAGCAATCTGAAATGCTGCTATACTGTATTATTGATATGATTTAATCACTGACTTACTCTTAATAAATATCAATTGAAATATAAATGAATACATAATATAATTTAGCATAAATCGAAGGACCGCTGGAACTCAAAGGTAACTCGAAGTGATGTATGAGTCTTTTTCGAGTCCGAAAAATCGCTGTACTTTTGATGCAATACTGTTATTGTCTATTTTCAGACTATTCTAACGGCAATTTTAGGAATGTCAATCTACTTTAGAGGACGACATTGTTACAGCAAAAATGTGGCCGCTCAGAAAATAGGATGTTTGGTATGTCTCGTTTAGTTTCTTTCTGACATTTCTCTTCATATCGTCCTTTTTGGTGAGACAGGTCTTAAACATATTTTCTTCGATGTAATAATGCACACTAAAACGATACAAATGATAATGGCAAACATGATTGAAAGGCAAGCTAAAAAGCTTATACAATTGTTTAGAAATTAACCATGAATGTACTAAACAAAAGAAGAAACGTAACAACCTTTCCCTCGAAATAAATTATCAGATATATTAAGATTTTCAATAATGTTGACTTATCGTGTCAGTGCCATTTATCAGGCTATCATTGAACATATTGACCGAGATGTCCATCCGTCACGTTCTAGTACACCAAATGCAGTTTTCCATGTAAGAAACACTGAACGACATCCTCAGAAAAAAAACCTCCATAGATTTTATTTAAGTGACAAAACGTCGTTAATGCCACGCTTACGTAAAGTAAAAAACAACAACGTGATGAGGCAGTGACAATGCTGCTGCACGTGGCTTCACCAAGCGACATAGCATGTCTCACCTCTTTCGACGCGCATGTACCTCTGGAAGCACACATGACCGTCCTCGAAGTGGATGTCCTAGGTTGACGTCACACCATCAGGATGGCTATATTTGGCTGACTTACTTATGGAACAGATTCCTGGTACCAGCAGTGGCGGCCGCAAATACGAGAGGGATCCATTACAACAGGATCTGTGCGCACACTGACAGAAATCGATTCCACGAGGCGGGGTTGCGCGTCCAACTTCTTTACGTGGATCTACCAATAGCAGCAGGTACACGACAACTGAGAATGGCATGATTGAATGTACATCGGGAAGGAGTTTGGGCAGGGCAACGATGTAGGCAAGTTCTGTTCTCGGACGAATCCATGTACATTTTATGCCGATCACAAAGACGTCAGCGAGTAATAGACGTCCTGGTGAATGTTTTTCGGATTCATGTATACTGGATCTTGACATGTTCGGAGGAGTAGGAGTAGGAGTCATTGACGGCAGATCGTTATCGTAACGCGACCTGATACCTCACGTTGTCCTATTTGTGCAACAACAAAACAACAACATGTCAATTCACAGCAGGACAATGCCCGGTGTCACATGACAAGAGTAAACAATGTATGAATAGCAGCTTATAATGTTGATGTTCTTCCATGAATAGCATTTATCCCAGATGTATCAACAATAGAACATCTTGGGGGATGAACTGGATAGGAGAATCATGGAACGTAACCCTGCTCCAACAACCGTCCAGCAACTGCGTCTGGTGCTGCATGAATAATGGGATAATATTCCAATTGCTTCAGTCAACAACTGATCAGATTTACAACCAGGCGTGTGCAAGCAACACTCGATGCATGTGACGGACACACCAGCTATTGAAGTTACATCCACTCTGTTAACGAACCTTTGCACGCTTGGTGCATAAATAAGCCATAGGAACATGAATACACTAAGTACTTTACAAGAGTGAAATATCTCGATTAGTGTGCCAAATGAATTTTCTACATGAAAAAAAAAACACCTGAATATCACATGTCTATGTGGATTAGTTAAAACTTATGATACAACAATTGCCTTGTTGACATTATTTTTGTCTTTAGTATATAACAAAAACACAAGTATTACTTAAATGAATGATAAGTGGAGTGTTGCTAAAATGAATTGTTAATTGTTTCATGATATTTTATAAGATTCATTTGACCTTCGTTCTCGTATGCAGTAGTTACATTAAAGATTGAAGAAGGACAGGATGAATTCACGTTTCAGTAAATTTACTTGCACTTTAAATGAATACCACTTACAAAATTTCAGACATCAAAAACTTTTTAAATTGTAACTTAAAGTCAAACCTAAATGAAACAGCAACGATTTTATTTGTATTTGAATGTATTCATGTAGTTCATTCTGTACAGAGGATTATGTGTAAAAGTCTGCTCCTGGGCTAGTCCGAAAGACAATATATTATTATAAATCACATTAATAGGACATTTCCCCGCACAATAATGATCTATTTCCATTTTTTGAACTTTATGATTTGTAAATATAATTTCCCTTCAAAACTTTTAATACATGTTTTAGTTTTTAGAGCCCATAATCGTGAGGAAGACTGTTTAAAGTTTGTTATATTCGTTTCAGATGCGGACATATTGTATTTCCATCCCGTTCAACTGGCTGAGTAGTTTCATCACCGTGCTGATTGCAGCTTTGACGGGGATCTGTACGACATCTGAATGTTCATATCTTGAACACAACGGGAGAAATTACCGTCTGGCATTTACCATAGTGACACTTGTATTGTTAATCGTTGTATCCGATGTGTTTGGTTTGGTTCTCATTTGCATATATGCAAATCATTTCGGCCTTCGGCTACTGTCTCGTGGACAATATCGCATAGCAAATGCTATTCCCGAAGTCACACAACCCGCAGTTTATGTCACCAATGATCATCTAATTTCAAGTGTTCAGCTCCAGAATCAGTTATTACAAAACCAAGTGAACCTGAACAGTATCCAAACAAGACAAAATCACATATTGCAAACTGAAATGCAGCTAAATGAGGTCCAAGACCTTAGACATGTCCATGTTAATCGGCACTTAAGTCGCGGACAGTCAATTGGAGAACCACTTGATTCGATAGAACAAAGCGCGTGGTCACATGAAATAAATGATACGCCTTCCAGGATTCTAACGAATCAAAACACAAGTAACGGAAATAGACTGAATCACCAAAGACAAAGGGAAAACGAACTAAGTGAAATTAAACATCAAATAAATGAAGAAAGTCAATATCAACATCAAAGGCAGCGCGAAGGTGACCATCAAACATCATACAGAAAGAAAAGGAAGAGACGGAGAGTAAGGCCAAGTCACCCGCAATATGACGGTCAAGGTCCTAGCTATGTGTTACCACCCATCGTTACTCATGGCGTCCCTCCTCCGCCACCGAGTCCACCCCCTCCACCTAATACCCCACCCCCTCGGCTCTCAGTTAACGTTATTGAGGACCCTCCCCCTTATTATTTAAATGAGTATGTTGCTATAGATTGTGTAATTAACGACCCACCCCCTCCTTACACACCATAACAACGGACATTCGAAAAAGACGAACTGTTACGACCATTTTTACAAACTAGACAAGCATAGTTCGAGACATCTTAATGCTTATAACTGTATTCATCGTCAATACGTAATGTGTCAGCGGCAATTAACAAATGTAATCTTACAACGTTATCGGCATGATTACACGCTAATAAGATTACCTCCCTAAAATCTGTCTTACCGGAAATATGGATGTGCAGACGACCATATAAAGCCATGCTCTGATGTGTCCAATAATCTAGGGAATGCTAAGATATAAGCGAGCCAATTTTTATGCAGGAAAATACAGAAAAATCATTAACTAGCCTCGCAATAATCTTGAAATGAAAAGATGAATGGCGGATGAATATTTACTACAATACTTAGGCCACGCACCACGCGTTAGCCGAGTCCCCCTATACGACGTCAAACCGCTGACGTGACGTATTTTTCCTAGTATTCGGTCCCAGTATTTTTAAAATTCCTAGTATTAAACCTACTTTAATAATGAAATGAAACAATATCAATTTGTTTCGCTTATGAAAGGTGGTTGATGAAATAAATCAATTATTTGGTCTGTTACTGACCCACTAAGGAAAAAAAATTGTGTTCATTTTCATAAACACAATTTACAGTTGTAATATTGTTAGCGATTTCCGTGATTTTGGATAGAAAAAGGTGATTTTAAAGAAAGAATTGATGAATGGCGGCCATTTTGTCGACTACTGACCCATTATAGAATTTACTGACCCACTATAGAAATTTAGGGGGGTCATCACGTGACTGCTCTTGTCCAATGAAATCGCTAGTTTTTAGTGGGAGGTGAAATAAAGATAGTTATTGTTCGTGGACTCGTTGGCCATTCACAGCAAATTATAATTATGTGCACACGTGTTCCTGTAACATCGTAATATATTCAACTGGTTTCATGGAACTATCTCATGAACTTTTGGGTCTACATCTCAAACAACGAAAACTGTTCCAATTATGGTTTTACAAGAAGAATAAGGAAAGCAATACTAATTTGACCTCATTTTAGTATGTACATGTATTGACATTTCATTTTGTAAAGCTGAACATGTGTTAAATAACCTTCATGTGTCGATCTGTCAAAACAAAATATTACGTCAAATCAAACAATAAAGAAGATATACGGATACATAACTATGTTTTGAAAACGTTATATCCTCCAAGACTGTTCAACGAGAAAACCAACATTATGGCCTCTGCGTAAGGCTTATCAGGGCCGACACATTCCGTCTCAGGGGAAGAGAGGTATAGAGTAATGATTCCTTCAACAAGCCTGCGCGGCATGATAAGGCTGATCCTTGGTCGATTCTTTACGCACAGTCCACAATGTTGGTCTTCTCGTGGGACGGCTCATTTAGGTTTTTTTTTACGAAAAGTCATATGCGAAGGTCCCTTTAAACAAAAGAGATATATTTTCTCGCCAATAAACTTTGAAAAAGACTTAATTTTTCGGCACGTTTTATTTATGTTTATGTGTTCACATCATTTAAACATTATCTACGTTATATTAAAGTGGCGGAACACTTCTTCATAATTCATGAGTTATCAATGCTGGAAGTACTAGGATTGAACATGTGATTGATTGACATATTAATGTGGTGGAACAATTCTTCACATTTCATACGTCATCAAAACTGGATGTACTAGGCTTGAAAATGTGATTGATTGACATATTAATGTGGTTAAACACTTCTCTTAATTTATGAGTTATCAAAGCTGGATGTACTAGGCTTGAAAATGTGATTGATTGACATATTAATGTGGTTAAACACTTCTCTTAATTCATGAGTTATCAAAGCTGGATGTACTAGGCTTGAACATGTGATTGATTGACATATTAATGTGGTTAAACACTTCTCTTAATTCATGAGTTATCAAAGCTGGATGTACTAGTCTTAAACATGTGATTGATTGACATATTAATGTTGTGGAAGACTTCTTCATAATTCATAAGTTATCAAAGCTGGATGTACTAGGCTTGAACATGTGATTATTTGACATATTACTGTGGTGGAACACTTCTTCATAATTCATGAGATATCAAAGCTGGATGAACTTGGCTTGAACATGTCATTGATTGACATATCAATGTGGTCGAACACTTCTTCATAATTCATGAGTTTTCAAAGCTGCATGTACTAGGTTTGAACATGTGATTGATTGACATATTAATGTGGTGGAACACTTCTTCATAATCCATGAGTTATCAAAGCTGGATGTACTAGGCTTGAACATGTTATTGATTGACATATCAATGTGGTTAAACACTTCTTCATAATTCATGAGTTCTCAAAGCTGGATATACTAGTCTTGAACATGTGAATGATTGATATATTAATGTGGTGGAACACTTCTTCATAATTCATGAGTTATCAAAGCTGGATGTACTAGGCTTGAACATGAGATATTTGACATATTAATGTGTTGGAACACTTCTTCATAATTCATGAGTTATCAAAGCTGGATGTACTAGGCTTGAACATGTGATTAATTGATATATTGATATGGTGGAACACTTCCTCATAATTCATGAGTTTTCAAAGCTTGACGTACTAGGCTTGAACATATGATTAATTGACATATTAATGTGTTGGAACACTTCTTCATAATTCATGAGTTATCAAAGCTGGATGTACTAGGCTTGAACATGTGATTAATTGATATATTGATATGGTGGAACACTTCCTCATAATTCATGAGTTTTCAAAGCTTGACGTACTAGGCTTGAACATATGATTAATTGACATATTAATGTGGTTAAACACTTCTTCATAATTCATGAGTTATCAAAGCTAGACGTACTAGGCTAAAACATGTGATTGATTGATAGATTGAATGGGATTTAACACCGTTTTTAACAAATGTTCAATCATATCACGGCGATCAGTTCATATACCTGTGTGTTACCTGGTTTTCCAACACCAGTACTCAACACAACAGTCTTTCCAATAACCTTTCTTTCATATAGAAAGTTAGCCCATTGGTGGAAGACGATTGACGTTTGTCGAATTGACTTTCGTAAAACATAGGAAACACTTTAAGCCGAACTTGGATTCGAGCGCACAACCTGTGGAATTACAACCCAATACAAAGCTGGACAAGCCTTACAACAAGGGAGGCCACTCTCATGTTGTTCCGGTGCCAATCATATTGCTGCATTCATGCTTTAAGATCAGATGGAAGCAATTCATTTCCCATTATAGCTTTTTGGGCTATGGCTCTTTCCTATCAGCCGAAATAACCCAGAAACCTATATTCAATTAAATTTCAATATCAAAACTACCAAAAAAGCACAAAAAACTCATTGGTTATCCCACTTTTCTTTTAAGGTATGACGTCAAATCAAAGGTCACCCTATTCCGCAGTTAATGTTTACTTTTAATTTCAGAAAATACATGTTGTTCTGAAAATGGCTCATAAGCTGTCAATTAAGCTAAAGGCAAACAATGTTTAGATTACACATCAGTCAGAGGGTATTCAACTTTATTAAAAACTCTTTCAACAAAGTCAGTATTGTCCAATGGGAGACCACTTCAGTCTTACGAATTCATCTGAAGTCCCCCTGGACAAAATTGTCTACCCGGTACTTCAATCCGAATTGCTTCCCTTTGACCTTAAGACGAGAATAAAAGGTAATTATTAGCCCCTTGCATTCTCCCCAATCCTCATGCTGTTATACTAATCACTTTTATAAATTTGAAACATAAATTGAGAAATATATAGTGTTAAATTCATAATTCATCTAAGTATGTTTATTATAAGGCATCGCCTTAAAACGTTCATTAGATGTTTGCTTGCAATTTACACCGGGCTTAGGTCAGAACTTTATTTTAAGAAGGTGATTCATTTAGTGAGTTAACACTAATCTCCAATGATGCCTTCTAAAACAATATCATAGAATTACAAAAACAATCATAATATAATTTCATTAGGAATCAAACAAACAAACAAACAATTAAACATATGGACAGTTGAGTGTCAGCATTATAAATAGTAAGCTCTTTTATTAAAAAGATCTCTTCTCCCTCTCCTTCTCTCTCACGCTGTCTATCCCTTGCTCTCTCTTTCTATATATCGCTATATATATCTATCTATCTTTCTTTATCTATCTTTCTGTCTCTGTCTCTGTCTCTCTGTCTCTCTCCCTCTGTCTCTGTCTCTCTGTATGTCTGTCTGTCTGTCTCCTTCTCTATGTCTCTCTGTCTCTCTGTCTCTCTTTATTTCTCTCTCTCAATAACTTAACAAATTACGTGTTAGAAAGATATATTTTCCATTTATCTTTAAATCTAAAAACATTTTCAGATTGTTTCAAGTTAAGTGGCAAACTGTTCCAAGACTTGCACCTGAATATTTAAAGCTTCTTTTATATAACTCATTTCTGTATGAAGGTAACTGAAGAAATCGATTTTATTGCGACCTTAAACAGTAGTTTTCATTCGTTTTGCATTTGAAATATTCATCAAAATATGATGGGGCAGTGCCCTTTGTTATTTTAAAGAGGAGAATTCCTTTACTGTAGTCTATCCTTTTGAAAATTGTTAGCTATTTTAAGTCTGAAAACAATTGACGGGACGGAACATCTTGAGGTTTGTCTAAAATTATCCTCGCTGCTCTCTTTTGATGCCTAAATATTCGTTCTATTTGTGTTTTTGCAGCAGTTCCCCATATAGTGCTTCCATAATCTATAACCGGGACGAGATAGTTGTTATAAAGAGTTGTCTTGTGCTTATAGGGAGATATTGTTTAATTTTTGACAAAACATTTAGCTTTGAAGATATTGTTTTGCATATTCTGTTAATTTGTTCTTTAAAGTTTAGATTTTTGTCGATTCCGATTCCTAAGACTCTATGTGATGATACCTCTTCAATTAAGTTGCCATCTAGATACAATTTTAAACTGTTGTCTGTAGCATTTGCAAGTATTTTACTTGTTCCTATTAGTAATGATTTAGTTTTACTATTATTTAAAATCATTCTGTTTTCAAGACACCACTTAGTATTATCTAGGTCTTTATTTAGTTGAAGGGACACTGATTCGCCATTTTTTCCAGATTTATGAAGGGTAGCATCGTCCGCAAAGAGGTCAATATTTGAGTGTTTAATATATAAAGGTAAATCATTCACATATAATAAAAATAGTAGAGGGCCAAGGACTGAACCCTGGGCAAAACCGCTCTTTACCTTTATTTTTTGAGAAATAGCACCTCCAAAACTAACTATTTGGTTTTTATCCTGTAGGTACGATGCGAACCAGTTCAGTGTTTGTCTTTTGAACTCGTAGGAGATCTGTTTTTCAATCAGTATTGAGTGATCTACGAGATCAAATGCCTTGCTGAAATCTATGAAAACAGTACCGGTTATATTTCCTTCATTCATATCATGTAGCCACTGGTCGACAATCTTAGTTAAGGTAGTTTGACAAGAATGGTTTTTACGGAAACCTGACTGTTCTACGTGCAACAGTTTATGGTCATCTATGAAGTTTTTCAATTTTGTTTTGATAAAGTTGGAAGAACAGATATAGGTCTATAATTGTTTGGGTCACCAGCTTTGAAAATAGGTGTTACTTTGGCTGATTTCAACGAATCGGGAAAAATACCTGTCTTTATACTTAAATTAAATATGTAAATTAATGACTTTGAAATATATGGTGCCCAAGTTTAAGTAGTTTTGGTCCTATGTTATCTATTCCTGACGACTTGTTTATGTTTTGTTTATTAAGAACACCAAGGACAGAATTTTCATCAACTGGAGTGATTTCAAATAAATCTGTTTCAGTAAGTTTACTTGAAATGAACATGTTAAGTTTTTGAAAGTTTGGAGAAACATTTGAACAATTGAATTCATCTGTAATGTGGGTATAGTGTGTACATTTTACATATTTCTGCCATTTGTGTGCATGACTCTTCTTCGTAGTCATTAACCTTTAGCGACTTTGGTAATGCTGTCTTAGGTTTTGGGTTCAATTCATTTATATATTCCCAGATGTTGCAAGTATTTTTTACTTTTCTCAATAGCTTGTTTGTAATAATTTGTCTTTTCTTGTTGAATTAGTGAAGTAACTTTATTTTTCCATATTTTGTAATTGGTAAAATCTTTTCGTTTGTGGCACATGTCCCGTTTTTCTTTTGTAATCATTTATTGGTGCAGTCAGCCATTTTGGTTTAAATCTTGATTTAACTCTTTTTTCTTTATCTTTGCGTGGTTATCCAACACTTAATTAAAAAGTGTATACCATATATGAAGACCTTCGGAAGGGTCGTTTGTTGCCATTACATTATCGAATGGCATACTTGTAAGTTCTGCTCTAAAAGCGTTTTCATCAAATCGTTTAAAATCACGATACTCAATTTCAATATGTCGCCCACCCGTTTTTTCCTTTGATATATTCCGCGTCATACAAACAGGATAATGGTCCGAAATAGCATAAACAGGTACGTTAACATCAAAAACATTTTCTGGTTTGTTGGTATAAATGTGATCAAGTAATGTTTGACTTTTGTCAGTTATTCGTGTTGGTGTTTTTATGAGTTGTGTTAAGATGTATGGTTCAATCATATCTGTCCAGTGTTGTGGAACATTTTTGAAAAGGTCTATATTAAAGTCACCTAACATGATTAATTCTGTTTGAGAGTCCGAAGATGCTATCTCTATTTCTGTGTTCAACTTTTCGAACCAGTCTATATTTTCAGACGGAGGTCGGTATATAAAGCAGGTAATAAATGGTTGAGTATGCGGTAGACGTATTTCCAACCAGATGCTTTCAATGTTAGTGATATCAATATCAGCTCTTCTTCTAAAATTGACGAAATTTGATATATAAACAATAATCCCGCCTCCAGATTTCCCCTGTCGATCCTTCCTTTCAAACGTATACTTATTTATAGACAGAAGAGAATCATTAGTTTTAATATCTAAAAAAGTTTCACATAAGCCTAAAACGTCTAAGCTGTTTGGTTCATTTAGTAGAAGATTAATGTCATCGAATTTGTTTGATATATGACAAATGTTCAGGTTTATACATTATTCAGAAAGGTTGTTGACGGTATGCAACGGGCAATAGACAGAAAACGAAAATAGCTCAATAGTTGTACGGGGACTCTGCAAGTTGAAATTCTCCTTTCATATTATTTCATTTAGGCAGAACATTCCCATGGATACCAACATGAATGTCATAAACACAGTTGCTTGTTACCAAGCAAAATATGTCGACTCACAGAACCATACGTCGTATTTAACCCACGTACGACTATCTCATCTGTTTTATTTAAATACTCTCGTATATACAGATGCATGGCATAATTATCAGACCAATTGAAATTCCCCTTATAAAGCTGTCCAAGATTAGGATAATTCGGTCTCGTAAATTTGTCACTTTCAATATGTATAAGGGTAGGATTCTCTTTTGCTATCTGAAACGGAACATACAACGAGTTATGATCCCAATGTTTTTTTCGATATCGCTTGTACGCCTCATGCCACAGATGGAGAAACTTTTCTCCTTTTCCGGCCATAATAAACTGGTTTCCAAGCGCCGTTGGATACTCATGACCCATGGTACAGTTAAACTTTCTCAAGTCGTCAATATTCCGAAGTAAAACGGTGTCTGTGTCGATGTATAGCCCGCCATATTCTGGAATTAAATAACTTTAATTTAAAGACTGCATTTTCAATTTTCTCTTAGGGACATATAATAATGTCAATATACTTAACCTAATATGAAATCGGTATATATTATAAACATGTCAAGGAATTCGCCGTGGCCGAGTGGTTAGCGTCGGGGATTTCAAACCGGCGCTGAGGTGGAGTGCTCTAGGGCAAGGCACCTTTCCTAGCCTAGTACTGGTTTGTTTACCAAGGGATCATGAATACTTGTACTGTATCTGTGATATAACTGAAGTATTGTAACATAGTGTCCCTTGTATAATCAAAGATTACCTGCCTATATAAACAAAATGTTGCAATTCAATTTAATATATCTGCATTATCTCGGTTGGCATATGTTTATGCAAACCAAATGAACCATAACAAAGGTCGAAGCGCGTCATAATTTCTTCATGATATTTTCATTATTTTGTCGTCGTGCGCTAGAACGTTTCATTGGCACTCTTACAAAACAACCGATATTCGATATCGTTGTAATATGATCCTTTGTGCTTTCGCTGTCGAATATCACAAAGTGACCCTTACATGGTGTAAGATTGGACCACTTCTTATTCCGCCCAACAGGAAATTTGGTAAAAGATAATGTCTAAATGGCAAACGATACAGATTTCAAGAGAGACAGCTCGTTATGAGTTGTCTCACCTAAATCTGAATTGTATGCAAAAGACTTTAATGGTTGGTGGTTTTGAAACACTTTATCTCTGAAAGCATTGTGAGAAGTAGGCGTGATATATTTTCATCACAACGGTGAGCACTCTATTTTTAGTTACACAATATTTTTTGTCTATGACGCTATCTTTCCACACATGTTGTTGATAAAGGCTACTACAGATGTTTAATCCAGCTAAATTGTGATATAATTGTTTTTTCAATGTTTGGTGCTTTATTTCACATTGAAATAAATACTTTAGTTAAACAATAACATGAGGAAATTAAAGTGAATTCGTACGAAGAAAAACTACGCAAGACCACATACTAATTTTTCAATAGGCTCATAAAATAACACATGTGTAGCCTTTCCCAAATGTGTTAACATTGATCCATTGCTGTTTCATGTTTACCTATGTGTGTAGTATGGGTATAAGAAGTTGAAATTGAATTGAATTAAAATGCTTTGGTCTACAATTATTATAATTCGTGCTTTTCTCGATCAAGACAAGTGGGTTGTTTTAGTGGCTAAAATAGCATGGCTTAAGTTGAATTGATGCACTGTTACAAACATACATCTTTTTAATTATTCTTGTATAATTGTGTTATATTGTTGTATATTGTATTATGCCGGTGGCATTAATACTTGAAATAAAATAAGTCTATGTCTATGCCTATGTCTATTTTGTTTCAAGAAATGCATGAGAACAAAAGAAAAACATATTTAAGTTGGAAATTAAGATCATATTAACTCACTATAAAGAGCTTCGATCCTCATGACGTCGGCACCATGTTCTTTAAAAGACAGTTTCATCCCGTGTACCACCGTGACAAGAGGCCGTTTTAAATGAACCAACCTAAAGTATATAGACGTAAAATAATCCCAGTATTTTCCGTATGGAAGTTGATCGCCGTTAAAGACTATCAAACACGGATTCATAAACCGAACAGCACTCATAAAACTTAAGAAATGATGAAATTTCATTTCGACCTTGCCGTACCATACATAATGCAACACATTAGGAACGGGATGTTCGTCCGAACAATATTTGTCGATAACATCCGATAAACACTGATCTCCGAATGAAAAGGTAGTGACGTTTGTTGTCTCTGCTACTTCGTATATAACATGTGGTCCTCTGTCGTCACATCGTACACTGAACTGGTATGTTTCGGAAATCTTGTCTTCGAGTGAAAATTGGGGACACCGAATTCTGTTTTGGAAAGTCCAGGTTTTATGGTCTGACTTAACGAGAGGCGAAATAAGCTTCGGCATGACTTGAAAAGGGTTATAATCTGTGGGAACTGTGAACACTAGTTGTCCTTTTTGTGTAACCTTGTCTGTTTGGGTTGAGCCTATAATATAGAGAATAACTAACTGCATGTTTTTGATATAGAATTTATGTCACAAGGGAAGAAAGGGGTAATTTGGTTAAAATCACGAAACCGTAGGTTGAGTGATTTTACACCAAATTACCCCTTTGTTCCCGAGTGACATAAATTCGATATCAAAAACATGCAGTTAGTTATTCTATTAAATATATATCTGGAATAAATCTCCCCTTTATTTTAAAGAAACATATAAAAAAAAAATGACTTGGCCTTAGGCGTATGAATGTTACGTAACCAAATACTGCTGCTTCTATTTGGCGCCAAATGACTAGCGTTATGACGTCAAAACCGCTGACGTGACGTCATTTTCCTAGTATTCGGTCACAGTTTTTTTAAAATTCCTAGTATTAAGGATGTACTGAACTGAGGTTTTGAAATTTAAAAAAAAATTTTTTTTTTTTTACTTTCTTATTAAATCTTCTTATTTTGTTGTCAATTAAAACCTGTTTAGCCATTATACCTTTTTATAATTCTTCAAAATTTAAAAAAAAGTGGATAAAATTTGCTTGAGATAAAGGGCCTATTTTTTGCATGAGCCTTCAATTTTTTCGTGAGACGCTGTCCAGTTGCCGTGTTTGATTAAGAAATAAAACTGGTAAAAAAGAACATATTAAAGTCCTTGTATATAAATTTTAATCTAAAACTTGTATAGTATCATATTGTTTTCAAAAAAAGAAGAAAATATTGGAAAACTTTTTTGACATTTGAAGATATGTTTGAAAAATTAATAAATATATATTCATATTTTAACATTTTTTAGCCATTCAAAGAAGAAAAACTGAAAATATTGCCCAGCGACATATACTTTTCTTATTAAAATCTGATAAATGATAGTAATTGAAATAACGTAGAGAAGTTTCAGAAAAAGTTAAATATTACAAATATGTTTTTTCCTTATTTCAAAGTTTTGAAATTGTCTATTCTTAAATCTGACAAATATGGATTCTCATTAGTGTCAAATAGTGTCTATTTTTTAGCTTTAATTACAATGCATTGCATGAACTTCCAAAGATATGGATATAATACCTTCAGAATGAGATTAAAACCACAAGAAGATAAACAATTAGCATCTCATCTTTTAAATATCGGCAATTTGCGTGAAAACATTTTTTATTTCATGGGCTGAAATAGCGAAAAAAACGCTCACCATAAGGCTTTTATAAATTGATCTAGCAAAAAAAAAAGCCCAGTACCATACCTTTTTTTTATTTTTTTTTAATTTAACATATATCCAACTTTCAAAAAAAAAATATTACAACAAAAGTTAAATATTATGAAAAATCCACTTTTCAGTTCAGTACATCCTTAAACCCACTTTAAATTCCAAAGATGTTCCAAATCTAAAAAAAGTAGTTCCGGCAAAAATGATATCATCACTAGTGATGATATAAAAAAACTTGTTATCGTCACAGTGTTAGTTATCATTTTTTTAAAAAAAATTAAGTGACATAAAATCAATATCAATTTTTAAAAAAATGATAACTAACACTGTGACGATAACACTTTTAGTTTTTTTATATCATCACTAGTGATGATATCATTTTTGCCGGAACTACTTTTTTTAGATTTGGAACATCTTTGGAATTTAAATTGGGTTTAATACTAGGAATTTTAAAAAACTGAGACCGAATACTAGGAAAATGACGTCACGTCAGCGGTTTTGACGTCATAACGCTAGTCATTTGGCGCCAAATAGAAGCAGCAGTATTTGGTTACGTAACATTCATACGCCTAAGGCTAAGTCTTTTTTTTTTTTATATGTTTCTTTAAAATAAAGAGGAGATTTATTCGAGATATATAATAAATAGAATAACTAACTGCATGTTTTTGATATCAAATTTATGTCACTCGGGAACAAAGGGGTAATTTAATTGGTGTAAAATCACTCAACCTACGGTTTCGTGATTTTAACCAAATTACCCCTTTTTTTCCTTGTGACATAAATTCTATATCAAAAACATGCAGTTAGTTATTCTCTATATATACATCAAAACTGTTTAGTATGTATTAGGTTTTTTTCTTAATTTAATTTACATATCTTCAAATGCATATTTTGACAAGACATTACGTGTTTCCGGTATGTTACTCTCTAGTTTCGATGTTTCGGAGGAAGTACCATAAAATAAAGAGCTAGCCCAATCTTGTTTGTGGAGAATCCTTGCTTACACTAACAGCAGAGAATCGGTCCTTTCACTAACAGAAGTGAATCGTTCCTTACACTTTCCGGATGGCCTAATTCTATACTTTTTGGTCAAAGGGAAGCAATTCGGACCGGAGCGCCGGGCAGACAATTTTGTCCAGGGATGAATTCATAATACTGAAGTGGTCTCCTATTGGACAATCATGTTTTTATTGTAAGTTGAAAGTGTTTTTGATAAAGTTGAATACCCTCTGACTGATTTGTAATCAAAACAGCTTAAGAGCCATTTTCAGAACAACATGTATTTTCTGAAATTGAAAGTAAAATTCAGTGCGGGATAAGGGTGACTTTTTATTTGGTAGTTTTAAGAATGAACTTTACCTGAATATAGGTTTCTGGGTTATTTAGATTGTTGGGAAAGAGTCATAGCCCAAAACTCCACAATGGTCGCCTTTGGAAAATGAATTGCTTCCACCTGTCATAATAGGTGGTACATGTATAGGCTTCGCAACATCTTTTCCATTACGTTAATTGAAACACAAAAGAAAGCGGTCGTATCGATGGGTTAAATGGATCATGTCGTAAACGTTTCTTTAAAATGGTGGACGTGTATGTCTAAATCGTAACTACCGGGTCCTGCAGTACGTAACGACAATGCATTTTGTGGCAAGATAGTAAATGCGTGCATTTATGTTTGTAGCATGCTGTTAGCAGAACATTGAAGAAACATATTATGTAAAATGCTGTTGGCAGAAGCTTTGATCCCGTTTTGTAGAGTGCTGTTGATAAAACGATAGGAAAAATGTTGAGTAGAATTTTGTTAGAGAAAGCTAGAACAATATTTTAAAGAATATTGTTGACACAAAGCTAGGAACATCTTTTGTTAACTGCTGTTGAGAAAAGGCTGAGACAACATTCTAAATTATGTTGAGAGAAAGCTATATTTCATCATAATGATTGATTGATTGGTTGGGGTTTAACGCCGTTTTTATGCATCTGTCATTAAGAACTCAAACATGCTTGACACAGCTCAATATTTTCAAAATAATGACCATAAACTGGTTAGTTCACAATTCATTTCACACCATACATCTATAGTTACAACTTTTCCACATACAGATGCTTTCTTATGACTCTGTAGCAGATTTGTCTGTCATGAGCAATTTCTCTTGCCACAGTACTTTCAACTCAATTTAGTAATTGAACTTACATTTACAAATGTAAAGAATATGTAATTCAAAATTCCATATGGAAAATGACTGCATTTAACTCTTTCCCACCTATAGATGCATAATGTGGGAACAGATTAAACAGATCTATGTTTCTTTTCTTTAACTGTCAATCATTGTATTATAATATTTAAACATGAGCATTTTATGGCATTTGTATTTTTCTTTAATTTCAGTTGGGAATGGTGACAGAAATTATACAGAATTCATGAACTGATTACTGAAGGAGATGAGATGACAGCCAGCCCCAAATAGGCCTTACAATATCATTAACTGTTGCCACAGTGTATCATTTGAAATTTTGAGTGATGTTTCTGTTAAATACTTTCTAACACTTACTTTGCTATTTTAACCCTTTCCCATATATATACAGACACTTTCTGAGGCCTCTGCATCATATGACTTTTGAAAACATAATACGCAGTTTCTTCTTTTTACAAAATGTTTTCATATATGAGTTAATGATTTCTCGATGATAATTAATTCTTACATAAATAGACATTTTCAAAACGTTTGCCTGGATTTTTTCAAAATAACATGCTACAGATATGTAAATGTTGTATGTGGGAAAGGGCTTAAGGGCTGTATAATGTGAAAAACAAAGGCATACAATATCTTGAGAATTGAAATCAAAAAGTAGTTAATGCAGAATTGAAAATGTGATGGGAAGTAGAGGATTTGCTTGGTTAACAGAATTTCTACTTTTTGAAATTTTAGTAATGTTTTTCAAAATATGTTACAATAGAGTCATCACTCTGTGTTGAGAAGAAAAATCAGGTTATGGCGAAAAGAAACTTCTTTTAGGTTAACCATTTCCCGATTACAGACATATTTATTTTAAATATTGAGACAAAAGGAGACATTTCTCATAATGAGCAATGTCTCCTTTTGCCACAATGTTTTCAACTTTTTTCCATGATCATACTTTCATTTAAGGAGATTTTCATTAAACATGTATTTGCCTTAGATAATTTTAAAGTTGTTAAATGTCAATATATATGTAACGGAAGGATGTAAAAGGTCGTACATGTCTTCTATTTCATTATTTCATAGAAAATAAGCAGTTAAGAAAACGTCCGCTCCGTGTTTTCCCGTTTAAAAATACCGTGTAATTCCCTCTTGCGAGCACCTGTCAGGTCATGTGTTCGGAGACCCATGTGATCGAGGTCACGTGATCAAATTCAAATTTATCATCAACAAATTTGCACCAGTGATGTCTTTCAGACGCATCCATCTACCTTTTTCGTCCCCAACATTTATAATGTAACACTTTTAAACTGATCTTACAACATATGTATATATAAATACTTGACGAGGCACCCGATATTGAATTTAAATATGTTAAATTCATATGATATTTACTGCAATCATGTAAAAATTGCGAAGCCGCGGCCATCTTGCTTGTTTACTAACTGCGAGATTAACGCGAGATTCTTTTTTAAAAACCACTCTCTGTCATTGATGGTACCCCTCGTTGTTGTTGTTGTTGTTTGGCGTTGTTTACCCTCGCGCTCGGCATTAATGCCATTTGGCGAGCAGCTATCGTTATTACTACTATTATTGTTCTCGGACTATTGGTTTGCAGACTATCTAGTATATATATAGATATATATATGTATACCTATGTATATGCGATGTTTTTTTTTTTTTTTTTTTTTTATTTTATATATATATATATATATTTTTTTTGTTTTTTTGTTTTTTTTTCTTCTTCGGGTTAAGGGGGCCGAGGGGATTAGTGTTATAACTATTGTTTACTATATCGTACAACATGCACATACTTATCGTTTATATAACTATTGTTTAATATATATAGTACATCATGCACATATCTATTGTTCCTAAAACTATTGTTTAATATATAGTACAGCATGCACATATCTATTGTTTTATTTGTCTATAGTTGTTGACTAATTTCCTTCAAATCTTTTGTTACATTGTTGTTAAAAATAGAAGCAAGAATAAATCTAGTTAGACGGTTGAGTTTTATCCGTGATTGTATGATTCCTTTAAATCTTTTGTTACAATGTTGTTAGAAATAGAAGTAAGAATAAATCTAGTAGTATTTTTAATATTTTACGGGCGCGGACGCGATATCCTACCCCCCCAATAATAACAAAATTAAACACCGCCCGCACAAAAACGTAGCGACTCCCCCCTACATGATTGAAGTCAATCAAGCCAGCCGCTTTAGCCAGTCCAACTTGACGCTTCGTCTCCCTAGAAGACGGGGAAGTGTAAAATCTTCTATTGTCAACGTTGGAATTACATAGGAGGGATTCACCCCGTCATCTAGCAACTGCAGTACTCGTTAAAGGTTTGTAAGATTGAAGACTCCAGGCCAGATAAATGCAAAATTGGATTAAAAGTCGTTCTGCTGTAATTGTGTTGTATTTGGGAAGCAGATAAATGGTGAAAAACCTTGATACTGATCAGGAAATGGATGTTAAATCGCCATATGGAATGGAGTTAGCTCAAGTAGATCCTGGATTCATACTTAAGACCTCTTGATTTGAGAACAAGTACATCCCTCGGATCTGGAGCTCGACCGCTGTGACAGATAACAGTTTTTAAATATTCAACTTATCCCAACATACATGAAACCTACGACAGATGACGTCGACCATATATGGCTTACAGTACGGTAAACCTAAGGCAAAGAACGTATAAATGTTGAATAGAGTTGCAAACATTGCTCAGTTTGAGCTATTTTCTCCATTTGCCAAAACACTTTTAAAAGTTATCTGCTGCAGAGGTGCCAGAAAGGGTCTATGTGTGATAAAGGGTAAATTAAATGCAGAAAGGCGTTTTTTGTTGAGCAGCTTTCACATCATTCGTAAATACATCTTAGCCTGAAACCTGTACTTAGTAGCTGCTTATCGAGAAAAAAAGCCTTCGGCTATATTTTAGAAATCTGCAGCAAACGACATTTGAAACAGGTTGACGCAAGAGCAATATTGAACATAATCATTACCAGGGAAAGGACCCGAGAGTGATTCATATCGGCGTATTAATTGTCACCACATTTCAGCTCAACTCTGTCAGGACGGAATTTTATAAAGAAAACTATTTCAGGTTAAATATCGGAAGATGGTATGTTTAATGTATCAACAGTTTAAGACTTTTTTCATAACTTTAATCTAAGAAAATGGACTCGTTCTCCATATATTATTTCAACGGCTTTAATTCGGGATGAAAAAGGGGTATTTTAATGTTTGGTAACTCGATAAACACCTTAATTAAAACTGAATGTTATTATCTGGATGCATTGAAGACGTGTTTGTTGTACATACGTTAAACCGTCGTTTAACTGATCAGGCAAACAAGCATTCGGCTAAGAAATGTGCCTTACCCAAAGCACTTCGACGGTCCCCGACGTTCAACCACTAGGCAACGGCGGATTAGTTATAAACATATAAGGCAAAACTGAATGTTAATATCTGGACGCATTGAAGACGTGTTTTTATACAGACGTGAAACCATCATGGATTAAGGAGAACTTGTATATCTAGAGCACTATCTCTTGTTTTCCCGTACATAGGTTTTATAATAACGCCTGCGGTAGACACGTCATTTGTCGACTATATCAAGGTAAGGGTAACCCTATCCTACACACAGACGCTCTCTGACGCCTCTGCATTAGGCTTTCTTAAATGCAGACGTAGTTCAGGCATCTGCAGCAGACGACTTTTGAAACATGTTGGATTTTTTTTTTAAATAATCATGACCAGGAAACGGACCCGAGAGTGACACATATCAGCATTCTAAGAAAATGACCATTACTAGAACATTATCACGGCTTTAACCCTTTTCTACATACAAACACTTTCTGACGCATTTGCCGTAGACGACAATTGAAAACAATGTGTCAAAAGATGAAATTGCTCAAAACGAGCAAGTTCTCCTTTTCCCACAATATTTCAACTTGAATAGGTAGCAATGTTTCATTTACAGACATTGTTCACACCCGTCTGCTGTAGACACGTCAGTTGTGGACAGTATAATGGGAAGTGACAAACCTGCCTGCCAAGGACATCAACATATTACGTATCCCAATCTCTATGTAATTTTATCTATCTGTTGTTACCGAATTTTCACGGGGCTAAACACACGTGCACCGTGTCTAGCGATGTTGGATCTTAATGCATCTGCACAATCTCATCAGTTAACTCACTTTTGGCCAAGATGTGATATAGACATTAAACCTTTTCCACATACAACAAATCTGTATTGAGCAAGTTCTCCTTTTGTAAAAAAACTTTTCAAAAGTCGTTTGCTGAAGAGGCTTCAGATTAATCGGAAGAATGATTTCACGTCGGAGTGTCAATAAGGCCGCAAGTCGCCTGACGCGGTTCATATTAGAGTAGAAATAGACTGCGTGTGCCTTGGCACGAGAAAATCTGTTATAAATTATTATTATAACTGTGACGTTTGGTAATCATGATCAACCGTAGAAACATCTCGTAAATATAGCGAAAAGTCCGTCAATTGTCTGTTTTGAACGTGAACTGTCTGATCGATAACTGAGCGTCTTCACAAGCTGATCTGAACCTTGGTTGAGAATCGATGTGTATTTGCAAGGATGGAGTCTTTTGACGGTGCACATAATTTTGCGTATTAAACCTTTATCATCATTCGTAAAAACTGTACTTGTTTTCGTAGAAGACGCATATTTAAAGTAGGTCCTTTGAAAAGAAAGATATGCGTTTCAGAAACATGAGAATGCCAATAATGAAATATGAACTGTCTGATCGTAATTGTGCGTCGACACGTATCTAAGCCTGTATCATTATACGTATTAACTTGAGATCTTTTCGTAGAAAACGCTTTTTTAAGGTAGGTTCATTGAAAAGAAAATAGTCATTTCCGAAACATGTGATGAAGTCGTTTTTTTTATAAGGTATTCATTGGTTTACGTACTTCTCGTCTTACTTATCACGTAGCTGAGCCCCGGTAGCTCAGTCGGTAGCGACGCGGGTTGTTAATCCAGGGATTTTGAGTTCGAACCCCAGCTCGGCCAACATTCTTTCCGACGTTTGACAAAAGACACTGTGACAAGCGTCATTCGTCTTTCACCAATGGGCTAACAGTCTGTGTGGAAAAGCAGCCAGTTGCTTGGTGAGTACGTTGTGTGGGGTACTGGTGTGAGAAAACTAGGAAACATATGAGTAGGTGAACTGGCCACCGTGATACAACTGAAACATTGTTGAAAACAGCGTTTAACCCCAATCTATCAGTATTTATCACATAGGACTGATTTGTCTTCAAACGTTTCTGCAGTAGACGACTTTTTAAGTTTGGGAAATAGTTGGAATTTGGGGAGAGAGGAGATATTACTTGTATTGAACATTTCCTCCATTTACAAAAGTGTTTTCTCCAAACGTATAAAACGTGTTTCTTTACGACAATATTCTCTATAATGTATCATTAAGAAGTTTCAGACGTGTGAAACGTTTGTAAAAAGTTAAAAACAGAATCAAATGGTAAACATCATCATTCTAAATTTGGACAACTCAGCAATCAAGCACCAGATTCCTAGAAAACCCTACTTGATACAAATCTCGCGATATGCTTTGCACGTTTTGTGCAAATACTTAACAATTAAAAATATTTAAACTGTTTCCCACTTACAGCTAATCAGCAGCAGACGACTTTGAAAACCTATTGGCAAAATGTATGTAATTAAAAAACAAAACAAAGACAACCCCCTAATTGATTATTATTGATAAAATAGTGGCAAAAGAAGAAAGTGTTCATCATGAGCATTCTCCTTTCTGCAGAGGCGTCAAAATACGTCTAAAAGTAAAGATTGTATTTATCAGACACTTTTTTTTACCTGAAACTGTTTACTGGCTGAGTCATATTTTGTTCAAGGCACCGCGCAGACAGGCTTTTGGTACCATTATGTAAGTAGCCGGCGGCTACCAAACTGGCCATACCACTGGGATTCGAACCTTCGACCTGCCAATCCCGAATCGAATGTCTTTACCAGTAGGCTATCGAATCGGACGGAGGGAAAGGGTTAAGTGAAAAAAAGTTTACAACTGGAGGTTACATGATAGTGGATATTACTAATCTCTTTTCAGTCCACCGATTTCCGAACGTCCTTGACATTCTACAGTTGGTGTAACCACTATGTTAATATATTTATAATTGTACAAATAACTGACAATTCGTAAATGATATATTTCAAGAATTGAGTAATTAAATTTGCTTCTCACATTTGAGCCCGTTTGTGCGAAAGGTATACGTTCGCATTCCTGAACATTATAGATCCAGATCAAATTGTTTAATCAGCTTGAATTCGTAAAGTTTCAAAAGAGCGTTAAGGGTGTACTGATCTGAGAAGTAGATTTTTTTTTATAATATTTAATTTTTTTGTAGCATTGTTTTTTTAAAGTTAGATGTATGGATAATGAAAAAAAGCACAAGAAAATTGGTATGTGGCTGTGCTTAATTTTATGCTAGATTCATTTATGAAAGCCTTATGATATGCTTATTTGTTTGCTATTTCAACACATGAGAAAAAATCGTTTTTATGCAAATTACCAATATTTGAAAGATGATATGCTAATTTCTTGTCTTTTTGTGGTATAAATCACATTCTGGAGTTATTTTATCCATATCTTTGTAGGTTCACATGCTATGTTGTAATTAAACCTCACAAATATACGCTATTTTGCCCTGATGAGAACCAATATCTGTCAGGTGTAAGAACAGACAGGTTCAAAACTTTGAAATAAGGAAAAAACATATTTATAATATTTAACTTTTTCTAAAACTTCTTCAGATTATTGAAATATCTATCATTTATCAATATTTAAAAAGAAAAGTATATGTCCCTGAGCAAATCTTTGAGTTTTTCTTGTTTGAATACTTGTCTAAAAATTGTTAAATATGAATATATATATATATTTATTTTTCAAACATTTCTTCAATTGTAATAAAATTATTCCAATGTTTTCTTCTTATTTTCAAAATCATATGACAATATTAACGTTCTAGATTAAAACTTATATACATGGATTTTAATATGTTCTTTTTACCCAGCTATATTACATAATAAAACATGGCGTCTGGACAGCGCTTGGAAGGTTCACGAAGGATATTTTGCCCTTTATCTCAAACAAGTTTAATCCACTCTGTTTGAAATTTTGAAGCATTATAAAAAGGCATATTGACTAAACATGTTTTAATTTACAACTAAATCAGAAGAGTTCATAACAATGTTACAGACAAATAAATATATATAAAAATCCACTTCTCAATTCAGTACATCCCTAAATGTCAGTCTACATATTATTTAGTCATAGGTGCATAATTTGACAAGTCTTTATTCGCAAATCGGCATCTTGCCTTTGGACCATTTACAAATGGTATAACTGATGATATGACCAAGACACACTCGTTTATGCAGCAGACGACGGGGCCACATACAACTAGATGGGCTAAAGTTCTAATAGTTCTTACTGCACTGTTCAGTATATTTACATGTGAATTTAAACTATTTATTTTGTTAATTACATTGCAATAATTGTGTAAACATACATGTAGCATATAAAAGAGTGTCTGTATGTAGGAAAGTGTTATTTTAAAGGATAATTCGAGACGCAAAT
>JASEVX010000010.1:58486376-58525412 GCA_031761405.1 Serripes groenlandicus | reverse complement strand
TGATTGATTGGTTAGGGTTTAACGCCGTTTTTAACAATTTCTGTCATATCACAGCGGCCAGTTCACCTACTCATATGTTTCCTGGTTTTCGCACACCAGTACTCCACACATCTCTCAGTCATATCACAGCGGCCAGTTCACCTACTCATATGTTTCCTGGTTTTCGCACACCAGTACTCCACACAACAATCTTCCCAAGCAACTGACTGCTTTTTCACATAGACTTAGCCCATTGGTGGAAGACGAATGACGCATGTCGCAATGACATTTGTCAATCCTCGGAAAGAAAGTTGGACGAGCCGGGATTCGAACTCACAACGCCTGGATTGACAGCCCGCGTCGTTACCGACTGAGCTACCGGGACTCGACTCATCAGAATGATGTTGAGATAAAGAAAACAATAGGTAAAAGTTTTGTAGAATGCTGTTGATGGAAGCTATGTAAACGTTTTGTAGAATGATGTTGAGGGAAAGCTAGGAAAACGTTTTGTAGAATGTTAATGAGAGAAACCTAGGTAAACGTTTTCTATAATGTTAATGATAGAAAGCTAGGTAAACAATCAGTAGAATGCTGTTAAGAACAAGCTATGTAAACGTTTTGTAGAATGATAATGAGAGGAAGCAAGGTACATGTTTTATAGAATGATGTTGAGAGCTAGGTAAACATTTTGTAGAATGATGTTGAGGGAAAGCTAGGTTTTGTAGAATGATAATGAGAACAAGCTAGGTAAACGTTTTGTAGAATGCTGTATAGAACAAGCTAGGTAAACGTTTTGTAGAATGCTGTATAGAACAAGCTAGGTAAACGTTTTGTAGAATGTGAATGAGAGAAAGCTAGGTAAACAATCAGTAGAATGCTGTTTAGAACAAGCTAGGTAAATGCGTTGTGTAGAATGTTAATGATAGAAAGCTAGGTAGACATTCAGTAGAATGCTGTTTAGAACAAACTAGGTAAACGTTTTGAAGAATGCTAATGAGAGGAAGCTAGGTAAACATTCAGTATAATGCTGTTTAGAACAGGATAGGTAAACGTTTTATTGAATGTTAATGAGAAAAAACTAGGTAAACGTTATGTAGAATGATAATGAGAACAAGCTAGGTAAACGTTTAGTAGAATGATACTGAGAACAAGCTAGGTAAACGTTTTGTAGAATGATAATGAGAACAAGCTAGGTAAACGTTTTGTAGAATGCTGTATAGAACAAGCTAGGTAAACGTTTTGTAGAATGTTAATGAGAGAAAGCTAGGTAAACGTTTTGTAGAATGATAATGAGAGGAAGCAAGGTAAACGTTTTGTAGAATGATGTTGAGGGAAAGCTAGGTAAACGTTTTATTGAATGTTAATGAGAAAAAACTAGGTAAACGTTATGTAGAATGATAATGAGAACAAGCTAGGTAAACGTTTAGTAGAATGATACTGAGAACAAGCTAGGTAAACGTTTTGTAGAATGATAATGAGAACAAGCTAGGTAAACGTTTTGTAGAATGCTGTATAGAACAAGCTAGGTAAACGTTTTGTAGAATGTTAATGAGAGAACGCTAGGTAAACGTTTTGTAGAATGATAATGAGAGGAAGCAAGGTAAACGTTTTGCAGAATGATGTTGAGGGAAAGCTGGGTAAACGTTTTGTAGAATGATGTTGAGGGAAAGCTAGGTAAACGTTTTGTAGAATGATGTTGAGGGAAAACTAGGTAAACGTTTTGTAGAATGCTGTTGAAGGAAAGCTAGGTAAACGTTTTGTAGAATGATGTTTTGAACAAGCTAGGTAAACAATCCGTAGAATGCTGTTTAGAACAAGCTACGTAAACGTTTCGTAGTATGATGTTGAAAGAAAGCTAGATAAACGTTTTGTAGAATGATGTTGAAGGAAAGCTAGGTAAACGTTTTGTAGAAGGTTAATGATAGAAAGCTAGGACAACGTTGTGTAGCATGCTGTATATAACTAGCTAGGTAAACGTTTTGTAGAATGATGTTGAGGGAAAGCTAGGTAAACGTTTTGTAGAATGATGTTGAGGGAAAGGTAGGTAAACGTTTTGTAGAATGATGTTGAGGGAAAGCTAGGTAAACGTTTTGTAGAATGATGTTGAGGGAAAGGTAGGTAAACGTTTTGTTGAATGTTAATGAGAGGAAGTTAGGTAAACGTTTTGTAGAATGATGTTGAGAGAAAGCTGGGTAAACGTTTTGTAGAATGATGTTGAGAGAAAGCTAGGTAAACGTTCCGTAGAAGGTTAATGATAGAAAGCTAGGACAACGTTGTGTAGCATGCTGTATATAACTAGCTAGGTAAATGTTTTGTAGAATGATGTTAAGAGGAAGCTAGGTAAACGTTTTGTAGAATGATGTTGAGAGAAAGCTAGGTAAACGTTTTGTAGAATGATATTGAGAGAAAGCTAGGTAAACGTTCCGTAGAAGGTTAATGATAGAAAGCTAGGACAACGTTATGTAGAATGCTGTATAGAACTAGCTAGGTAAATGTTTTGTAGAATGATGTTAAGAGGAAGCTAGGTAAACGTTGTGTAGAATGCTGTATAGAACTAGCTAGGTAAATGTTTTGTAGCATGATGTTAAGAGGAAGCTAGGTAAACGTTTTGTAGAATGATGTTGAGGGAAAGCTAGGTAAACGTTTTGTAGAATGATGTTGAGGGAAAACTAGGTAAACGTTTTGTAGAATGATGTTGAGGGAAAACTAGGTAAACGTTTTGTAGAATGATGTTAAGAGGAAGCTAGGTAAACGTTTTATATAATGCTAATGATAGAAAGCTAGGTAAACAATCAGTAGAATGTTGTTTAGAACAAGCTAGGTAAACGTTTTATAGATTGATAATGAGAAGAAGCTAGGATAACGTTTTGTAGAATGATGTTAAGAGAAAGCTAGGGAAACATTTTGTAGAATGTTAATGAGAGAAAGCTAGGTAAACATGCAGTAGAATGCTGTTTTGAACAAGCTAGGTAAACAATCCGTAGAATGCTGTTTAGAACAAGCTACGTAAACGTTTTGTAGTATGATGTTGAGTGAACGCTAGATAAACGTTTTGTAGCATGATGTTGAAGGAAAGCTAGGTAAACGTTTTGTAGAATGATGTTTTGAACAAGCTAGGTAAACAATCCGTAGAATGCTGTTTAGAACAAGCTACGTAAATGTTTTGTAGCATGATGTTAAGAGGAAGCTAGGTAAACGTTTTGTAGAATGATGTTGAGGGAAAGCTAGGTAAACGTTTTGTAGAATGATGTTGAGGGAAAACTAGGTAAACGTTTTGTAGAATGATGTTGAGGGAAAACTTGGACACGTTTTGTAGAATGATGTTAAGAAGAAGCTAGGTAATCGTTGTGTAGCATGATGTTAAGAGGAAGCTAGGTAAACGTTTTGTAGAATGATGTTGAGGGAAAACTAGGTAAACGTTTTGTAGAATGATGTTGAGAGAAAGCCAGGTAAACGTTTTGTAGAATGATGTTAAGAAGAAGCTAGGTAAACGTTTTGTAGAATGATGTTGAGAGGAAGCTAGGGAAACGTTTTGTAGAATGATGCAGAGGGAAAACTAGGTAAACGTTTTGTAGAATGATGTCAAGAGGAAGCTAGGTAAACGTTTTGTAGAATGATGTTGAGGGAAAACTAGGTAAACGTTTTGTAGAATGATGTTGAAGGAAAACTAGGTAAACGTTTTGTAGAATGATGTTGAAGGAAAACTAGGTAAACGTTTTGTATAATGATGTTGAGGGAAAGCTAGGTAAACGTTTTGTAGAATGATGTTGAGGGAAAGCTAGGTAAACGTTTTGTAGAATGATGTTAAGAGGAAGCTAGGTAAACGTTTTGTAGAATGATGTTGAGAGGAAGCTAGGGAAACGTTTTGTAGAATGATGCTGAGGGAAAACTAGGTAAACGTTTTGTAGAATGATGTCAAGAGGAAGCTAGGTAAACGTTTTGTAGAATGATGTTGAAGGAAAACTAGGTAAACGTTTTGTAGAATGATGTTGAAGGAAAACTAGATAAACGTTTTGTAGAATGATGTTGAGGGAAAGCTAGGACATGTTTTGTAGAATGATGTTGAGGGAAAGCTAGGTAAACGTTTTGTAGAATGATGTTGAGGGAAAACTAGGTAAACGTTTTGTAGAATGATGTTGAAGGAAAGCTAGGTAAACGTTTTGTATAATGATGTTGAAGGAAAACTAGGTAAACGTTTTGTAGAATGATATTGAAGGAGAACTAGGTAAACGTTTTGTAGAATGATGTTGAAGGAAAACTAGGTAAACGTTTTGTAGAATGATGTTGAAGGAAAACTAGGTAAACGTTTTGTAGAATGATGTTGAAGGAAAACTAGGTATACATTTTGAAGAATGATGTTGAGGGAAAACTTTGTAAACATTTTGTAGAATGATGTTAAGAGGAAGCTAGGTAAACGTTTTGTAGAATGATGTTGAGGGAAAACTAGGTAAACATGTTGTAGAATGATGTTGAGGGAAAACTAGGACAACGTTGTGAAGAATGCTGTTTAGAACAAGCTAGGTAAACGTTTTGTAGAATGATGTTAAGAGGAAGCTAGGTAAACGTTTTGTATAATAATGTTGAGGGAAAGCTAGGTAAACGTTTTGTAGAATGATGTTGAGGGAAAGCTAGGTAAACGTTTTGGAGAATGATGTTGAGGGAAAGCTAGATAAACGTTTTGTAGAATGATGTTAAGAGAAAGCTAGGTAAACGTTTTGTAGAATGATAATTAGAGAAAGCTAGGTAAACGTTTTGTAGAATGTTAATGAGAGAAAGCTAGGTAAATGTTCTGTAGAATGCTAATGAGAGAAAGCTAGGTAAGAGTTTTGTAAAATGCTAATGAGAGAAAGCTAGGTAAAAGTTTTGTAGAATGCTAATGCGAGAAAGTTAGGTAAACAATCAGTAGAATGCTAATGAGAGAAAGCTAAGTAAACAATCAGTAGAATGCTGTTTGGAGAAAGCCGGAAAATTGTTTGTTAGATACTTACTATCTACTCGACTAAGTGTACCTTGAACCCATTGCACCAAGAAATACGCCATACTACCCGAAATATACAGAACGACCAGCACTTTGAAAATTACACTGATCTTCCTAGCGATGCGCATGTTTTTTCAGTAAATGTATCTGAAATGAAATTGGAAAAAACGTTAATCCCCAAAATCCTCAATTCGCTTCATGTACAAGATGACCCTTTCCAAGAAATTGCTTTTAAGATATTTCAAATTTTTGCCTAGATTTTTTAAAAGTCGTCTGCTGCAGATTTTGTGTATGTGGGAATTGGTTAAATGGTTCTACAGTGATCTCTGTCACTATAATCAATGGGAGAGGCGCTTTAAAATAACATCCTTAAGATATCTCCGACCAGACCGCGCAGACTGATCAGGCTCTACACTGTTCTTCAATAACAGAATTGTTCAATTAAAGTCTGACAACAATTGTCCATGTGCAGTCTGGTTCTTTTATGATTAGAGGATATTTAATGAGTAGATCTTTTTACTAAAAGTGATAATAAATAAACACGAATGAGATATTCTATTTATCACATAGGTACTCTCTTGGAGTGTCAGAATCCCATTACATAAATATCATATGACACTACTTGTTTGGCTTCCAGTCTTACACTCAAGTCTTTGTTACAACGCGGAAACAAAACAATTAAAAAGAAGTCACGTCAGCGGTTTTAGGTTATAACGTTAGTCACTTTGGCGCCTAAACCGGCAAATTTCATCTACATTTGTTTTCGAATACGCCTCATAAATCACTTTATGTGATAAATAGAATATCTCATTCGTGTTTATTTATTATCACTTTTATTAAACTCGTTAAGTAAGCTAAATATGACGCTCGCCAAGGCTCACGGTATATCATCGGTGCAGTCCGCGCAGGCTAATCCGGGCTAAAACGTGCCGAAAACGCAGTCCGCTTTAAAAGACTTTTGGCGAGAAAGAAATAGAAAAATGTCTAGGTTAAGGATTTCGAGATATTTTTCTTTTCTTTACCACAAAAGGAAGTACACTTTACTTTGTAACGTTTGAAAATATGAGCCGTTCGACGTGAAAACCAACATTATGGACTCTGCGTTATGTATCAAACCCAGACCAGCCTGCGCAGTCCGTGCATGCTAATCCAGGCCGACACATTCCTTCTCAGGGGGATAAAGGTATAGAGTAATGATTCCCGAAACAGACAATCAACAGGAGGCGAAAAGTGTCTGTCCGGGTTAGCCTTCACGGCATGTTTAGGCTGATCCGGGTCAATATTTTACGCAGACTCCACAATGTTGGTTTTCTCGTGGTGAAAGACCAAATCGATTTGTATTCTCAAAAATGAGTATATTGTACATGAATAATGAATGTATTTCCATCACGCTTCAAAACTTGGGTTAAAGTGTACTATATGGGGAAGCAGCCAGTGGGATATAGAGTACTGCACGTGTAAACCAGGAAACACGTGGATAGGTGAACCGGCTACCATAATATCACAGATATACTGGTGAAAACGTTTTGAATACCAATGGATACATTGACACAACTCATAGCTTTGCTATTATTTTAAGAAACAAATGTTCATGTTTTAAACAGAGTCTGAACATTTTAGAAATACATGTTTATATATATGAGCCGTTCCACGAGCATTTACTCATTTTTGAGAATACAAATCGAGTTGGTCTTTCACCACGAGAAAACCAACATTGTGGACTCTGCGTAAAGTATCGACCCGGATCAGCCTAAGCATGCCGCGCAGGCTAACCCGGACAGACACTTTTCGCCTCCTGTGGATTTTCTGTTTCAGGAATCTATAATGTTGGTTTACTCGTGGAACGGCTCATACGGTAACCGGACTTTATCCCCTTCGTTAAAAAATGCATATGCGGACATTATCCCTTTCGTGTTTTTCACATGGCGGACATTATACCCTTCGTCATTTATTACATGACGAGCATAAGCCCCTTTATATAGCAGACATAAGACCCTTCATTATAAAAGAGCATCGTCAAAGATCATACAATAATTGGACGTAATTCAGTTTAAACATATTGTATTGTCAAATAATTCACATGGTATAACAACATTAGACTTTACGGTGAACGCCTATTGAGATTCCTTTTGTATTCTGAATGGTAGAAACTATATGAATAATGAATTTACGTCAGTTTCAACAACGGGAATATCTGTAGTCAACTATTGTTTGATTTCCCATGATTGTATTGACATTTTCAGGATTTTGTCCGTGGTTCATGTGATAGACTTAATTAACACCAATATACAAAAATACAAGAATACAAGAATATACCAAATTTCAGTAACTGCATATGCACGTCTATGCCTGATCATTCGCTTTTAAGATGGGATGTTGTTTGTTATAACATAAGTGAAAGCCAGAAGTCACATGCTGATTCTGATTATAGCACATTTGATAAGTTTGACTTTAGTAATATTCGAAATGTCTTTATGTGCGATCCTAACACTTATAATCAGTTACACAGGTTAATTGAGACTCTAAAGCAAGGTTTACAAACTCAAAAATATATTGACTCCATGTACAGTGATTGGTGTGAGCTGATCAAGGTATCCGTGTATAATGATATTCCATACCAGACTGTTACTTTGTCGCATGGACCTACTTATTGTAAAGGAAAACGAAGACCGGGAAAGCCATGGTGGAATGAAAAGCTATCAAATTTATGGTTTCACGTGTGTGCTAAAGAGAAAAGATGGCTAAAATCTGACTCAAATAATGGCGAACTTAAATCTGAAATATGTCTCTGCTAGAAAGTCATTTGATAAGGAAGTGCAGAGAGCTAGACGCTTTCAATAGCACTCTTGTCAGAATGACCTTTCTAATAAAGCGATAACCTGTTTGTCGATGACCTTGTTAATTTTATTAAAAGTTTAGATATTAGCATTTCTATTGAAAATATAAAAGTGTGTATATTGTTGTATGCTGATGACATTGTTTTTTTCTAGCCCCTAACGAGGACGATCTGCAGACTCTACTTGATGCAGTGTGTGTAACCGTAATGATATGACAATGAATTGCTCTAAAAGTAATGCTGTTCATTTCTAACCCAAGAGTGTCCAGCGTACTTCTAAGTTACACTGTCAGGTGTGGAAATGACAGTTAAGGTATTGTCGATAAATACACTTATCTAGGCCTAGTTCTAAACTAATACGATAAATATGCTTTTGTAAACAATATAAATCTGCAGCAGAAGACTTTTGGAAACAATTCTAAATCTGTAGCAGAAGACTTTTGAAAACATAAAGGTTGATATCCATATCTCTATGTGCAGACATTCCTGTAAGCATTTTCTTCGCCATCGGACTTCAAGAGGCCAATAGTTATCCAACGAATTGTGTGGACATTCGGATCGCTTGACTTCCTTAATCAAGTCGTCAATGGTTGACTGGTCGGTAAAAAAAGGTGATACACCACCCCATTTATTCCTCAAGCACTCGGTTTACAACTGGAGTGCATCGTCCGATAGCAGGTCTTCCCTTATAAAGTTCACCGACTCGTCGTTAAGTGATATATCAGCTGGCTGGAACAGCTTAATTAAATAAATATAATAATTTGGATCATATAAAAAATGCAAAATAAATAAATAGTGGAGCCTATACAACTATAGAACCTATACAACTACATGTGTTTGGAGGGAGGGTTTACGCTTCTGCAATGCATTTTTCGGTTATGAACGTTTCCACTTACATATAAGACTTCTGACGCCCTGAAAAGCACTAGACATTTGAAAACATTGTGGGAAAATTAGAAAATACTCCAATTCTAAAGTAATGAAGGATAAATTGTATTGCTGTGACAGATAAATCTTATATTATTTTTTTGTTGTTGTAATTTTATTAGCCACGTACATAGGTTGAAGTGAGGTCGTGGCCATCCCCCTTCAACCTTACACTATCTTGTGTTAGTAATTCATTAAGTAGTTTGTGTTAGTACTTTACTCCTTGCACGCTAAAACGGCAGACTTCGTCAACCGTTTATTGTGACCAATGCAATCAGTTTGGACCCAGATCACGCCCCACATAACATGGAGTTGACTCGTGATCCAAAAAGTTCGAAGATCAGATCTTTCTAGACAATAGAAAATAATTTTCAAAAGTTCTGCAGATGACACTAGTTCAGCGTGCAGAGATTCAAGAATAGAAATATTTATGAAATGAGTGAGGTGCGTATATAACCCAATTAGAACCGTTCTAATTCAGAATCTTTTGTTTTGGTCTCTTTGTATATATTCCATGCTAAACGGAAGCTGTTCTTAACGCCCACAATTGATGGAATATTTGATTTTGATTTGCATGAAACGATATATCTTTGGAAATCTAACAACATCGTATCTAATTTATAATTAGCATTACATGTACCTTTAAGAACTTTAGCGCTATTTATTTGTATTAATGGGTCTATTTTAACCTTTTCACATTCATAAAATAAATGGAGTAGCATTTATTCTCTTTTAACAAGAGGGCCATGATGGCCCTGGAATCGCTCACCTGATTTTATTTTTTTTCACTTTAGCCATATTAGCCCCGCCCCCTGGCAGCCATAGTTTCCGACCAATCAACTTGGCTTGAAGGAATCTGATAGAGGGCCACCCTAGGAACATTTCTACAATTTTTTTTTAAAATCGGCCAGACACTTTTGGAGGAGAAGATTTTTTAAGTTTTCACTATAGCCATATAATGCAAAATAGCCCTGCCCACTGGTGGCCATGTTTTTTGACCAATCAACATGGCTTGAAGAAATCTGAAAGTGGGTCATCCAAAGAACATTTCTACAAAATTATTTGAAAATCGGCCGGACACTTTCAGAGAAGAAGATTTTTTAAGTTTTCACTATAGCAATATAAGGCAAAATAGCCCCGCACCGCCTGGCGGCCATGTTTTTCGACCAATCAACTTGGATTGAAGGAATCTGATAGAGGGTCATCCAAGGAACATTTCTACAAAATTATTTGAAAATCGGTCTAACACTTTCGGAGGAGAAGATTTTTTAAGTTTTCACTATAGCCATATAAGGCAAAATAGCCCCGCCCCCCTGACAGCCATGTTTTTTGACCAATCAACATGGCTTGAAGGAATCTAATAGAGGGTCATCTAAGGAGCATTTCTACAAAATTATCTGAAAATCTGCCAACCAGTTTGGGAGAAGAAGATTTTTTATGTTTTCACTATAGCCATATAAGGCAAAATAGCCCTGCCCACTGGCGGCCATATTTTACGACCAATCAACATGGCTTGAAGGAATCTGATAGTGGGTCACTTAAGGAACATTTCTACAAATTTATTTGAAAATCGGCCAGACACTTTCGGAGAAGAAGATTTTTTAAGTTTTCACTATAGCCATATAAGGCAAAATAGCCCCGCCCCCCTGGCGGCCATGTTTTTCGACCAATCAACATGGCTTGAAGGAATCTGATAGAGGGTCATCCAAGGAACATTTCCACAAAATTATTTGAAAATAGGCCTGACACTTTCGGAGGAGAAGATTTTTTAAGTTTTCACTATAGCCATATAAGGCAAAATAGCCCCGCCCCCCCCTGGCGGCCATGTTTTTCGACCAATCAACATGGTTTGAAGGAATCTCATAGAGGGTCATCCAAGAAACATTTCTACAAAATTATTTGAAAATCTGCCAACCAGTTTGGGAGAAGAAGAATTTTGAAGTTTTTTTCATTTCGTTGCCATGGAAACCAGAATTCTGCATGGATCCTAAAAAATTGAAGGAAATCTGGTGAGGTCATTGAGAGGATGCTTTCTGTGAAGTTTCATCCAAATTGACCCACTGGTTACTGAGGAGAAGAAGTTGACGCACGACGCACGACGGACGACGGACGACGGACGACGCACGATGGACGACGGACGCCGGACAAAAGGCGATCACAATAACTCACCTTGAGCAAAGCTCAGGTGAGCTAAAAACAAAAAGAGCACATGTTACTTGGCTTAAGATTAATTTTTCTTGTAGGAGGGAATTAGTGGGGAAAAATCTATGAACAATTCTCGTTTGCATCCATTGAATATATGAATCTTTAGTACATTTAAACATGTTCCCGTATATCTCTATATTAGGGTAAAGAGATTCCCATTTATTTTGACTAGTAGGAGTTTCCTCGTTACTAGTAAGTGTTTTATAAATTAATTTATTTGTATCTTTATTTATAAGAAATTCCTTTAAATATGTATTTATACCAGGGTTATTATCTGTCAATACAAGATCGTCAGTGCCGCTGGTGTTTCTTTTTCCTATAAACGTTTGAACTGTTTTCAATAAACCATAATACACTAAAAAGTTAATTTTTTACCTAAAATGGTCTCAATATTTTCTAAGCTGATAAATTTCCCATTGTTATGCATTAGATCTCTCGCCATTCTAAATCCTCTATCATACAATTCTTTGATATATATAACTTTCGAATTGATTTTAAAATGTTCATTGTTGAACAAAGGCATGTTTAATATCTTATCCCAAGAGTTGATTTTAACTTTGTTTATGTATTTTATGAACGATTTTAATACGTCAATTCAAAAATCGTTTTTCACGGTTTTTGAAGTATATCCACAAAAGATTTTTCCTAAATTAATTATTTTTCTTACGTCAAATAAATTGTATATCATTTCATAGCATTTGTTATTTTAGTTCTTTAGCCATATTAATTTCATGCTAGAGATAACACTTTTGATATCTATCATTTTTGAACCCCATTCCTCATAACCTTTAACGAAAATTGAGTGTTTTAGTTTAGCTCTTCCATCCCAAACGAATATATACAGTGTTTCATTTAAGTTTATTATAATATCTGCTTTTGGAGACGGAAGGCTAATGCATAAATGGGTTATAATTGGAATAAGGAGTGTTTTAATGACTGTTATTCTACCAATAGGTGTTAATTTCCTTCTTTTCCAATAATTTATACATTAAGAAATGCTTTTAAGTTTTGGCTCAAAGTTTAAATCATTCAATTTGTTAAGGTTCACGCCAAAAATAATGCCAAGAAACTTAAACTGCGTTTCTACCCAGGTTAATTTCCACTTTGTTTTTATTGAGTGTATACTATATTTGCGCGATCCAATCCAGATAAGCTTTGTTTTATCGAAATTACATCTTAATCCTGATATAATAGAGACTGTATTCAGAACTTTTAAAACATTTTTCAATAAGTTTTCTGTCCCGTCTAAGAGGAAAGTGGTGTCATCAGCAAATTGAATAACGAGTTATTCCGTGTCCTTTATGTGTATACCTATAATGTCTTTGCATTGTTTTATTTTAATACTTAAAATTTCCGAACACAGGATGAAGATATAAGACGAAACGGGGTCCCCTTGGCGACAGCACCTTTTAACAGTAAAGAATTCCGACAGGAAGCCATTTAACTGAACGCTTACCTGCGTATTGTATAAACATGATTGTATCCACTTTTTGAACATAGGACCACATTTAAAGTAATCAAGAGTTTTTGAGATAAAATCAAAAGAAACAGAATCGAAGGCTTTTTCAAAATCGATTAGCATCAGCAGTCCTGGAATATTATTGTCTTCACATTATTTCATCACACCATAGACCAATCGAGTATTTTCTCCTATAAAACACCCTTTTAGAAAACCAGTTTGGTCATTTGAAATTAACTCATCCAGAACTACTTTTAGTCTGTTTGCTATTGTTCCCGAAGCTAATTTGTACAATACATTTAATAGGGTTATAGGTCTCCAATATTTTAAGAACTGTTTAGGTTTATTATCTTTAGGGACACATGTAATTATTCCAGTTTTGATATAGCCTGAAAATCAGTCGTTAATATAGGCATAGTTTAGACATATTACAACAAAATGACCAATTTTGGACAGAATACTTTATACAAATTTGCCGTAAATCCATCACATCCGGGACTTTTGTAATTATTCATATTTTTTAAAGTATAAGTTACTTCTTGGTAATTTAAAAGACCCTCCAATTGTTTTGCTTTGGTATCGTTTAACTTATTTACTCTTGAAGTTTGCAAAAACTCTTCCAAATTGGACTCTTTTGAGGTATCTTGTTCACTATATAAGTTTTCATTAAATATTTATGTTTCTTGCAGTATTTCATCTTGACTAAAGATTTTTGTTCCGTCTTGTTTTTCAATAAATGTTATGGATTTTGATGAATTGTGTTGTTTTTCGAGATTACACAAATAGTTCGTTACTTTTTCGCCATCATCAATCCATTTTGACCGTGACTGTACAAAGTACCCCTTAAGTTCGTGTTGTCTTTATTCTTGTAATTCAGATTGAAGTTGAAGAAGTCTCATCTAAGCAAGTTTCTATATTTAGAATTTCGGATAAATTTGACTTCTCATACTTATTCTCATACAGATAAATCTTGA
Organism: Serripes groenlandicus; assembly: GCA_031761405.1. NCBI lineage: Eukaryota > Metazoa > Mollusca > Bivalvia > Cardiida > Cardiidae > Serripes > Serripes groenlandicus. Next base: position 58,512,054 of record JASEVX010000010.1, on the reverse strand, counting down.
CATCTCTGAAGCAAACGACAATAAATTAAAGCTCATTTTGTACAATTCCTTATTTTTGTCATAATGTTTCGATGTGGAAATTAAAATTATACTTCTATGTTTCTAGATCAACTTTAAATTCCTCAGCTGCTTCTGGAAATAAGAGAAATAAATTGAAAAGGGATTTACATGATAGATTTGATTTTGTCTTTGGGAAAAGGCATAACTTTGTTTTTTTTCTGAACAATGTAGGTTCAAATCAGCCTGCATATTTGCTCTGTCGTATCATAATCCTCACAAGTTGACTGAAGCTTCTAATAAGCATTATGTAAGTATATGCAATATTCTAGTCCTATAACATAAGACTCCGTTGAAAAGCACTCGAGCTTGAACAGACCAATTTCGTCTCGAGCGGATTTCAGTGCAGACGACGTCATTATGCCCCTCGTGTATTCAGAACAGGTGTACAGGTGTCATAATGTTTCGATGTGGAAATTAAAATTATACTTCTATGTTTCTAGATCTTCGATTGAAGTAGTCTAAATTGGCTCTTCTGAACTGAACGGGTCTGCCCAATTGACCCCTTGCAGCTACTGTTTTGGGTTTTTAAATAAAATCAAGGGAGACTAATACAATTTGTTCATACTAGACAAATTCTTAATTATCTACCTTTAATGTCTTATTTTAGTCATAATGTATATTTAAGGTCATTGTTCTATCATTTGTATTAAAAATGTTCATATACTATTTTTAGTTTATTAACAAATCAGTTAACAAATTTATTGCTTACGAATTTCCAAATACACAATAGAACATAATGCAAAATACTACTTAAAATATATAATAATGAAAATAACTTGCCTATCTGCTTCATATCTTTCGTGAAAGTCACTAGACTTTTTCGTAATATAGTATTTTTCACGGGTCACACATTAAAACGTATCTAAAGTAAACCCTATTATCTATATCACTGAAATTAGGGAACCCATGTCAAATCATCCTCGGTACCCAGGCTATTCATAAACTATATGATACCCTGGGCAAATTGGCCGTACACATCTCGTACTCATGAATAATTTATGAGGTGAAATGCAGCCGCTTGATTTGCCGCATGACACAAACCTCATGCGATATCAAAAGTACAGTGTAGTTACGGAGGAAATCGTGGTGCATGCTTCACGAAGTTTTGCTAGCCAATTTGCCCAGGGTATTATATATTTTATGAATAGCCTGGGTACCGAGGATGATGTCAAATATGCAGTTTACAATCTTGAATGAATGTATATTGTTTTATGGCGCATCGACAGCTAAGGCGCGCAATTAAATTTAATTATTCATGACAAACCAGTACTAGGCTAGAAAATGTGCCTTGCCCAAGGGCACTCCACCATGACCGTAGTGCCGCGACTGGGGATCGAACCCGGGACACCCGGTTGCGAAATCCCCGACGCTAACCACTCGACCACAGCGGATTCCACAATCTTGAAAACCCCAATGAATGGAAGGTCTAATAATTGATAGAAAAAAAGGAAAACAGGTTCATCGTAAACAAAAATACTCCTTTGACCATAACGTTTTCGAAATTCGCCTGCTATTTCTCGTACCTCGGTTTCTTTCCTTGTGATATGAATCCGCAGCAATACAGACACTCGACCACTTGCAACCCATGAGTCCAGGGGCGTAGCTCCCTTTAGGCACTGTAGGCACGTGCCTACACTTATTTTTCTAAAAATGCCCCCAAAATGCAGCTGCGGCGATACACATCTGCGTTATGTATCGATCAGATCAGCCTGCGCTGTCCGCGCAGACTGATCCGGCCGACACATTCCGGCTTAGGGGGATAGATGTATAGAGTAGTGATTCCTGAAACAGAAAATCCACAGGAGGCGAAAAGTGTATTACCGTACCGTACCGCCTGTGTGGCATGCTTAGGCTGATCCGGGTCGATACTTTACGCAGAGTCCACACTGAGTCCACACTGTTGATTTTTTCACGAGACGTCCTACACATTGATTATTGCCAAGCTACGCCCCTGATGACGATAGAGATCAGATATACGTTTCCGCAGCGGCTGACGTCGCTCAGGAATCATTTAACCGTTATCCCGCCGAATGCTGGCAACCTCAATATGACCCGTTCCACGAGAATACCAGCATAATGCACTCTGCGTAATGTATCGACCCAGATCAGCCTGCGCAGTCCGCACATGCAAATTTGGGCCGATACATTACGTCCCAGGATAATAGCGGTATAGAGTAATGATTCCTGAAACAGAAAATCCACTGGAGATGATAAATAAACACTCATAAAATGTCCACTGGAGGCGAACAGTGTATGTACGGGTAAGCTTGTGCACCGTCCTTATGCTGATCCGGGTCTAAACTTTACACATAGTTCACAATATTGGTCTTCTCGCGGAACGGCTTATATGCTTATATTGCTACTGGTTGCGATATTGGAGTAGAAACGATATGACCAAGTATGTGCGAAAAGGCACTAGTTTACATTACTAAACATTGAAGGTTCAGATCAGCATGTCCACCTGCTCAAACTTATAAGAATATGCACACGTAAAAAGCAGCGTTTCGTTTAAAAATGTATCTGATCAAGAGTGTGTATTATCTCACAAGTGTCAAAATCCCATTACATAAATATCATATGACACTGCTAGTTTGGTTTCCAGTCTTACGCTCAAGTCTTTGTTACAACGTTAAACGCCGAAAAAACACTGTATGGAAATGACGTCACGTCAGCGGTTTGACATTATTTATATAATGTTAATTCTAATATATCTGTGTTTTTAAAATGAATGGCAGTTGATGAATGCGATTTAACCCCTATTCGCGACTTTAAACAACACATACATTAATTATATTATGTCGTACTATAAGAATTAAAATCACATATTGTCATCATTGTAGACGATGATGAGGGAGCACATGCGTGCAGTCTCAGACCTGGAGAGAATTTGAAACAGTTTGTAAATAGATCAAAGTTAAAAACATACCAGGTACATATTGTCCTGAAAAGGATACACATTTCTAAACTTTACGTCAGAACTCGGCATTTTGCATCTATATTTCTTTTTGTTTGGGGGCCCTCGTTGGCGGCACTTTGTGCCTTATTGTGCGTATGATTTGTTCATGTCTAGCTACGCCTCTGGTCTGGTGTTGGTGTAGATAGTTTGATCTTCATGTATCACTTTGTAGCAAGGCCTGCTAAATGAATATGTTAAAACTTGTCGAAAAACAATGATGATGTTACCAGTACATGAATTCATTAATGTACTGTTGAACGAGCCCGTCCATGGGAGTAGATACACACTGTCCTTTACGAAAGATGTTGGATCAGATCAGCTTATGCATCTACTCAGTCATACCAGAATCTTCACGAGTTGACAGAACCGTCTGTCAAGCTTATACATGTTATATGTGAATCAAAATCAAACTTCTGCTTTTTTGGACGGACGCACACTAATCTGTTCGCGTGATCTGCTGTATTTTCCTTCCATAATGCTATCATCTTTGTCAAGGCAGGACTGTATTAGTTAGCCTTTTTGAAGCAAATCGGATTTTTAAGAAATCATGGATTTGTAATGGACCACGCTCTAAGTATATGTATTTTTGATAATGATAACGTTGGAAGAATAGACTTTTCAGATTCAGTCTTATGGCCGTTTTGAAATTGACCTAGAGTAATACATTTCGTTCCATCATTCTCTCATATTTGTCAAGTCAGTTTGATTAGAGTGACTATCAAAAGCCATAAGGTTGGTTTTTGGCAAAACACTTGCATCATTGTTTAAAACACATGTTCAATACAATTGATGGTGTATGCGCAGGCTGATCTGGCTGTACACCGTTCTCAATATCCTTTAGGTTGGGTTTTCGTTTTTGCTGAGCACGACTCATTTAAGAAGCACAATCATTCTAAATACAAATGATCGTTTATGGATGGCATTACCCCCTCTATTCATCTTTTGATTGTTTCTGTTTCAATAGCGAAACCTTAATTGTACAAATTAAAGAATTAGCGCACAGACATTTCATTTCCTTTGTTATCGGCAGTCACCTTTATTACTATTTATAAATATTGTTATGCGATTGTTATGTAATCACCGTGTTCGCCCCTCTACCATCCAGTATTACATCGCTTATATTAAATGTGTACAGTCTAATGATAGCTATATAAAAGATTCCATGAACATTTCCTTTTTATTTTGTTTCGTAAAAGGGAAAATAATTAAACATGGACATAATAAGAAACAAGCTTATCCATCTTTCATTTATTTCACCTGGTTTATATGCCAGTGTTGTATATGTGTCTATATATATATATACTCGTATATGTATATGTATGTGTATGTGTGTGTATATATGTTTACGTTACATATATGTGTGTATGTATGTGTATATATGTTTAAGTTACATATATGTGTGTATGTGTATATATATATATGAGCCGTCCCACAAGAAAACCAACATAATGGACAGGCTAAGCATGCCGCGCAGGCTTACCCGGACAGACACTGTTCTCCCTGTGGATTTTCTGTTTCAAGAGTCATTACTCTATACATTTATCCCCTGAAGCGGAATGTGTCGGCCCGGATTAGTCTGCGCGGAATGCGCAGGCTGATCTGGATCTATACATTACAAAGAGGCCATCATGTTGGTTTTCTCGTGGGACGGCTCATATATACAAGTATCTATGAATAATAAAGCATGTTTAGATATCTTCCTTTATGCACCTAAATCTTTCTTTCTCTCTATTGTTTTTTGTTCTCTTATTGTCTGATATTGTTTTCATTATAACGCCTTTAATTGCCATCTGATCACTATGTATGATTTATTTCAGAGCTGTCTTTTATGTATTATGTACAAAGTCAGCACCTTAATAAAATATTGTAAAATAGTAAAATCCTTCGGTAGGATATTATTACCATTCTCCATTGTTTAATTTTTACCTGATTAGAACTTGTTAACCCTTTCCCACCTTATAGACGCATTTTGTCGCATCTGCACCAGGCGACAATTGAAAACATTGTGACAAAAGCAGAAATTGCTCAAAACGAGCAATTTCTCCTTTTGCCACAATGTTTTCAACTTTTTTTCAATAATTATTAGTCGCCGGGCAGAAGCCCGCGACTTCTATTTTTAATAGGTTTTCTGAAATCACATGGGAGGGGGGATTATTATTAGAAAGAAACACATTTAGATGTCTTGAACATATTACAATTGTGTTTGTTTAAAAACACTAAGTAATGACCCAACTAAAATGAAATAAATATTCCGATGTTTTAGGTATTTTAAGTTTCTTTATTTTGACTCGCATTTATGTTTTTTTGTTCTATTTACGAAGACAAAACAGTCCCTATTAGCTAGACTGGTATACTTTATTTTACACTATATACTACATGTACTCAAAAGGCGATAACTACAAACCTTTACGTCGCAGTCTAATTTGTTTACTTACGCGCACCTGCGTGACTCGCGAATACCAACTGCGTAGATCAATCTCCTTTGCAGAGAGCCGCTCTTTACACTCACTTACAAATAGTAAATTATAGGTGATTTAAAATGTTTAAATGTTCGAAACAAATGAAGAAAAGAACAAACCGAGATAAAACTGGTTTTAATGGAAAAATGACTTTGAACGAACACTCTCTGCCTATAAAGAGAGTTTCAAGAACGACACCTCTGCGAATAAGAAAGAATCGAGTCTTTCGTACAACATTATTTCGTCCTTGACAATTTTAAATGTGTCATTTAATTCCCTAAAGGCATATTGCTTCCGATCTGCATATTGTTATGCATCATTGACACAAGGGCGCTCATCATACTATAATTTTAAAACATGAGTAGTTTGTGTTTTTTTCATTATAAAAAAAGAAGGAAAGAATTAAAATAAATTAACATGTTGTAGGGCTAAGTTTATGTTCGAAATTAAGTTTAAATTTTACAACAATTTCAATGAGATTTAACTGTTTAGTTGATATTATATTTCGAAGGTGGTCTAATTTATAAATATTGGACTACATTTCAATATTTGTTAAAGTATGATATAATTAGGATGCCAAGCTAATATCATTTTGAGAAAAAGAGAAAGCTCATGTCTTCAGCGATTTAACCCTTATCTCATTGTTTTAGAAGTAGATTGCTGCAAAGGTGTCCACTTTTGACTTTAAAGAGGAAGGGTAAAATGACGTGCTATTGCATGCAAATTCTAAATTGTCTGTTTTGTGGTTTTATTGAAAAATAATAAAATTCAAATATTCTGACAAACATCTTGAAAAGTGTATGTGGAATTCACAAATCTTATAATTATTCCTTAATGAAAGCACTGTATACATACTAAGACTAATGATTGGCAAGATTACTCATTTCCATTTCAGTTTATGATCAATAATTAGTTGGTTGTGTGTATGGTCAACCTACTTTGGAATGGAGATTGATCATAAACAATGAAAGGCTTCAATTATCATTCACTTCGTTGACAAAACAATGCAAGTTATGATACATTTTCACTTGACCCCACCCCTGATGTTCCAATATGCCCCTCAGTTGATAACTGTTTATTCAACTACTATAATGTTAGTGTTATGCATAACTGCACTATGGATATCCGGCGACATTGATGCGTTGCATCAACTTTCTCTTGTACCTACACTTATAGAGGTTTTCCATATTTATCCTTCACATGTACGTTGTATTTTCGGCTGTTTTCATTGCGTTTATTTTTCTAAAATGAATGACCGTGAATATGCAATTTCAAACGTTCATTGTAGAAATAAAATCAATAAAGGCACATTGAACAGATAACAGTATCAGTTTTCTAGAGCATCCTCGTTTCATTATCTAAGTTATCTCAATTCCTAGCTGACAATGTTTCCGGGGATGGAATGCAATGACATTTGGAAGTAATAACTGATTAAGATAGGGTAAGTCTATACTAAGTTTTCAACCATGTGAGCCCTTGCTTGAGCAAAATGTTCTAGTTGACATTTGGATCAATATAGACCCAGATCAGCAGGTGCATCCACCCAGTCTGATCAAGATCCACATTGTTCACATATTGAGGGCTTGGCGTGAAACGGTTGTAACTAAATACCTGTTTTGAAAACTCTGGTTTAGGGGCAATTTTGACCCCTTTGTAAACAATGCAAATTTATGTGTCATTGCTCAAAACGAGCAATGGCACCTATATTTCCATTGTTTACCATGAAAAATGATTTAACACTAATAAAGACTTATTGGCTAGGCGATTAACCTTAGTAAAAAAATACAAATTTTAGTTACAACCGTTTCACGCCAAGCCCTCGATATTAACTACACGTGCTTGTTAGAAAAGTCTGTCAACTTGAAAAGATTATGATGGTAAAACTGATCTGAACATCCACTGTTAGGAAATGCTAACTTGTTCTTTTGTTTCATGTACTTTCTCAATTTTAGCATTGCGATTTCAAGATAAATATTGTAATGGTTTAAACTTGCTGACTACCAGCAACTGTTGGCATCTCCCCAAAAGTATGAACGGATTCTGACATATAAACGAACTAGTCTAAACTAGATAATGTAAGTGAGTAGCGACCAATGTAGATATAAACTAGATAATGTAAGTGAGTAGCGACCAATATAGATACAAACTAGATAATGTAAGTGAGTAGCGACCAATGTAGATACAAACTAGATAATGTAAGTGAATAGCGACCAATGTAGATAAAAACTAGATAATGTAAGTGGGTAGCGACCAATGTAGATACACATTAGATAATGTAAGTGAGTATCGACCAATGTAGATACAAACTAGATAATGTAAGTGAGTAGCGATCAATGTAGATACACATTAGTTAATGTAAGTGAGTAGTGATTAATGTATATACACATTAGATAATGTAAGTGAGTAGCGACCAATGTAGATACAAACTGGATAATGTAAGTGAGTAGCGATCAATGTAGATACAAACTAGATAATTTAATTGAGTAGCGATCAATTTAGATACAAACTATTCAAAACTAGATAATGTAAGTGAGTAGCGACCAATGTAGATACAAACTAGATAATGTAAGTGTGTAGCGACCAATGTAGATATAAACTAGATAATGTAAGTGAGTAGCGACCAATGTAGATACAAACTAGTTAATGTAAGTGAGTAGTGACTAATGTAGATATAAACTAGATAATGTAAGTGAGTAGCGACCAATGTAGATACAAACTAGATAATGTAAGTGAGTAGCGACCAATGTAGATACAAACTAGATAATGTAAGTGAGTAGCGACCAATGTAGATACAAACTAGATAATATAAGTAAGTAGCGACCAATATAGATACAAACTAGATTGTACGAATGTGCTGGTGATCCTGGTCTACGTTGTTCGACATTTCACAAAACGCAAATGTTATTTAAAGTGGTTTACATCGGGATATGGGTTAAGTGTAAACATAGTTGTGGAAGACATCGTCGGCCCCTCGTACCAAAGGTCTCGGGTTCGAGTCCCGTGATGAGCGGGTTCTGACTTCGGGATTTTTACACACCAACGGCATGAGTATACCAGTTAAGATTCAGGAAGCAGAACTCAAGCGCGATTAATATTAGGTGAAAGCTTGTTTCGCAATTGATGTCAAATAAATAAGTTTAAACTTAACTGTATAAACCGTCTAACGTTGTTTTCCCAATTCTACGTTACATATATAATTTATATCTGTTGTTGTTTCTTTGTATGGTTTTTCGTCTCTGGCATACTTTTAGTCGAGCATGCATTAATGCGTTTACAAGTGCTTCTCGCCCAATAATCCTAACACCAGTGAGTCAGTCGTAATGTAAACCCACAATCCTGAGCGCCAATGAGCATAAGTTGTTGGTAGAACCCGGTTATGGATCGAACCTGTGACCTACTGCACGCACCCTAGGTGGACACTCTACCGCACGAACCCTAGGTGGACACTCTACCGCACGCATCCTAGATGGCAATCTATCGCACGCATCCTAGATGGACACTCTACCGCACGCACCCTAGATGGACACTCTACCGCTGCACCACCGAGGCGGTCTATGTTATTCCTGTACCGAGATCATTTGAATAGAATCTTCTCATTAAACACATATTGTTTGTGAACTAGTAATAATGGTGGTAGTGGTTGTATAGATTTAGTTGGATAAGGACTTACGTGAATATGGCGAAAAAAACACACCAACTTTTAAATATAGACCATTTCCCATATACAACAATTCTGCAGCAGACGACTTTGAAATGATCAAGTTCGAAACATAGAAAATCTCCATAAATTAAAGTATGATTATTAAAAAAGAGTTAAAAACATTGTGGCAAATGGAAAAAAAATGCTCATTATGGGCAATTTCCTTCTTTTGCAACAATGATTTCAAAAGTAATCTGCTGCAGAGGCGTCAGACGGCTTCTATATGTTGGAAAAGGGCTAAGATCACTAAGACTTAACGGTTCCATATATCATACCTTTTGTGAATTTGGTTTCTTAATTTTAAATACAATACACATCGTCGTGAATATCTGTATTACTTTCAGAAAGTTAAAATGTCCATTATGGACAACGTCTCATGGACACCCGCTAGGTTCGAGACCGTTGAAAGTCTGAACGATTCCGAGGTGAAGACCAGATTACCAGCCATTGTTTTTCAGTCCATCATGATCGCTGTCGGGATCTCCGGAAATGTCATGGTTTGGTTTATCTACGGGTATAAAATAAAGAAGCAGTCTACACACAAAACGCTGGTGTTGGGAATAGCGTTCTATGACACGCTGGCTTGTTGTTTTGGAATACCAGGGAATATAGTGGACCTCCGGAATCCGTATATGTTCTACAGTACGGTGGGATGCAAGGTAAGTTTTCCCATGCTAAGTATAATTATAATTTCCCCCATTACAAACACAGTGCAGCCTTCGACTTTGAGGGGAAAAAAAGAGTTTAACTATGGTAAATAGTTAACCCTTTCTCACGTAACAAATCTGCAGCAGACGACTTTGAAAACATATTGACAAAACCCTGAAAAATCTCCATAAAAGATAGCTTAATTGTTAAATAAAGTTGAAAACATTGCGGCCAAAGGTGAAATTGCTCATTATGAGCAATTTCACCTTTGGCCACAATGTTTTTAAAAGTCGTCTGCTACAGATGCGTCAGAGCGTCTACAAGTGGGAAAGGGTTAAACACATTGTGGCAACATAAATAAAAGCTCATCGCGAGCAATTTCTCCGTTTGCTACAATGTTTTCAAAAGTCGTCTGCTACAGATGCGTCAACATACGTCCGCAAATGGAAAAGGGTTAGGTTGATAAATGATTATATGTAAGTAATAAGTATACGTACTAATATTGACTATTAGTAGCTACCTTATTTGTAATTTGGAGATAAAGTCGCTAGAATGGATGTTTTCGAAAGGTACTGCCCATATCTATCATATCTAATAGTGTCATGAAGAAGAACGATAACCACATTTTCCATATCATATAAAAAAAAAATATTTTTGTGTGTGTTTTGTTTTCTTAATTATATTTCATTTGAAGGTGACGTATAGGCCCATGGGGCCGTGTGTTATTTATTCCTTTTTGTACCATTGATTTGATGATGTACATACACATGTCACTATAATAAAATATGTACTTACTTAATTACTTAATAAGTACGCGGGACAGTTTATAGAAGAGAATAGCATGGCATATACAGTAAACTAGCATAATGGCAGAAGGAAAGCATTGTTTTGCTCGATAGTAGCTGGAAGATTCTTTTAATTCTTGTTGGAAGCAATGTGCAGAATAGCCGAGCGGACAAAGATTCTCATCCATCGCACGTCAAAAAACCCTTTCCCTCATACGACTATTCTGCAGCAGACGACTTTGAACATATTTTGTCAAATATAGAACATCTCTATAATTGAATTGGATAACCTATGACTTAGGTGGAAAACATTGTGGCAAAAGGAGAAATTGCTCGTTTTGAGCAATTTCTTCTTTTGTCACTATGTTTTTAAAAAGCCGTCTGCTGCAGAGGCATCAGAAAGCGTCTTTATGAGGGAAAGGGTTAACGTGTCATGTTACCGGAAATGGATTTACTGCTAATAGGCGTATTCACGAACGACGTCCGATATAAATAATTTGAAAATTCCGAAGGTTGATCCAAAATGACTGAGACTTAATATGTATTATCTTCATGTTTTAACCAAAAAACATGAAATGCTGCTGCGAATTTAGAAACATTCGATTATACTTTTTTTAAGAAAGGAAAGATCAAATTAATAATTACCAGGTTTTCGCCCGCAATGTGTGTGCGTTTAACCAAGGAGACACGCAGGGATCACTTCTCACTCGTCTGTCCGTCTGTTGATCTGTCTGTCCTTTACGCTTACACTAAATTGAATAGTTCGAAGAAGACACATTTTGTTCTCCTATTGTCTAATTATGGTTGCTGTATATCTGAGGAATACCAGCTATATCAGGGATTTTTCTCTATTTCAGCTTCTCAGATTCGGTTATCACATTGTAGCTGCCGGATCATCGACAGTTCATCTCCTGATGGGGATCGATCGTTATAGGCGGATATGTGTCCCTCTCGGAAAACAGATATCAAACAAGCTTCTCATATATTTGATTGTTGCAACTTTCTTCTTAGTAATACTAATAGCAACTCCTACGCTCATTCTTTACGCAAGTGTTGAAGTTCCGACAGGTGTTTTGGGTATTTCCGGCTGGCAGTGTGGACACCATACTAACAATTCGATTAGTACTCTAGTATATGACATTATATTGGGTATTCTAGTTCTGGTATGTGGCTCATGCCTTATTGTGCAGTATGCGCTGGTTGGTCGCACAATTTGTAAACGAGGAGCTATTGTAAATTCCGTGGTTGGTCAGTCTGTTAGGAAGAAAAGAGTTTCTGCGACACCTTTACCTATTGTCGATAATTTAGATAGATCAGATATTGACGATATCGACGATATGCCGAGAGACACAAATAAGCCCGATACTAATAAGAAGGAAACGGACGTGGAAAGTACAAATAGTGATGACATTGAAGGGACGTTTCGTGAAGATCGCAAAGTGCAAACAGACAAAGACGATGTCGTTGAAATCGTTCGACAAATGCAAATACGTAAAACAAGTTTGAGAAATGCGAAATCGCGCAGATTAACTCTTATCACTTTCTTATTGGCATTGATCTTTATACTCAGTTATTTCCCGGTGTTCTTCCTATCATGTCTGGCTATAAGCAGTCCACACACAATTCAAACAATGTCGTTTGATGAAAAGCGTACGTATTATTCGTTCTTGGTCTCCTACACCATCAACAATGTATCGAATCCCCTCGTCTATTTGACAATTGATGACGAATTTAGAAACAAGATGAAGAAGTCTATGTCAGACATATATTCATGGTGTAAACACGTCCATTGTTAAAGAAAACATTTGATCAGATACCTGAAGTACGTACGTGGCTTTAAACAACTTATACGGTGTCGTTGTGTACGGAATGTCAACTGCCTTTGCTAGCAATGTACATCTTTGCACAAGGACAATCATGCTGCCTAATCTAATTTCGTCTTTTACTTAACGTTGTAATGCTTGTTAACCCATACGGCCGTCAAAACTGAATGACAATTTCGTCTCTTTGCCTACCGATGATGCACCTGGTTGCAAGTGCACTTATTTCATCTCTTATTCGACTGAACGCCGCGATATTACGGCAGCACGTTGCCTCTTTCCAGGTGGTATCCATCCCATATGACCCTTGGGATGGCATTTTAGACCGTTCAGCAGACATGTCCAATCCTCTCCCTCCGTTAATTTTCATTTGACAGTACCTTGTTTACTTTCTCTTACTGATATGAAGTCAGTTCAAGTCTTTGCCTCGGCCTGATCTGTGGAAGGAAGTATTTACACTCATTTCAAGTCTTTGATATGGTGCAATTTGTGATGGAGCCATTGGGGTGTTTATTCAGATTTATCGTTCGTGTTTTGGCGTACGTGTTGTGTTTGTATAATACTTATATGCACTATTATCATACTATATATGTTACGAGGATTGCATGAGTGCATGTTTCTATTGTGCATTATCCATCCTTTTCCTCATTGAACGCTTTTTATTTCGTTTCGTTTAAGTGCTCTATTATGGGGACTTCATATATATTATTACTCCCGGACTTAAGGCTGTCAACGACATATGTCTGATATGCCAGTTGTTGAACAGTAGCACAGGTAGTTGTGCATACGGTACAATGGTTTCTGCACTTTAAAGGTAGGTGCCTTAACATTTACTCACGCAACTATCTATTTCCTTTTTCTTCTACTTTTCTTTTCATGTAGTTGTAACAAACTGTGTTTTCTGTATTGTCGTATTATAAATGTGATCTTCTTAATTGGAGGAAATAAAGATTAATAATAATAATAATATTAAAGTCAGTCAACACGTAACCATCCACTTTGTTCAGTGAGTTTACTCCTTGTCGACTTGTCAAGAGCAATGCATTGTAAATGGCAGATGGCGTTCAAAAAGCTTGTTACTCTTAACAAAAAGAAATCCAATAATCACAGTAATGTACGTGTTGTCGTCATAATTAAGACATGTTTTGATTTCTACAGTACACAAATTTACTCAGAAACTATCGTTTGCCCAGGCGCTTGGTTAACAGCCGTTGCATGGCAACATTAAACAATGTAAAGAAATAAAGTACTGGTTTAAGTGTTTCTATTCTGAGCTTAATACACTTGACCGAGAATAACCTAAGATAACAGCTATGGTTTGTAATTTTACGGCCAACCGTTATTAACCCTTTCCAGAGTTGCAGACGCATCTTTAAGCGTATGCGACAAACTGCTTTTGAAAACATTGTTGGAAAATGAGAAACTGCTCATAATGAGCATTTCCCTTTTGCCAAAAGCTTTTCAACTATAATTAATAATGATTTATAGAGAATTTAAATAATGTTGCCGTGATGCTTTCCAAGTTGTCCGCTTTAGTTGTGTTGTATGCGAGAAAGGGTTAATATTAGCTACGTTTCTCTTTTGCACACGTGATCCGTAAAATGCATAATCACTGTTTCTTCAGACTGAGAGTCCACATTGTCTGCCATCAAATAGCCCCAGAGGTCAAGATAAAACAACCTTGAACACAAGGACATTTTGGACTAGATGACGTTTGAAGTGTTGGTTGGTTGGTGTTTAACGCCATTGTTCACCAATGTTCGAGTCGTCAGCGCAGCCAGTTTACCTACCTACGTGTTTCCTGACTTTCTCTCACCAGTACTCCACACAATAGTCTTTCCAAGCATCTTCCTGCCATTCCAAATGGACTGTTAGCCCAATGGTATCGTCTTCTGTCAGACGTCGAAAAGAATGTCGACCAATCTTGGGTCCGAACTCGCAATCTCTGGATTGCAACCTGCATCGCCACTGCCAGAGCAACCGGTGCTCGGCGTAAAGTTAACGAAATGCCAGTAAAGCAGAACGACATATTACATGTGCCGAGTAAAAAAACCTCGCAGAACGATAATCTTATTCTGTCAGTTTACTACCTTGTATTATGGGGTTATCGTTTGTCCATTCCGTCTATTTCAAGACTTTTAAAATCTGTTATTTGACATAGCTGCCTTGATATAACTGTCGACAGATTTCAGCCAAGCCAAATCAACACACACACATGATCTCAAAACACCGTGGGATATATGAGGCGATACATTATTCATGATTTTCGACAAAACAAATAAACACTCAGGTGTTAGAAAAATGTATTCTGTTTATTTGGATAATGCAAAAATATAATGCTAATAATTTCATTAATTCTTTCAGCGTCAATGGCAATAATGAGGTTTTTGCAAACAATACAAATTCAGGTGGGTCAGATCGCAACGACCTGTCTCAACTGAAATCAGCATTGTCAGCGCTGTAGTTATCAAAACATTTTTACATGAAAATTGTAGACGCCCCATTTTGATCTTGGGAAAGTCTACTTTCGGAATTTCAACGCTAAAAAAGTTAATGATTTTAAAGACTAAGTACATTTACAATCATTTGGTCTATGAACGAAAAGAACGTTACAGTTTTGGAATCGATGCATACCATTGCATAAAAGAACAGACACGGATCAGAGTCGATGCAATCATTTAAAAGTTTCTTAAACGTAAATCAATCGGTGTAGGTCATGATCAGGCGGTACGTTGAGATCTCTTTGTTTCATCTTGGTTGACACTGATTTCATGCAAGTAAAACTAATTTTGATTTAATTTGATAATTTAATCTTACATACAAACATTTAAGTGGCGTCTAGTGATTTGAAGTCTTACTGGGTCCCCGTAACAAAATCATATAAAGGTACATGTGCGTATCCATAGTGGGGCAACATTTCTAGTTGTACGTCAGATGATAATTCTAGTTCTTAACTATTCGTATACGGACAGAGACGGTTCCGATTAAACTGTATGAATGCACATGTTCCATATACTTAGATACTTAAGTCATGAAACCTTTCCCACATGTTATATATCTGCAGTAGACGGTTTGGAAAATATCTAAGCAAACAAAAACGAAAATAATTAAAAATTAAGGTAAAATTACTGAAAAACAAGTTGAAAACATTGTGACAACAGGAGAAATTGCTTGTTTTAAGCAATTTCTTCTCTTGTCAATAGCCACATGCGTTTCAACTACAGTCCCTTTTAAAGTGATGCCAATTACACGGTGTACAACAATATCCTTTTTTACGTGACGCGGCTAAGATACAGATCATTTTACCAAAACCTTTGGTCAATTCCCAATCTCGTTGAAATCAGACAAAACACTTCTCTGTATACACATGCATTTGATCTGACGATACCGCATACAAGGTCGTCTCCAATACACTAAAATGAGTTTATAATCTTCCTGGTTTCTATGATCGGAGCACTTGGCAATCAACACTTCTCTATTCCATCTATCAATATGGGTTATCTTCCCTGTAAATACCTTACGATTTGTCGGCGGATATTTGATTGGATGACGCAAAGTTTAATCCGAGATGACCTGTAGCAGGAAAGCTTAGGTCTGGTTTAAATGAGATTGGGACAATTCTATCAGTTTTATCACAGAAAACGTATGAGTTCGTTTTCCTTTTACATTAAAGCTAAACAAAGGAGATAACTCCTTAACTCTTAACATACTGAACCTTTTACAATTAAGCTAAACAAAGGAGATAACTCCTTAACTCTTAACATACTGAAAGCGTATATAATCAACATTTAACAATCATACTGTATCAGACTTTAGACATCAATATAGATCAAGATCAGATTGCACATTCATGTCTTCTTACTTTGATTTAAATTATCCTCTACATATATATCAAATATAAGCATAACCTTCCCCATGAATGAAGCCATTCGTGGGCAAAGGTACAAGTAAGCATTCCTTATTAACTATTTCAGCGCCAAAGGCAATATTGAGCATTTTGCAAACAATACTGATTCAGGTGAGTCAGCCCGTAACGAGCTGTCTCACCTGGAATCAGCATTATTTGCCTTTTATTAATCAAAATAGTCCAACAAATGTTTAAAATGAGAAATGGAGACACCCGATTTTGAGCATGGAATAGTCTACTTTAAACAATTCGGCGCTGAAAGAGTTAACGTAGGTTCAGAAGTTCAGAATACCCTGTCAATTCGCTCAATACACCTGGTTGCGGAATCTTCAAACAATCTTACATGTAGAATATGAACATATCTTTTAAACAATATGAGGTCACATAGGCTGATTTACATCTACACTGTTTACAAAAGCCTGCTGGTGCATTTTTTCAAGATGTAGTTCAAATAAAAAAGAAGATGCAAAACTTCACCGATGATGGTTGCAGTTTTAGGATTTCAACAGGATTAGGGCTCATGACTAATATAATATGCATACTAACAACAAAGATATGTGAATGAAAAGGAAATTGGCCGAGTGTCTTGCAGTTTTAGGATTTCAACTGGATTAGGGCTCAAAGATCATGACTAATACTATGCATACTAACTACAAAGATATGTGAATGAAAAGGAAATTGGCCGAGTGATTGTCTTGCTGTCATAAATTTCGACATTTATCGGGTAAAATGTCGGGTAAACTGTCGAGCCGTTAGTTTTAATATTACCTGTCAAAATTATCTGTGTATGTATCATCATCTTAGGATGAGCGTGTTTATCAATGGTGTGATATTAAACTGGGCGAGATATTGTATTGGTACTTCAAACCGAAAGGACAATCACATTCATACAGTATACCGTTGAGTTATGTTTCCCGATGAGAAAGCGTCTTAGTATCGAGTGTGGCTCTTCCTTCAGCCAATTTATCTTTGTGTACATTTAGACAAAAACAATCTAAAACAGATTAATCATAGCAAATAAGTTGAAAATCATGGCTCCAGTACACAGAATGATGAGCTGCGAACCCTCCGCGACTCCTCGAGCCCCCGCCGTTTGACATACGTCATCCACACCGGCGTTGTCCTTGACGTCACGAATCCAGTCATAAACCATACTCTCCATGACGCTAAGCGGCATAGCACCATTTTCAAGTACGACAGCGTGGAAACCTTTGATATCGAAATATGAACCTGCGAAATGAAAAATACACTTAACCGTTTCTCCATAAATCAACAGCAGACGCCTTTGAACACATCTAGACGAACCTATTACAAATCTCTACAAATGCTCATCATGTCGAAATATTTTCAAAATTCCTCTGTGTCAAATTGCGTTTGCATGTATGTAAGTATCTAGAAAACTTAATCATTTGGAAAACGTCACAAAAAATGTTTGAAATTAAATAAAGATTTAGAACAGATGTCATCCGTATTTTCACTATTGTTTGATTGACTTATGGGCAAACATTACGTCCTGATTAGAATCCTATCGATTAATACACCCTTTTTGTGACAATGTTATCAATAAATCTGTTGATGAGTTAGTTACATGTCTTTTAAGGGAGGATATGTGGATCGGCCGGACAATTTTGTAATTTAGATTAATCGAAAGACAAAAATTCTCCCCAATTGGTTATTATGAATTTCGTGGAAAGTTGAAAATGTTTTTAAAATAATTCAATATCCTCTGAATAATTTGAAACGCACAAAATGTTGATATTTTTTTTTATATTTTTTTTTTACACATTAAAAGTTATTTTCAGAACAGCATGTATTTCCTTAATTTGAAATAAAAATTCACTGCGGGATAAGGGTGACCTCTGATTCAACCTTAAGGCTCAGAAATGTTCGATTAATCTGTCACTTGGTGTGTCTTCTAGTTAATTTAAGTCTGAGATTTGACTCAATACAGGGCTTTCTTGGTTTCTTGAGTGTTTGAAAAAGAACAACAGCCCGAAATACTATAAGGGTCGCCTATGTAAAATGCAGCGCTTCCCTCTGACCTAAATATATAGCACAAAGATCAAAGATAAGGAGTAAGCAGATCTTAACAGATTGATTGTTTGGTGTTTTACGACGCTTGCAAACAGTATTCAGTTATATCACGGTGTTTTCTGGGTAAGTTACCAGTGATAATGGCCCATTTATCCTGACACCAACAAGCCAGTCGTAATGCAAACCCTGCAACCCTGAGCGTCAAGGAGGGTATTCAATACTACCATTTTTAAAGTCTTTGTCATGACCCGGCCAGGTGTCGAACCCGCGATCTCCCGCACCTGATGCGGACGTTCTACCACTACATCACCGAGGCGGTAAGTCATTACTAGACACGTAAAGCAATGAAACTACCTTGTTAGCTCTCAAAAGAATCGTCTCAGTCAGATTATTCTTTGAATCATCGTGAGAGTTTGAGGTCTGCATACAATAGCTCCTTTATATAGAGCAAGCACCGAGGCGATATGTTATGTTATCACAATCTGACTGTTCATTACAGTTCACTCTGTTTGTTTTTTTAGATAATTATAGATAGAGATCAGCCTGCGCATTCCCGAAGTCTAATCTAGATCTGCATTTTATGGAAATTACTTACAAAGGATCTTTAATCCTCCGGTGATTATGATGATTTGGTAAAATTGAACAGAGTCGCAGGATGATCTGAGCCGTCACTTTTCGCAACTGCTAACTTGTATTTTTGCATGGATAAACTCATTTAAACTTAACGATAGTACTGAAATTGCACCCATGGAACGCCATGGTACTACAGAAATACAGTTTATAACCGTGTAAAATACCGCTCCAAGTAAAACAGTGGCTTCTTGAATGCTTTTTTGACTTATTGGCAAACAGTATGGATTCAGATCAGACGGTGCGGATTGGCCGGATGATCTTGATCTTCACTGGTTGCGAATGACCCACGGCCGGATTTCAATTTGTATTCATTGATTTCTATAGTAGGAAAGGTTGGGATGTAGAATATAAAATAGGAAACATTTCAAATGGATTAAAAGACTGGCGTGCTTACAAAGTTCTCTCATTGCCTTTGTTCTGAGTTCCTGGAATTTTATTTTCCCAATCATGTATGAAGTGGCCTGGCCGGGCCATGTCGAGTATCGATCTACTTCCTTTGCCAGAGAGGCCCTGGAGTTCGCTGTGTTTTCCTCGAAATAGTCCACAGCCATTTCCTTCGTCCATCTGTAGATACAAGAGTCTTCATGCAGGTCTTTATATAAAACACATGTATCATTAATTCGAAAACCAACTGTATCAATCTCAGATGTAAAATACATATCTAACCCTTTTCCTGCATGCAGACCTTTTTCGGACGCCTTTGCATGGGACGAATTTAGAAAGCATAGTGACTAATGGAGAAATTGCTCATGATGAGCAATTTCTCCATTTGTCACAATGTTTTCATCATTATTCATTAATTTCGTTTAATACTATTTGTTAGTATGTTTTATTTCTCATGCACTGTTATATTTTACATTATAAGTTTAAACCTATTAATTAACATCAATGGCGAAACAATCTTTCAGCTTATAATAATCAGGCTTGATGTCTGCTTCCTGGAGACTTTTAAAAGCGGGAAAAAAACCTCAGAACCCGCTCATTACGGGACTCGAACCCAGGACCTTTCGGTACAAGAGGCCGAAGCTCTACCTCTGCCACTCTATATACATTATAGATATTCTATTCTGATAAAGCAACGATAACACTCGCTATTTCACTAAGTTTATAGATATTTGTAAAAACAAATTATGCTTAAGCTAATTTAACTGTCATTTGTGAATTCTAGGTTACATATCGCTTAAAAACGACATCGGTTGAGTATTTTTGAAAACATAGTGACAAAAGAAGAAATTGCTCATAACGAGCAATTTCTCCTTTTGTCACAATGTTTTCTTAGATTGTCTTACTTATCCCCAGACTCTGTTATTTACATCCATTCCAAATCTTTGTAAGAAATGGGACTCGAACCCATGCGTGGGCCAGAACTTGAGCCAGGCGCCAAAACTTACCCTTTAGCGTGGATTCCAGTATCAACAACCAGGCGAGCAGCGCGGAATATTTCTGACATGTATTTTCCAACTCTAAAATGAAATAAAAATAGTGTTGAAAGAACACACAGACATACAGAGAGACAACGGAAAAGTGACACACATATATTCCACCCTGTTAAGGCAGGCGGCACACACTACAGTAATGTGTATTTCTTTTGTTCTTTTTCCAATCCAAATGATCTAATTTCTTTGATAACGCCAGGCCAAGTTGATTAAAGGTAATGTTAAGTACTTCAAACCCAATTCGCATCTGGAGATCTGAGGCGTAAACTTTCCTACACGCAGACGTTTTTTGGTGCATTGACAACATAATACTTTTTGAATTATTGGCGAAAGGAAAATTAATCATAATTAGCAGTTTATAATCTTGTTAAGATTTTAACTAGAATCATTTTATCTTTGTTTGCCTTTCATTGTGATTCATATATAAAGTATTCATAAACAACATTACCTTTCATAAATCATTCATATATATTGTATGCATAATCAACCTACATGTCATAATCATCCATATAAATTGTATGCATAAACAACCTACATGTCATAATCATCCATATAAATTGTATGCATAAACAACCTACCTGTCATAATCATCCATATAGATTGCATGCATAAACAACCTACCTGTCATAATCAACAATATAAATTGTATGCATAAACAACCTATCTGTCATAATCATCCATATAGAGTGTATGCATAAACAACCTACATGTCATAATCATCCATATAAATTGCATGCATAAACAACCTACCTGTCATAATCAACAATATAAATTGTATGCATAAACAACCTACCTGTCATAATCATCCATATAAATTGTATGCATAAACAACCTACCTGTAATAAGCATCCATATATATTGTATGCATAAACAACCTACATGTCATAATCATCCATATATATTGTATGCATAAACAACCTACCTGTCATAATCAACAATATAGATTGTATGCATAAACAACATACCTGTCATAATCATCCATATAAATTGTATGCATAACTAACCTACCTTTCATGATCATTTAAATAAATCCCAAGTTCTTCGCCTAGATCTTCAGCGTACATGGCCCAGCCCTGAAAGATATAGTATGTGTGTTGAGACATTACCGCGAGATACTCACAAGCAAATCCTGATATTAACATGAGATACTAACAAGCAAATCCTGACATTACCACGAGATACTCACAAGCAAATCCTGACATTACCATGAGATACTCACAAGCAAATCCTGACATTACCATGAGATACTCACAAGCAAATCCTGACATTACCACGAGATACTCACAAGCAAATCCTGACATTACCACGAGATACTCACAAGCAAATCCTGACATTACCATGAGATACTCACAAGCAAATCCTGACATTACTACGGAATACTCACAAGCAAATCCTGAAATTACCACGGAATACTCACAAGCAAATCCTGACATTACCAAGGAATACTCACAAGCAAATTCTGACATTACAACGGAATACTCACAAGCAAATCCTGACATTACCACGGACTACTCACAAGCAAATCCTGACATTACCACTGAATACTCATAAGCAATGCATGACATTACCGTGGGATAGTCGCAAGCAATGTCTGACATTACCACGTAATACTCACAAGCAATGCCTGATATTACCACTGGAGACTCACAAGCAATACCTGATATTAACGCGGGATACTCACAAGCAATGCTTGATATTACCGCGGGATACTCACAAGCAATGCTTGATATTACCGCGGGATACTCACAAGCAAGGCTTGATATTACCGCGGGATACTCACAAGCAATGCTTGATATTACCGCGGGATACTCACAAGCAAGGCTTGATATTACCGCGGGATACTCATAAGCATTGCTTGATATTACCGCGGGATACTCACAAGCATTGCCTGATATTACAGCGGGATACTCATAAGCATTGCTTGATATTACCGCGGGATACTCATAAGCATTGCTTGATATTACCGCGGGATACTCATAAGCATTGCTTGATATTACCGCGGGATACTCACAAGCAATGCCTGATTTTACCGCGGGATACTCACAAGCATAGCCTGATTTTACCGCGGGATACTCACAAGCATTGCTTGATATTACCGCGGGATACTCATAAGCACTTCCTGATATTACCGCGGGATAATGATAAGCAATGGCTGATATTACCGCGGGGTACTCACAAGCAATGGCTGATATTACCGCGGGGTACTCACAAGCACTGCCATATTCCATATTTCGTTGTCCTCGACATTTGCGCAATAGGTGGAGTTTCCTTTGGTTTAAACATTAAGTGTTAATTACATACGTAAGTATTTACAATATCAAACAATTGATAGGATCGAGAAAGATTCTAACAGCTTATATAAATATCTCTCCTTATTCCATTTGACATACAAACACTGACGTAAACAATGGAAATCGTCCCAATGCCACAATGTAAACCGACATTTGGAAAGTTAAGTACTTAATGACAAGTATACATATACGATAGCATTTCATGATTATAAGCATAGGGGTCATTAGGGACTTTACGACAGGTGGCGACTAGAGAAGATCCTGGTCATACTGGTCAGGATCAGCGAAGATCGAACGATTCTGAAGTGCGATTTAATTGTTCCGTGACGGATGTTAGAAACAACTGAGAATCCTAATAAGAACTAGCCCGTGCATGGAAAAACAAGTTACAATTTGTTTTTTGTGAAAATTATATAGATCCAGATAAACATGTGAATCTGTAAAATCTGATCAAGACCTACACTGTTCACCTATTACTTACCACAAGTTTGTCAGAAGATTCTCTTAACTTATGTAGATTCTGATTAGATTGAACAGGTAGACACGATTGAGAAATTGTAAGATATAAGTATTTATTTTCTTCTGTCACTTTGTCATCTGCTGCAGAGGCGTCAAAAAGCTTTTGCATGAATCCTTGACTTTGCATACACAGTAAACTATTTATATTGTCACTTCATTAGCAAACTGTATATTACCTCTGAGTATGCTGTGTAGAACGGAAAATGAAGAGGTGCTGCAAAGTATTTCGAAAAATCTGTGACCTTCCGGAAGTCGGGAATGTTGGCTGACGTCAGAGCGTAGCCATCTTGTAAATGATGTCCCGGGTCGGATTCGTGCAGCAGCAAGGCGGGCATACCGTAGGTAGGGCTATTAAAACATGTATTGGTCAAAGGTTAGCAATACAGCAGCAAGGCGGACATACCGTAGGTAGGGCTATTAAAACATGTATTGGTCAAATGTTAGCAATACAGCAGCAAGGCGGACATACCGTAGGTAGGGCTATTAATACATGTATAGGTCAAAGGTTAGCAATACAGCAGCAAGGCGGGCATACCGTAGGTAGGGCTATTAAAACATGTATAGGTCAAAGGTTAGCAATAACAAAATCCTTCTTTGTTTCAACGTAAATCAACACAAATTTCTCTCCTCAATTGTCATACCTTTCTTCAATATTTACAAGTAAAATACCATAGTTGACTGAAAACAGTCACAATTCTGCTTTTAAATAATAAAATAAAAATAGGGGGGAGGGTTCATGTATGTTGTCAGAAAGAAATACTCACTTGCTGTTTAGATCCATAACGTTTGCAAAATATATCCCCGGTCTTGATCCATCAATGGCTCCATTCTTGTATATGCCCGCTGGTCCGTCATACGTCATTTCCTCTATACTGTTAAAGGTCAATATTCCATTTTTATATGTATTTTTGGAATTTGCATATCACTGTATTTATGTTTTGTTTTTGTTTTTTTTGTATAAAAAATATCAAAATATGGGCCAGGTCAAACGAAATCCGGCCTTCAGATGTTACGAAAATAATAACAATAACAAACCAAATGTGATAAATTCATTTAACAAAGCCGTTGTTCATTATTTGCTTCAACGACGATATTATGGCAAATATAGATGATTGGCGTCTAACACACTGGGGTATTAAACCTTAGCCCCGTAAAATAAATCTGCAGAAGACGACTTTGAAAACATCTTGGCAAACATATGAAATGATTCTGTTGTGGCAAAGGGAGAAATTGCTCATTATGTGCAATATTTCTTTTTGTTACAACGTTTCATCTTAAAATGCGTCTGTATGAGGGAAAGGGTTAATGACTCTCCACAAGGGGATAATGTAAAGGTAAATTGATGTAAAACCAAAAAAAGGGCTACAATTCTATTTTACGTCAAAAATGCTTTTTTGGATTGGTTACATGTAGACGGACAGTCCAGGGTTTGGGTTAGCTGTGTGGATGCATTGCCGCTTTGAGTGGCGACTGTAAGCAGATGTATCAAGACCCAAAATAGCTGGAAAACGAGCGATTTCTCCTCTTGTCACAATGATTTCAACGCTAAATCAATAAACATACTTTCATAAATAGAGCTGTGGCATATTCTTGCCTGAGTGTTTTCAAATTCACCTACTGCAGGTTCGATGTATGTGAGAAAGGGTTAATCATAAACACCTACCTCAGTTCAAAATTTGGAATGTTTTTGAAATAACTGCCTAACTTCGGAGTAATTCTATTATCCAGTATATCGTTAAGCCGCTGTAAGATTGCTTCCTGTGAAATATACAGAAACACAAAAAAAACCATTGTACAATATTTAGTAACAGAGATATCTCTTGTTATACAATTATATATTAAGCATCTTACATTTACTTTGCTTTTTTCCACACTGTTTTCAACTATTTTCAATATTCATATACACATTTAGAAAGAGTTTCCATGCTTTTGTATCATTATTTTCAAAGACGTACTCTGCATCATTGTGACACGCGGGAGGGGTTTAAAAAAATGTCAAACAAACATAGGTCAAGATAAGGACAAGAAGTATACAGCTGTGTTTCCCCACAGTTTCTTTCTTATGACTCAACCTACATTTTAACCCTATATTGTGGGTAATCAAAAGAATCGTCTCAATAAGACGATTCTTTTGAATACCCACAACATATGGTTTGATGGTCACATAACGATTCGGGGATGTGAAATACTCTTCTCATCTGGAGCTCTGTCAAAGTATTCCAAATGACATATTGTTTTCAAAGGCAATGGCGAAATAATTATTTGGGAAATCGTTCTTTGGCCTTTTTCAAATATTTACCGGACAAAATAAGGCTCAATGACACGCACGTTTATTTACTGATACTATTCATTCTAGGTCACACTTTAACACTTTCCCTCATACGGCAATTCTGCAGCAGACGACTTTGAACGTATTTTGTCAAAACATAG